>JAOXNO010000001.1:179848142-179866196 GCA_028565335.1 Limnodromus scolopaceus | reverse complement strand
CCCTGCCCATGGCAGGGGGGTTGGAACTCGATGATCTCTAAGGTCCCTTCCAACTCTAACCATTCTATGATTCTATGAATTTCTTAACAGGAGTTTTACACATGTGCAGTAACTAAAAAAAACAAAAACAAAAAACAACAAACCCCAAATGACTAAAGCAGTTTGGAAAGGCCAAGGAATTATAAAGATTAACACATCCTCTTCAAGCCCAATGGCAGGGCTCACAGGATTTATTTTTCGTACTTACTTTGTAATTTGGTCTGGAACTCTGATATTCCCCTGCCGTGCAGGAACACACACGCCAGGGCAAGAGGTCAAAGAACTTTCATTCCACTCTGGGTCTAAGCAAAATCTGTATTTTGATGTGTACGTGACTGCAAATTACACCACTCTGTTTTCCATTTCATACCACCACTATACTGACTGACCCCTGCCCAGGACAGTTTTCTAACTAACCAGCAATTACACAAGCATTTTCAATAGAGCAACACGGTCCATTAATATTTTCCTTGAACATCGCAAACTAATCTAAGTTTGAAGACCAGAGAAGTTGCCTAAAATTACAATACATAAATAAATACATACATACACACATCATTTCCGCCTCTTTTCTTCTACCTTTTATCAGTAAAAATAAAACTTCATAAATGTGCTATATTATGGCTCCAGGAACAGCTAAATCACATGCAGATGAAAGTGCCCATACGAACACAATGTACAAAGTTCAGAAGGATTTTAAAAGCCTTCACTTTAGCTCACAATCAGTAGGTGATATACAAGAATGAAAACAAGACTGTTGTGATACAGAGTTTTCAATTATAAAACTTCTGAACCTCAAAGTGGTGAATTTAGGAGGGAAAAATGTTAAGTGTGCTATTATTACAAATACTGTAAGCACATTTATTCATAGACAACTGCTTTTGCCAAGAAAGGTTGGACCAGATGGTCCTTGAGGTCCCTTCCAACCTGGTATTCTATGATTCTATGAATTGAGCTGTCTCAGCTGTTGCTTTGAATGCTTAAGCATATAATCTATGGCAAACACTTACGGCAAATTAAGAACTTAAGGGAAACAAAGAAGATAGAAGTTCCTGACACCTCTTAAATTCAGTACAGGCAAAGTAACAACAAAACAAAACGAGACATCTGGAACTTAACACTATGCAACAGAAGTTTAGCTTTATTTTTACACCATTGTTTCCACAGTACTGCAAGATCACTCAGTAAAGTTTATTGTGTAGATCCAGAATATGCTGCTTTATACTCTAACCTAAATGAACAACTTCATAACTAAAAACCGTAATGTACTTTCTATTCCCTATAGAAAACAAACTTTAGGGTCCCTACTCTTGCTGGCAGGAGGTCTGAAGATGTTTAGGTGTATTACCTATTACAAGTGAACCCAGCAGAATGAATTCAAACTATATTGGCATCAAATGTGCCCAACCATCTAAACTTTAACTGGGAGTCCCAAAAAGAATGTCTGAGTTACCATATAAAATATAGATACTATATAAAACTGAAACTTTACTTATACTGTACTGAAATTAAAAATAACTTCACAGAAATCTAATCAAATTGTTCTACAGAGGTTTGAGAATCTAAATTAAGAAATAAACCAAACTTTAAAAAGTTATGAGAAGAAACTCCACAAAATACTGCTTTTTCTTATCATTCCAGCTCAGTCTAATCTTACAATTGAGAAGTTCTCACCTTTTAATAAAACTTTAATATAGTTTTACCAACTGTATTAAAAAGAGTTTGTTTGTCCACTATGAATTTAGCTCCAAAACAGTGAAAAGTTAAGAACGCTTCACCATTCCCCTTATTTGAAATTATACCAATTGGTAAGAGGATTTTGTGTGTGCGTGCATGCAAGTCAATAAAAGAGCACATCACTAAGCCTTCGGCTTTATTCCTCTGGAACTACAAGATAAAAAACAGGCATTCCTTGAATGAGAAGAAGAGGTGATAAAGTTATCAGAGCCCAGCTTTTAACGCTTATTTTGCAAGCTGTGAAGTAATTCTACCCCAATCAAAGGGAGAACTTAAGAGCAGCTGTTGAACTGTACGTGTATATATATATTCTTGGTAAGTCAATAGTGCTGTTTGCATTCTTTAAGTCAAATAGTGGCCTGCTAGATCGTGACCTAGTTAAGCATTACAACTACACAGTTGATAATACTACACTTCTCGTGGCTGTAAAGACAAAGGCTATTTTAAGTGTTGTCAAACAACATTGTGACACTGAGCAACCCGCGCTACACAGAAAGATGAATGAAGGATAAAAATGATGCATATGGTGGGTGAGAACCTAATTTAACATATCAAATAATGGGTTTTAAGGCATGGAAATATAAAACCTTCATCCAATGATGAGGGGAATAAGAGCAGGATATAAAGTTCCCAGAAAAATTCAAAGTATTACTAGAACATTTGCTCTGTTTGCAGTACACTTAGTGCTTTTCTGTACCGTAAAAAGAGGCATTCAGTAAGCAAAGCTGGATGACACTCTTTCCTCCCTTTTTCTGAACTGCATGTTAGAAGATAGAGATTTTGAGTTATAATAGGTTTATGAAAGAGCCATACAGTGCTCAATATCAATTGTAAAAATAATTGAAACATTGAGAAAAGCAAGCAAGGAAGGAAGCATGAACAAACTAAATAGTAAACAACAATACCACCATGTTTACCCATGGAATATTTTATTTTGAAGACTGCATTTGGTTCTTGTGGCCTCTTTACCAAAAGAATATGGCCAGAACTAAAAAGGCCAAAGAAGAATGAAAAATAATAATAAAATCTTTGGAACAATTTCCATAAAAAGTAAGAGTGAGCTGTTTATGATCCTTCATGCTGGAGATAATATGGTGGAAGGAATACGAGAGTTATTCATGACTGAAACCAATATAGTCAGCAGCAAATGACAATTCAACTGTGTCTGTAATACCAGGGGGGAGGGGGGGACTGAAAAAAAAAAAAAACAAACCTGGGAACAAAAAAACCCAACAAAACAAAACATGGAACTCCTTACAAGAGTTTACTGGGATTCAAAAAGGAACTACACAAACCTTCTGAAAAAAATACCCACTGAGGACTTAAAAACAAAGGTAACGCTTCTGCCTCATTAAGCCCCTCAGCTGCAAAATTTTGAAAATTGGCCATATGTTCTGTGGGAGGTAAGAACACACATTAGATTAGTTGGTACTCTTCCCTAGGCACACACTACAGGCTACTGAGACAGGCTACTGGGCTAAGCAACAGTTACTGCTACAAGCTCTCTCTTTTATCAGGACATAAAAAGCTCACATGAAGTTTAAGCCTGCAAAAAGTCAGGGCAATGGCTTTGTTAAAACTGTCAATTGACAGTAGTACATTATAATTACTGACTAAAGTTCATTGATTTACCATCATCCCTTAGCTGTACAACAATGGAAAGCACAGCTACCACTTGCCATTTCATGGCATAAATCATATTTTTGTCATTTCACTGTGCCATCTACACAGCAATGCTGGAACAGCACTTTTTACAGAATCACAGAATCATCATGGTTGGAAGGGACCTCTGAGATCATCGAGTCTAACCATTTCTTTAATTCAATGTCAAAATTATTTTAAGGTTAAAGGAGACATTTAATATGCCTTGACATACTTCAAGACTTTTAACACAGTAAGTTTTGTATGAATGACAGCTTGATAGTTTAAGATGGCAGATAAATGAAAAGAAATAGAACTTCTTAAAGAAAATGGTTGTAGGCACTCTATGAACATAATGATAGCTTTTAGTTTGAATGGAATATACATGCACTCTCCTAAAAAGACCAGAAAAAGAGCTTCTTCGTATCCCAGCAATATGCTCATTTATTAAAATAATAAACAGCATTGCTTTAGGGGCACATTGGTATAGGAAAGCTACATCCACATACAGAAAAATTATTAATTTTATATGAGTAACTAGCGTGTTACACAAAGAACAAAATAATCTCTTCTCTGAAAAGGTCTCAAATCTAGAAATAGAAAAGTACACGTAGCAGTTCTGTGACATGCAGAAGTTCACCGGCTCAGTTCTCTAGACCTTACTAAATACTACATGAACGATGTTTTCCAATAATAAATCGTAATTATCGAGTGATCCATTCAGAGTGTAAGTTACACAAAACTGAATTTACAAGCAGACAACTAGAACCTTACCAAAAGAAAGAAATGCGACCCACCTGCTTTTCTTGCCAAGGCTGGCAGATCCTAGTCAGAATTATTTTTTTTCACCAGATAACAAAGGGCAGGCAACAAAAAGTGCTAAATAAAACCCCTTTGTGACAGGACTCCTGTTTAAAACACCTGACAACATATGAAGTCATATGCTAAAATTCCCAGCCTTGTGGAATTCCAGCACAGGACTGCAGTTGAGATAAAACAGCACTTATGTTGCTTGAACCTCTGGTTGAGTGTTTAAGGTGCTTTCTCCAAAATTCTCCATAAATTATATGTGCTAAAACAAATCACTTTTTATTCCATTAATCCAGAAAGCGCACCTACAAAGGGGATGAATCTGCATCTAACACTTCAGGGGGCACTGGTTTTCAAGCACAAACACTGACAGTGAGATTAACAGATGAAATCTGAGCTCCTATGAAGAAGGAAAGGTGCATTGATTCCATTATGTCTGAGATGCGACTCTCAATGACTATATTTCTCTGCAACCAATTTAGTAGATACGTTCACCATTCTGCAAACATGAGAGAGCTCAAGTGTAACATTTGCTTCCTCCTTTGGCTTGAATGTTATGATAATTTAGTCACACAATGCTCTTCTGAGGGAATCGTGACCTACATAGAAGAAATTGGTTTGACAGAAGATAGCTTGCTTAGTAATTTTGGGCACAGTTGATCAATTTCCTGCGACAAATTTTTCAGCAACAAGTGACAAAAATATAAACTTCATAATAGCTCTATGAAGGCTGATAAATTTTAATAAAGCTTTTCAAGAGAAAAGCATTGATAAAAAAGTTTTAAACTTTAAAGTCAGGAAGAGTTTTCAGCAAGGTCACCTACTGACAAGGCCTGAAATAATTTAAATGCAATTGTTGCCAAATTTATTTTTAGGCAAAATGTTACCTACCATGTATCTATATTTATTTTTATATATAATGACTTTATTGTAGATTGACAGAAGAAAATGCTTTAACAGAGTAAAACTAAGTCTACCTGGCACGCAATTTGAAAAATCTGGAAAAAATAACTCCAAACCAGATGTCAATTGTCTTTTTACTCACAAAACACATGGTGCTGCCAAAGAGATGTAAAAAGAAAGTGTACCACATATAAAGACTGCATGAATAACATGTTTTATAGAAATAAGTAAATCATGGGTTTAGGTAGAATACAGTCTTTTCAAACCCACTTACAAATGTGGCATACTATTAAACAAAGGCAGGATTTCTTATCTATCACATCCATGTGTTGCATAAAATCAGTGATTAATTTAGATTGGAAAGGACCTCTAGAGTCACCCGGTCCAACCCCCAACTTAAAGCAAGAATTACTATATCGTATTGTACATTGGAATTACAAAGGCACTTTTGAAACAAAGGAAGAGTCAGCTTGAAAGGAAGGACAAACATTCATGCTTCGTTTATAATGGAGAAGAGGAACCTCATAATGGCAACAGAGCAACCACCAAAGCCTGAGCAGACAATGGAGAAATCACCCCACTGGCATCACAACCTCCTCCCCCTGCCTTGGGGAGCAACCTCCTCGCCGGGTGACAGGGGCGCACTCACAGAATCACTGAATGACATAGGGCTGGAAGGGACCTTCAGAGATCATCTAGTCCAACCCCCCTGCCAAAGCAGGTCCACCTAGAGCAGGTTGGACAGGAACGCATCCAGGCAGGTTTTGAGTATCTCCAGAGAAGGAGACCCCATAATCTCTCTGGGCAGCCTGTCCCAGTGCTCAAAGTAAAGAAGTTGAGATAGAATTTCCAACATGGAATTCTACGTTGAGATAGAATTTCCTGTGTTCCAGTTTGTGCCCATTGCCCCTTGTCCTGTCACCAGGCACCACTAAGAAGAGTCAGTGGCAGTTCTGGGTGTAGCAGGCAGGGTGGATCCTTGGCTCAGGTGGGCTATGTGACCTGCGGGGGGGAGAGGGTGGGGAAGGAGGGAAGCTTTACCTCTGGCCTGCAAATTAGCAGATTGTATGGAGTGGCCCTAATATAAAGATGATCCACATCTCCAGGAAGAGGTGTGTGCAATTAGATGAACTCATAGTCCTGAACGTGCAGGCATTGCTTGTAACCCACACTGCCCATGGAGCTTGCGTGTCAATAACTGTGTGTGGGAAGAAGGGAATTAGAACTTTTCATTATTAGTTACGAAAAATCTTTAGATATATGTAGGCTTTTATTAATGTTTTTAATTGTCTGACACTCTGATTTATCTGTTGTATTGCTGGTATCAATCCTAAGCATAGAGTTCCCCGATTACCACTTAATTACATCACATTCATAAATCAATAAATTGCTTTCTGTAGTTTAAACTACATGATCTAAACACTTTTTCCCTGCAAGTCAACAATATGACTTTGAATATATCAGTCTTTACATTAATTTCTAATGTTCCTTAGCAGTTGTACATACATAATACAGAACAAACATGTTTTTCTGCAGGTGGGGGGAGAAATAGAAAGCATTTCCTTGGAGAAGATTCATTATTCAGCTGCATCCAGTTAACTCAAAACACACCTTTTAGATAAGTAGAACCCTAATGAGACTCCAGTACCTTTATGAACTTTCCAAATTCCTTCATCTCTGATTAAATCCAAAGTGAGCCTTGCCATTTAAGTCTTTTAAAATCTTATGCTAGCCTGCTTCACAGGTTCTGACATTATATCCAGCATAATTAGGAATACCACACATTCGCATGTTAATTAAAAACAGATCTAAAAGAAAGGAAAAAATATATTGAATATAACTAGACAACAGACACATATTTTTTGCTTCACGCTGCAGAATAACAGCTCATAGATACAAATTAAGAAACAGGCACGGTTAAAAACACTTGCATTTTAACAAGTAAATTCCAAGCTGGATTTACAGTTGCAAGTTTTCAGGTTTGTTCAGCACTGCTGAGTAAGGTAAAAAAATTTTTACCTCTAGGGAAACTAATAACATAAGGTCAGTCTCAGAGATACAGGTCTTGCCTCAGCAAGTTTACCTCAGCAAAACAGAAATACCTTGCCCTCACTATTTTGCCAGCACTACCCACGCACAGATACCATGGTTATAAAAATCCAAACCCAAGCCACTCCCGCTTCTATTTTTCTCTTTAATTGTGAAAACGAAGTCTCAGTCTGGCCAGATGGCTTCGGGTCTCCTGACTCAAAATGTCTCTCCCCTAAAGAACTACTTTGTTATATACACAATATCAGATGAGAATTAAACATGAAAAAATTTCAATTATGTCGAAAAATGATGTATGATTCCTAACATCACCTTTACCCAATTAGCACCTTCATAAATGGAAACTTGGCAACGTGAGCAAGGCAGACTGTTGCACAATCCACACCTCTCAGACCACACAAGGCTTTGCTTCTCGCAGTCACCTACCTCACCAATGTCTGGCAGAAACAGAAGAGTTTAAAATTATACCAAAGTTATATGCAAACAAAAAAAAAATCATGACTCACATACAGGAACAATTCATCAGCTAAAGAAAGAGAGAGTAGGTGACCACATTATTACAGAAGTCATCAATATTCTCTGCACTTCATACTGTGTGATCCATTTTACAAACAAAACTAAGGCAGCAGAAGAACCAATAAGCCCAGGTTTACTATTAGCTTTGTGTCTTCTGGTTGAAGTACAGTGCTCAACCCCGCCTCATACCCCGTCACAGCAGTGTCTTTAACACAGACAATTTTTTCTAAACAAAGTCAAAAGCCATACCCCATTAACAAGAAGCTCTCTAGTCATTTCCCCGATGCCAAAAATTTTAAATGCATGAGACTTGAATAACAGCCCAACTCTCTTCTGAATTCCTTCTTCATACTTCTAACATTACAACCCTACAAGCTCAGCTGTTTGAAAACCCTTTCAGAAAAGGCTACACCTGAATTTCTAACATGAACACTGAAGGGCAGGAGAACGAAACCATTCAAGGCAAAAGTTTTACATTAGATTGGTTAAACCACAGAAACAAAAGAAAGTGAGCAGCCACTGTAAGCTATTAACAGTTTACAAATTTGGATTTTGAAGTAATTACTGGCGTAAGCAATTGGTTGAGAGAAAACACAGACAGTAGTTTAAATTGCACAAAGAAGCGTAGCATTAAATTTGACAATGTACAACCACTTCGTGATTCTGTAAGAAGCACATAAAATCTAGGTGTACAATCCATTAAAATATATACTCAGTATTATATGTTTTACAGCTGGGGTATGACTTGCACGCCTAAAAATCTTCAACTCTTTCGAACTAGTGCAACTGGCTCCCTCCAAACTTCGTCTGAACTTAAACCAAACAGCCTCAGCGCCTGTTTGGGGTTTTCAACTAGCACTATGTCTTGGGGTTTCAGACCTTCGTGCTCAAATATAGTTGTACCATAAACACACTTAAGGCTTTGGAATTCTAGAATTTGTGCGAGGTAAAAGAAAAAGCTGATGAAAGTCACGATTTAGTTCTTTTGTGTTTGACCTCATTGCAAGTATAAGATTCTCATTTCCTGAGGAATGTAATTAAGTTGTGGAATTCTTGTACCACAGCAGAATGACTTGAGTTAACAGAACCATAAACAAAACTGAATAAATGACTAAAAAAAATAAATTATAGTACTGGAAAGATTCACAAGCATTTTTGAAACTATGTTAAAAATAGCTGCATGCCAAATATTAAACAGGAATCTAATTCAGTAGTGATTTCCATTTTCAGCCCTGGAAGTTAGAGACAAATTGCTCTTGCCAGTTGCAGAAGATACAGTATCCTGGAGTTTCCATAGGGAAAAAATAAACAGTGAAAAGCAGAAGCAAACCCCCTAAGATTTACTGTACAAGGAGCTCTTAACAATCATTATACATTGCAAAACAGTCCCGCAGACTGAGACATCTATTACTGTCATGAACAAACTTCTTTAAAATGAATTCCTTAAAAATCTGACATGATGTGTAGCTAGTCTGAAAACTATTTTTTGCAATTCCTTAGAAATTCCCTGTTTAATCTCCCAATTAGAGAGAAAAGTCACAAAGAACCTGTGGTATGCCATAGAAATGTAGTATTTACATTTACATTGCACAAAATGATCAAGCCAGTAGTTTCTATGGTGTCCTATGGGCTGTGGATGATTTTTTTTTTATTTCTAATGAAAAAGACAATGGCTTTGTTTTGATCAAATTAAAATATACTTTTAAAATCCTGGGGCATGCAAAAGTAAAATGAACTATATTCTAGCAAAATAAAATTCAGATTTTTGTGCCAGTAAATTTTAACTCTGAAATTCCAACTCGGTCAACAGACTTCTATTCTGCTAAGTAAAAAGGATAACATGATAACAATATGACTATTCTAAAAATGGGGAATATTACACAAAGGATCACTGTGGCAGGAAAACTGGAGTCACTCATTCATCAGAATTTTAAGTATTTTCAAAGTACAACTGAACAAGCTACAATACACCCACAAAATTTATTTTTAAGAGGTCAGTGGGGTTGCTTGCTCTATTACTGATTGTCTTCGCTAACTATTCAATACAGAAAATATGTTGAAGACATTAAATGTATAATGTAGACAATAAAATGCAACATATGCAACATACCCACAGGAAAGGCCAGTGGGAAACAAATTGCCTAATTCTTGGTATTTTGCAACTATCTCTAAAAACATAATATTAAGTCACTAAGACAGATAAGGGAAACCATCAATCACACTCCCACAGTTACGCTAACAGGTTTGCCTCTCCATACTCACTACATGAATACTCACTACATCCATAATTCAGTTGCATTAAGATATTCAGTAATCTCATAGTACAAGTAACATGCTTAACTCAGGATATACACAAATTTTACATCCCATGGTCTCCTAAATTTTGTTCCATCTGATAAAACATCACACTTTACAATTAAGAAACAGGCTGGTTTGGTTTTTTTTTTCCCTGTTTTACCATTATGGAAAACTTTGGAAGATCTGTCAGAGCCTTAAGGCAATGCTGGTATCGCAATACTGTGGACTTCCAAAAAAATCCAAATAAAAACCAATAGCACATTAAAAAATAATCTATTATTTTCAAACATGTTTGCTCATGAACACACAAGCATAATTTGAGTTTTCCCATTTACCTGTAGAATATGATGGTAGCGTTCCTTTCTCCATCTAAATGTGGGGCATTAATGGGATTAAACTTAGTTTTGAAAAGTTTCCAGCCTTTAAGTCACACGTAGCACAACATAATGAATAAAAACTGCATCCTTCTTTCAAGCAACAGTGCATATTGTGATTCTGACGCACCTACGTTATTTTATTTTTGTTCGCTGTAATTGCAACAAACAACTGAAAATGAAGATTACCTAATATCTGGAAAAGGATGACCAAATATAGCACCCGAGTCTTAATTATAAAAAAAGTAGCTGCATTACAAACTACTATAATTGATTTACTTTAAGCAAATTCATTTAATTGGATTCTCAACTCATTTTCAAGCTAAAGGGGGGGAATATTTCATATATTTCCTTGTTTACTCTAAATCCACAAATGCCCCACAACAGCAGCTCAGAAAAACTGGGATGCCATAGGGAGAAGCTATGAAAAACCACACATGCAGCACAACAATACAGGCAACGGAACTAATGGTAGTCTTTTGAACTGGATCCACAAAAGACCCTAGTGAAGCTCTTGCAAGAGATTATCATATTAAGTTGAGGCTGAAACTCATGAACTACATGCCCATTAAGCGGAGTTCACAAAGTACAGTGTAACTGCATGAATTAGAGAAAGACTAAATTGCAGGCTCAGGTAAAAACATGCTCTGATGAGTGCATCTTTTAGGAAGATGAAAGGAACAACTGGAATTGTCCATTCCTGTCAGTGCCAACAACTAACACAGCTGTATAAGAACCCAGTCAAAAGTCAAGTTCATTTTTATTAGGAGTTCATTTTTGTTAATATTTTTTTCTAAACATGGCAACAAGTGTCAGCTTGACTTAAATTTTCTTTTTTCCTCATTGTCTTTTTAGGCCCCGTTTTTTTCAGCCAGCTGGCCAGATGGCAGTCACTTCCAGGGTAACTGAACCACCAGTTTGTCTTCCATCATCTGTTTCCTAACATAAGGATTACGATTTGGATGCCTATAAAAACCACTGCATCAACTGGTTTACAGCTGAACCTATAGCTTATATATTCATCTTTTTGTTGTTTGTTTGGTTTTTTTTTAACCTGTAGCCACAGACAAAGTCTTTCAAAGTCATTACTAGCACTAGGTAATACATCCTTTTTGTCATCATGCTGGAATCAGGACAGTGTACAATACAAGCCTAGGTAAATGACCCCGCTTATTGCTGGTAAAATGTACCCAAGCAACGAAGTTATGTCTCACACAGAACTGTAGGATCACTGATAATTTCAACCTGCTTGATACTAACACCAAGATTTTTATTGCCTTTTTTTTTTTCCTTCTCACAAACCCCTTAAAATAGCTTCAAGACTACAGAAGGATCCTCCCACCGATACGGAATAAAACACAAACACCTATCAAGGGTTCCAAACAAGCTCTTTGACATTTTTTGCTTTGAGCTGCAAGCAGCAAATTATTGTAAAATATGTCATTGGTCTTAGGAGTTGCCTTAAATCAGTAAGGTGCAAGAAAGAGGCTATCTTAGCAGTCAAATACTCCTACAATGTTTACAGATCACATTTACTCTCTCTGTCAAATCCATACCAAACAATGTTTTATGTCTTAACTAGAGCTGGTAAAACTCGTATGTCTTGCAATAGTACTTAGCAAGGTTATATCACTTTGTTTATTAAGGAGCCACTAAGACTAGAGGAAGCAACCTGGTGCCACGCATACTATCCAGTCACTGCATACAACAAAAATGTTACTTAATGAATCTGGGGATGACAAGTAGAGTCCATCTTTCTTCATTACTGTGTGATAACCCAACACTCAGTCAATAAAGAGAAATTAAACAGTAAAATGGAGCAGGAGAACATTACAGTTTAAGCTAGAGAAGGAGCAGATGACTAAGAAATAAGTATTCTAAGAATTCAGAACCAGCTTTCTAAGAATACTGTTTTGCATAAAGCTGGTATAAAACAAACCATCACGGCTTCTGAGGTAAAAATCATGTTATAGAAGCTCTCTATTGCAGCTATTGTGTTTATTAACAAAACTAATCATGACTGTAAATCTACCAGGTAAGTTTTGTTAAAGTAAAACCAGAACATAATAAGCAGCAATGCCTTCTGAAATTCATACTACACTACATCTAATCACATCCTGCAGTGTGGAGGCAAGCTTTTCTCACACAAAGAATTCCTCCTACTTTTTAAGAAATGTTTACAACTAAATAAATGTAAGAATATGAAATGAACACTACTATTTCCTCTTCGGAGAAAACTGATTTTCAGAGTTGCCCCTGAAGAAACCAACTACTACAAAATAACGAAAATCATAAAAATACCTCTCATATCCAATTATATCTTGCAGATTTTCTTTCCTCTGACATACGTAGTGCTTCATAACTCAGCTGTATAGCAGGTTAGTCCCTTTGGATTGCTAAATTTGTACACTGACCTCCTCATGGTGAAGGAAAGCTGAACTGGGATTGCAAGGAAGACACACGTACCCAGCAGAAAACTTACTTCCTGCTGTTTTTATGAGAAAACAAGTTTTATATTAACAGCACTTCTGGAAGCAGTCGGGAGATAAGGGCTAGGAATGGGAGTAATCCTAAAACACACTTCTTACCTACTCACGTTTGTTTACACATTTACCAGTGTTGTGTTAAAGCAGTTTTGCAAGTTTCTCATGTGCTCTTGCGTAAAAATCAGTCAACCTCTCTCCCCCTCATTATCATTTTTTATTTGTTTCTATTAAGTAATTTAATGGCCGTAACAGAGGACTCCTAAAAATACTCAGAATACTTAGCTGTTGTGTTAAAAAATACAGTGTACACTTAATTCAGTAACACTGGTACGGAGAGCAAATTGTTCGGACTTTGCAGGCATTAAAATCCAAAAATGAAAGTACCTTAACTTTCAGAGGTGATAATCACCCAAAGGGCATATCAAATTCTAACAGAGTTCAGGGTGTTAACCATTTTTTGAATACCAGGCCTCCAACATGAAAAATTTTGTTCTGCGCTGTTGGGTACAATTCTGATACAGAGAACTTGTCTTGAGGGCAGCATCAAACACTGCAAAGGATCTCTCACAGGCAACCAACAACTGAAGAAGCAAAAAGCTTATTTCTTAGGGGCAGCCATATATAGTATACGGGGGGACTTGGCGACGACTCCTCTTCTGGCCTGGTTAATAAGACCTGCTGCTCCCTATCAGCTCTCCAAGTCCCACAAGAAGCAAGGTGGAGCAATAATTCCAAAGGGACAGAGATACACGTTGTAGATAATACAGCTCACCACAAACACATAGATTAATAGAAGGGGACAGTACTGCATTGAACACCCACACAAACACAGGCAGCACAGATAGGTCCATACTGTTCCTAAGGATCAATACTTAGAGATAAAAGAGCCTTCACTAGTGTATAACAGCTACCTGTTAGGACCCTCTACCGTCTATCAGACCCTCATCCTGCTTGCTGGATAGTCCAGCATGAAGTCTGCTAGCAGTTCAGCAGTTCACACAAGCATTCTAGAGACTTTCACAGGAGAAAGGAAAAAAAAAAAAAAAAAAGAGTTCAATAGGATAGGAAAAGCAATCAGGCAACTGGGCTTCACCAGGTAAACATACTAACCAGCTGCACCCTTTTATCCCTTCCTTCTCTCCTTTTTCCAATACTTGTTTCTTCCCATTTCACTTCAATCCTTCTCTTCTCCACTTCTAGTCTTTGCCTTAAATATCCCATCAGAGATCTGTACAATCTCAAAATTCCTTTGTTCGGTCCCCAATTCTACCCCTCCCACACTCCTCATAACAACTTATGTGCCTTTATTCAACAGCTCCCCCTCCCCAGTTTGCCTGACATTCCAGAGAGTTTCTTGCAGTGAATCACCTCAGCAGGTTTTGCAACAGAGATAATGGCTTCATTGGTCACCTTTGCTGGTTTTAGGAGCTGCTGATTCAGAGAGGTCAAGCTGGATCAGTTCTTCACCTTGTCACTGTGCCTCTGGTCATTATCTGCTTATCTGAATAGCCATTAGCCAGATATCCTTACATATAGGATCTCAAAAAGCAACAAGCTTTTGAGACAGCTTAGTTATTTCACTGACACTTTAGTGGTTTTGTTGTATTATTTAGTTCTATTTTTCTTATTTAAAAGCATTTAAGCATGATAAAAAAAAAATACATTTTCAGTACACTGTAGTCATTAAAAAAAAAAATCAAAAATAACAGGCAAGAAGAAAAATTTAATGACAGCTTAATGTATCTGCAAACCATACCAAACCATTAAAACAGCTGGTGCTGAGGGGCATATTATTACACAACCCATCTTTCCCCAACTCCTAGTTCCAACCTAGTTTCGTCTTTCCCTGTTCATTCCAGCACTTGTTCTTGTATCTTGCTAACAGATTTTCATGAGTCCTGATATATCGGTGTATCCCCCTTTATCACACTTGCTCTTCTGATACTTCTGCCAGGTAAAAATTACCGTTATGTCTGTTTTACAAGACAGGGATTAGAGACCTAGTGACTATCTGACTGACTTGAAATTAGTTTTTCAAAGATACCACACATTATTTGCCTCAAGTGCAGAGGGAGTTGTATTACCCATATTTAATAAGTAACACAAGCCAGCAAAGCCAGGGGAAATAAGGGAAAGCCAGATTTGTCAGTCCTACCCCAGAGGTATGTTAGAATTATAGAATAGTTTGGGTTGGAAGGGACCTTTAAAGGTTATCTAGTCCAACACCCTGCAATAAGCAGGGACATCTCCAACTAGATCAGGTTGCTCAGAGCCCCGTCCCACCTGACCTTGAATGTCCAGGGATGGGGCATCTACCGGTCTCTGGGCAACCTGTGCCAGTGTTTCACCACCCTTATTATAAGAAATTTCTTCCTTATATCTAGTCTAAAGCTTCCCTCTTCTTATTGAAAGCCATCACCCCTTGTTCCATCACAACAGGCCCTGCTAAAAAGTTTGTCCCCATCCTTCCTGTAGGCCCCCTTTAAGTACTGAAAGGCTGCAATAAGGTCCCCCTGGAGCCTCCCCTTCTCCAGGCTGAACAATGCCAACGCTCTCAGCCTGTCCTCATAGGAGAGATGCTCCAGCCCTCTGATCATCTCTGTGCTCCTCCTCTGGACCTACTCCAACAGATCCACGTCTTTCCAGCGCTGGAGGCCCCAGAACTGGACACAGTACTCCACATGGGGGCCTTGCCAGAACAGAGCAGAGGGGCAGAATCACCTTCTTCAACCTCGTGGCCGCACTTCTTGTTATGCGGCCCACGGTACAGCTGGCTTTCTGGGCTGCAGGAGCACATTGCTCAGTCGAATCTGTCAGAGTGGGTGAAGTCCCCCAGCAGGATGAGAGCCTGTGAGCACGATGCCTCCTGTAGCTGAAGTAAGAAGCCTTCATCAATAGGTTCCCATTGATCGGGTGGCCTGTAGTAGGCACCAACCACAAGGTTCCCTTTGTTGCCTCAGTCTCTAATTCTCACCCATAAGCTTTCAACATGCTCATGGTTATTCTTCAGATAGCTTTTCACACTCTAACCATTTCTCCATGTAGAAGACAATGCCTCTGCCGTTCCTTCCTTGCTTGTCCCTCCTGAACAGCCTGTAGCCATCCATAGCCACACTCCAGTCAGGGGATTCATCCCACCAAGTTTCAGTAATGGCAGCTATGTTCTAAGATAACATCTTATTTTCATAAGGGAAAATTATCAGGCAGAGAGGCTGTAAAAGGATTCAGAGGAAACAAGTGCACAGTGATACTGCTGAAAGTGGCAGGGAAGGGGTCAAAAAAGAGACAGAGCATCTCCCTGTCTTTACCATACACAAACGCTGTTGTAAACACCCAGACAGTAAGCCAGCTTTTGCCTGAAGAATCAAAGACACTTTCAGTTTATTTTTGGTTTTGCTGCACTGAAGAGTTACATTGCCCAGCATTTACTAAATGTAAACCTTAAGATTCAGAAAGTATGCCTACATCAGCAAAGTTCAGATTTCTAGTTTGTACTGGTGTAGGTCCACTAACAATAGTAACAGTGTAGACCATAAACTAGTGCCAATACAGATACTTTTGCTACATCTAATGATATACAGAGTTAGGGAATAAACAAGAACATTCTTGCTTAGCTTTCACTGTTAATAGTTCCAACAGAGAATTTTCACCCTGTTTTTAAATAAGGCCAAAAAAAATTTAAGGTAATTATACTTTATTAGCTATTTTTTTCCAGAATTAAAAACTGCCTTGCATTGCTTTATGTATAAGCAAAGTTTTATATAAAAGGCATTAATTTAACTATTCAAAACGCTTTTTTCTCTGCTTTTGTGGTGTGCTCTTAAATAGTGACTATATTCAATAATAAAAAAGGCTCAGTTCAACTGAGAATTTAGATATCATACAGAATAATCGCACGTCAAAAAAAAGGGTTATTTTAGCCTTGGCTATCAACATCAACCAGAAACTGCTTCTATACTGTGGTTAGTCTATTCATTACGGCTAGCCACAGGATACTAATTTGCTACTATATTTGAAGGTTTTGTTGTCTTCTTTAATGTATGCCCTTATTTGCTTTTCCCTCTTTCACCAGTGGTCCCATCTTCATTCACATGCATTTCAGACGATTCCGCAAGGAAACCACAAGCCCTGCCAGTCAGGGACCTCAGCACAACCCTTAAGAATCTACCTTCTCTCCTACTTTCCTTTTGTTCAAAACCTTGCAAACTAAGCATCTCAACTGTCAAGGTATAGAAGCAGTCCTGAGAAGCCACGACTGAATAAAAGTAATCAAGAAAAGAATTTTAAACTTGTTTCCAGTTCTCAAATAAAAAGACCATCTGAAATACTACCAAACATATTGTAAAAAAATACTCTACTTCTAAATTAACACACAGTCATTCTGAATTTGAATATAAACCAGATATTTAAATAAATTATCTTTTTGGAGCACCCAGTTGAGCTCCTATCAAGTCTAACTTTTCTTTAAAAACTGGGTAGTTGACATTTTTATTATTTGCTTATCTAACCTTCACAAAAACTTCACTCTCCCACACCTCTTCAATTCTACCTGGATATACTTAATCCTCCTGTACCCAGGGTTCATCTTCTGCTTTTACATTCATCTCTAAAGATCATCTGAAATGTGTGAGACTGAAAATTTTTGTTTAAGAACAGGATTCTTTCTTTTCTCATTCTAGAATCTCTAGATTCTAGAGGCAGGCAGACTAGCTCTCCTTTGGAAACCACACAGGACTCAGAGTTTAGTTTCTTTTCTGGCTATTGCTTGTTTTTTCAGCAGTCATAAAGGAAAGAAGATGTTCTTTCAGGAAATCCTCAGGTCTCAAGTCAAGGATCTGTAAATAGTTTGAGTGGAATAGCACTTTCAAGCTTTTATGTAATTAATATTTTTCACTGTGGAAACTACTGTTGTAGAAAAACTGTACCAAGTGAAATTAAGTACAAGATCTCTTCCAATTCCAACAGATTCAAAACACTTACAAATAGTCTCTCCGACATGGAAGGTTCAGCAACACAAGTTCAGAAAGAAAGACTTTCCATGTCTTTGTTTCACTGAATTTCACTGAATTTTTTTTAGAGTTGGATGGAACCACAGAGATTATCTAGTCCAACTCACCTGCTGAAGCAGGATTGTCTAGAGCATGTTAGAGCATGTTACTCAGGACGGCATCCAGGCGGGTCTTGAAAATCTCCAAAGAAGG
>JAOXNO010000001.1:179821776-179842042 GCA_028565335.1 Limnodromus scolopaceus | reverse complement strand
GGCAAGTAAGTACTCTACCTCCCCTACAAAGGCTTAGAGAGGCTTTAACTTGAGTAACATATATACACACACACACACACACACAAGTCAAACAAGAATAAAAAGTAACAGTGATCTATAAATTAAATTATCCTCTCAGTCTGAAAAGCAAATATGAAGCACATACATTGGTCAGGTAGTCTCACCAAAACAGGGAAGACCAATCTGGTAACCTTCAGAAATTTTGACTCAACTAGCCCTCACAAAGTAAGCTTGCCCTACGATAAAAAAAAACCAAGCACAAACAGGCAAGTTAATTTATTCTCAAATGAAAATTAGCATTCTGGAAAATATGATTACACAACAACTCTTGCCATTTGCTGAAAGTACATGACACTGTAAATCATTGGTCAGAGAAATATTTGGGCTATGGTACCCCACATAAGCCTGCTAGTATTTATTTTCTTTACTTGAATTAGTTCATTTTTAATTTTCATATTTGTCTCATTCACTTGAAGCAAGATACCAGGTAGGCAATTACACATTGTTTGGCTCCCTCCATACAAAAAAAGGTACATAAAAGTAGCAAAAGATTTTTCCATACAGTCATAAATTAATAGATTCAGTTACAAAGAAGAAGGCATTTAATTGTACAATGCAATCTCCTTCTGTTAGAAGCTGAAAGCTACTGTTTGGTAGTAAAATCTGTTTTTTCAAGTTTCACTGCCAATTTAGAACACAGACCATTTAGAACAAAATTGACAAAAACAAGGTAATCATACATTCATTTTCATAAAATTTCCTTTATTAAATAACCATTCCAAATTACAGATCCACTTTCTTGCACAACTAAAAAAGAGAGCCAAGTACTTAACCCCCTTTTCAAGGGGCTACACCTCAGAATTTGTTTTTTCTGAGAAAAGAGAAGGTGGGCTCAATCTTCTTTTCCCTTCATTTTTCCTCAGTGCCAGAGGGAGGCCTTTAGGTATTTGCACCAAGACTCAACTCTTCTGTGAATTAAACTAGTTTCATTACTGTAAAATGGAGGTTAAAGCAAAAGAGGAGAGGAGCAAAATTTCCAACAGGTGCCTTTAGGTTTAGCCTTGCCATCTTACTCTCCTTTCACAATGTATTCATTGTGCCTTTCCAAGTTAACTACTAAAAACCTGTGCAAAACAACAGATTCATGCTATGTAACTTACAAATTTTACTTCAAATTAGTAAACTGCAGTAAAGAGTAAATAAGACTAAGCCTGTATCTGTAGATCAGTGCTCACATAGTAGTTTTATGAAAGACAAAAGCTTCTTTTTAAAACAACCAACCAAACACAAAAACAAAAAAAACCACCCACCAAAGCTGTCTAAAAAACCTACCTATTACCACGATGGAAATCCAGTGGAAAGTCCCTGTAAACATTTCAGATGATGCAGTCAAATGATATTATTTAAACACTGACTTCCTCCAGCTAATTTACTGCCAGGTATACTGACTGACAAATATTTTAAATGAAAATAGAGGAACACAGAGTAAACCTCCAAGGGAAAATACTTACATGCTACTGAATGGTATAAATGCAGTATAGTAGGATATAAACTGAATTACTGCCCTCACTGTACTCCTTTTTTCTTTAAAACTTATAGCTTACTATATTGATGAGGACAATACAAGAGACAGTTAAAGGACATTTGACAATACCCACATTCAAAACCGTTCAATGCTGCTAAGACAGTAAAACCATAACCCTGCTACTTTTTTGCCAGTGGCCTACTATACCACAGTTATTTGTTTCTAATCCTTTAGCCATAAAGGCTAACAGAAAGCACAAGCATTCTGAGAGCTTATACTATTGAAACATTATTTAGAAATCTGTCACGTCCCAACATACCTGTTGCGTGTTCTGTTCCTCATCAAATTCTCCGGTTGTAACACAAGGGTTCTCACTCTTTCAAATCTATCACCCAGAAAATATATAGCCTTTGATGCATAAGTATTATGGGAATATGTTAAAGAAAATTAGAAATACTGTTAAATGTTCATTAATATTTTATGAGGTAGAAAAAATATTGGTAACCATATTTCAGAATGGAAAATTCAATTTATGGAAGATAGTTTTGTGAGAATTACATTCTAAGATATTACTTGATTAAATATGTTACTGATCTTCAAGCTAATAATATTATACAAAAAAAGAAACAAAATCCCACATAACAATAGTGATACTGAATAGAACAGCCCTCAGTGCATTTCATTACCTAAACCATTTTACACTAATGTATGACTGAATCATAAAAGTAGTCTGGTATCATCTTGCCACAGATAAATTCTCCTGCAGATTTTAATCTGATTAAATTCAGAAAACAGGTTTAAACTGTCTTGCTTTTAGCGGCTACAGTTTCTGGTATCCTATACTCTGCTCTTTTAATTAGGGGGAGGTAAGGAACTTTCACATATTAAAATCATATGAAGTTATATAGTAGTGACACTGCATATAATGAAAATATATTGCAATTAAGATAAATGTCAGAAGACAGTTTTCTAACATTAGGATACTGGAATAGAAGAACAAAATCATCTGATATTTTATTATTTACATTACTGCTGATATGGCACTACAGTTTCCCTAAGATAGTCTGAAAGTAAGAATTAAAACCAAGGCATAACATGCAAAACCATACATACTAGCTAGTGGACAAGAATAACTATATCTCAACAGCTATAATTGCAAAGTCACACTGTATACAGACATCTATACTACTGCTCTCACAGTGATACAGTCACACTGAAACTCATGTTGAGCTAACCAAACGCGGATGGTGACAGCAGGCTAAATACAGCAGGAGCAACAGGAGAGTTTGCTAAGAAAATTGGTTGAATAAACCTGTGCTGAGGTCTGTGCAGATAAAAGATGACAATAAGTTCTCTTCCACTGCTATAACTATAGTATAGCCCTCATTGGAAGGAAGCTTTAGGTATTGTATCTGTATTACATTTTTGGACCAAAGCAAACTTCTGCATCCATTAGAATATATTTTTTTGCTCAACAAGTCACCAAGAGTTAAGTCCCATAAAGTATCATTTGTTTTAGAAACTGTGAAAATCCTACATACAGCACTCAGAAGGGATTTTGCAAAAAACTGCGGTTATGCCTACCTTTCAGACTACCTGCATTTGCATGCACCAAACTAGTAGGGAAAAATAAAAAAGACAGGCAACTTTGCTTTGCTTGTGTACACAGCTTTTGCTTTACTTAAACTGTCTTTAACTCAATGAGTTTTCACGCTTTTACCTTTCTGATTCTTTTCTCCATTCCACTGGGGAGGAATGAAAGAGCAGCTGTTTTGGGCTTAGCTGCCTACCAGGGTTAACCCAGAGCAAATAAGTAAAATTTACAGCCATACCACTTAAAGGGCTTAGTAATTTTAAACACAGGCTTTCCACAGCTGCCATCAGAACTTAAAGAAAGAAAAAAATAATCTCAACTAAAATCTGTCTCCTCATATTCTTACTAAGCACCTCAGTCTTGAATGCTACAAGCTCCTCATAAACATCTTTCAAATGGAGAACCACCAACGTACCCAGAATAGGGTTTAGAATTATAACCAAGACCACCACATTCTCTTTTAAAGCATTGGAAAAACACTTCCAGAATGCTTTAACCTACATCCTTCCTTCAGTATTCCCTAGACAGACTAACAATAAGAATCTGCATTTGGTAACAAAGTATGTCAGAATTTATGTCAATACAAAACTGGAGCAAAACTCTTCAAGTAGGTTTATGGGTAAGTATGTCAGCAGACAAAAGCTGTCCAAGTAGTGAATTTTGCACAGATGCAAAGCAAGGCTGTAAACAGAATTTAATCACCTTAGGTATTCTTTCACCAAGAAAATGTTGGGAATTCACAGGAGGAGGAATACCTCACACCTGTTCCACACAAACAGTGGTCTGGTAAAGTTCAGCTACCCTGTTCAAAATCTCTTCTTACAGCTACAGAAAGAGGGCTTTGAAAGACACGAAATAAAAAAGCTGTGATTTAAAGAAGAAAAAAAATGCTGAGAAGGAGGCCTCCAGATGACTACACTCCACTTGCAAAATCTTATCTTGGGAGTTCAAGATACTTGGGAATGCCTCAGCTAAACAAAATAAGCTTCAGCAGGAAGAACAGGTAAAATGGGTTCATACCTGACGCTGCTTTCCACAGGTGACTGGGCCAGGTGACATCCAGGGGTCTCTTCCAACCCAAGTCATCCCATAAAGTTTAGATACAAAGTTAGAATAAGCCTGCAGGCTTTTATTAAATTAACTGCATGTTTTAATTGATACTTGTCTTTTTAATTTACAAATATCCCGTTTAAAGAAGCTGGTTTTGTGAAGTTGTAATTAAATCTTAACCAAAGTTTCAAAAGGGAAAAGTTACCTATAAAATCAAATGCCAGTTGGATCAAAATTATTACAAGTGAGAGAAAAAACACAAATAAGAGATCCAAAAAGAAGTGAACAACCCAGCTTTGCCATCCAAGAAAGGTAATTGAAGGGGTATGTTTTAGAAAGATCACAAAGTGATCTGAAGTGGAACCTACACTGCAATCATTTAGAATATTGAAAATGGTATAAGCAAAAATCCAAACCACCTACTGCACTGAGCAATATTTCTTTGTTAATTCCAGGATGGGTTAAAGTAGCTTTTAATCAAAAGATTGATAAGTCCAAAATTAGTCAATTAAGCATATTCTAGTATAGAAATATAAAATGATAGTCAGCATCTTTCACTCATTTTTTTAATTTCAGTATGTTCTGAAACTTGCTATTAAAAACTTGCCTAATTTATGGACAGTTATCAACACCTCTTTCACAAGTTCTTTAAAACTGATCAGTAAAAGCTGACATGACCATCTATGTCCCTTTTCCAAGTCATCGCTGCCTGAAACAGAAGCTTAGATAAGATTATCAGTAAGACACCCCTTAGAAGGGGAAAAGGCCAACATAAGGCTGTCAGGAAAACAAAGGAGTACACATCTTGCAGTACAAACATACACTACTTCAAAGTTCTTTCAAAATAAAATCCAAGCAGAGGCCAGCATAAAGCTGGAGAAGGAAGGAAAGACAAAATACGGAAGAAAAGAAGAGGGAAAGAGAATTCTCTTGAGTTCCAGGCAGGGGCCATATTAGCATGGTTTCTCTGTGAAACACCCAATACACTATGGTCCTGTGTGAACTTTTGGAGGACAGTTGCTGAGGTACTGCCAGAGCCAAAATTTGGAACAGATACATTAGAGTGGGGAAGAAGTAAATGAGTCCTTTCTCCCTTTTCATAATTTTCCTTTTCTCCAGTTCACTCAGCCTTTATTTTCATCCATTAAAAACCAAAAAATTCTACTTAGTTAAAATACCTGAAAAAATGTTTCTAAATACTGGCACCTGCATTTAACCCAAAATTTGTGCTATAATAAGCCAAGCAAGCTTTCATCACTAATATGCTTTTCTGACATAGATGCTCGGATCCTTTTCTGTTTGTTCCCAAGCCTTCCTGAACCAATCCAACAACTCTATTTTTTTGTCTTAGATATGGTCACCTGGACATCAATACCATCAATTCACCTTAAATAGTAAGGCTGCTTAGCATGCAATTCCTTTTATGCCACTGACACTTCTAAAGCTGGTCTTTATGTAGTGGCTGTAGCACCAGTACATAAAAAAATCTGATGTCATCTGCATTCCACCAAGGGTGGAGGCAGACAAACACTCTCAAAACGAGTTCCCAAGAAATCCACTTTTCATAAAACCAAAACATCCTGTTTCTATAAACAGAATTGTCAAGCAATCCGTCCTAGAATGGTTACTCAAAGAAGGATTCTTAATTAAAAAGCAACTTTTCCTATATTGGATTTAAAACCTTCTTCAAAATTAGAAATAACATTCATTTTTATGTTCTTAATTCATGTAGCAAAACACCAAAGGAGATGCAAGTGTAAAATTATTGCAAGGGAAAAAATACTTGAATATCTTCTAAGAAACAGCATTAGAAGCTAAAACTTGTACACTGCTGAAACAAGTGGTATTCTATAATCTCATATGAACATACTGTCTACTAGAAGAGCCTTTTTGGTTTATTCTTACCAGAACACCAGTCATTTTGATTTGGTTGTGGAGTGTTCATCTGACACCTACTCAGAGAAACTGGACAATATCCTCAAGAAAGTCATTAAGCATATCATATCAGCAAATTTTAAGATTAATTTCTTTACAACCCAACATCATTCAATATTTTCTAGACTTTGCCCCCTAGAATTCAAAGCCATTGCTGATAAAATATGCAAGTGACTGATGTTAAAGGTACGATAAGTAATAGCAAGGTGAAGTTATAGATACACAATGGCCTGGAGCACTCGGTAGGTTAAGCACAATCAAGCTCGTATTTAACCCTGTCATATAAGACCTTAAAAACACAACGTCAAAGAATGCAATCATAGTCTTGGAAAGTTATAGTGTAAGCCTGGAGTGACAACAATCACGAGCTCCCAATGACTCTAAGGTGCAAATTACTATCATAAAAGTTGGGTGCATTAACAGCAACTATTGATAAGAAAGCTGAACAAACAGTGACCCACTGACTCAAAAACCTATGAGGTTTCACAAAATTACAAGATTTGGCATCTGAAATCACATTTCACAGCAGAACACCAAAGGTTTGTCCGTTCAGGATTTACAAGCCCTCAACTCTGTCCCTGCCAACTCTGGTGGCAGTTACCTTCCCTAGAACAGGGGCAGCAGGCAAAATCATGTGCCAGCTTCTCCACACCACAATTCAGAGGCTGTCCTGATAATTTAAATTCATCACCACTTAGCTCTGTCACCCCAGTTAGATAGGCAGCACCTTTCAGTAGGAAGCTACATGGACAACTGCAGTAGCATCTTAAATCAGAGTAACAGGAATTACCCCCCATTCATCAAAGCTCTTAGTGTATTAAAGACAAAGGTAAAAATCAATTTATAAACAACTGCAGAAGAGTTAATGTCTGCTATAGAGGATTAGCTGATCTAGTTTAAAAAAAAAAATAACAAATGACCAGAAGTTGAATCTAAAATACGAAACAGTGTAATTTCTCTTATTTATTTCCAAAGGAAATATATAATTAATCATTCTATTATCACTGGTACACTTTAAATGCAATACAGTACATACAAGCCATACATTTCTGATCTAGATACAAGGACTCAGCCAGGGAAATTTATGACCGGTATCAGGCAGAGGGTCAAACTGTATCAACATAAATGTCTTTTTTAGTATTAAGACATATCAATTATTCCATGCTTCAACAAGCGTAGTCCACTAGCCCCAGAATGAGAACAACAGCTTGAAATAAGGTGAGATACATTGGTAAAAAACAACAGAAGTGACTAAATATTCTTGAAGTATTAGAGAAATTCCTCTAAAAGAAAGCAGCTTTGCTAATAAAGCAAAAAAACCTTAACAGCTTATTGCTCTCTAAAATTTTCTTTTTTTTTTTTATTTCTGCTTCCCATGGATTTAATTATATTATTCCACAGGAAAGACATAGAGTGGTTATGCTCACATAACCTTAATTTAATAACTTAATCATAATAATTACCAATAAAGTAATATATTTCTCCCTATGTCCTGTCGTCTTTCACACATTTTGATTGGCCTCTCCTCAGGCTATATGTATTTCATGCATTAAGGAAGGATTTAGAATCATACAAAAAGTAAAACTGTAACATGCATAAAATATTAAATAAAAAAATGTTTCACCTGCTCTATATTTAATACACACATAATGACAGTGTAAACACTTTAAGACTGAACACAAAAGATACCCGGGTTTTTTCCAAGCTGAATCAATTACAAGCAGAAGAATACTTTCTAACTGCAAAAACTTTTATTTTTCTATGACGAAAACATTGAAAAATAAGATGGTTTTGTTAGAGACAAAGAAAGAAAATCTTTAGAGACAGTCTTATTCCTTCAAATACTACTAACTGAGAAGGTGATTTATCTCAATAAGTACCATATCGAAAATATCTTTTAAAAATAGCAAACTTTCTATAAAACTATTTGGCTAGAGGTTTTAAGCAAGAAATATAAACAGCTTAGACCGCTTAGCCATCAAAACACGAAACAAGAGATTCTGTTTTAGAGGGATAGCTGTATTTAGGACAACTGGCAAGGTTTCTGACTAGTCCACGTAAGCAAAATTCAACCTTTCTGCAGGTTAAGCAAAAGTATCCTACAGAAGCTGATCTGGAATGACTTTTTTTAATAAATGGTTTAGAACAAAAGCATTTGTAATTTGGAAGCAGTAATTTTGGAGGGAGATAGGTCTCAAACTTTAGCACTGATACAGAATTAATAGTTGTTGAAGAGTCACTCACCAATCTGGCCATCTGAAATTTCTGTGATCATGAAGTTGATCAGAACTCATTTTATTTTGGCTGTATTTCCAAATTACTGTGTTAACAGAGCCTTACATTGCAAATTTAGAACACAAAAAAAACACTCAATACTGATCCCTCAGGAGATTTCAGAATGAACGTCTTACGGATGTTTAAGAGCTATGTCTAGAGCAACACCGATTCTCATGTAGAATTTGTCCATGCTGATTTCACTCACAAAAAAAAATAAATAAATATAACTGTACTTTTATACAAATTCTAGTCAGGAAAGCTTTACTTGTATTATTCCCACTGGCTCCAATAACATTTTGGGGAAGAAGCTAACATATTTGGGAGGGAAGCAATATCCAGCCATTTCATAATTCTTCTCCTTTTCAGACCCTATCCTGGTGTAAGATTTTCAGATTTAAATAGTTAGCCTCTCATTATTCTCCTGACTATTCCAAATTCCTGCTTATGTAATCATCCAAACTATTCAGAAATCAATCAGAAGCCTACATTTATTACAAGCACACATTCCCTATAGTAACTGGTGTACTTGTTTCTTGGGACGCAGGACGCAGTGTTTGGTTGGGGTTTTTCTCCACTTTTCAGGGTAAATCCTACTATACTGGATAGAAGCATTAAGTGAACTTCACAGACTGTTTTATTCCCCACATGTATAGTCTCAACTGCGATGTTTGTGCTTCACAATTCCCATAGCAATGCCATGATTTATTTCTTCATTTTAAAGCCTTTCCCTGCAGAGGCTAAACCTTACACTCATTCTTACTCGCCTTTAACGAGTACTTGCAGAAAAGCCTCTTTTTTTTTTTTTTCAGGCTACCATTGCTTCATAGATAAACATGGCTTAAATTTTTCTGATAAACTGGATGTTGGAAGGCTCACATGGCCACATCTCCCACAGCTTAACATTTAAGTGCATAACTAAAATGCTTCAGTGAGACTACCAATTACTGCAGTTATGTTACTACCGCACAGAACTGTTCAAGATTCCAGAAGCCATTTTTAGCCTAGGGCACTACGCCAAAAATAACCTTTTCAGTTCTCTAGGAAGCCAAATGTACAAAGATATGAAAACTGACAGAGGGAGTACAGCACTTCTTGCCAAAATACTGATGTTTTTGTAAAGTTAATACTGTTTCATATTACCTGATTCTTAATTGATTGCAAATCTACAGTGATATTCTTTTAGAGACTGAGCATTTCTGAATCATACTACCATGCTTCTGTGCCAGATACTACTATAAAGTAAGCTCTTAATTTCTGCATTGTGCTAATACATTTAAAAATCACTCCCAGGACTTAAGACCATAATGAAACTCTCATGGTTTACTTCTTTACTACTATCCCAAAAACTTCCAGAAGAAAGCTTCAGATCAAATGCCTTAACCTCCATTCTTCCGCATATCCTACACTGTCTTGATTGAGATGTAAAATAAAAGACAGAGAACCAAAGCTGGATTCCTTTCACAGTTATGTCCTTGATCTGTTCAGAGATCTGGTTTAAGCCTTTCAAAATTTCTGTTCCTCAGTTTTTTCTAATCTGTGAAATCAGGGATAACTTGCATCATTACAGAACAAGGAAATAACTCACTGAGATCAAGGTTTGCAAGGCAGTTTTTAACAGAAACATAGAACAAGGTCTACGCTACAACCAACGGAAACTAGCAATCAGCTCTTAAAGCCATTATATTGACACTCAATATAATTACATGACAGACTTTTAAAATAATCAAAATACAAGAAATTCCAAAGACTACTTTCTCCACCCTTGGAAGTTCCTGGTTGGTTGGCTGAATGTCAAAGCTACACACAGCACACTTTATCATAGCAGTAATAGCTGCAATACCACGATACAAAAGAATATACCAAGAGAATGGCTGTCTTGCCTCTGAATTACCTTACAAAAATTTGAGTAAATTGAAGTCATTGGGTATTTTATATTAGCTTATCTTTTCATTCAGATCATAAAATCCATACCACTTGCATCAAAGATTTTCTTTGAAGAGCTTGCCATGTATCACCTTCACTACTCATGTTGAATTTGAATAAGCACATGGGAAAAAGAGGGCAGTTCCAAAGATGGGGAAGAATTCTGCTTTTTAAAGAAAAACAAGCAATTTCAGACTCAGCAGCCTCTTTCATCCCCCCAAAAGACCTCAGAAAAATAATGGATGAAACCACACATTGTCAAACTAACATGACAGTTTTGAAAGTTCAGATGATGAATGGAAACATCTGTTATAATACAGCTATAATTCGGTAAATCACCCTATTAGTTTCTGCACATTTTGACTAAGAACTGTCATCTGCTCATGAGAGAGTAAAAAAAATAATCAAGAACTACACACAATGACAAAGTATGTTGTTGTATACATCTAGGTACTGACAGGTCTTAAAATAAGACTAAGTATGGAAACATAAAACATTTAGGTGTACAAACAAATTCTTGGTCATATATTCTTCTTCAAAACTACCAACAAGCCAGGAAAAATGCTGTCTCTGGTAAAACTTGCAAGTGACAGGACATGTGTGAGTGAGAGAAAAAACAAGTCGCTAACACAAAACAACCTGAACTGGCTGGTAAATGAAACACAGGCAAAGAGTAGGCATTCAGCCAGACTGAAATTCAAACCTTGGAACAGGGATCGCAGGCAAAACTTACTGAGTAAGGAAACAGCACTGTACATAATGGAAGGCAGAAAGACAGTTTTCTTGAACTGGGATGAACCCAAAACAAAATTTAAAAATAAGCCCTAGCAACACAACATACAACAAGCATGGGAAACCTAGGTTTAAGCTTCTCCCCTTAACCAATGACAGCTGCTTCTTAATAACCAGGGCATCCTCTCCCTGCCCCGCCAACTGCCGAGAAGGCTCCTTTCATCTTTGACCAGAAATCCCATCCCAGAAATCTTCATCACTGTATTTTTTAATCATACAATATATGAATGACACTATGTTCTTCCTCTTTGATCACCAAATAAACAGGCAGCTTTGTTGTTACTATACTTGTTGTGAATTAAAAAGATCAAGTTGAATAAATTTGGCTAGGCCTCACTATTCTCAAAAGACAGTAATATAATAATGACAATGATACCACCTATCAAGTATTCAATAGTTTTACCCCCTATTTCTCCTGTCACTAAATTTATAGAAAGTTAGAAGTTTAAATAGTTTTTTAAAAAATGTAATTTCAATAATAACATTGCTTACCATGATAGCAATTTCACTATCTTTACAGTCTGACACAAGGTTCTTGCTATACATGACCTGTGTTGTATTTGTATTTTTGACATCTTGCCTTACTTCCTGTAAGCCTCATCCAAGCATGAATCCACTTCTTTCCTTGGATTAATCTGATTCAATTTTATTTTCCTACCCCAATTCTTGCCCATTTTCTAAAACTTCTCCATCAGTTTCAGATATCACCAATTTATCTTTGGTGAACAGAAACAAACAGGTTCATAAAATGCACAAACAACAGATCCAACTTGTCATTCGTACTTTTCATATTTGTTTGGAGGGTTTTTTATTTCTCATCTGATTTTTTTCATTTTTCACTTTTTGCCTGTCTAATGTAGTGCTACAATGGAGTGATGCCACTGCACATAACGCAACCAAAGACACAGACTTTAGATGTTAAAAAAACCTGACATGTCTGTATACACATGAAATCAAAGTGAAATTGTCATTTGTAGTTACTGTGCTACTTTTGAAACATACTACTTCATGTCTCCTTCTACCAGAAAGAAGTATTTATAGGGCAGCATTAGTGGAAAAACCTAACTGGTCTATATAGTTAAGTCCAAAAACTAGAAATTAAGTCTGTTACCAATCTTGCATTTTATAGCACTGCAGTTCTAGAAGGAAATAAAGTTCTGTTAAAGCAAGTGTTTCACATCTACCTTGATACTGGCAACATTCACTTCAAAAGGGAAGAATTATCAAGAAAAGTGCAGAATCAATCATAGGGAGACATAAAACATTTATAATCTTTACAACATTTGTAATTTCTATATGCAAGTAGTTGTTGTATTTCAATAATCTACTGAAAAACAGAAAAGGTAACAGACAAGTGTCTTCCAATATATTTTTCTATTTGTTCAGCACAAATAATATCCCCCCTTTCTACAATGTGTATTTCCAAACCAAGAAAAAGAAAACCACCTGTGCAAGTTCACATCCTCCAAACTCAGTATTACAATTACTGCAACTCACATCAAGGAATAAAATCACCCAGTTACAAAAAACCAACATTAAAACCTCACTGTTAACATGGTGCTCAGCTATTTTGCTCTAGCTCTGCTTCTCATGAAGACCAATTCAAGAACCATATTCTGATTTTCAAAACCTCCAGCTACTTCCAGTAACTTCTCTAATCATACCTAGAACAGCTACCTCACATTGGCATCATGAAATTACCGCCCAGCTTTTAACTAAAGGAATCAGAATTCCCACAAGCTCAGCTGAACATGAAACATTTTGTGCAGCTTCAAAAGTGACTGCAAACCTGAGGCTCCAAATTAAATGCAAAACTAACCCTCATTTGGCTCTGCCAAGATCATCATCTCACACACAAGTTTTGACTTCTGTTTTTTTTTTTCTTTAAAATATTTCTCCTACGGACTGGGATAGAAGGATGAAAGACTGTTATTGTTATTTCTATTTTTAAATAGTTAGGAGGTTTACAGATATTATGGTGTTCTGCACCATACAAGGCAAGAACGGGATAAAAAGGCAAGCTGGCCAGCAAGACACCCTTAGGGGAAACAGGCTGGAGAATTTTAGAACTGAACTCCTCCCACAAGGACTCATCTACCCACAAATTTAGTAGAAAGCAATCATTCCTCCAGAAGCTTAACTCTTCCGTCTCTTTCCAAAGACCTATTCTGATTTGTACATTATACCTTGCAAAATATGGTCAGCAAGATCAGTCAGGAGTCAGAAGACATAACACCCATTTGCACTTTTGACAGTGATCTGCACACTGAATACAGCGATAACATTTCCGTCTTTCAGTTTTACACAGGAGAGGACACTAAATGGATATGCTATTTTCATAATTCTGGTATCAACAGAACACGTGAAGGATACCTCTCTGGTTTCAGAAGTTCCATTTAAAAAATTGATATCATAATGATTTTAATTGTGAATTAGGGACCTAAACAGCTTGGGAATGCTCACGAATCTAGTAGATGCTTACTAACAGAGCTAGCAAGAGCACAGCAGGCAGAATGAACAGCCTCTGGCCTGGGAGAGTTACTTATCCTTCCTAGAATGGTCATTTTGATCTTTAAAACATCAGACCCTCCGTCTTGGTTGTTCTTGCAACTCTGTAAGCAGAAAAACATCACTGTTTTTTCCTTCTGTGGGTAAATGGATGCTAAACTTCCCAAACTTAAATTCAATAGTTAACATTTTAAACTATTCTTTGTAGCATAAAGCCTGTAAATGTCACATATATTATCGTCAAATAATTTTCCCTATGTTTATCTAATTCTCTGCTCATAAAATTCTAATCATTATTCATATAACTGCTCAAGAAATCCATTCTTCCTCCATTGTACAGATATCAGAAAAGCATCCCAAGACATTACACTCAACCAAGAATACATAGCTCATCGCTCCGCTTATAACCCTTTCTCTTCTTTCTCTTCCACCACTTAATATATTTTCACTCAGTACTTCATAAACTTTCATTCACTTTGTATGACACTTCTGGCTTTAAAACAGTATCTTCTTTCTATCCATTTTCTTGTTCAAACTTACATTACATTGCCATTTGCCCCTTCCCTCTTCCAAGTCACAGTGCTACTGGGCAAATATTCATTCTAATTTGTAATAGCCAATTCTACCCTGCTCTCTTCCCCTTGCAAAAGTATTAAGTGTTTTCAAAACTCTGCATATAGTAACTGTATTAAGAGTCACACACTGTCTCTCCTGCTTTACTGTTGTTTAACCAAAAATGTCTTTTGTGCCAAGGACACAAAAGAAACAGACCAGAGGAAGGAAAAAAAAAAAAGACTCACAAACCACGTATAGATATTTGGCTTCTACCTCCCACAAGGCCTGTGATCACGTGCAAGTGCAACTCCAAAACCAAAGCTGTTCAGCTACAAGCATTTGAAAACGAACCTGTAACATCTTTACTACTATAATAGCACTTTTGGAGCTCTGAGTCAGTCTTTTCCAAGGCAGATGGGCCAAGGGCACACAAAGCGACAGCATTTCTACAAAAGCCATCAGTTTTCATCCATCTACATGCACAGTATGCCAAACATGGCTTTGGCAATTTTAAGTACAGCTTTTTTTTAAACAGCCACCCTAAATGGGAAGTTAACTGTAAGGGTAAAGGTTCATTAAACAGCTGAGCTTACTCCTGTTGAAATTGAAAGGTTTCACCCTCCCTTCTATCATGTGATTTCTAGGCTGTCACCTCTCCTGCCTCTTTGCCTTTGCACTAGTTTTGAAGCTTCTCTACAAAGCAAGCTAGCCAAAAAAAAAAAACAAAAAAACCCAAACCCCACACCAGGGAAGGAGATGGACACACAGACAGACACAGAGTCAGTGCTAGAAAGCCATTAATCTGCTCAGGCGACATTCTGAAACAGTAACCAGGCAATTGAGCGCTCCTAATTTGTTTCATGCAACAAAAGGCACTCTGAGCTAATTCACTTTATTTCCTGCTGAGAAAAGCCTAACAGCACCTGCAAAGTCACTGACTGCATTTCAGCTATGGGGGTATAACTCTCCAGACAAAAGAGGCAACTTCCAAAAGCACAACTGACAAGACTCTATATAGCAAAGGAACTAATAGACTCTTTTCAACAGGAGTCAATAGCCCAGATGTTTATATGATCAACAAGGAAGGACATACTCAAACTTGGGGAAGAAAAAGAAAAAAAGGACCAAAGGGCTCTAAAGGGTATTCTGCAGTTATAAGTTGCTAAGCACGTCTATGCTTCCAAAAAATTCAATTAGTTTGATAAAGCTCTTTCACAAGGCATTGTTTATCAAGAAAAAAAAAAAAAAGAAACTAGAATGTGCTAATACAGAGATGTCCAGAGAGACCACATTATGAAGTTACCATCTGAAATTGCAGTTATACTATTGGATACACAATAATGAATACAAAATGGATTTATCTTCACTTTTCAGCCTTAATATAAGGACACACTATATAGTAATCTCAAAAAACAGTTACATCCCGTAAGTTTGGACTGCAGGGCAATACTCAATTCATTTGTGAGAATAAACAAACATACTTCCTCCTGTCTTCCTCTCCTAGCACACTTAGGATGTTATTTGTGTAAGAGACAGAATAAGTAAGGTTAGAAATCTTCAAATAAACACAGGAAGGCTGTAGGAAGGGACTGACTATTGAACATGAAGAAGAAACAGATGGGTTGCTTTTTTCAGATTTGTAATTAAAAATGTTTTTATTGATAGGAGTTTGGACAACATGAGCAAAATGAAAGGTCCTCAAGAAGCCTCATCCAAAAAAACTCACAATGTGATCAAAATATGAATTCAAGATGATGAATTACATTCAAAGCAGTAATTATCAGAGAGAATTCTTAAAAGGAGAGGGACATATCAAATCTCCTTTTTTCCTTAGTGACCAAATAATAACCAAATTCTGAAAGAGAGTCCATTTGATGGTCATCTTTGGTTCATGAAAGTGTGCTGTATCAAAAATGAAAAAATCTGTATCTTTGACATCTTTTCCAGTACAACCTGCATTTATAATAAGTGGAACCAACTGCACATCTACTCCTATAATTAGAAGAATTCCCAGAAGCGAAGGAAGAATTATGTTAATAAAGGAGTTGAAGAATATCAGTGAGAATGAATTATGGCAATCTAATACACACAGTTGTTTATTAAAAAAACAACTGGGAAATAAGAATTTTATATTTTTTTTATTAGCAAAGAGGACTGAAAGAAATCTGTTTTATCTGAACAAGTATCAGTCTCCAAAACAAGAAATAAATCTTTCAGAAAGACAAGCAGAAAGAACTTCCAGCTGTTGGGCACAAACAAATGCATTCCTGGACTTAACTGTGATGGAAGACAACTTGTAAATTTGTTTGGGTTTTTTCTTCCCTTTACGTGATCCCACAGGAAGCACTTAGATATCAAAATTCAAGCTAAAGCACCCCAAAAACTAAAATGAAAACTCCACGGGTTCTGCGATAGTTGTTCAGGTGCTACTGTGATTTTTGAGCCATCTTGAAAACAAATCTGTAGTTATGCAGTCCAAACAACTATTCCAAAGATACTGCCATGCAAGCTAAGATGTCTTCAGCACAGCATTGTCTGTAGAGTCCAGCTCACTTATAAACATAACAAAAAAAAAAACCACACAAAAACACAGCAGGTAGGAGTTGTTTTGTCAAGTGACCATTCTAAAGCACAAAAAAATAAATACATATTCTTTCCAGAATTTCATACTGTCCAAACTAGCATTCGAAGACCAACTTGTATTTCTTTTCAAACAATCTAACACTTGATATGAAAAAAAATTTGCTTTTCTCCAACATCATCCCAAGAAGTAGCAAGTAATCCTTCCTCATATGCCTAACCCACACAATAGGAATGGATGAAGCAGGTATTCACCAGAAAAGGTTCAGAGGACCTGTCTTCAGAAATATGGCCAAAGCCTACAGAAAGAGGTTGAATTGATGCAGGCAACCATGGTTACACATTTAAGTAACAGCTTTGGGGCTTTTTCTTCCTCTTTTATAAACCAACATGCTTCCAGCATTCCCAGTGGTTTTGAGGAATATAATTGCATACTATTACTTAAGAACTATGCGATTACTGTGCCACTGTCTTCTGCCTAACCCAGCCTGTAATAAAAGTGATAAGAATAGCATTTATTATTTCTGAAATGGTTTTTGCAATGCATCCACACTGATGTGGTTTAAAACATCTGACTAAACTTAAGGTACTTTACATAGAGGTTTTTATTTTCTTCTAACAGCACTGCACATCACGCAAACTCCCTTCTGTGTGCAAAGACACTCCCTGAAAGTTCATCTGACTGGGTCACTCAGCTCTTGAGCAAAACTCTCAGACTGAGGAAGAAATGTCCTATAAGCAAGATGTATTCAATGCAAATAAAAGTCACAGAAGAAAAAACATACTAAGAAGCTGTACAAATAGAAAATGACAAGTGTAGCTGAGTCTCTACAGTGACTATGGAGTGTAATTGCAGTAAGAACTAGAAAAGTCAAGCAATTCAGTCCCAGCTATTAAAGGCAACCAAGCTACATCCCTTTCGTAAGTGCATCAATTGCTATAAAAAATCCAACTTCTAACTTCAGGAAAAAAAATTAAATGCATGAACAGAGAATTTAAAGTCTAACACTTCTGTCTTCCTCAGACCTACCTAAAGCACCCAGCACTTTTCTACAAAACAAGCTTGGCAATATTTTATTGGAGATTATCTATATATCATCATTTTCTCAATCCAAAAATACTGTCAGTATCTATTGTTAAAACACTATCAAGACGCAGACATGGTTTCAGTTTTCTGGAAATTCCCTGCTCCTCAGATCTCTAAACTCAATCCACCAGACTAGTCTTCTCTAAATCAATGACTGTCCTTATTTTACAATGAGATTGGCCCTCTTTTGCAAAACAGCTTTAACAGTCAAAGGCTACCCGGACCACAAACACCAAAGTTTCAAGGCTTCAGAGGCATGTCAGCACATCAAATACAAAAGTAAAAGTCATTTAATGTGAGGTCGTACTCCAAGTAGTACAAGAAAGTACTGTTTTTATACTATGCACATTTACGGAGAGGAAGCGAGAGAGAAAATTCCCATCAAGAGTTTGCCCCAAGAGCTTCAGAAATCTGGGCTCAAGCCAAGTGTCTCTTCTGTTTATATATTCTACTTATGTAATGTAACAAGTGAAAAGGAACACACATTTTTCAGAAATTTATCAATATACAACTTAACTCACAAGGCAAACAATTCCCATTACACAGTTACAACATCCTGTTACAAACAAAAATACAAAGTAACTACAGATTAACAGATGGTTCTCCTAAAAGAGGACAATGAAAAAAGGGCTGCTCTCCTCACAAGATCGAGACATGGGCTGCTCTACACTGCTGTTTTTGTTTGGTATAAAGAGAATGAAAATCCCATCCTACATTTAATCTCATACTGCATGTCTTCTATGTAAACTCCAACAAAAGCATATTAATGCTTGAAGGCAAAGACTACTTTTTTTCCCAGAGCTTTCCTCTGAATAGAAAACTTATTAGAACAAGTAAGCATGTAACAAGCATGTACTTACCTACACATACAACACACAGCTCACGCTTGTACAGAACATACTTACACAACATATAAATACTAACACGTAATCACTGCCAATCAAAGAATTTCTTTCCAGTACATATGTTTGCTTTCCAACAGTTTGGATCAGTATTAGGTCAAACCAAACAAACTAACTTTCTGCATTTCCAAACTACTTATATCACACGTCTTCATTAGACTATAACTTTAAAAAAGAAAAGAGATAAAACATCTTGCTTGGGGAGACAAGCTGAAAGTCATTCTTCTAACTGCATACAGTTCCACTATCACATCTGCTACTGAGTTAGTTAATGGTTAGCATGGCAATCCATGCTACCAATTTGTGGCAGTTTCATTCAAGTTTCCTTCTTATTTCTCTTTTATTGATATGATGATATAGATATTCACATGGACCGCTGTGAAATCCAGTCAGCAACAGCAAACAAGTGAGAGAGCTAAATAACAATTACCACACATCTGAGACATTACCCTGTTCCTTATAGCTGGGATAGGTGCAAGTGTGCAGTCGGTACATATGTTTCCACATACGGGAAGGCATAAATACCCTCGTGTACAGCAGTAGTTGAGAATTTAGGTTCGTGTTATCACATGTTTGTACGGAGGTATAGCACCTGCTGTTTTGTGGGACAAAAACAAGTGAATACTTGTCTGCTCTTCATCTGTTACAACACAACTATCTTCAGCAGGCAAATGGGGACATAAAAGGGCATGCGGAGGCGGTACACTAAAGATCTTAGGAATACACTAATAAATTCTTCTACTGAGCATTTGTACTGTTCTACGTGGTGACACTGTGTAAAGAATGGATAAAGTTCCAAACCCTGGCACAAACAGGCAGGAAAACAAATATGACCCCTTGTGGGGATCTGCCCCCTTAGGTGAGAAACAAGCGTGCCTTTTTTTCATGTTGGAAGGAGGGTGTGAGGACAAGATAAACACAGACTGGATGCACCTCCCCTCATCACTCCTGCCTGCAGAGTTGTTAGGCCTGTCCCCTCTGCAGATTTATGTAATGATGGTGTCCCCCGCTGTAGAATATGTACAGTGCCTGTGAAGACAGGGATTTCTCTCCACATTTGCCTTGGAAGATAGCATTGCACAGAGAGCTGGAACTACAGCTACATGACTGTAAGGACACAGGGGTGGATGTCAACCCCAGTGTCGAACAAGTGGCATCTGTGAAAGGTAGCATGCTCCCTGGGGTAGCTGCAGAGCAAAAGTGTTCCCATGGACATATCTCCACCTCTGGTGTGCAAACAGGTGACACGTACAGAGGCACATGAGTGTCTTAACGTGGTTACATACAGACTTGTGTCCCCTCCATGCCAGGTGGGCCCACCTACGTGCAGTGGGACGCAAGGAGCGGGTATCCACCCTGGCACACGTCTGCATTCTTCCCACAACCGATTCAAAGGTGAGCTGGCTGCCACCTCAAACCTCAGCGGTCAGGGAAGGGTGGCACAGAGATGCTCATTCCCCAGAGGGAGAAGAAGACAGGTGCGGGCAAGAATTCCCTCCCTCCCCCCCCCCCCCCCC
>JAOXNO010000001.1:179797957-179813495 GCA_028565335.1 Limnodromus scolopaceus | reverse complement strand
ACACTTCCAGGGATGGGGCATCCACAACTTCCCTGGGCAACCTGTTCCAGTGTCTCACCACCCTCACACTAAAGAATGTCTTCCTAATATCTAATCTAAATCTCCCCTCCTTCAGTTTAAAACCATTGCCCCTCGTCCTATCTCTACACTCCCTGATAAAGAGTTCCTCCCCAAAATAATTGTGCTAGAGCAGCTGATAGTGTCTTGCAGGTCCTGGGGTATGCAAAATTAACTTAAAGCCACATTTGCCCTTTGTCTGCTATGCAGACAGCTCTTGAAAAAGAGCAGCAAAGAGTCAAGATCAAAGTTTATGATCTAAGTGTCTTTACCTCTTCCATAAAGATCAAGGCGTTCAGCAATTCATATTAAACACCCCAACAACAATAATTTTGACCTAACTACCAAGAAACACAGCATTTGCTGGTTTATTTGAGAGAAAAAGACTCAGCATGTTTGATCATAGGCCACTAGCACATGTACAATAATTATAATAACTCTGTACCTATTAAGCTTATAAGCAGTATTTTAGAGGCATTGTACTCCCAGTTAGCTGCAGAACACACCATTTGGTTTAGAGCAGTCTTTTCTTCTTCCAGCACGTAACAAAGCCTCCATCCTGTGAACAGTCACTTAACAATAGTTCCCAGCTTGTGAACTGGATCACTGGAGACCAGCATGGGGTGGGATGGGATGCAGACAGTATGCTCAGGGGGGTGGCCTGAGAAAAGGAGATGAGAACTGCTCTCCCAGATGTAGCTTTGCTACTCCCTCTGCAGTAGAAGTCACTTCCCAGCAGCAAATCGCAGACTTGCAGCATCTGGGAGGTGAGCAGGATTCTCATACATTGGGGTCCTGCTGCTTTCCAGGGAGACCTGGCTCCTGCAATCGTAATATGGGGCTGTGAACCTTCCACCACTCCAGAAGCTCATGTGCTAGGTACCACTGACCAGACACAAGGGGAGCTGGGTGGGAGCCACAGGCAGGACCAGTGCTCAAATGAACCCTGCTAGAAAGGTAGCACTCTTCTCTGCAGCCTCCCTACAAACCCCATCATGCGGCTTGTCCTTTGTCCCTGTCCCTTCCCAAACCACACCACCATATGAGAGCATCTCAGTCTTTGCCAAAGAAGACACTTGTAAGAACCAAAGTAACATTGTTTTTTAGGGTAAGTTCCTCTTGTTTTTATTAAAGTAAACAACGCTGGAGATCCCCATCAAACAATGATCTCATTGCACTACACTGTGCAAGAAGGCAGCTACTGGCCAGAATCTCTTGCATTATAAATAACAAATAATATTTCATACACACTGGCTTGCATGCTTGGTGACTGGGTGCATATGGTGAAGTAAGAGGCATAACATCAAGGAGCACAATGGAAATAATAGATTCCTCTTGGGAAGAAATAGTATGCAGCGTTCCTAGGAAGACTGGCTGCAAAAGACAGCTCAAAAATGATTGACATGGGGTAAGTCTGGTTCTTGCAATGGTGGGCAGGCAGTACTCTTCCCTTTATGTTTTCTTCTTCCTCCAGATAAATGCTGCCAGACTGGGCAATGCCCACCCAGCAGGATAGCTTTCTTTCTCGCTGGCAGGTGTAGTTATAGCCTGCTCTCAGGCATGGAAAAATAAAGGCAATCTAGTTAGCTGCAGTTTCATGTCCCACGTGCATGGGAAGGTACCCAGGGATGGGTGGTGCTCTGACTGATTTCTCATAAGAATTTGTCTCCTGGGAGATGCTGGGAGGTCCTCCCTTGCTGCAGAAGCTGATGGGAGTGGAGGGTGCTCACCTTTACGCAGAATCCATCCATAAGGGCACACATCCTTATATTCTTAAAGTGCAGCCATTTAAGGACATCTACCTGAATGTATTTTTCTGTTCTCCCCCAGTTTTGTTTGAGCCATCTCCCTCACCTTGTGCCTTCAAGTGCTTTCTTAGAATTAATGCCTCACTCTATTTTTAACAATAGGAGCTGAACACTGAAATGGCAGAGCTAAGTGAAGCGTCTGGAGACGCTCTGTGGACTGTGGAGAGAAAGGGAAGGAAAAGCAATTTTCCACCCATCCCCCTCATCTGTGATCTGCGCATCTCTGTTAATATGTAAAACACAGAGCAGCCTGTACAGCCTACATTACATATAGCAGTTAGAATAGGGATGTTTTTTCCATGTGTTGCCTGTAGCGCTGATAACACTGCTATTGCTAAAACACCCAAGCAGTAATGCAGATTACTAGTCCTCAGTGGTTCTAATAAACGAAAGAGAAACAGCAGAAGTCCCTGAGAAAAACCTTTCAGGGACCTGACTACCTTTCCCTGAATTCATTTGGGCATATAGATGGCAAGGGTATATCCTATATCTGCTTCATGGGAGCCTAGAGAGCTGTTTAGAAAGGATGAAAACAGCTAGCAAACAAAGTGAAACAAAAGTTCTTAGTACTCTGAAGAAAAAGTGAAATGGAAAGTACCGGTGAGGGAAAATATTCAAGCCCTTGCATGACAGGTAGGCAGGGGACAGACATTCTTTTTTTTTACAGAAAAAAATGGAAATAGAAATTACAGTTTGCAACCAGTGCTTTACTGATACACATACACACACCACACCACACCCCCAACCATTCTGCATTCTGCATGCTTGCAAAGAAGCAATTGATTTTTCCAACATATTAAGCTGGGAAATTGTTCAGGTGATTGCAACAGTAACGCAAATACCTTCTGCTCTGATGAGATTCCCCTCTCTGTGGTTACAGTCCACATCAACAAGGCATGTTTCACAAACATGTTTCAGAAGTTCTGTCCTGAAGTCATAAATCACCTTTCTTTGTGTATACATGACACAGCTCAAGCTCACACAAACCAGGAGCAAGCTCCTCACATCTTTCATCTATGCCTACTTAGCTGTCCTTCAGGCCAGCAAGTCCTAATGCGGCAGCATCTCTCCTGTGACAAGCCACGTGGCTCCACATCTCTCTCAACAAGCACTGCCCATCAGCGTTGCGGTATGGGTCCAGTCCCCAGGTGGGCCTGGCTTGCATGGGGCAAACTCGTACATGCCTGTAGGACCTCCTTGGGCTGCCTTCACGTGAATGATTATGCCAAGCACTCTTGATTTTTGGTCACTGCAGTTTGTTAAAGCTGGGATGCAGGGAGGGGAAAAAATACCCAGAAAACTTAAAAAATACCTGTCCCGAGCTGTGCTGGAGGTACTTATTTACATATGCTAAGCACTTACGCACAGCAACACTGCAGCTTTGATTCACAGCGTCTCTAAATTACCTAGAGCCTCAGGTACTTACCGACTTTGGTCAGGCCATGGATATTTAGCCAGATAAGTGAAGAAGATTGATTTCAAGACAAACATATATTTAAAGGCTAATTACCACGTGCACCTCACATTTGCAACATATCTGCAATAAAAACTCTGAAAATTGGCTAGTGCTCATGTTTTTAACAGAACACCATCCTGTATTAAGTCAAAAGTCTTAATAAATCTAAATATATTACAGTACTTGTATTAGCCAACCATATAAATTCCTGAAGTGTGGAATCAGGCTTGCTTTACAATAACTCATTTTCATTAATCTATATTGATGGGTAATAATTATATTTGTAGATGTCAGTTCCTTTGAAGCTCCATGCCATTTTTCTGTCATTTTGCCTACAACTGACGTCAGGCTAACAAGCCTATAATTAGTGGCTTGTCACACCTTCTGAATTCTGGCATGGACTTGGTATTTTCCCAGTCTTCTGGAATTTATTTCCAATTCCAAGGTGTTTTCTGAACACCTTTAACTGCTGATGCATTGAAAGCTGTGTATGACTTCGCTAGGATGCAAGCACAAATCTTGCTCTGGTCTGAATAAAAAAAAAGTCTTTTTTTAATATTTCTTCTTGTTTGCATCACTGATATCAGTTTTGCCTACTGATTCTAGTGATGGGCCTAAAATGTCATCATTGTCCCTAATAATTGAATGCTTTCATATTATCCTTGGCTGTCATTTGCAGATTTTTTTTCTGAAAACTTTACTTACCTATTTTCAACACTTAACAATTTCTATTTATATGGATTATTCTTTTTTGTTCACTATAGAAATTACGTCTTTTCAACAGCTGACTTCCTTCTGCCACTGAATCATGACTGTTGGTTAGTCCCTCCTTTGACAAAGGGGGAAATTTGACATTTTTCCATCTAAATAAGCTCCTCTGAAATAAACTCCCATATTTATTTTCATTTTTCTACCTATATTGTATGTCCCATACACTTCTGTCATAATTTACCCCTGCTTCAGGAATTTAATTTTCAGGATAACCAATAAACATACACTATTGGTAGCAAGTGGGCAGTGCTTGCCCTTATTGAACATAATCAGATCACAATCGTTGTCCCCGAGGCAAATGATGCTTTCCAGTGTAGCCATTAATTCTTTTTTATGATCAGAGACTGTAACATAAAGCCTGAGCCAACAGCTAAATTGAAGTCACAGGGATTATATTAACTCCAGAACTTCCTACCTTTCAAATATCTGCTTTTGCAACAACAACAAAAAAATGTTCCTCTAAAATAATGCTTAATGGAGGAGGTAGGAGAGCAGGGAAATTGTTCCTCTATTTTTCGTTTTTTAAAAACCCTTAAAATACTCGTTCCCTGCCCTCTGATTTTGCCTTCATCAGGACAGATCAGCACAAGGGCTGTAGCTGACTGGCTCACCAGGCGGCAGAGGCCTGTAGGACATTGCAGAATGTTTGGCAGGTGGTTGTCTTCTCTGTGACCCTGTCCTAGAGAGGACAGGTGAGAGTTAACTATCCACAGGCTATAAAAAGTCTATGGCACCTCTCATGGATTTCCCCTGGGTTTTGCAGGGGATCATGTGTGAATGGCCACGTGTTTTCCTCCCCAGCCCTTCTCAAATTTGACCTCTTCTGCTCCCAGCCCTCCCAGCCTCATCTCTTCCTATTCCTGGCTCCTTGTCCAGTCCAACCTTCTACATTTTCTCACCCAGCCCAAATCTCCCATTTCCCCATTCTCTCTTTCCTCTATCCTTGCCCAAAATTGCTCACGTGTCTCTAAGCTCTAGTTACGACCTTCCCTATATTTAAACCAAACAACTTCTCTCCCCTCACTACCACCAGTCAGAAAAAGAGGGACATTGAGAGGCCAGGATAAACAGGACCCAAGACCATGGTAGCCCGGAGTTGCAATTACACAGTCCTGAAGGAATGGTGTCCAGCTCAGACAGACTCTCCAAGGTATTTAGCTCACAGCAACAGCAGAGATCTACAAAGCATGTGCTAACTGCATTTTTTTCCCCTAAAAGGTCTAAAACTTGGCCATGTTTGGGCTCATATTTCTGGAGATACAAAATATACAAAAGTCGTCTATGGTTAGTTTCATGTCCCTCCTATAAAGCATGGGGGCCAACTAGAGTTCCCAAATGAAAGACAGAAATTAAAATCATCAAAACAATACATATTTTCTAGCCACATTCTTGGAAGCGACTGAACTGTTTTATTTATGCACTTAAATTTCAGCTAAATGAGCAGATGCCCAGCAGGGAAATTTTTATTCCCAATTGTTGCCATTTGGCAAAGTGAACAGAGAACGGGAGCTCATCATGGAAAGCATTGGACAAGCAACAATACACAGTGCCACTATTAATACAAATATTTTTATTTTTAGATTTCCTATAAAATCTTTATTAAGTATGCAAAGGATTTGTTTTACTTTTATTTTCCACTGCATTTACATGGACATTTCACTGAGACCTCTGGGGAACTGATGAGAGCTAATAGCACCAATAAAATTCAAACCAACTGCTGAGATGAATACAAGCTGAGGAGCTTTTGGAGGCAGCCTTATAATAACAGATAGGATGTTATGAAATGGGACTTATTGATTAAAAATACTTTAAAAAAAAGACAAAATGCACCAGCAAACTAAGGGAAGTAAAACTTCAATGGCTTTTAATTGATTTTATATATCACTCTCCGCTAGAGTAACTGAGAATCTATTTTTAATGCATATGAGAAAATAAATAACAATGAGACTACTATAAGGTTATGAACAAAAAGAGTAAACAGGGAATAGGAAGTAAGAGAAACTTGTAGTAATTATCAACTTGGGACAAAGCATTGTACCCTAAGATTTATATTAAAGTAATTACACAGATGGACAGAAATCCAGCGGTGAAATGAAAAGAAGGGACGGGAAGTTCACTTTCTATGTTCCAGTAATCACTAAATAATGAAGAGCATGAAGTTGCAGCAGATGTGCACCAATACAGTTCTCTTACATGCTCGTGTGCATCAGAGCTGGGCTCCTGCAGCCAACTGAGAATTGCACCAACCGTGGCCAAGTCCAGATCAGGCCCCATTTTGTACGAGATGAGCACAAGTGGCTTTTTTTGTTTGGGTTTTTTGTTTGTTTTTACAGTTGCAGATCCTCTCTCTCCCAAATCCTAAACAACAGCAGTAACAAAAAACTCACAACAACATCACTGATTCTTCTGTCTGTCTCTTTGGAAACACTTCTTACTTCTTTTAAATCTTTCCACCTCTTAGAAGAATGCTATTGTGCCTCCCTTGTAAAATTACCTCCTAAATGAAATATAAATACAGGGCTAAAGCTAAAGCACCTTCTCAGGCAGCCACAATCTCAAGAATACTTACTAGGTTACTCTTGTCCTGATTTTACTTAATATATTTATCTACCTTAGGAATTCAGCTACTTTTTTTCCTTTACCCCACACCATAATATTTGAGTTCTTGATAGCAACCCAGTGAGGATGGGAAGTCTTATTTTATAGACAGGAATCTGGAAGACAAGACCAAGATACTGTAGTAGGAGGCCTTAAGCATGAATTTTGTTCCCTCTGTCCTGAAATGACTTGCCCAAAGACACAGAATAAGTGGCAGAACCCAGCTCTGGGATGCCTCACCCCAATGTTGTAGTGCCCAGCTTCCCTTAAAGCATATGCAGTTGGTGGCATCCTGACATTGCATTTCCACGGAAACTGACAGTGTTTGAGAGTGCTCAGCTTCAGGAATGTTTGGGAAAAAACCTCCTGTGAAAGACTACTGAATTGACAAAACCAAAATCTTTTCCCCAGGAAATAAAAAAAAAGGAGTATGGCAAGAAGAAAATTTACAATTCAGACTGTGTCAGAATAGCTGGACAAAAGTGGCTGAATAACTCACCTTGGAACAACAGTTGGAACCCTACTTTGCTTGAGTCAGAAGCAAGAGATTGAGCCCTATTTCCCACATCACCCGTGAGAAGATGCCCTGTGTTGAGGAGAATCTTACATTGATGTAGGTATGTTAGAAAGCAAATTCTTTCCATCACGGAAGGAGAAAGCTGTTCCCTGCCCAACTGTACTGTGGCCGCTCAGTGGGACCTGCAAATCCCACTCAAGGATCAAAGTCATTTGGCTTGGGTTGGCTGCTGCCGTAGCTGGGTGGTTGCAGGCACCTCAGCTATTCTTAGCACTTCAGCACTTCTGTTCAAGGTCAATTCGGTGCATCTGCATCGCTCTTACAGCTCTGAACGCAGCGTAAGCATATGCTCCAAAAGTGGGTCATAGCAAGATGATGAAAGCTAAATCATACAGCAATTATGCTCAGGTTCTAATCTGTTGCACTAAGACTCTCTGTGCACTTTGACCCTTAAAGTGAGGATCCTTAAGCACAAATAGGAGGTATTCAAGTATAACAGCAAAGACTGTGCAGTACTGGTTCAAAGAGATTTGAGCTTTATGTAGTCTCAGAGCAATTATCTTTACATAAAACTTTAGGAAACCATTCAATCTGCAGCTACTAGCAAAGGGCAAGTGTCTAGTTTGAAAATAATAATAATTTGGGTGAAGTCTGTAGCGATACCCTGTTTTGCCAAATATGGCTATAAAGATCAGCCCCCTTGCAAAGCTGCCGCTTCCCAGAACTGCAAGACAACCCCTGGTATCAGGTGCTGCTCTTCCATAGAATCATAGAATGGTTAGAGTTGGAAGGGACCTTAAAGATCATTGAGTTCCAACCCCCCTGCCATGGGCAGGGACACCTCCCACTAGAGCAGGTTGCTCAAAGCCCCATCTAACCTGCCCTCTGCTATTTGGCCATACCAGCAACACAAGGACATGATAGTTCACAACGTCCCTCCCTGCAATAAGAGCTCCTTTCTCATTACATTTCCACCTCCAGAGTTCCCAAGGCAGGTGACATCCCACCCGTCCCAGCAGCGTGGACCTCCATGAGCTGAACACCTTCTGCAGAAGAGAGATGTCAGAGAGCAGGACTTTTAACACAGCAGAACTGCAGGGCACAGTTTATATCATATGAGGAGGGAGACGTCTAGAGATAGCAGTTTAGCTCTGAGTCATTACTGCCAAAACACATGGAAACAATGTTTAACATTTGTATTTCCATAATATTTAATTCCGCTGTCTGGGCCTTTTATCAGTAATGTAGATTATGAATACAGATAGATTCAGAACAATAGAAATGTGAGCCCGGGTACTGATAATCTCTTGTTAATTTTTAACAGAGACAGCAACATAGCATTTAATTCCTCAATGAAAATGACTCAGAACTCATTTGTTTCCAAAGAGGCCATTTAAAAGATGTAATAGAAATAGATGTTCCAGTGTTCGGCATCTTGCAAAAACTGCATTATGCACATGCTTGGTTACAGCTGAACGCATTGGAGTTTGAAAATGATGGCAGAAATTTGGCAATTTGAAAGCAGTCATCTTCTATCATCCTCCATAGGCCTATTTTGTATGCACTATTCTATGTATTTTTAATTAGTGTTGTTATTGCAAAGTTATGAGGTGTGACTGATTAGGCTTTTCTTTGCACGTTGTTACTGATAAAAATTTCCTTAATGTACTAGCTGTCAGGCGCTTTGAGAAAATATCCTGGTTTGAGGTACAACAGAACTGATTTTCTGTTCAGTAATTTACTTTTTAGCTAAGCCTCTTCAGGACAGAAAAACACCCAATTTTTGTTTGCTCCCAGAGGAATTGTGGGGTAGACACAAGCAAGAAATAGACAGAGAAAATAATGTTGATGCTATTGTTGGCCAGAATCAACAACATTGCTTCCAGCTCTGAAACCTAGAACATCATTTCCATATTCCTGTCTGGACAAAAGAGAACAGTGGTTTAATAACCCCCACTAATAAGAAATGTAATTCCTTTATTTTTTGTACAGTAGCCTGTAGGATGGGGAAAGGCCAAAAAAGAGTTATTTTTATTATTGCACATTTTTCAAGGTCCAAGACAGCAATAAACTTGCTTTTTGTGATGTTCTCCATATTGCACAAAAAAGATTAGCTGGAAACTTAAGCTAAAGGCATTCCAGAAGAAATAGTTTCAGTAGTTCGTGGATCTTCAAAACCTTAAGTGTAGCAAACATGCAAGGCACATAAAACACCTCCCCACTAGGATCAGATGCAAGCGGTAAAGAGCTTTAAGGAAGGAAATTATAAATTTAAAGAGAACTAAAGGGCTTAGTCACGAAGTAGAATTTTTGGTGAGATTCCACTACAATGCAATGCATCTGTGGAAAATGTGCCACACACCACATGAGTCAGGTACTGCCAGAAAGGAGCAGACCAACTTCAAGTCCTTCTGCCTCCCTACACCTTGCAGTTGCATGCAGCTCTCTAACTCTTTATCTTTCTTACACCAGTATCGTATGCCAACCTCGCGTGTCTCCAATGGGCGGCAACAGATTGATGTTTTATTGCCTTTTGAGTGTCATAATGCAAGTGAGCTGTAAGGAAAGCAGGATGTTTTGCCTTCTGTGGAGCTGAGCCTGAGCCATGGTGCACCTCCTGTCCTCTGGGGATTAGGGTGCTCAGGGCAGCTCTCAAGGCAGGAGCGATAGGACTGAGAAGCAAATAAGATGTTCTTGTGAGGAAAGGTCCTGTCCACCTTCAGCTTTACAGCAAGTATTGTAGGGCTCTAGCAATACTAGGGGTGGCTGGACTCGAAATGATGTCTTCGCAAACCATTCCCTCAGGTATTCCTTATCTACAGCCTCTCAAGGCTCATTTGATAGCCTGTGACGAGGAAGAGCAGCAAAGTTCAACCCTCAGGTTGCAAGGATGCAGCCATGCAATGTGATCTTCTCCTGTATTTAATTCAAGGCACAGCAAGCGTCACCAAGGGACAAGGGAACTCCAGTTACTTTCCAGCCTTAAAAGCCTGTAATGGTTCCTTTTAGCTGCAGTGCTGAACAGAGCTATTACAGTGACAGAGTGACTTGAAGAGCAGCTCCTTCCAGTGTCAGTGACAGCTTACTCAGTCCTATTTATTCTGCCTTTCCCCCAGAGTTATCTGTGCAGCCATGCAGTGAGCCACACAAGGAAACGGATTGAAGTTTAGAGTCATCTTTCTTTTTTTTTTTTTTTTTCCCTTTCATTTTTTGAGGCAAGGAAGTCAGACTGGGTGTTTGGACTGAAGGAGAAGATGATAGAAAATATGGTTTAGGGAAGAACAAAGAGCTAGCAGGCTGGGTGAGAAAGCTGCTGCTGGCTTAGCACCTCCACACACACTGATGCCTTGCGAGAGACCAACATTGCTGGCTGGAATACCTTGTAGCTCCCCTTAACAGGTTCATTTTATCAGCAGAGTTTGGGATTTCTTTTAATCTGGATTTTTATAACACATTGAAATCTCCAAACGAGTAGTTAAAACTGCCTTAGCTTAGCATTGTATATACAGGACACAAAGAGAGGAACAGTCTGTTTTCATTAACAACTAGTTTAATGTTTCTTGGACCAAAGTCATTGATCTGTAGAAAACACTGCTGCATTTATAATTCAGAAGCACTGGGAGTGCCATGTCCCACTACGAGGACGGAGGTAAGATTGATTAGGTGCCTTAGCTGTAAGTTTCCATACAGCACCATGTTTTGCTCAGGCTGTTTTCTGGTAAGTTGATTCTTTCCTCTGAATTTTCTTGGTTTGCTGTGTAGGCTTGTGCCATAAGGAAATTATTTCTGTTTCATTTTAACCCTTGGTAACCTATTTGCAGTCCCTTAAACGTATCTAATAATTAAGTTTTCTCTCTGGCTTCACTTTTCCAAGCAGTTTTTCAGGTTTTACATTCAAATAAAAATGACTCTGCTTAGAATAGCTTCACCTATTCACTGGCTGAATTTTGGCTAAGGACTGCCTCTGGCTGAACACTGTCCTATAAACCTTTGCTAGGAGACAGTAGAAAGCATCACCTCCCCTCCAGTAAGGATGCCCAGGTGGGCTGTGAAAGGCTTTCTGAGCCTTGTTCACCCCTTTTTTTTAAAAAAAAAAGAAACAAACATGCAGAAAGTAACAGAAGAGAACTAATTTCTTTGTTTTACTGAGCCATTTCTGAATCTAGAAGGTTTGCATATACACGTGGGAGCTAGTGCCAGCTGGTGGCTCTAGCTTTTCCCCAAGGCTTCATGCCTGCTGCAGGAGAGACCCCACAACAGCTCCCACAGTGCTCAGTGGGGCTGAAGGGGGGGTGAGCAGTGATGCACGGAGGCAGGGCCACCCTTCAGTCTCAGGGATCTCCCAACCAGATTTCTGGCCAGGCTCCAGGATGCTTCCAGCTCCGTGCACCAAGAACACTTCCAGCAGCAAGTTGTCCCTTGTAGGAACTGTGTTAGGTGGGAAATCAAAGAGGGTTCCTTGTAATGTGTTGGCACTGACAAAAAAAGGGTACTTTTGCATTGTGTGTTTGGCATAAATATAAATTTCTATATTAAAATATTGTATCTAGGTAATTTATATATTGCATAGCAATAAAATCTCAGAACTGAGAAACTTGAGCTGTAGCTTGATCAAATAAAAGCTTGAACTTTTCTCAAGCTGCCTTTGAACCTGATTTATTCTTTTTTTTTTTTTTTGATTAAGTCTTTTTTCAACCAGGACTGAAAACAGGATTAAAAACTCATATCTAGATATTGGTTCAAAGCAGTGGTTCAGTGAAAAACGATGCGGTATGACAGATAATTTTGCCTTTTTGTTGCCCTTTGCCCTGCCTCTCTAAAGCCAACCACAAGTTAATTCAACAAGCTGAGATGCACTGATCTGCTTATTAAACCATTATATGCCCATGTTGAAACAACTTTAGTCGCAGCTGAAGCTGAATCAAGGGTTCATACCTAAATTTTGCAGGCTGCTATGGGAACGTATTATCATCTGCTCAACAAACACATAAAAAGTGAGAATGTGCCATGATATTATTATACCTCTGTCAGATAAACGGACTACCTAGATGTAGGATACTTGAAGGGCTCAGTTCGCCCTACACTTCCACTAACTGAACTCCACCGATCTCCATGAATTTACATTGCTCTAGATGTAAAGTAAACTGGAACTATAATCATTTTAGCAGAGGGGTCTATTGGTTACAACAGGTCATGTCGCAGCTCACCCACTGAAAGCCACCTTTCTGATAGCCTGCATTGTTTATCAGTATTTCTTCACCCTCAAAAGCTCCACCATTGAAGCGCACAAGTTTAGAGGCCACTGAAAACATGCTCCAGTCTATGACATACAGTGAAAAATGACATAAAGAAATGCCAGATCATAAATGATAAAGCTAATTAATTGTCCAAACACTTCTTTTAAATGCTGGTGCTTTTGGCTATTTTACTTAGATACTGGCTTATTTTGTACTAAAATACTCCTGAAGTTCACTCATCAAAAGCTCCTTATTTTTTCCCCTACTGTTAGCTGCATATGAGCTAAAGCTCAAGAATTTGTGTCTTTATTTACATTTGTTATGTGGCAAAACAGCACAGATCTAATCTTACCTAATCTTAGCTCAGTACAAATTAAGATTTGCTTGTTGAAACCCCCTAATTTTGCAAGCTACTGCAGAAACATGTTCTCATCTGCTTAGCAAACACACAGAAAGGGAAATTGCTGGAGAATAGGAGCAGAATGCAAAGGTTGGGCTCCCTTATGTCGCATCATTATGTATCCACCAAGTGACAGATCCAGAGGAGACACAGATGTCTAAATCTGGCCTTTGTCACCCAAACCCAGAAAGGCCCTGTTGCTGGCATGAGCTTGTGGGGTGGCCTTCCACTCTAAAGCTAACAGAGATGCCACTTTCTTTAAAACCTGGCCAAATATTTCAGGTCCCCTATTGGACAGGACCCTGAGTGACCACCCTCTTCACTGCACTTGCTCCCCACTTTTCCTGCCTGGTGAATGATGGATGGATGAACTGCCCATGAGATTGTTCCCTAGCATAATTCAGCCAAAATTAGGTGCATTAGCTTAAAAATTATCATAAATAGGTCTTTCCTGTTAAAGTCTGACACACTTCACCTGAAAGGGGGTTGGGAGTGAGTGCACAAGCAACCAAACCATTGGTCCAGCACTGGCAGGGGCATGAGAGGGACACAGCAGCAACCAGTAGTCTCTGCCTATGTCACAGGCAAGGCAGAAGCTTTGGATGGGTCTTTGTTGCAAGACCAGGGCCACATCTACTTCTGTGCCTGGGAGTGTGCGAGAGACTAGGGACAAATCTATGTCACCTGATGTGACTTCTTCATGGAGAGATGTCTATATATGACGTGGCACTTCTATAAGCAAGGGAGAAAATGAGGCACTTCTGAGACACAGACGATCTCATTTTATATGCTGCCATCTGCTTCATCCCAATTCTCTCTCTCTCTCTCTAGATTTCACTTAGCTCTGCCTAGCAGGGTAGCCAGAGCTTCAAGGTTTCCCTACTTGCACACAGGGCCCAATATTGATCATGTTAAGAACCTGAAATACATCCTGAAACAACCTCCTGCTGCCCATTAGAAACGTCCAAATATTTATTGATAGCTTCCAGTGCCACCTGTCCCATCCCACCATTCTTGTCATCCTACTTTCCTTCACTCTTTGCAGTTTTTATCTTGCTGGATTTTGTCCCTTCTGCAGCTGCTGATGCCTGGTGAGAGCCAGTTGTGTTTTGAGCAGTTGCTGACAACCTGTTTTTCATCTTTTGAGGGTGTCTTTTGTCACTCCCTTCCCAGATTATCCCTCCCCACCTTGCATTTATGTTGCTTATCTTGAGCAGTGTATTGGATAAAATTGCAAGAAAAGCTCTTGCCTTTGCCTGTTTAGCCCACATCTACTGAGGGTCACTTGTGCATGAGAGATGAGAGGGGTCTGGTGTTCTCTGAAGACCGAGGTACTTCCAGGCTGTTCCTGAAGTGGCCTGGAAAAATGCACATGTGCACGTGTATGAAGGGCTTGGAACATTGCTGTTGGCTCACTCTTCTGCCTGGTAATTAATTTTAAGAGCCCAGTAAGGAATTGACACGAAGCCTAAAAGGAGCCTGTTTTCCTGGTCACCTGATACACTTGCCCCAACATCTGCTGTTCTCTCCGAACCCTCCCCAGTCCACCCTCCCACCGCCCTGTGCTGTGCACCCACCTCCTCCGCCCCAGCCCCAGTGGCAGCTCCCACACAGCCAGCAACTCTGTGCAAAGTTTTTGTCCCAACATGAACTCTACGTCCCGTTGAGCCCACGTCACCCTGCTCATCCCCATGGCTCCTGAGGCTCTGCACCCTCCACCCCAGGGCTGGAGAAGGGAGAAGAGCGCAACCAAAGTGTCGCAGCCAGCTGCTCCCCCTTCCAGGCTGAAGAAAACATCTAGGAGGTGTTTTCAGCTCCCCTCCTTCTTGGGGGAGAGGTGATGAAGGGGAAAGGGAGTAGCAAGGACGACCTATGACAGGACAGGAAAGATGATTGCTTTGGGCTTCTGGTGGGTCTCTGCTCTCCCTTCTCACAGCAGCACTTGGAGGGCAGCACTCAACTCCCACCACAGCCAGCCCAGGAGGAGAGCAGGGTGGTAGAAAGCTGTGGAAAGGGTCTTTTCTCAAACAGGGCCAAAAACGTATTGACACTAAGTGATCCTCAGAGCTATTTAACATTTTATCTTCCCTTTCATTGAGCACTAGCACCTTGTGGTCTTGGATTAGGTAGAAAAGGCGGCTTTTACAGAAATGACTGTGAATCAATGGGGAAAGCTGTGGTCTTCACTGAGGCAACGGTGTGGGGCTTGTGTGTACTCAGATGTCCCATGGCAGGGAGCGTGGGATATGGCCTTTCCCAGGGACCTTTCAGAGCCAGCCCTTCAGCCATGCCCCATCCTGTACTGGCAGGGTACTGACTGCAGTGGGATGATCCTTTAGAGTGATTCCAGAGGAGGACCACACAGATGATCAGAGACCTGGAGCACCTCTCCTGTGAAGATGGGCTGAGAGAGTCGGAATTGTTCAGCCTGGAGAAGAGAAGGCTCTGGGGAGACTTTATATCGGCCTTCCAGTATCTGAAGCGGACCTACAAGAAAGATGGGGAGGGACTTTATACAACAGCATGTAGTGATAGGACAAGGGGTAATTGCTTTAAAGTGAAAGAGGGTTGATTTAGATTAAATATTAAGACAGAATTCTTCACTGTGAGCGTGGTAAGACACTGGAACAGGTTGCCCAGGGAAGTCGTGGATGCCCCATCCCTGGAAGTGTTCAAGGCCAGGCTGGATGGGGC
>JAOXNO010000001.1:179767830-179786464 GCA_028565335.1 Limnodromus scolopaceus | reverse complement strand
GGCTGAACAACCCCAGCTCTCTCAGCCTGTCCTCATAGGAGAGGTGCTCCATCCCTCTGATCATCCTTGTGGCCCTCTGCTGGACCCGTTCCAACAGGTCCATGTCCATCCATGTCCAGCTTGATATGGTTTTGTATATATTGTATCTATTTTATTATTTCTTCTTTTTGATTTTAATATTAATTCTTCATTAAAGTAGTTTTGTTCATTCTAAACTTCTAAATCTCCTTATCTCTTCCTTTCCTCTCTTTTTTTTTTTTTTTGGGGGGGTAGGGGGGAAGAAAGGGCCATCTGTCAGTCCGGTTTTGGTAAATTCAACCAAACCGGTGACACTATATATATTTTTAAATCACCCCGGCAGATGTGAAAACTGGAGGCCAAGTTTTCAGCCATGTCTCAGCAACTGTTGATCAGTGAAAACCATCTGAGTAGTCACTGAGATAGTCATGTTTGCAGTGTGACTGCTGCCGGGAGTGACAGGGCTATACAGGTCTGATTTGCCACAGTTCTTCCACTTGAAGGCAATGAGGGATGTTGATAAGTTTGGCAGAAATCCAGTCGCTGCAAACATGGCTTGGAAAGGGTGGGAACCACTGACCCAGTTTTATGTATGTCCGGATAATTACCCACAGGAAAAATTCACACTGAGAACAAGCTTTTTTTTAAAAAAAAAAAAAAGCTTGAGTTACTCTGGAAAACAATTAAAAAAAAAAAAAAAAAGTTGAGTGGAGCAGGATTTCTTTTCCTGACACTCTCAAAAACAATCATTGTTTTCCCTCTTCCTGCACTGCTAAATCACGTTGCGAGTCTTATCACGCTTTGGCTTGGTCGGACAGGTCACATGTCAACATCAAGACAAAGTCATACAGAAAACAGCACAGCCCTTGCCTGTAGATGGACCTGTGCTGGTGGCAATGCCAGCAACCTCTGCCTCTGCTAAAATATCCGCAGTAGTTGCTTCCTGCCCCTGCAGCCCAAAGTGTGTTTCACAAGTCAGGAAAATCATGTAAATATTCTCCTATGAATCACAGAATTGTCTTTCAAGTAGTAAAACAGAAGTAACCGGTGCTGCAAACCTCCCTTCTTGTCCCCAAATAAAGAAAAAAAAGAAGGATGTTTTGGTTGTTCCTACAGATACAATAAATGTGCTTCAGGGGTCATTAACTTCAAATCCATTCTTTTGGAAAAAAGATTAAGTGCAGCACTGTACCTTATCCTGAATCCCCTGCCAAGCTTTGTTTAGAAATAGCACTTTACTGATATCTTTTTCCCCTCCCCATGAGAAAAATCTGCTCGCAGAGGGCGGAAGCTGACGGCACGCAGCGGAGAACCCGGCTGCATACCAAGTGCCACCCTACACTTGCAAAAGCACACACACACACACACAAAAAAAAAAAGCCTCGCTTCTCTTTTTATTTTAGGATCTGCTCCGGCAGCGGCAAGTGGTTGAACGGCTGCAGCTCAGCAAGAAGCACGGCATAGGAAGCCAGCTACTTCGAGGTCCCACATCAGCGTCCGGTGGCTTTGGGCCACCCGCATCCTGCCAAAGGGGTTCACCCAAGGCTGGCTGCAACCCTCCTCCTCCTTTAACCCTTTCTGATGAGAAAATGCCGTGAGCAGAGAGCAGGGATTAGGAATTTGCGGGAGGTTTCAGGGTTGGGTGGGCTTGGCGGGAGGCAGGAGAGGGGAATGGGGCCACAGTGGGGCAGGACATCCGGGGTCCCATTTGGGACTGGGCTCACAGGAAGGGTGGATGAGTACAGGTCTTTCACAGCACAGGTGGTCACCTCTTGTGAGCAAACCATGCCTGGTATGGGACACTTTAGGGAGATGAAAATTTCCCTTCAATCACGGATGTGTCTCTCACGTGTTCATTTCAAATACCTTCCAATATCCAACTAAATTACCATCAGCTTCAGGGCATCGTTTACTCTGTCATTATTGACAACAACCCATTTTGAGACATTTCAACTCATTTTCTTTGTCTTGAAATCAGTTAATGCCATTCTTCCTAGAAAACCTGAAATTGCTTTAGTTTGAACCAATATATTAATACAGTCTTTTAACAGGTTCACTTTTGAAAAATATTCAGCCTGGCGGCTCTGCGTCTGAAGTAGGAATGGCATCATAAGTTCTGAGAGGTTTAGGATCACGAGAGGAGCCGGATTTAGGTTGCTTCTTAATACAAGACTCCTTAAAGATGTTCAAGAGGCTGTGATGAGGCTCTCAGTATGCAATAAGCCTGACGCAAATACGCCATATCCAGCTTTCCATCAGATTGAAGCCACTCAGAAGAACTTACAGTGTCCTGAAAGTCAGTGTTTTTTTCAGAGAAAGCATCTTAGTTAGGCAGAGGACTGAAATTATAATGTGAAGTCAAGTATTTGGGTACGTGACAAAATACTTTTTTTGTTCTTCACTAAGAAGTGGTTTGGATAAAAGCTATACTTATCACTGAGGAACTACCAATTCTGTCTTGTGACTTACCTCTCAATGAATGCATGATATAATTAACTTCAGCACATGCATCATAAGGTCATTTAATTTTAAGGTTATCATTAAAAAAAATCTTGCGGCAAATTGTGAAAGAAATGTTAAACTTTTGATAATATCCCTCTGTCAACCACATCCGAGTGATCCTTCAAGAATTTAAAAGCTGGGAAATCATTGCCTAACATCCAAAGAGATAAAGAAATTATTTCTTTATTTGTTTAAAGAGATAGAAAAATATTCTTAAAATTATTTTAATGCAGCTGTATGGGGATAACCATCATCTGGAGAGATACCTTGATATTTCCATGTGTCTAAGAAATCTCTCCTGCAGTTCTAAAACTCTTGGAACTAAGAAAAGGTCTTTGTAAATGTTGTTAAACTGCTTTTAAAATCAAATTACTTTGCTGTATATTATATGAGAGGTTTGATCAGTTAGAAGAAAACACCATTTTCTTTTCTACTAATCTGTAACTAGAGAGGCATCTTCCAAAGTTAACATCTTGTCCTGGTTTGGGGTGGAGCATTATTAGAAGCTATTGATGACATTGTCAAGGTTCAGATCATTTGTTAACCTTTTACATTTTGAGATATTCCTTATGTAGTTTTATCACCACCTTGAAAACAATAAAAAAAAAAAAAGGGTTACCCCCCTTTCATTTCTGTGCAATAACGAATTAATACGAAAAACTATTTTACATTTTGAGTTGAAAGCATAGAGAAAAATAAGCTGTATTCAACCACATCCCCACTGTTTTCTTAGTTGAAAAGGAAGCTCAAATCTGTGGACAACACAGAAAACTTTCATCCTACCAAATGTATTTTATAAGCTCTCAGCCAGCCTTGGAACCAATATTATTTAAATTGCAGTCTGGACAGAGTGATCTGCGTGGTTAACTACAGCTAATGCTGCTGTAGTAGCAGCGGCAGCTACTGCACTGTTAGCAACAAAAAGATTTCAAGGATTTAACCCCTTAATAACTCTTGCGACCAACTCTACTTGCTCTCAGTCTTCTTTCTGTCTTTGGCTTGTTATAAGCAGTAGCTGCCCTATACCCTATGCATAGTGGACCAATACCACACACTGTGCCTTATGCAGCCCAGTATTTGTCCCCTAATAACTGCACAAGATAAATTAACTTTAGATACAAAAAGGCGGGGCATGGAGGGTAATCTTAGCTGTTTTTTCAAGTAAGCTGAAGCTTTCCTCAAAATGCATTTCAAGCTGACCTTTTCACATTTGTATGATGCTTAAAATCATTTCTATATGAAGACTAAGACCTTTTGGTTTTAAAGGTACTGCTTAAATGTGAGTATATGTTTCAGTTAAAATTCATAGAGCTACAACAGGAGACTTTGGGGGAAGTGAGGAGCTCTCCAGCAAAGATTAGTCGGGGTCGTTCATTCAGAAGTCCTGCTGAAGGAGTGATTATGCTCGGTTCTTCAGTTCATTTTTCCCAGGAGGTTACTTATCCAGGCCAGGTTTTTCCATCTGTAAATTGAAGGAGTTGTGGGCATCCCCACTTTGGTTTTTCAGAAGGGCCTTTCCACCACAGTTCTCCTGTAAAATTCTTACCCAAACCTTGCCCTAAACTCAGGGAAACATTTGCTTCCCCATACCGGGATCATCTGAGAGCTTTATTCTTCCACCAACCACCTTAGCACTGAAGAGCCCTTGGCACAGTACACTCAACCCCTGCCTGCTGAAGCTGGATGAGTATTTCCAGGACCTCTGCTGAGACCTCAACTCTGACATCTCCAGATCATGCTAGATAAAAAGGTGTCTTGACACCATGGTTTAAAGCTCTACCCTGCACACTGTGCTCACAGGAGAAGCACGTGCTGCTTGTACAGCTCACAGTGACCCATCCAGGTCTTCCCCCTCACAGGCCATTTCTTTCCCGGGTTACAGATGAAAAAAGAGGAGCATTTTGTCTTACCAGGCCATCCATGGTTTCCGTTTCACGTGTTTCATCCTGTACCACCTCAGGATAACATGACAGAAGGAACTTTGGTGGTTATTTTTGTATGACTACCTTTCATCAAGGGAGATCCTACCCTGTAATATGGTTCCAACAGCAAAGCCAATGAGATATAGAAATATAGATCTATGTATTTACGAAAGATGATATAACTGAATGTTAATGTCTGTCAAGGCTCAGTGGAGGCACTGAGCTTCCTCCTTTTGCAGGCAGCAGAGGAATGAAATCTGGTGTGGTCTCTTGCTGGATGGATGCTCGCGAGGGATGTCCACAGCTGCTCAGCCTCCCCCAGAGGTGCCAAGCTGTGCTCTTCTGTCTATAAACACAGCTGCAAGGAAGTGCCACTGGCCAGATGTGTGGGCTCTAGCCAGATGTGCACTGCCTTTGGAGAGCGGGTTTGGCAGACCCCCAGGGTGGAAGTGTGAGACCATTCGCAGCCATGGATGATACAACTGAAAGAGGCAGGAGGACCAGGTCCATTCTGGGAGCAAACGAGGCACCTGCCTGGGACAGACAAATTAGAGGAAGGCATTGCCAGAGCTGCAATGTCACTTGGCTATCTGCCAACCACGTGGACTCTCCCCCCAAAAAATCAGCATTTGGGATATTGCTGGGTCGTCAGTAACACAAACTTGCGTGCAAGGCTTGCTGACCAAGCAGCGTGCTGCCTTCCTGGAACCATAGCTAAGGGTTTAGCCCCATGGAGGTGCTGCCTGGGACCACAGAGGAGCTAGGGCCAGCCCTGGCTTTGGGCTAGATCTGTTGTGCTCAAAGCCAAAGCAGCAGTAACAAGGAAATGTTGGATTACACCTAACCTGACCACAGGAAAGAAGCCACAAATCTGGGATGCCGGAAGGGAAAAGAAAGTGGCAATAAGAATGGAAATCAATTTCTTATTGCAGGGACTCTCTCATTAGAGTGATGGTCCTTTCTTAAAGGCTATGAGAAAGAGGAAGCTGTGCCTGCTGTTGGCTGCCCCAAATGGCTTGGCAGACCAGGTGATCTCACCAGGTCATTTTTATAATTAGATGATGACCTGTGGTCTGTCCTCAAGGTGCATTTATGCATTCACATTTCCTTCATCAGAGCCCTGATTATATAAACTGAGGGCTGAAATCAGCCCATGTGAAGTGAGTCAAAGCAGAAGAAATTAGTTCCCCCTTTGGGCGTGATGTTAAATAGATCTGTCATCCTGATGTTTAATGCTGGTGCTGTACAAGAAAAATATTCCTCCACCTCGTGGCTAATACCTGCCTATATGTTTATAAATGCCCTTTGCCTTGGGCAGCTTAAATGCTCAGAGCCCAAACCTAATAAAAGCCCACATCTCACTGATACAATAAAAAAACCCACCCACATCTCATTTCATTTATAATCATAATATTTGTTGCTGTAACTCTGTTATGTCAGGATGTGGATTTCCTTGCATCTTTTCTCAGTTTTGCTTATATGACATGATCTATACATAACCAAGGTGCTATGAAAATCAAAGGAGATGTAAGTCGTTCTAATGCTGGCCAGTAAAATACCTGAGAAAAAATGAGAAATTAAAGTCTACAGGAAATTCAGTTTATGAATGAATCTTAAATTAATTAGGATGATGCTGACACCTTTCACAACCTTTTTTGTGCTTGTGGTTGTGGACCTAGAACATCCACCATTTACTTGCTAATGACTGTGTATTAGTGTTATTATAATAAGCAATATATAGAGCTGTGGCACAGAGCATACACAAGTTGTACCTCTTATAAATCATAAACATCCCCAGCTAAAATGATATTACAATCAGTCATGTTACTCAGTTTTATATTTCAGTCCAGTGAAAGGGCTGGAGAAGCCTCAAAGAAAGCTATTTGCGTAGACAGTGATTACACTACTATAAAAATGAGAAATACCAGATTTTGTGCACTGACGTGATCACAGCTCCAGAAGCTGCTGCAATTTTAAAATACAGTGGGAAAATGTGCAGAGCACTTATGAGGTGTCCTTGCTTAGTTAAGCCAACCTGGTCACAGAATCACAGAATGGTAGGGGCTGGAAGGACCTTTGGAGATCATCTAGTCCAACATCCCTGCCAAAGCAGGTTCACCTAGAGCAGGTTGGACAGGAACTTGTCCAGGCAGGTTTTGAATGTCTCCAGAGAAGGAGACTCCACCACCTCTCTGGGCAGCCTGTTCCAGTGCTCTACCACCCTTAAAGTAAAGAAGTTTTTCCGCATGTTCAGACGGAACTTCATGTTCAGACACTTCCACATGTTCAGACACTTCAGCTTGTGTCTGTTGCCCCTTGTCCTATTGCTGGGCACCACTGAGAAGAGTCTGGCCCCATCCTCTTGACACCTGCCCTTTAGATATTTATAAGCCTCGATGAGATCCCCTCTCAGCCTTCTCTTCTCTAGGCTAAACAGACCCAAGTGTCTCAGCCTTTCCTCATAAGAAAGGTGCTCCAGTCTCTTGATCATCTTCGCAGCCCTCTGCTGGACTCTTTCAAATAATTCCTTGTCTTTCTTGAACTGCAGAGCCCAGAATTGGACACAGTTCTCCAGATGTGGCCTCACCAGGTCAGAGCAGGTGAGGAGGATGACCTCCCTTGACCTGCTGGCCACGCTCTTTTTAATACTCCCCAAGCGACCATTGGCCTTCTTGGCCACAAGGGCACGTTGCTGGCTCATGGTCAACTTGTTGTCCACAAGGACTCCCAGGTCTCTGGTATATGCTACGCTGACATTTAAAACATGGATATTGTTTTGGTTTCAGAGTTGTCCTGCCTTCAGTGCAGTCTCTTGCAGCAGTTCACAGTGGGTGCATTGCTCCCAGTGGTGGAAGATGTTTTGCTCATTGCAGTGGAGGCACCTTCCTCAGAAGAAAGGGAACATCGTTTCCCTGGGGAGACTCTCCACCAGCCAGCTGGGCTCGCCAGCACCAAAAGGGCTGGTCCTGCTCTTCCTGCCCATTCACCTTGCACACCCACATCCCTGCATGCACCAACATGCACCTACACACACCACACACATGATGCCTGCACAGATCACACGCGTCGCACACTCCCATCCCACCTCACACCTAGTCCAGACAGCTCAGCTCCCCAACACAGCAGAAAACTAAGCCAGAAGGAAACAGAAAAAGCCAGCAAAAAGGAAGAATCACTTTGGAAACAGCTTGTCTGGACTTCTGCCATCCCAGGTATCTAGGAAATTTAGGTATATTTATATGGGTATAAGGTATAGCTGTGGAGCCATCTCATGTAGCATCCCACCAGGCTCAGGCTCACAGGAGGCATTTTCAAGAGCATTGCCAGGAACCAGAATAAAATATTGACGGAGGAGCCAAGTGCCTCTTATTCTTCACCTGGCTCCAATCTGCAGCATCGTCCTCCTGTCTGAAAGAAACCTGCATGCGGTTTTTAAGTTCATTAAGATCCAAAAATATGTTGAATATTCTCAGGAAAAAAAAAATTAACCCAGGCTGTCTTCTTTCAGTTAGCAAAATGAGAGGACTGCTTTCTTTTAATTGTTTTCAGAACGAAGGAGAGACCTGCGGAGGGCTTGCCTAGGGAGATCTTTCTGATTATAGAGAAGCTCCATCAACATGTCTGTCAGAAAAGCTGCTCTGCACCGAGCAGCCCACCAAACATGATTTATATCTAAGATTTATATCTGTCAAGCCACATATTGCACATATGTGTGTTGCTTCTCCTTAGTCAGGGAGGGTAAGTACAATACGATCCTGACATCATCCTCGTCTCCACGTACTAAAATTATTTTAAGTGTTTTAAGCAGAACTGGTACAATATAAAATTTCCTTTTTTTTTTTTTTTTTTATTTTAATAGCCCTCATAATTTGTAACCCGTTGTTATGCTGCTTAGTACTGTGTACACAGGAACGTGCTTTGGTCTTTTCCTAACCATGCAGACTTAGATAACTCCACCATAGTGGTGAGAGAAGGATCCTGGTTTTGGAAGATGCCTGCACAGGGTAGGGCTGTGCTGCAGCACCACCTTTCCCCAGAGAAACACCACAGATGTGCAGGAAGAGGCGTTATGGTAACACCCACGGAAAACACAGCTTATCAACACCTGGCAGTAATGACGTTTAAGACCACTGCGACCATTTCTTCTGAATGACATGGTGTTCCCTGGACCAGTTCTCGTTTCATATCCCCAGACCTGTGACTGCGCATCTGGAGCTGCCCTGCTCCAAACTCTCTTGGATCAAAGTGCACCCCGCAAGCACACAAAATACAAACCCTCCTTGTCACCACAGTAAGTCAGGATAGCTCAAAAGCTGCCTTCAGTTAGACTGCCATTTACTAGATATTAAAATCAGCTGGGCACTTCTTATTTCTCAAAATGGGAACTTTTATTACAGTTTAGTGCCAACTGACCTTCTACCTGCTGGGCCAAACCAAGCACAGTAATGATCGTAGCAGGTTCAGTCCAAGGGAAAACAACCTCCCTGCTCCTACACAATGTTGCCCTACGTGTATATACTACACACCAATATCAGGTTTTTTTATTCACAGAATCCCACTTCAGTTCAGCTGCTTATTCCCCATGGTTCCTAGTGTATTTTTAGTTGGATGTTTTCCTATGGACTCCTTGCTCCGTGATTGCTGGAGCTTGGCCCCTGCATGACTGTAGAGGTCAGGGGCTGGTGGGAATCCTTTTCTATCTCTGCAGACAAGCTTTAGAGAGGGGCTGTTCAGTTGGGTCCTGTGGGAAATGGCCTGTCTGTGAAACCACAACAAGCTGATGGATTACTGCAATTTGAGTCGTCTCCCAGCTGCACAGTTTGGTAGCCGTGTCATTGCAGCTGCCAAAAAGCAACGTTCCTCCTGTAGGCATTGCTCGAGACATCTTCCAATAAAATTCATCACATTTCTGCCCCTTAACATCCTCCTTCCATACTATCTTCCATACTGAAGAGAAGGAATTTTTCCTATCTCAGAAAAGGTAAACAAAATACTGCATATTCTTCCCAATTCAAATTGTGCATGGAGGAAAACAGAGAACTTCAGCTGTTGTTCCAGATTCGTGCACCAGAGAATTAGCAGAAACTTCAAACTTTAATCAAGCATGTTAGAAAAGTGAAGCTGTTGAGTATAACTCAGAGACCCAATGTGATACATCAAGATGTCATTTAGTACACAAATAATAGTTTATGGTGGTGGAAAAAACACATAAAACATAAATTACGATAAAATCTGCTTTGTTGTGCTTCTTGACTGAAAGTCCAAGATGTTGAGATAAGATTATTTCATTTGAGCTGGTTAGGAACATTTCAATGAAGGTTTTGGTTTTGTTTGGTTTTGTTTTGTTTTGTTTTGTTGTGGTTTAACCCCAGCCAGCAACTAGGACCACGCAGCTGCTCACTCATTCCTCCCTTGGTGGGATGGGGAAGAGAAGCAGAAGAGTAAAAGTGAGAAAACTTGTGGGTTGAGATAAAGACAGTTTAATAATAGGTAAAGAAAAGGCCGCACACGGAAGCAAAGCAAATCAAGGAATTCATTCAGTGCTTCCCATCAGAATGTGGGTGTTCAGCCATCTCCAGGAAAGCAGGCCATCAGGCATAACAGTTACTTGGGAAGACAAAGATCGTAACTCCAAACATACCACTCTTCCTTCTTCTTCCCCCAGCTTTATACACCGAGCATGACGTCTTATGGCATGGAATATTCCTTTGGTCAGCTGGGGTCAGCTCTCCCGGCTGTGTCTCTATCCCAGCTGAAACCATGACATGCTTTCAAATCAAGAAATGTCAATTTGTCTACCATTTTCATGAAAACTTTCTGTTTCAGTGAAACTTCAGTCCAGAAGACCCTTATTTCTAGAAAGGTCTTTGTGGACAAATCAAAAAAGAACTTCCTCTGTAAAATAACTCACAGATCTGCGGATTAGTGCACAAAACACGCTAAAATATCAAAGACCACTTGTTTGAATCCATTTCAAACTTTATGTTTGGAATCCTGGAAAGTGTTTTGGGTGTCAAAAAAAGATATGCAATTCACACTTTAGGCTTCCCTTCAGGACCCTAGCCAAGGAGCATCCATCTCTTTCCTCTGCATCTTGTTGCAATAGTGAGGGACCCTCATGTAAAAATCCCTGCCTCATTTTTAAACTTTACTTGTTGGATTAAATGAGTTAAATTACAGACTTTGTTTCTCTTAAGCCTTCCTAAAGAGCCCTGCATTTTCTCTCAAAGTACTATGCAGTGCAATGCTCTCATCTCTTTATTTTATTTTTGAGATGCTAAAAAAATGAAGTCTTCTATTTGCCTTATTTCAGTTTTTTTTTTCAGCTCTTTAAAATTTCTCTGGCTCTTCTCTCTGCAGTTTTTAACAGTGTTTTTCAAACGACCCATGCAGATCAGATGCCAGACTGGTTTACTGGGGCCCTCAGCTCTTGGCCCCAGATGCTCCTAACTAGCTAACTCTGTCCCTGGCCATGGTGTGTACTCTTTGTTCCTACTTGGATGTCCTTTCATGTGGCTGGGCCAAAGCAAATCAAAGACTACAATAAGACCTTTCAACAAAATTGTTATTAATATGTATTACAGCAGTGCCCGGAGTTGCCAGTTGAGATGGAGACTGTATGTGCTGTCTAGCTAAATGTTGTCTCTGTCCTGAAGCTCAGACAAATCCTGCCACACTCCTCTGGAGTATTTTGTTGCTCAAAATCTCTAGTTCCATTGAATTCAGTGGCACCGTCCATGCATCAAAGTACTATTTTTCATGAATAGCAGCAACAGCAAACAGCCAAAGCGATCTGCTTAAGTTTAGAATTACCCTGTTCCCTGGATGTGTGATATTTCTTGAATTCATTGTGAAAGACAAGGTGAAGGAGAAATAACCCAAAAATCTGTCGAGCTGCTTGCAAATCCTTTGTGAGAATCCTATTTCTTCTACGAGGGAAGTAAGAGACATTTTAAAACCAGGATTTCGGAATGACAAAGTCATTAAACTGGTAGACGAGAACATATTGTACGTCTGTATGCATTTGTGTCCAGTGAGACTTCAAAGGATTCAACTGATAATGTATAAATTATCTGATTAAAAACTTTACTGGAAGATTAGTAAATGAGAAAATGAGACTTGGCTATTCCATTTCTGCATTACTAAACTCCGCTACTATTTTTTTCTGGCTATTACTGGGGTCGTGTCACTGCAGAGGGGCTTGCTGACCTATCAAAGCCTTTAGAATTTAATTCATGACAATAAACTGCTGCATAGAAGTCTTTCAGAACAGGTAGCAAATTGCATTCAAAACTATAGCCTGTGCTTGAGCATGAATAAATTATGGATTTTTTCTCAGCAGTGATACGTCCTCCCCAACAGGGCAAGCCCTGGGTCCATGGTCCTAGGCTGTTCTGTTCTGCCTCAGAAACATGGATAGAAGCACATGGGCCTGGGAGCTAACTTGCAAAATGAAAGAAAGATCCTGGAGCACCCTGTGTAACCATCTAGTTTATAGTTCCATTGTCTCTGCATTGTCTCATTTAAAATGGGTAGATAATTCTGAGGATAAATGGGCTGTTAAGTTTCATTTACTCTCATTTTCAGAAGGGGTTGAAGGCTTCTGTGAACATTACAGAATTCCAAACTCCTAGTTAACCCAGAGCTTTATAAAATTAGTTTATACATGAATGTTAAATATAGACAGAACAATAAATGCAGAACAACATTGTTTGTCTGTTTTAGGACACTGGCACGTTAAATCTTCTTCTTATAGACTTGCTCAGCTGCAGATAAAGTTGGAACATCCAGATTTCTTAGCCTAAAAAAAATACAGTTGCTTTGTGCTTTGTGTTGTTTTTCCTTTTGCAGAAATGCTCAATTTTGATGCACATTCTTTGCAACTACAACTTCAAGTTTCAAGTAGAAATCAACGTGATTCTCTGTCAGATGAAGTGGACTCCTGCATTGCTGTGTGCTTTGGGGATTAATTCAGAGAAAAGAGAAGATAAGGATGGCAAAGCCCCTACTAAATTGGGAGCAAGAACCACAATGGCCCTCGGGCCACTCTGATCTTCAGCACTTCAATGCCTTGTCTCTAGAAGCCTAGGGCTTGGAGAAGAAAGTGCAGTCCTGAACTTGGAACCCAGTTGTCTTCCAAGAGGAGCCAGAGGGTTCAGACCCACATCTCCCCACCCACCTGGTGGGAAGACTCTGCTTTGCCCCATGAAGCCGTCCTACTTTGCAGCAAAGACTAGAAACTTGAAGGGGACAGCAACAGAGGGCATACAAGAATGAGCAGTAGCTGTAGTTAATCCTTTAAGGGACTCACCCAGGAGGAAAGAAAACTGGTTTAATCCCTACTTCAAGGGCTTTTTATGCAAATAAATGCAAAACAGGTAAGCTGCTTCTGGATCAAGGACTGGCATGCAAGTACTGCACTTCATTCAGGCATGAGCTCTGATGGGGCTGGGGGAAGACAGTGAGGATCCCTGAAGGGAGGTCCCCTCAGCGATGCTGGGCAGCAGGAGGTCTCTCTGCAAGGCTGATGGACAGTCAGTCATAATTTCAGCACTGATTGCAATAGCAACAAGCCTGAGCCCGGGGATTTTGAGGTGTTTTAGGATGAAAGCTGCCATGCACAGTCAAACCACTGTGCAATAAAGCATCACTTTAATCCATTAACTCTCCATTATGGGCTAAGTATGTTTCTTAATTACCGAGGGTGACTTCGGAGAGTGCCCTAACCACATGATTCTCACTAACATGAAAGCAAACTTTACTGTTGCATCCTAGACTTGGCCTAATATCTTAATTTCACCCTCAGAGCTGTGCCTGCAGGCAGCAAAGTCAGATGAGATCCATTTAAGGAAAAATGTGTTTAGCGTCAGCATTCAGGATTTAGTGCACATGGCCTGATCCGCTCTTTATTTGTAATTCCCTGTTCAGTCATTTCCCTTCTACGCTGTGAGAGCATCTTGTAGTGCTCTGAAAAGGCCAGGCTGAGGGATAACATGTGGTGTAAGTACAGCAGAGTTGTTTTTCCTGAAGTTAAGGAATGTGAACACAGGGCTTCCTGGCCTGCCTGGTTTTTAAAATGAATTGTGTCAAGCGTGGAACAGGAGGCAAGGAACAGACAGGGCTTTACAGCCTTTTTCTCCTCCCTTGGGCTGCCTCCAGTGTCACCAGTGCACAAGCTACAATCTCAGCTCTCTGATGACTTGAGTTCAGCTGCAGGGAGCTGACGCACCCCTGCCCTCCCCCTGCAGCCCCCATCAAGGGCACTGCAACAGCTGAGAATAACAGGAATGCGGCGGCTCAGGTCACCTTTCTCTCAGCCCCCCTTCAAAATGCTCCCCTTGCAGAAAGGAAAGGAATGGCTGGTTCTGGTAACACCGCGCTATTCATCAAGTCTCCTCAAATTCACAATAATCAAGGGTGTAAGGGGAGAGTTTAGAGGCGTCAGTGCAAAGCAGACAGTTGACCCCTTAGAAATTGAGGGTCTTGGTCTGGAAAACCATCTCTGCCAGCGGGAAACTGGTTTTAAAATGTTGCTCCTCTCTCCATTTCAGCCCCTTCCCTCCCACCCACAGGCTGCAGCTCACGCTCCCCTCAGTTATGCCAAGGCAGCTGCTTTGGGAACTGTGCTGCAAACAGGATCAGTTCAATGGTCTCGAATTAAAAATAAACTTTTTTTTTTACTATTCTTGAGCTTAAATAATTTCAATAATCCCCTTTGCAGCCCAGCCGCACAAGCTGTTGCATTGCTCAATGGAGGGGGCAAAGACATGGTGGTGGGAAGAGAAATTGTGGCTGAGGAACTGCTTCATTGAAATACAGCTCCGCTCTCCCACCAGGTTCCTGTAGCATGACCTGAGTATTCCAATCTGTACAGGGCTCCTTGGTCATTAATACTGAGCTGTACACGGCTTGGTCAGGCAGCAGTATGAATTTATGCCCAGTGAAACATGGACACACCATTGTACGTCTACTGAATTTGCGAGATAATGCACCATGAACTGTGGTGTTTAAATATCTTTAAATATTTATGCTGCCCTTATTTTACGGGAAGCGAAGCAATGCCTTTCCCCATGTGAAGACTGCAAGGACAAAGTTACCTTATCCACGCTCCCACTTGTCTGGAATCAAGTTTAATAAGCAGAATTAAGCAGCTAAATCAAGCCCATGTTCTGAAAAAGACTCCTAGAGCTTTTGAAGATGACCTTACTGGAAGACACATGGCTATTTGGCACTGGTGGCTTCTATTTCGGTGCATGCAAAAAGGGGGGGATGACCCCATGCTTGATTATGCTGGTCTTAGGCTCAAGTGCCTGAGTGTCAGGCCCAGAGGTGTAAGACTTTTTGCTGTATCAGAGGCAGCCTATGGAAATGGCTAGGAGGAGGAGGAGGAGAAGGAGAAAGAGGAGGAGGAGAAGAAGAAGGATTAGAAGAAGGTGGGGGAGGAGCTCTCACCCATACCTCCTCTATGTAATACCATGCTCAGAAGTACTTAAGGACTGATCTCAGATGCTGGGACATGGACAGGAAGAGCAGGGAGAGGTAGGACCTGCTTGACTACTGAAAGAAGAGAACAGTTCATTCAGGCCACAGCTGGAAAGAAATGGTCTGGGACTCTGACTTGAACGCATTGGCTGAATAGCGTGTGGTGCAGAAGGTGCTGGTGCAGATGAAAGCTTGCGTATGAAAACAAGCTTGAACTGAAGAAGCGTATATTTAGCTGTTGGTCTTAATACTGGAAGTCCTCGGTTGTTGTGCACCCCTGGGTGATTTATCTGGTTCAAGGATTAACTGTGCTTGACTGCATGCATCGGCAGCTCAGGTACAGTCAGTTGTATAGGTTTAGATGCGCATCAATGCCTGCAAATGTAGCTGTTTTTGGACCTGGGAGATGTACAGCTGCTTTAGTGCAAAGCTGGGCTGATAAAGCATGTCGCATCCAGGCTAGCTCTGTGAGAAATGAGCTTGGGCATTTTGGTACGTCACTGTGGAGAGCATGCTCAGTCACGCTCATAAACCTCAGTGCATTGCGTGGATCCACTGCTCCCGCTCTCCCCAGCTCCCATATGACCAGAGACTTCTTGCTGCCCAGCTTCAGCCGTGAAAACCAGGCCAAATGTACCTCAGTTTAGATTTCTCACACAACTCGGCATTTCCACAGGCGTCAGCTGAACCATCCAAAGGCTAGTCACCAGAAGGACACATGAACGTGTGAATAAATGTACTATATGCACACACACACCATCCTATGGAAGCACAGGATGGTTTTGAGTTTCTCAGTGGTGGAAACAGGTGTAACTTGAGGCAATAAAGTGAAACTAAGGAATGAAAAATTTACATTAAATAAGAACAGCAAAGTGTTATGGATTATGCACTATCTTGCATGACAAATAGCCTACACTTCTTATATTAAACAAATATTGGATTAAATAGTCAAAATACAGCGCAGAATAATTTTTCATAGAAGGTGAGACAGACACAGAAATAACCTACTATCCCTATCTATTTCCCTATCTGCTTTCCATGAATTTGAGAATGATTAATGGATTTCTTTCCAAGAGAATATGTAAAAAAAAAGTGCATTTTTACCAGTCAAAACATAACTGAGCTTGTTAAGTACTTTATTGAACTCAGCTAACTCTGTTCATATGAACAAGGCAACAAAGATTAAGCAAATGATGTCCATCTTCTGATTTGCCTGAAAAATGTCATTGCAGCCACTGCCCTTGTACACCTGAGCCTGAGCCAAGGCAAATTTATAAGCTGGATCTGCAGCACAGCCTCCTCCACATATAGTTTTTATACTGGTTTTAACTATTTTGATTCAAGGTGCAGCTTACCCTGAGGAAGTTAAACAACACTGCCCTGGGGCAGATGCTTAAACTGCATTTCTACTGGAACTTATGGCTGCCTTAAGGAGGGTGGGCTATTTTAACCACTGTTCCATCCAACCTAAGCAAGGGGCTGAGACATTGTTGTGTGTAAGCAGCCCTTAAATCATTACTGGCCATAAGCCAAAAATTTCTCTGCCTTTTTTTGGCTGAAGGATCCGAGCTTGGTTGCTTTGCCTTGTTGAGTGGGACAACAGCATTAACATGATCATTACCAGATGTCCCTGGGCACTGCATTTAAGCAGGAAGGGAACTTGTTAAAATAGATATTTACTCTTTGACTAGTTGGACAACATCCTTAACCACCACCTGCATATCTCTATTTATCTTGCCCCCCTGCCCCCTCCCCTTTTTTTTTCTTTTAAATGGGGAGACCTTCCTCAAAGGTATGTTGGGACTTAGATTCTGACATTACAGAAGGGGGTGTGATGTTTCCTACCAGCTATTCTTTTCCTTCAGCTTCCCCTGCATGTGGACCTTCTAGATATTGCTTCAGTGGTACCTATTATTCTCCATTAACAGTAAAAGGGAACCTAGAAGTCTAAATAAGGAGTTCTGGATCTCCCTGCTTAGGCCAGGTGCATTATTTTTAAGCTTAATACAGGAACCAGACTTGGGAGATCTGAATGTTATTTGTTGAGTTTGTCCTTATAACTCCCCATGAGACAGGGAAATACCCTCCTTATTTGACAAAATCTTTTATTAAACCATAGTCAGCATAGAAAAGTATTTAGCTGCTATTTACCTCTGGACGTTCTCTTTTACTCCACCTGAATTCTGCCCAACCTTTTTTTCTTTTTTTCCCCCGAAATTCAGTATTGGTAAGGCTGACATCACGAGGCAATTTAACATTTCTGTGACTGAAACAAAATCTCCTACACATTTCGGTAAGTTACACAGTCTAAATTTGGAGGGAATTTCAGCAAACATCCCAGTTGTAAATGTGAACGGCAGCTTTAACTGAGGACAGGCAATGATGCCAGCAAGCTGTGCCAGGGCAGGTGAGGTAAGAGAAACAGCTGACCTCATTTCTTTCCTACCTGCCAGTAATATCAGCACAATGGCTCATTATTCCTGTATTTACTTATGGGCTTTTGTATATTCACCCTTGCAGTATCAGACCATGTAATTACCGAATCTCAATCTTTGTACCTCCTCCTCTTCTCTCCACTGGCAAAAGGCTATTAGCTGGCCTTTAAAAAGCACAGGTATTATGACGTTCCCTTCTCTTATCTTGCAGATGACAGCACTTGGATTCAAAACTTCTGAAGACGAGTGACTTCATGCAGATCTTTGTGTATAATGAAATAAGCTAACCTGGCATGAGACAATGTGGTCTAAATACGATACTGGCTAGCAAAACTGAGCTCAGGCCAACATATCCCTCTTTCTCACTGATCAGAAAAGATCTCCACCATGGTTTTAAACAGACTTCAGGGTCTTGGCCCACAGCAGGAGGAGAGGCTGAGTTCAAGCCCTACGTTTTGAGGACAGAGTGGTTTGCAGGACATGACGGAGCATCACCAACCCCGGCACTTCCCGCGCACCTCCCTTTCCCGGGTTTGAGGGGGGAGGACCTGCCTCAGAACGCTGGACCTGATGGAGACAGACATTTATGGGGACAGCTTTGAGGGACTAAAGCTCTTCACCGGGGTGCACGCAAGTGAACTCGCCCAGGCAGAGGCACCCGACGGGCTCTGCCTCCCTCTGCTGGGCGCTCTCCCACCGGCACCCAAACCCGGATCGCACCGTCCCCGCCTGGCCTTTTGTGGCGTAGTAACTACGTCATGCTCCTTGGTGCGAGTACCCGCTGGCAGCGTGTGTCTTCAGGGACTTGCTGAAGCTTTTAAGTGGCCTCCTCCGGCCATTCAGTGTGAGGAAAGGGGTGGCTACGCTCCTGTTGTGCCTATGGTCCCTCTGGATGGGAACAGATGCCATCCAGAGGGACCTGGACAGGTTTGAGAGGTGGGTTCATGCAAATCACATGAAGTTCAACCAAGTCAAGTGCAGGGTCCTGCACCTGGGATGTGGCAATCCCAAGCAGAAATACAGGTTGGACGAAGAATAGCTGGAGAGCAGCCCTGAGGAGAAGGACTTGGGAGTGCTCATCAATGAGAAGCTCAACATGAGCCGGCAGTGCGCGCTGGCAGCCCAGAAAGCCAACAGCATCCTGGGCTGCATCCAAAGAATTGTGGCCACCTGATCAAGGGAGGTGAGTCTACCCTTGTACTCTGCACTTGTGAGACCCCACCTGGAGTCCTGTGTCCAGCTTTGGAGTCCTCAACACAGGAAGGACATGGACCT
>JAOXNO010000001.1:179692065-179751175 GCA_028565335.1 Limnodromus scolopaceus | reverse complement strand
CTCCCCCGCCGCCGTCCGCCGCGGGAGGGCCCTGCCGGTTGCCGCTGCAGCGCAGGAGGTGGCGGAATCTACGCTGAGCCCCGCCAGGCAGGAGTCGGGCGCCGCCGCCGCAGGTGGGGACCGGGAACGTTGTGGGGGGAGGTCGGGGCTTTGCGGGGCCTCCCGGTGCCGCGTTGCCGGGGCGGGAGGCGTTCGGTCGGCGGGATGTTTCGCTGCCTCTCCGCGGGATGTAAAGGCTTTTCCAGAGCTGTCCGGCGGGCTGGGAGCTTCCCTGAGAAGGGCTACGAGGCTCTCCACCGCTCTCGCCGGGTTTGATCCCCGGCACCGGAGGGAGAGAGCAGCCGCTCCGGTGGGGAGCCGGGGCTCGGGGGCTCCGTCCTTCCCTTCCTCTCACGGCGAACGGCAGGGTACGGCACATCGGTACGCCCCTCTGATGCCTGCGGTAGGGGGGGGGCACAACGTGTCGCTGTGTTGTTTTTTTTAAGACCAAAAAAACCCCAACAACCCAGACAGCTAAATTAGGCTCTTTCTAACCCAGATTCCCGTTGTTGCTGAGCTCCGCTTTTCGGTGAGCGTATAAACACGCAAGGTCAAGACCGAAAACAGTTCGGAGTATGAAATGCGGAGTCGGCAAAACACACGGAGACTCGCGGTTACCGCGGCGGCGACTGTAATTCCTTCTCTGTTCTTTCCAGGTACTTCACAGCAGCAACAACAACAACAAAATAATAAAATGAATGTTTTCCCATCATGTCTCTCCATGCAGTAGCCCTCGCCAGCTACAGCGCACCAGAAGTCTTCAAGCATCCCCGCTCTAAAAAAGTAAGGAAGGCATCTAAATGTTGGCTGAGTGTTTTTCTTAGCTGGGAGGGCATCCTCTCCCACCTTCTTCCCTCCCCCTCCCCAAAAAAAAAAAGAGAAAAGGCTTTTTAGGTGTCAGTGGTCGTGGTAAGCAGTTTATTTTTAAATGCTGGCATTTCATTTACGGAGTTATTTTTGGAAATACAGTATTGGGAATGGGGGAAGGCTGACTCATTGATGCTTTGAAAGATATCAAACTGTCATCAGTGGTTTATATTGGTTATGGCAGTGTGTTGTGGTACTTTTCGTGCGCTACTGTTTTCATATTTCATTGTAAATGCTCTTGAATTGCCCCCCTCCCTTTTTTTTTTGAAGTTTGATAGTTAACATACTAAAGGAGCTCTTTCCTGATCAGTGGTCAAATTGAAATTGTAACATCTGGGAAGTGATTGGGAGTCTTTCACCCCAGTTCTCAGAGCAACGGTTGCTTCTGATAAGGTCTAAGAGATGGGAGGGTTGTTTAGAAAAAGGTAAAAATCTTAAAACTTAGCACTCTTAATATTTATGCTTAGTGATGAAGTAGTTGCATTCCCCCAGTGTAGGGCAGTTGGGATACTTGCATCCTAAGCCGCAGAGTCTGTTAATTGCTGATGTGAAAACCATTTAGTTATTTTTTTTTAAATAGAAGTAATTAATAAAAATTAGTTCCTGGCAAGAATTACTTTATCCACTAATCTTGACAATATGATATTACAAAGCCTGCCTACACAACGGTTTCTCTAAATTAGTGCAAAGGGGGGAAAAAAAACCAAACAAGAAAACAGTATCGGATACCGAGAAGAGTATTTTTCTAAGGACTGGCGTAATCAAACACTAAATATTTGAAATTCAGCATACTAGCTTTTGCCTGAAATCTTAGTCTTCAGTTAAAAGGGAAATTCTTTGTGGGTTTTAATTTCTTCTGCTTTCTGTGAGTCTGAAGGGTATCTGGACTAGATCTGCTCTCTGAGTCACCTCGCTCTTCCACGGGACCTCCTGGGGGATCATAGAGGACAACACACCTTTTAACTCCCTTCCCTTTGTATGGGATCACAGGGCGCAGAGGAGGGCGAGAGGCATCCTGGGGATGCTTCTGTGTGGAGACCCTTCACTGATTGTCCGTGTGTGGGGAGAAGGCGCCAAGGTACACCTTGGTTAAATGAGTTTCAACGATGCCCCCCTCGGAGCAGGGCACCCCTTTGTTTTCCCTGGTTTCTGTGATGTGCTTGGCAGGTCCGTGACATACTTGAGGCAGTGGACAGGGAGCAGGAGACAAACGTGTGACCCTCACAAGGAGTTTGTGAGCTTGGGGAGGAGACCTGTCGCTTTGCTGTCCTGAGTGTATCCGGCTCCCTTGTTGGAATTAGCCCCTTGGTATCTGCCTTAAACTGCTTGCCCTGGTTTGGCAATATGGTAAATCCGGCTTTGGGGTTCAAAGTGCCAAATCGGAAGCGTCGTGACCGCACAAAGTGAAATGCTGATCTGGTATAAACCTGCTCAGTCGGTTCAAATGCATTCCAAATTTTTTGTCAGCTAATACCTTCAGGCTGTATGCCAGGTCAAGTATTATGTGTTCGTGTCGCTTCTCGCTTTATGCTGGGCCAGCCACGTTAGGCAGATGCGATTATGTGACCGCGCTTGCTCCCAGTCGATACGGCCGGGAGATCAAGCAGCACATGCATCAGGTGCTTGTGGAGTCAGGGCCTCGAAGATTTAACCCAGACATCTAAACAGACCTGCGCTTCCGGCTACAGATTGGTGGTTTCTTGAGTTCTTTTCCACTTCATTGCTGTTGTTTTGACAGATATATAGACGCCTGGTTCAGCATTTTGTCTCTCTTATGCCTTGTGCACATGTTTAATTCTCCTACCGTGGAGAGGTTCTTTCGGTCACCTGCCTTCTGGAGTGACCTGCAGGATGCCGAGTTGAGATGCCAGTGCTCTTCAGACGGTGCATGCTTCTGGGGAGATTTTCAGAGATATAGGCAGTGGTTAGGTGACTGTCGGCAGGCCTTTGGCGCAGTGTTCTTCCTGCTGGGATGGCCGTGAGACTGGGGGTATCATTACCTGAGTACTCTTGCCTTATAATGAAACTGTCTGCTTGTGTGTTCTTGTTCTCTAGTTAAACCACGAAAGCCTGAAGGTGGCTTTCACTGAGTCAGCGTATTCTTCAAATCCCTCAGCGAGGATTAGCTGCCTTGCTCCGACGCCTCAGATCTCCGTTCTCTCAGGTACGCCAGTTTGTTCTAAAAGGCCTCCCTCTGGGGAGCTCTGCTGGTGCTTGTAGTGCTAGCAAAACCCATCAGTGTTTGTGTGTACTAAGCAAGTACGGTCTGCTTGGAGAAGGGACCTTGCTTGTTGGCATTGGAGACGGGACAACAGCAAAGTGTATTACACCATTTGAAAGTACGGTGGGGGGCGTTTACCTTTTAAATGGAAGTTTGGCCATTTTAATTATGCTGCCACTTTGAGTGCTTGAGAGTAAAAAAATCTTAAACTGTTCAGATGATTCTTGGCGGGTTAACTCCTTGTTCATTCAAGAAATAGTTTCTTGGATTTTAACAGATTACCATAATTACTCACATGAGTATCAGTTGCAAAACTAAACTTGAGATATTTTTCTTTTTATCGGAACTAACCTGTTTCTGGTAGTAGCTCAAAATGTGAGCTTTGGGTTTTTTGGTTTTTTTTGGTTTTTTTGTTGCTTTTTTTTTTTTGAGCTTGTCAGAGCAGAAGCATGAGTTAAATTTTTAAAACTTGTTCTTTTGTCTCGTACAATCCACTAAGAACAAGTATTTAACAGAGTAAGTCAGGGTGGTGTTATGATTAATGCTAGAGATGCTCTATGATGCTGGAGTAGTGGCGGCGATGAAGGATGAGAGGGGATGGAAGAGCTATCAGGATGGGCTTTACAATAGGAGAGCAGAACAGAAAAATTGAAGACAGCGAGGCTAAATGTTTTGCCTTGCATGGAAAAGATGCTGTTTTCAGCCCAGGGTAAGGAATTCCTGTTCAATTTAAATGTCAATAGTTACCAAAATTGATTTATTCTCCTGAAAAGATGTAAGTATGTTTGTTTGAAAGTCAGCTAGCTTTTATTTTCCCATTCCTGCCTTACACTGCCATAGCTGGCTATGTTGGCAATGTATTTTTTTGCAACTGCAGTCAGTAAAATGTGCGGTTTTGCTGCTATGTCTGCAAGAGCTTTGTCCTGATAAGTGGTAGGTGGCTGGTTCCACTCACTGATCAACTTTTCAGCTAATTTTGACCTGGCTTGACTAGGACAGCACTGCTAGCAGCTCTTGCAGCATAGCTTGTATGTGATGTTCTTAATAATTTTTTCATCTCTCTCTTGATGAGGACTGCTCTTTATATAGACTTGTTTTTCCAAAGTACAAGGAAGGAGGGTTTGTTTTGGTTTTAATCCCTTCATTAGTAAACTTTCTTATCTTGCAGTTTGAGTGCATTTTTACTTCCAGGTGAGTGTTGAGGAGAGGTTTACTGTTTTCTGTTGAGGTATGTCCACGGAGAGCAACCTCTGGGCAAAGTCTGCAAGACTTGCTGCTTTTTTCACCAGTGGTGTTTAACATTCCTCATGGTCTAACAAAAAGTTCTTTGCCCTGGAAATGAATCTTCCTGATTGTATCTATTCTTAGAATTTTACGACCGACTTATCTTCCCCAAAGGAGATAGTTGTTGACTTCATTGTCACAATGTGATCCATAGTTTCTTCTTGAACACAGACTTTGTGTCTAATCTCTCCATTGCTTGGGTGGTGGCAGTTCCTGTGAGGCTTTTTGTTCAAGGTACAGGATTTCAATTTAGTCTTGAATAGCTACCGGTTGCAGTGCACACTTCTACATCACACTAATGGTGCCATGTTTGCCACTTAAAGCAGTTTTTCCATTTTCTATTGAACTTCAGTTTTGCAGCAGATCGCTTAGGACCTTGGCAGGCAGTGCTTTTGATTCCTTCAGAGGCATTATAATGAACTTGCTGTGACAGAGCTAATTTCCTTTATGGGTTCATGTAAATGTTGCCACCCCTATGAATAATGGACTGAAGGTTATTTCAGCCTTTTCCACATGAGGAGTGTCTGACTGAGCTGAAACACGCAATCACTTTACCTTTTATTACTATGTGTATATTTTTTTTCTTCCTGTTGTATTGATAGTATTGATACTCCATGTGACCTTCTGTTTTACTGGCAATAGAACCAGTACCTGTACTGGTAACTGTTCCTCATCCAGTTTCATAGAACAATGATGTTTTCAAGCACGCTGACAGTCAGTCACCATTAAAGTCTTAACTAATTGTGTTTGGCTAGCAGCAGCATACTTTACTGCTGGCTTATTACCTAGCCTTATCAATGACAGAATTGCTTCCTGACTGCAGAAAGCAAGAGCTTTCTTGCAGGAAGAGGCAGCAGAGTGTGAATTCAGTGTGTGAATTCAGTTCTTTCCTTTCTTCTCACCTGTGTTAAAAATAATGCACATTTTATTCATGTTGTAAATTTAAACTATTATTTTTTTAATAATTTTTAGGATTGTTTCCTAACCTCTTGGTTTCTTCCCTTTTCTGAACAGATGAATACTCAAGGCCAGCAGTGATTGGACATGCCAGAAGTTTTGGGTCATACCCGGACAGTGCTGAAGCTATCAAAGACATTCTCGTGTCTGTTTTGAATGCATCTGGTTTGAAGCCCTCTTTGGTGCCGGAGCAGGCCACAATGCAGGGAGCTGAGCATCTGGACAGTGACATGGAACGGTGGGAAGAAAGCAGTGATGGGGATAGCCATGGTGACAGCGACAGCGATTATGCACATCACAACACTGTGTGTACACAAACAGACATTCGGTTTACCAGGCACCGGGCGTGTTGGGACAACACACACTGCGATTCCTCTAAACCTTCACCAGATACTTTCTTTTGTCCCCGTTTTTCTGATGGGGATCCTACTGCTTCCTCCTTGAATGGTTTCACTCTTTCGGACGTGTCCCCTCTGAAGCAGGACTGTTTTACCCAGGTGACATTAACAGGAGGCACCGTGACATCGGCTGTTGTGCATTCTGGAAAAGAACGTTATACCTCCCCTGAACGAGAGTTGACTTTCGCAAGGTTTCTTCCCGATTCGGCTGTTGGTAAGCCAGCAGATCTGTTGAAATACCCTGATGCTTTGGAGCCTGCGTCCATCAGCAACAGTGACAGCAATTCTCCCAATGGACTTTCCCAGTCAGAGCCAGTCAATCGAACAGGTAACTGTACTGGTCCGTTTTTGCTTTTAAGATTCCGGTGCTAGGAAAGACAACTGTAATTGAACTGGGCCTTGTTTATGGTGATTGCGAGTTAGACAAATGCTGTCATTCAAAATAGGAGAGAAAGGGAGAAAGAGAGAACTTAAAAATGAAGGAGAACCAGAGGGTTGAACTCGGTGAAACAGGAGACGCTTGTACTCGCAGTAGTTGTCTGTCTTGTTATGCAGAAATGCCTCTGTAATATGCAACTGTTGGCAAAATATAAAAATTGCTGAGCTGTGAGCAGCGTAGAGCATCCATGGGGTGAGGCTTCCACCGTCTTCATTTTGTCTTCACAGTTACCCTTCTCCCAAAAGGAGATAGCATGAGCCTGGGTGTTTGGTAGTGATTCACTGGTGTGTGTGGGCTCCCTGGGACACCTCCTTGTGTTTGACATGAGCTGGAGGAGAGGGAGCTCTTTGATTCCAGGCTTTCGGAGGCAGGACATTAACATCCACTCTCATTGTAAATAAAATGGCTTGTACCAGAGCTGGGACTGTTTTTCCTCTTCCCCTTTCCGAGTGCACCCACTATCTCAGAGACAGATAGATCCCTATCTGTGTGGAATGGGGCTTTTTACCCCTCTCTGACCATAGTTTCTGACCATAGGGATGTCCTACATGTTGTAGAACACATGTTGTCCCCCTCAAGGTGGCTGGCAGAGCAGCTGGCCTGGCTTTGGGCCTGCCTGTACCTCCATGAAATTGTGCCAGCCTCCCTGAATAATCCCCTCATGTTTAATACCCAGTGCTCATACCAACAGTCTTTGCTACAGCAAGATGATGCATCTTTATTTTACTTACAAAGGGTGTTAGCAATATCTAAGGGCTTATTCTTACCAGATACTGAGCCCCAGAAAGACGGTGCAACTGAGGCCTGATTTTTCTGCTGGAAAGAGGACAAATGGCAGGGAGCACTCGGCCTGCCTTTGTATTATAAATACAAATGGCAAGGGCTCTCTGTGGGTTTTTGGGTTGGGTTTTTATTTTTTTTTTTTTCTCCCTTTGGTCAGTAATAGTCCTAGTGGTAACACTCCATGGAGCTCCGCTTCCAAGCTCTGATCCTTGACCCAGAGCTCCTCCAAGGCCTCCAGCCGGTAGAGGGATCGTGTTATTGTAGGACTGGGAGCTTTTAAACAGTAATAACTCTATTATTGGGGATAGGATGTTGTCAACAGTTAGGATGGTGATGATTGTGGTTGTTTCCTTCTGCCAGGTGTTTTGTTTTAAGAGGTGCTTGTCATAGAGAAGGAAACCACACCAGGCGGCCGGGGCTGGTCACGCAGGTTTAGGTGGCCAGGTCTGGAAAACACAAGCCAGGCTCTGGCAGTCAGCGGGGACCGCGAGGCACGTGTCTAAGAACAAATAAATCATGTGTGACTCGATCTTCTGGCATGAGCGGGACGTGCCACAAGCTTGCGTTGGCTCAGTAAGGCTGCTGGCTCTTCAGAAAGCAAAGGGAGGAATAGGGCAGCTAGGTGACTGAAGAAGTAGCATCCTTGATTTTACTAACAAATACCCCTCACAGGAGCCAGGATCCTGTTAGACACTGTGTGACGTGGTGGGCTCTGCATTAGGCTTTGGTCTGTTCTGCCCAAAGTCAAAATTGCCGCATTTATTTCATTGTTCTTTGCTGCTTCAAGCCATTTAACTTGCTACTGGGTAGCCTGTGGCTGGGGGAGTGAGGTCTCGTTCTCCCCCACCTTGGGCTGGACTATGGCAGTAGGAAAAGCAAATGGCAAACTGAAAAAGCAAAAATAAAATGTCCAATTTGAAAGCAGGAATTACACAATAGCATCTCCTGACTTGCCAGTCCTGTCCGTTGCTGTCTCGGAGATGGCGGTTTCTCACTTTTGTTTCTCACAGGAGAATTGTTGAGGAATGCACAAGGTGAAAGAAAGTGACATGAGTTAATTCAGAATACATAAATTTCTTCAGTTGGATTTTCTGCTGGTTCTGTGAGACTCCTGTTAGGTCTTGTTCATACTTTTTAAGAACCTCCTGCAACCTTCTGAACAACCTTGTTAATAAAGAGCTTGTCACTGAATTTGGTGTTCTCTGGGGGCCTTGTGGCTGGTGTGTCACTGGCAGTTCACAGGCCTTACTCTTTTAACCTCTGTGTACATCAAGGTCACTTCCTTCTGTGACTCTTGAGGGCTCTTTCCCCAGCCCCAACAGTCTCCAGGCAGCAGTGCTCAGGAGCAGAAAGGCAACCAGATTATTTTTTGCATCAGACTCAATTGCGTCCCATTGCTGGATGCGCTGGGCTCCTTCCCACATTTCATTCTTGTCACTTAAAGATTCCAAGTGGGATGAAGAGATAAGCAAAAGAGAAAGCTACCATTAGATTTTAAAAGGATACTTAAGATGAATTGTGTCTTATATTCTAAGGAAAAAAGAATAATTTTCCCATTTCCTTATTTCTGCTTGTTACATTTAGTTCAGAGAGTTTAGTTAGTTTGTTATCTTTACTGATGAGAATGTAGGTTTTTATCAAGCTGTAGACTCTTTAGCACTTACCTGTACTCCCCGCACACTGCTTTTCCGGTAAGATGAATCATCAAGTAGGCATGAAAATAACCTAATTAGGTGATTAAATCTGTTTTGAAAGGTCAGATCATCAGCCCTTCCATTTTTCCTCCATGGTGTACACAATGGAGGTATTAATAATTCCTGTACAAAACCACTACGTCTGTGTTGCTTGAGCACAGTATTGACTTTCTAGCCTGATGTCACCAATGCTCAGGGCAGTATAACATGGTTTCCATAAATAAGGCAATATAAAGGATCTAAACTAGGCCTGACATTCAATGGCCTCTAGTTAGAGAAAAAATTTTCATAAATTATTCTCATATTTTGTGGTACCTCTTCATCCTTTCTGTGACTTTTAACCAAATTTAGGAGTGTTAATTCTTTTTTCCATAAAGAACCTTTGATTAAGCCATGTTATCTGCAGTAACTTTAAGTGGCATGTGTGGTGCTAGTATTTCTATTTTATCTTGTAAACATAATCACAATGAAACAGAAATTGCTTGGTTATAAGGTCAAAGAAGAGGTAGTAAACAGTGTTGAAAAAACAGGAGTCGTTTCCTTTCATATCTCATTAGTGTGTACGTCCGTAGACATTATATATAGTCTTCATCATCCTAACAGTGAATTTCTTGTAGCAGTGGTTGTGGATGCTTTGAAAACAAAACATGAGGGCACGATCTCACACCTTCAATTCTCTGGGGAAGAAGATTGTGACTATGTATTTTTACATAAAAATAAGTAATTCGTGGTACATCTGTAGAAAACCAGATGTGTGCTTTGCTGCTTAGTGTAAAGTTCTTAATGGGAAAAAGAGTTGAATTTTTGTTTCACATGCTTCTCGTACTTGGCAGTGAATGCCAGGAAAACAAAACTGCGATTCCGAGAAGCAGGGAGTGCTGTGGCTAATGCCTCTGCCCCAGAGGTACCTGTCACCATGCAGTAGGGGTTGCATTTGGAAACAGGAGGGAGATTTCCTTGAGGTATGGAAACGTAACAGCAAAGTTTTTTTTCCAAACTTGCTGTAGTCGTACAATACCAGCAGTGATTCAGGAAATCTTTTAAGGCTGATGCCTCTCTCTGCACGCCCAGTCAGCAGTGGGATTTCTTCTTCTTCCAGCTGTTGTGGATGAGCAGAGAGCGGCGTTAGCACCTGTGATGCCAACTGCAAAGCATCACTGTAGCCCCAGCCTGAGGTTCCTGGCCATGGTTGTCCCCAGTGGCTCAAGGTGTAGCTGGCAGAGGGCTGGTGTTGGGAACGCAGAAATGCTGTCGCCACACGGCGTTTAAACTCTGTTTTTCTGGTAGTTTGAACTACCTGAAGCATGAGTATCAATACCAGTTTATTTATTTCTCCTCAGCTTCCCCTGCAACCTCTAGCCTCACCGATGGTCAGTTCTGGAAAGAAAGCTTGCTTTCCTTTCTGGAAATCACCCTGCATCCATCCTGGGAGCTGCAGAGAAAGAAATAACTAATACAAGTTTTTGTTGTACCTGTAGGTTCTACTTTTCCTTTGAACATAAGTGCTATACCCTTGAATCGGTCGTTGCAGGACATCTGCATGCTTCCAGAAGATGTGGAGAAGGTGAGGACAAGGAAGACTATTGTCATAATGTTTTTTCCGTTTTATAGTGCCAAAACCAAATGTCAGGAGGGGTTTCTCAATAATGGAACTTTCTGATGGATGGACTAATCTTTACGAATACTGTATTTTCCGTCTTCTTCCCCTCTGTGGGTGAACCTACGAACCTAAAATGCCTATTTCTTAATTTATTTTTACTCTTAATACATTAATTAGTTCAATTATTTTAAAATAATGGAAACACATACAGTTTAGCTTTTCATTCCATCATTTTTTCCATGCGTTCCTTGAGAGCAAACTTTAAGATTATTATAGTCACTTTAAAGTTATGTTAGAATGTGTTACATAGAATTTGTTGCAGCTACATGCATATGGATGGTATTTACCTCATTATTTTACTATCAGGCAATAGGGGAGTGGTTGGTGGTTGGGATTTTTTGTGTGTGCTTATGATGAGCATGTGAGACTGCTGTAAAAGAATTACAATACGAATGACAAGCACAATAACCGTAACATCTGTACTAATTTAAGCAGTTTCTCGTGGTTTCTAATTTGTATAAGGTACCCAAATGGTCTTGGGTGTTTTGCCAGATAGGCAGCCCGTTTGAACTTTTAAACAGAGATAAAGATGAGAAGATAATTCTGTTATACGTGTAACTCTGTTTGCTAAATGTTAATCTTCTCCACCAATTAGAAAAGAGGGGTTAATGTTATAATTAGTTATTGCAATGAGTAGAATTTAATATAAAAGAGCTTTAAGAATGTGCCTAGGAAAGGAGGGTTTTTTGCTGGACTGCGGATACATGTGGCCCGTGTCTTGGGCCCAAGAGGTATTCATCTTTGTACACAGCACTGGTTTTACTGGAGTGGCAAGTTCTACATTTGATTTGAAGCTCTCAGTGTCCCTAAGGTGCACTTAAAAAAAAAAACAACAACAAAAAAAACCCAACCTAACAAATATAACCTCAACAAACTCCACACAATAAATCACACACCAAAACTCCAAAAACTTGCAAGCTAGCTTTTCATGTTTCCTTTTGTGAAAGGTGTTTCAGAAAGGAGATGATATTTCTCTGACTGTAATACGGGAACCAAACCCAAAGTAATTTGCTTTCAGTCACCAGGAGACCTGTGAGTAGATATCTGGGTTAGAAACTGCTGTGAACTATTGAGTGAGACTAGATGGCATCAGCTACTTCTCCTGCGCAGACGACTGGGGGCTGATGTGATTACAGGTTAAAAGATATCAAGAGCTCAGTCCATTATGAGTGAGGCTGCCTTTAAAAAGAAACCCAAATAAACAAAAGCCCCAAACCTAAAACCACTTTTAGGTTGTGAAATAATCTCTTTGAAATTTAAGAGACTGAAAACTAAGGTACAAGTAGTGTCAGCAAGTCTGAGAGTTGTAGTCCTCTTCCAGGAAGGAGATGGGCCAGATAATCTAGAGGGACTTTCCGCCGATGCGAGTGGGAGGGAAGAGAAATGAGAAAGAGGTTGGTGACTGCTGAGTTGGGACCGCTGCCTAGGGTGATGGACCTAGCAGGAGGCAGAGTGAAAGCTGATAGTCATGCTGACTGCAGGAGTGCCTATGTCCTCTTTCATCTTTTTGCAATGGAGTTCTCTCCGATACACTCACAACTGCTTTTATCGGTAGGACATGCCTGTATACCATGCTCTGCCAGTAACTTGGTGTTAACCAGTGCTGCACAAACTTTTTAAATCTTCAAGCAACAGATTGATTTAAATCTTCAAGCTACAGATAAAGCCTGCATAGTCTTTATCTCCCAAAAGGAAAAAGGCTGTTTAATTCTCCCTTTTGCTAATGGTGTGTCTTGAAGTTCACTGAAAGTTGTCTCTGGAGAAACTGTGCAGCAAGCAAGTGATGTTAATCAGTGTTAGGGAAGAGAGAAAAGCCTCTTCAAACACCCACAGGGACTTGAGGGCTCTCTCTAATGTTGAAATGAATCTCTTCTAAATGCATCTGGCTATGGATAATAAGAAAGCAGTGATATCGATTGTGCTCCGTAAGATTTAGCTATTTCTAAACACTGATGTCTTTCTTCATGCTTCCCATACAGATTGTAAGGGGCGTCATGAATACTGACGTTGAGTGGTACAATTTTCTGAGCATAAGCAACTTTTTATAAAGCTTCAATTACTCTGCACTCAGAATCTCCAGCCTTAGATTCTGCCATGGTGCTCTTAGATGGAGGTTTAGCTTTGCACAATGTAAACGTGTGCAGTTGAGGAGAGAGGGGGACAGTCCTCTGTGCATCTCTGCGTTTCTATCCACACTCCTATCTCTCCACAATGCATCCACTTTTGAGCTGAGCCTGGGCTGGGAGGCTGTGCAGGTGGGACCCGGGGGGGGTGCTCTGATAGACCACAGGAAGCAAGGGATGCAGCAGTGACAGTGGGGCAAGGAGCCCTAGGCTTGTCCAGGTGTCTCAGAGGTGCTGGAGGCAGCTTTACAAATTCCCTTTTCCTGGAGGATGAGTGACCCGGGAAGGCAAGATGGTAAGGGACATCACGGGGAGCAGTTGTCTGGCAGGAAAATGCTACAGTGAAGCTTTGAAACAGCTACCTTCTATTTAAGGTAGTGTGAACCCCAGGGGAGCTAGATTCCCACTTGTCCTTATCACAGACTTTATGTGCAGCCCTGAGTTGACCATGTAAGCTATCTCATTGCATATTCCCTACTTCACTGCCATAACTCTTAACACACAAAAGCAATGAAAGCATTTTACTAGCTTCTGTAGCACCCGCCACCGGTCCCTTCTAAATCTACAGTCCCTTCAAAGCCTGTCACTTCTGGCCCCATCCATGTTAGCGTGTGTTCAAAATTGCTTGTAGACACGAGTTTGAAATTAAATCCTGTTAAATAGGTTACATGGATTTGCAGTTGCATACTAAATAATGCAGTGTAACTAGAAGACTGCATCCCTAAATTGCATACATATTCATCAATTAGGCAAGTAGCCAACTTTCTTCTTATCTAATAGATGGGTAAGATAAAGGTAAATTGTATGTTTCAATTAAGGGTGAGGCAATTATCTGGGCAGTTGCCTTTTGCATGTTGTCTCTAAATTGCCTTTGGGGTGTTGGGGGTTTTTTTTGTGTGTTTAAATGAAAGGTGAGATAGCCTTACATTTTAATTTCTTGAGTTGAAAAAGTGCAGGGAAAAATATATATATATCACTTCATCTTAAGTAAATATCAAACATGCTGTGTACTAATGAGCGTTCCAATCTTGTGTCCAGGAAAACGCACACTTTTTTGTTGCAGACATGATTATAGCATCGCTAGAAAAAATGAAATGTAATATCCTAAGCCAACAAGCGGAGTCCTGGGGTGTGGAGGAAACCAGTGGATCAGATGGCAGCTATCACACTGATTCGGAGTTATCTTCTTACCCTGGAGTGAAGAAGTCTGATTCTTCTGTTGCCTCTTCAGACAGTGGTTATGAAGGCAAGTTACTTAGTATATAATGCAAACTTTTCTGACAACGTTTGCCATTTATGTTTGTGCAAGAAAATGCTAAATGAATTTGGGCATTGCTTGGAACCAAGTCCCCTTTTACCTTCTTTGAGTCTCTCAAGAGCTGTGTTCCTTGAGGATGATTATGCTACAAGTGTTTTTCCAGTGGGTCAAATTCTTCCTTTTGAATGCTCACATCTGTGTTTTATATATTATAATTAATGCCTTTTTTTTTTTTTACATGAAAAAGAAAACATAAGGTTGAAGTGCCACACGTCAAGCACAACTGTCCTTAGAGCATGCCTGTCGCTGGCTGCTTTCTCTGTGCTTAAAGCCCTTTTTTGCAGGATTTGAAGCCTGGCTCTCCCCTTCTGTGTTTGCTTCTGCACTATGCAGATCAGGCCATGCAATTGATTTAAGTGAAACTGCCCAAAGTATTCATCACATATAGTTTGAGCCAATAAATGCTCCTGGCACTGTAATGATTGCGTCAGCACATGCATTTTTAAGTAGATTTTGGTCTCTTGAGTAATAAGCATCTTAGGGACGGAATGTAAGTCTAAAGTCTAAATGACATAACTTTTGGGAAAAGTGAGTGGTGTGCTTGCAGGTGAGAAGGGGAGACTGCTAATAGTATAACCTTTTGGTTTAATCTCTAGAAGCTTCTTCCTAACAAGCTGAGGGACTTGCTATATGACAGACTTACAGGAATTGGCTTTCTGTGCATGTATAAAAATAAATAAATAAAATTTCTCTGTAAATACAGGCTGTGTATTAAGGTTTTGGTAAGCAACGAAAAATATAAATATAATTCCAACTACTCTATAAATGCCAGGAAAGATTCACTGGTGTTGTCTTTGTTCTGGACAGGCTGTGCTTTGCTGCCTGTCAGCTCCCCAGTGCATCTACCTTCACATCATGAGGTTACTAGATTTCGTTGCCACAGTGACTCAGAGGATGAATATGTAATTATTGGTAAGACTTTAAAATTATAACCGCAGAAACAGCTCTGTCCTAGCATCTGAATCTGTTGCATTGTTTGGAAAATCTATTGATTTAGTAGATGTTACCACAGGAGAAATAACATGAGAAAGGAAGGAGCCATGTATGCATGACTCCTTAGTGGAGAAATACCAGAGTGATGCAGGGTTCTACAAAAGAATACATTTTCTGGTTTGAGGGACTGAAATTATGCCTAAGGATTAAGCTCTTAAATAAATGATTAAATGAATGTGGGTGAGCAAAGTGTGAAACTGGCACAGCCTTGGCCAACTGTAGCAGCATTGTTTGAGAGAATTTGGAAGATTATAATTTCCTGATTAGAGACATTGGTTAGGTTTTGGGCAGCCCTCTTTCTGCTTCAGGACTAGAGCAGACTGTCCCCTTAGACTCACCAGTGCTCTGCTTCTCTCCAGTTTCTTTGGTTACCTTCTGTTTTCCACATGTACAAAAATAGAAACCCATAAAAGTAGCCTGAGCAACATTTATTGTATCTTATTTTTTTCTTGTTAACAGATGCTGGTTTTTATTGCTTCCTTTGGCTTTAGAGATTTGCTCATTTTTTCACCTCCTCTTTGCCTAATCTAGGAATGAAGAACTAGCTCCCAAAATTTCATTTCTAGTAGCAAGACCTATTTTCACATGTATGAATGGGGAGGCATTTGTCTTCAGAACAATGTATGTGGCCAAAACTAATAACTAATGCAACCAATTTGAACACCTTGTCTGCATAAGCTTATTTTGTTACTATAAAAATATGAAGAAATGTGTACTTTAATTCCATTCATCTCACTTTGTTAGCTGGCATGTTTGTGATGGGTGTCTCCAAATATCTGCCAGTGTCTGAAAAAATTAAGGTTCACTTTTTTGTTTCTGTATATTAATATTTATGTCTAGTTCCTTCTGGCTGGGCCTGGACTATCTCCTTATTGATTAGCCCACCCCTGAAGTGAGGCTGATGATGGTGATATGATGCGTAGCTGTTGAGGAGTACTCTTCATCAGTGGATGTCAGAGATCTGTAGAGGAGATAAGACTCCCTATGCCTGTCTTACAACCAGGGCTGAGGTTATTTCCCACATCCAGCAAGGGTGTTGTAAAGTTGAATATATTTGAAACTGACACCGTGGTAACAAAGAAGGTAGATTTAAAACACTGCTGAGTAACAGAAGCTTTGTTCCTTAGATGGCTTGATAAAGTTTTCTCCTTTACCCGCAGAACTTGAAGACCTTGAAAATCTGTCTGTCATCCCAGATGAAAGGTAATTCTTTATATCTTTAGTAGAATAGCCCGGTTGCACTACCTTTTCTGCTGGACCAGCTTTCTGATGATTCTCCCGGCTGGGGCGGGGAAAGATGTGGGAGTGGTAAATGTGGTCCTCCCCAGGAAGAGGAAGGAATGCTGCTTGACAGCAAACTGTCTGTGGGCTTGCTTGGCAGAGTGTTTCTCTGGTCCTGGAGTCTCGCTGGAGGGTGGCGGCTGTGGCTCTGCGAGAGCCTGGGTGTATCAAAGCGAGGGGATAGGAATGAAGGGATGGGAGAAAACTTTTCAAGGATGCAGAAGAGGCAGCGGAGCTGCTGATGACGTGCTGCTGTTTTTCACTGTCTGTATTGCTTAATTTTCAGATCATCTTTCGAACCCGGCAGCAATTCTGCTGAAGCAACGGCTCAAGAGTTATGCAGAGCTTTCAGAAGGCACTGGTTGCAGACAGACTCTGCAGTTCAACTGCCTGGTTGCCTGAGCTCATCTAAGCAGAGAGTGAGTCTGAGCCGAAAACAGCGGGCTCTTTATTCGGTTCCCCAAATAATCATTGTCTCAGTGCAGCTGCTTTGCTCAGGGAAAAGGGGGAAGCTGCATTTAAAAAAAAAAACAACCACAAAAAACCAAAACACAGACAAGTGCCTACAGTTTGTTAGTGCATTTTAGATAAATTTTTAGAAAATTTCTTCTCGCTTTAGCACATTTAAGTGCTGATGTGCAGATCACAGAATCACCTAGGTTGGAAGGGACCTTTTAAGATCATCTAGTCCAACCAATGAAAAAAAACCCAAACAAAACCAACCAAACAAACCAAACCAAAACAAACCACAAAAAAACCCCACCACCCCACACACACCACACCCAACCCAACACTAAACCATATCCCCGAGCACCATGTCAACTCATCTCTTGAATACCTCCAGGGATGGTACCTCAACCACCTCCCTGGGCAGCCCATTCCAATGCCTGACAACCCTTTCAGCAAAGAAATATTTCCTAATATCTAACTTGAAGCCATTACCCCTTGTCCTATTGTCTGTGACTTGGGAGAAGAGATCGACCCCTGCCTCTCTACAGCCTCCTTTCAGGTAGTTGTAGAGAGCAATAATGTCTCCCCAGATGTGAACAATAAGGATGTACTTTCTTCCAAGACTGATATGAGGGAGTTTAACTGAGGGGGTGCTGCATGCGGGTGAAAACTGAACTTTAAAATCCTGGAATATAAAAGGAGATACTTCATAGCATTTAACGTATGTCCAGCTGATGGGGTGTTCATTTTCATGATCTTGTCTTTCCCAATAGTCTGTGCTGAAAGAAGACATTCCAAGAGAGCTCGAGTCCAGCTTGAATCTGGCTGAAGAAATAAAGATCATATCCAAATTAAGAGGGTCTTCTGGCTGGGCCCCACCAAGATCGCAGATTATATTTAATATACACCCTTCAGTCAAGTAAGTCTAAGGGATCTGAGTGTTGTCATTTAGTACAGCATGGGGGATTTGTCTAAAACCTGCTAATGGAACGAGCATGGGTGATATAACAGAAACTAAGATTAGAGCTAGTGCATGGCACAGCCTTCTGTGATGTCTGTCACCAGCTTGGCTAGAAAGCAGATGGCATCTTCTTCCCCTCTGCTGGCATGTCCTGATTAATGTGGGACATGCACTTTTATATGTGATGGTACACATACTGTTGGGTGTTATGGTGGCAGCATGCTTAGCTGGACTCCTAAAAATTTCATTTTGTGAAACTACCGGGAGAATATTCTTAAGAGTTTTCCCACTCCCTTGCTGATATTTTATGGGTAGTAGGTTTTCAGAAAGGAGGGAGAAAACAGGTTGTGTTTGGGGAAACTGCTGTCTCACCCTGCATAAAGTGCTGTTCAATGCACACAGAAGGCAAACTGGATAATCCCCTGTGCTGCTGCAGGTCCAGTTGCCTTTTGTGTTGCAAATGTGGATTTCTCCTTCTCTCCTCACCGTTGGTATTGATGCCACCTTAAGAAACGGAAAATAATTTAATTCTTGCAACAAGCCATATTTAGAAGCAGTAATTGATATATGATATAATACGGTATATGATATATGCTCCACAGAATAGCTTAGAGGCTCCCACTAAAATCATAATCTGCGTCTCCATTCAGAACCTCCTTCTCATGTGGAGGAGTAGGAGTTAGCTCCTAATTTGGACATTTTCAATAGTGGCAGGGTAGCTCTTTTGCATTTTGGGAGAATGTTAACTAAACTGCGTTTTGGATGCTGAAAGGTGTAAATCTCTGTGTGCAGGAGAGATGCAGTGGTGGCTGCCCAAAACTTTACGTGTGTTGGTTGTGGAACCCCGATAGAAAGCAGTAAGTATTACCAAGAGAGAAAAAAAAAAACTTAAATCCATGATCTTCACAGAATCACACGGGGTTGGAAGGGACCTCTGGATATCATCGAGTCCAACCCCCCTGCCAAAGCAGGTCCACCTAGAGCAGGTTGCACAGGAACTTGTCCAGGCGCATTTTGAATGTCTCCAGAGAAGGAAACTCCATCACCTCTCTGGGCAGCCTGTTCCAGTCCTCTGCCACCCTCAAAGTAAAGAAGTTCCTCCTCATGTTTAGGTGGAACTTCTTATGTTCAAGTTTGTGCCCATTTCCTCTTGTCCTATCCCTGGGCGCCACTGAAAAAAGACTGGCCCCATCCTCTTGATTGATCAGATCCCTCCTCAGCCTTCTCTTCTCTAGACTTAAAAGACTCAAGTCCCTCAGCCTTTCTTCATAAGGGAGATGCTCCAGGCCCCTAATCACCACCATAGAAGTACCACAATTGAAAAATTACCTGAGATACTTTGATAGCATTTGAAAGCATCATGATTTACAGGTCTGACAACCAGACCTTGCCTAAGAAATCTTTGAAGTGGCTTTCAGGGCTTACTCTGGGTCTGCTCACAGAAGAGCAGTGTTTGTGGTGGCCTGTAAAGTATCAACAATCTGTGATGGCACATCAACTCGAGCAAACCTGAAATGCTGACGTAGCTGGGAAAACCCCACAAACCTCTTTATATGAAAAAGTATTATACAAATGTGGCTCCAACATCAGCTTGTCTTTCCACTTGGTGGAAGTATTTTGTTGTGTGTTTTATCTCATGTCTCTTTTGCTGATGAAGCAATGATAGTTTTTCTAGGATCTTATGGTGATAGATGTAATCAGTTCAGTTTGACAAATGTGGAAATGGAAGTTTTGTCGTCTAACGCAAAGTACAGACCTTGTTCGTGTGTTTATCACAATAATAAAACTCCCTAGTTAAAAATAAATAAATAAATAAAATCCCATGTCCCTCACCGCAGTAGATTGGAGTTATTTAGAAATATTCACAATTTCATTGCTATCTACCTGCAGAATATATCAGAAGACTCCGCTATTGTGACTACTTGGGGAAATACTTTTGTGACTGCTGCCACAGCTATGCCCAGTCTCCCATTCCTGCCCGAATACTTTTGAAGTGGGACTTCAAAAAATACTATGTATGCAACTTCTCCAAACACCTACTGGACAGCATATGGCAGCACCCAATTTTCAATGTGTCATGCATTAACAAAGCCCTCTACACAAAAAGTAAAGAAATGGACAGGGTGAGGGTAAGTGTGGCCTGTTTTGGTTTTTTTGTTTGTTTTTTTTTTTTTTGGGGGGGGGAAGCAATTTGTGGGTCTGAGACTTTTGGGAAGAACTCCTTAGGGCAAGTTGGTTTCTCCACACTTAAACTTCTCCCAGTCCCCACTCCTGGGACTTGCCCTCTCTCTCCTCAGGTGAAAGAAAGGAGGGAGAAGTTTCCAACCTATGCCAGAGTTCTCATTTCCCTCCTTGTCTTTGGGAGGTGTTTCCTTATTGGTTTCCAGTTTAATTTCATGGGTGGGAGCTGGTCTCCTGCAGTAAATATTTACCTCTCCTTGGCAATTGATGGTTGGAAAGCTCCGGAAGTTTTGAATGACTCCTTAATTTTGTGGGCCATTAGAGAAAAACAGCCTTGGCTCATCTAAGGGCCGTACTTCCTACAGCTTGAGGAAGGGTACTGTGCTGAAGGTTACAAGTTGCCATACGCTCCCTTCTTGGCTGAGGAGATACTTATTTATTCTTACCCAGGTTTGGGTCTAGCGGCTTGGTGTGCTGACATGGAGCCATTTGTAGCATTAGGAATTGCTTCCCCTGTCAGTGAATAAAAGTAGCCTTTGCCTGCCTTGGCCTTCCATGCATTAGAAAATCCATTTGTTTAGTTATGTGCTGAGTGTGAAGTTCCTATTTTTAGGTGTGGCTTGATGTGCTGACAAGGGTTGCTGACTCATAGTGGTGTTACTCACTTGTGAACATATAAGTGCAGTTGTTTTTCATTTAATAATTGTTTTGTTTTTTTCCCCTGCATCTTTTAGGAAGTGCAAGAACAGCTTTTTCATTTAAAAAAGCTTTTGAAAACCTGCAGGTTTGGTGAAAGGTATGGGCCATGATTGTGCATGAAAAATAGCTTATTAAAATGTACCAAAGGTTCTCATAGAGCCTTCTTCTCTAGAGACATTTGAGTGCAGTTTTAAGTGAACTAATATGATCATTAGAGAAAATTCTGATAACAAAACTTCCTTCAACTGCACTGCAAATGTTGAGTGAAGAACACAGAATCATAGAATTGGCTAGGTTGGAAGGGACCTTTAAGATCATCTAGTCCAACCATCACCGTAACTGATAAAAAAACCCCCGTCGTCACTAAACCATGTCACTAAGCACTAGGTCAGCCCATCTTTTAAATACCTTCAAGGATGGTGCCTCAACCACTTCCCTGGGCAGCCCATTCCAATGCTTAACCCTTTCAGTGTAAAAATTTTTTCCTAATATCCAATCTGAGCAGGATTTATGTGGTAGCTTTCTGTTTCTGGTAACATACTTAGACATTTGGTTTTAAATGCTGAGTGATTCTTGTTAGATGTATATTTTTTTCCTACTCTGTCTCTCTTAGGTTCTCATTCATTCTTAAAAGGTCAAAGATGTATATACGTCTCTGAGATGATTTGTCTTGAAAAAAAAAATTAAAAATTGACAAATGTATTCCTTGAGGGTTTAAAGATATCTTCCAGAAATCTATTCCATTGCTCAATTCAGTTTATTTTATAAACATATTCAGATGAAAGTAGTAACCAAAAGTGATAAATACCAAAACATGACCTTGCTTGTTGTTGCAAATTAAAGACTTTTGGTATTCACCTTCCATAACTGTGGGCATAAATAATAGGTAGATACGTGACTTGGCATTTTTGAAAACAGACATAAGCAAAATATGCTTTAAAACTAGGTTCTGGTCTCTCTTTGACATGATTCTTTTATGCATCAATGCTGTTCACCAAAATGAAATAGAAATGTATTTTAATGTCTCTCTTCTGGACAATCACCTCTGATTCCATTACAGAAATAAGCATTGGGATCCTTACTGTACCTTCTACATTAGTAATATTTTAAAAGTAATAGCTGTATTTTCAGTGTTCATCCTCTTAGTACAAGTTTCACCCAATAGTGATCTATGCAGGATAAAAAACCCTCAAAGTTCTCTTTCCAAAAAACCCTAAATAACCCTAGTTTATTGCATTAGATACTATGTGGGATTTTGTTTACTGTTCCTGAGGTAGGAGAGAGCCCTTTACGCATTTTTTTAAGAATTGCTGGAGTAACTGTGCATGGCAGCTCAGGGCCTGAGGAATGCACATTTCAAGCAGGCATTTTATTCTAAATGCCAAACCCTCCAGTTTTTGTTAATGTGATCTCAAATTGGGAGGGGAGGTAGGATTTAGCATGAACTTGCCTTATATGATCCTTGGGTGAGTAGAGAAGTGACAGAGGGTTATTCTTCAAATATAATTGAAAACCAGCTTTTTATACCTTGATATGTTTTTTCTTTCTCTTTGCAGTGTACTGAAAGAGTTTGAGCAGGTCCCCAGCCATCTGACAGAGGAGCTGCATCTCTACTCACTGGATGATCTGGTGAAGATCAAACGAGGGCAGTTACTGCCTCTGCTTAAAGACATTCTGAAGAGTTCCACCTCCCATGTGGATGGTTGTGAGGTAAGGAAAAGCCAGGGCTCTCAGTGTCCTTGCAGCTGCTAGCGTGAGGAATATCCCTGCTGGCATTCCCAAATAATTTTTTTTCTTAGATTAAAAGAAGTAAATCAACTTTTGCTGTCCTTTGTAGCTCTGTCAAGCGAAGGGATTTATCTGCGAATTTTGTCAGAGTGCAGATCTGCTCTTTCCCCATCAGATTGCCAAATGCAAAAGATGCACAGGTATGTTCCAAACCAAACATTTTTCTTTCTTCCCTGGGAGGATGTTGGTGTGTAAAACTGTTCAGACTTATTTTAGGAAAACATTGAAAACTTGCCTCCCTGAAAGCATGTGTATTTGAAAACCATGGATAGCATGTGTCTTTGGAAACCAGCCTATGGCAGCCATCTTTTGTCAGTGAATTCAGAGAGCAAAACTTGCTTGAACGTGTAATTATGGCTGCCAGGGGAGGCTATTTCTTGGGTCTACACATGAGAGTGAGCCTGGGACAGTGCTATACTGCTGCTATATCAGATCTTTCTGACATTCATTGTAAATCCTGAGAATCTTACCAAAATGTTTAGTCATAGTTATTACAGTGGTTTTTGTTGTCCCAGCCTTGCACTGCTTCTGTTTACTTTTACATTTGGGTGAACTGGATAGAACATCCTTCAAGGAAACCAGCTATTGATTCATTTTTTAATTTGTTTTTTGTTCCTGAATGCTAAAACTGCTTGTATGTCTAAACAGAGTGCAAAACATGCTTTCACAAAGCATGCTTCAAATCTGGAGGCTGCCCCAAATGTCTGCGGATCGCAGCTCGGCGGACAATTTCAGACGCTCCATCACTGGTGCCTCCATGAAGCTGGATTCCTCTGCTGATTTCAGAAGATGTTCAATGCCAAATCTTCAGGTGCCTGTCTTAAGAATTAAATAATGTTGTTTTAAACATTACTATTTTCAATGCGTGTCTCCTTTTTGGGGGGTTAAAAAAAAAAAAAGGGGGAAAAAAAAAGAAAAAGAAAGAAAAAGAAGACTTTAATATCGTTGTTGAAAACTCATCCTAAAGGAGTTTCTTCTTAACTGGGACAGAAACACTGGACGTTAATTCTGTGAGCAGCCTTTTGTTTTGCCCTTGTATGTAAGATTTTTATTATATTTTTCAATATAAATTTTTTTCTTCTGTGTAATTCTGCAAATAATGTATAGATAGTAAATGACTGTTGGAAATCCTTGCCCGTGTGTCGGATTTTGGAAATAGGAAAAGATGGTATAGTGCAAAACCTTTCTCTCAAAAGCTCTACAACAGAAAAAAACTTGACTGCAAGTTTTAAGCAGATGCTAATGTGAAAATCTGATAAATGATTAATGTGAACCAGTGGATTTTCATTTTCTTTTAAATAGATTTATGCAACATCTTGTGGTGGGTTGATCTTGGCGCACTTCTAGGTACCTACCCAGCTTCTCTCTCACTCCCCTCCCTCAAGAGGACAGTAGGAGAAAATAAGATGGAAGAGCTCGTAGATCGAGATAAAGACAGGGAGATTACTTACCAACTACTGTCACAGGCAAACCAGACTCAAATTGGGGAAAATTAATGGAGTAGGGTGCTGAGAAACAAATATAAAAACTAAGCCAACTTCTGCCTACCTTACCCACCCTTTTTCTTGGGCTCAACCTCATTTCTTCATTCCCAGCTCTTCTACCTTCTCCCCTGTCCCAAGCGGTGCAGGAGGATGAAGAATGAGGGTCAGTCATATAACAGTTATAACAGTCAGTCCATAACAGCTCCTCTCTGCTTATCCTTCCTTCTCATGCTGTTTCCCTGCTCCAGTGTGTGTCTTTCCTATGGAATGCAGTCCTTCAGATAAACATCTTCCTGCAGGGGCTTTCAGGAGATGTAGTTCCTTCAGGAAATACCCACGTGCTCCAGTGGGGTTCTTTCCATGGGCTGCAGGGGAGTCTGCTCTGGTGCCCGGAGCACCTCTTCCTCCTCTTTTTTCAGTGATGTTGGTGTTTGTACTGTTGTTTCTCATTCCCCTCTCCCCCACCAATGTGGTGTTCCCTTTCTTAAATATGTTTTCTCAAAGGTACCACCAGCTTGGCTGAGGTGCTCAGTTGTGTCCTGCGGTGGGTCCGTTGGAGCTGGCTGGAAACAGTTCTGTCTGGCATGGGGCAGCCCTGGCCTCTTCACACAGAGGCCACCCTGCAGGCCCCCGCTGGCAATGCCTTGCCACCCACACCCAGTACGCTGCTATAGAAGTTTCTTAGAAATGTGAGGACAGCGAGTAGAAGTGCTCCTGTGCAAGCTCACCCCCGCGCTAATGCTCGCGGTACGAGCAAGCTCACTAACTCTTCCACTGAGGTATTTTTTCTGTGGCCGAGAACAGCTTACCTACTTACCCCTCAGAAGCGAGATTATCATCTCTTACTGAGGATCGCCAAACGGATACTGACGTAGGGTAAGACGTGGTGAGAAAGAGCCTGCTTATGCAGCTGACTGTATTTAACGTTACACAAGAGTAAATTCCCATCTGAGTTGGGTGCACGACTAACTGAATCACATGAAAGGCCTTGCTGTAGGGACTTTTCTGCTTACGAAGGAGCTCACTTGAATAATCCTTCCGCGGGATAACCTGCAGGGTGACTGAATACATCTTTTTCATTATTTATGAATTTAGAAGAGCTGGTTCTTGGCTGTGCTTTTTCCCAAGTGTTCAAGTCTCACTAAACAGTAGTGGTGTGCAGGAGGGGGAGCATCGGCGAGTGAGTTTCGGGCATCAAGTGTTGATACTTTACATCCACTCAGTTCAGTCGAGGTCTTCATAGAGCCTCTACAGCTTACCCTGAGTAATTATTGCTATGTACCACAATGTATATTGCAGCAAGAGAAGATCCTCAATGAGTTTGAGTAGCTGGTGGAAAGCAGAAGACCCAGAGGATCATCACGCCTGTAATGCAAGTAAAACTAATTAAAATGTTATGCTGCTGAAGCTAAAGTAAGAAGGACCAAGTTGTGAGGTGCCAACGGATTGTTCACAAGTTGGAAGGAATAACGGAGGCCGCTATTTGGTGTTCTTGACTGTTAGGTTTGGAGGAGGATCATATCAAACCCCACATTTTTGTGTGCTGGTGTTAGCACAAGATACCACAGGAACAAGTTGAGGCCGTTCACCCTGAACCTCTTTTCTGGTGAGAAGGAAGCCGTGGGTGACACCTGTAGCCACAAAGTGTTCTCAGTGTTGCTGAGGTGAGAGTTTCCTCTTACCAGCTGCTATCCTGGGATAGCATAAAGCAACGACGGTAAAACTGAAAGCATGCACTATATCTGTATTTGGTGATAAAGTGGCTTGGACAGGAAGGGGTGACTTCTATGCTCAAACTCTCTAGGTGTCTTTAGGGTGTAACCAAGTTGTTTGAATCAAGTTTTGAGACTCATTAAGGTTCTTAGATCAAGACTGTGTTCTTCCTGAGCATACCTGTATGGGTAAATTCTGAGTTTGATCATTTCTGAGGTTAGACCAGATAGGACAGATCCAAGATGAGAATTTTTTTTTAGGAAAAAAAGCTATGTGGCTACTGTGAACTTCTTTTCAGGGAGTAGAATCCTACATGTAAAAGCCCTGAATTCCTTGAGGAGGAGACGTAAAAGGGTTAGGCTGTCTTACCAAGGAGTTGGACCACTTCAGAATAAGCTGCCTGCTGGCTAGAGAGCTGAACATGCTTCACAGAGGACAGAGACAAGAGACATGCCTCTCCAGCTAGGGCAAGAAAGGGAATTGTGGCACCTTTCTGTTTGCTGAGCAATGAAGACCAGTGCTCATTCTTAGCAGTGGGTTTCCATGGTACTGTGTGGGTGCAAGAGGAGCACCTCTGAGGACCCTGCTGTAGGAGCACTCTCAGGGACACAAGAGGTAGAGAAGCCTATCCATAGTTAACTGCCTGCCTCCCTCCGCAGGCAGAATTCAGGTCAAAACAGTTTTATTATTAATTTCCATAGGAGCAGTTTTTCAAAGGAACACTGTAAAAATACCCCACTCTTGCTGCTAATGATTTTACCCGCTTTTCCGCTAGTTATTTATTTTATTTTATTGTATTTTTCTTCTTAATTTCAGTTGTGAGTTGTCTGGAGGTGGAAGTGCTTCGCTAAGACTTCATACGCTGCATTGCAGCCAGGATCTTTTGTGAAACATCATACGGCTGTTACTGTAAATAATAGAATAACGCTAATTGCCAGGCGTAGTATGGACTCACAAATACAGGTCTTGTTGCAACTGCAAGCAAGTACGTCAAGTAATTAAGTAGTTTTATGGGTGCATGTAATTCCAGGGCTGTCTGTCATGCCCATGTGCTTTAAGAGAAGAAAATATCTACATGTTTTATGAGAAATTATATTTTGCTTGGTTTTGCACAGAGAGTACACAGACTCCTTCAGCATGAGTCTTTTACCTCTTGATGCACCTATTTTCGATTTTTTTATTTTTTTTTTTTAAAGGAAATTTACCACATTTCCCCACATTTGCTCTATGACTGCTGCTTGATACAGTTTTCTTCTGGGCCAGCAATCTGAATACTCTGAAAAACACCTGAGGTCTTCTCTCTAAATTATCAGTCGTACTACGTGGTTCAGTATTGACTTAATCATTGGTATCCTTTGGTCTAGAGGATCTGCCCTCCCCCGTGATTCTGAACAAAGCTACAGGACCCTTGCATTTTGCACGTGTAAGTGCCATGTTTGTTCACGCATTGCGTGTCTGCCTGACCACAGCCTGAAAAGTCTGCCGAAGATTGCAAAATGAGGAGGTCGTTAAGGGAAATCTAATCACCCAAGGAGGGAAAGGAGAGGTAGGGAGCAAGGTTCCAGGAAAGGCTTAGGTGCCTTATGCAGCCTGGTGCAGTGCAAAGGAAGCCAGACACCAATGGCCTGGATCCCATAAAAAGATGTGAAATCAGGATTAAGGAGGAACTGGGTAAAAAACCTGCAATCTCATGGAGGCCTTAATTTGATGGTCCTTTCCAGTAAAAATTTTTCCACTGCCTGGAGGTCGTCTACTTCTCAGGCCCAAAATGGCCCTAGTGGCTTGATTCTAGTTGCCTGCCTGGATTAGGAAATAGGGAATTCAGCCGGAATGATGTGCAGATGCTCACTGTAAGAGAGGGCTCAGGGAACAGGATGAAATGCTTGTGGAGCATCTTGCAATGTCAGTTCTTAGCTGGAAACATATCTTTATTCAAGTGCCCATCCTGCTGCCCAGCACTGTGTTGCTGATGCTGCGAGCGGTGCAGGATCTGGATGCACCCAGAGCTGTTTGGACAGTGGACATTTGAAGGAGCTGAGCTGGGCTGATTTTTGGCAGCTGCTTCCGCTGTCCCTGTGTCACTTATCTGAAACAATGTGACTTGCCTGGCTTCCCCAAGCAGCGGGAGCAGTTCCTCTTGGATTCCTTTCTCTGCTATTTGAGTCAAGGCCTTTCCAGTTGTCCAGAGGGGCGAAATGAAACAGAGGTAAACCTCCAACGTTACCAGCTCTTCTTCTCCTAGGCCTGTTTTATTCACTTTCTACACCGTTTTTACCTCTTTGCAGCCCAGATGAATTTCTTTCTGAGATGTGCTCCTTATGGTAAAACAGATAATATAATAAAATACTTCGCAGAGGGACTGGTTTCTATATGTGAGAATGCTATTCCATAACCTGAGGATGACCCTGAGGAGGATGTTATAAAGGAGAGGGAAGCAAATGCATTGAGGGTGTTGCCAGCCTGAAGAAAAGTGCTGTAGAGTAGCAGAGACTGGTCCTTGGAAAGACCTGCCTGAGGAGACACCACCAGGAAGCATTCCCTGGAAGAAATGACAGTGCCTTGCATAAAGCAGAAGGAATGCGGTGTTGCGGGCACTTCAAAGCAAGTCAGTGACTCTGCTGAAACGCTGCCGTTGCGCGTCAGGGAGCTTGGTGTGGGAAAGGAGAATTTATTTGCCTCACCTGGAACTGGGTCCCCTTTTACGGTGCTCTCATCTCGGTCCAGCAGTTACTGTAAATCAAGTAAGCTGTAAACCCTCCCTGGGTTCTCAGAAGGTGAAACTAAATCAAAGCGGGAATGGTTTTACTGGAAGAGGGTGTATTTTCATGGCCTCCAACACATTTAATGGACGAGACAAAAGAACATGAGTAGTAGTTTATGTGCTAACACAGCACAGAGGGTATATCTTCTCCCGTAACAGAGGATTCCTTGAGCTAACTCAGACCCTAGTAACATCTGGCTGTAATAGCAGTGTTCCCCTCACAGGCTACTCAGCACAGCACTAACGTGGCCGGGTTGCCTCTCAGCTGGGAATGAAATTAGCATCATGCTACGTCAAGCTAGAAGAAAGTTTGTGGGTCTGTGACTGAAGCAAAGCCCCAGGGCTACTTGGAAGCATAACAAAAAATGGAGAAGTCACTGAAGTAGGATAATCTGATCAGATGAGCAGTTGGAGAAGACTGTTTGCATCGTTTTGCAGATAGCGAAATGGAAGCAGGGTGGAGCTGAGGCTGAGACAGCCCTGAGGAAGTTGATGGTATAGTTGGAAGCACGCCCCAAGTCTAGGTATCTCAGCAGAGGAGCATCTTTCTTTAACCCTAAGGGACACAACAGTGACGGAGACAGACTTTTTCAGGAGGGATGAAATGCATAGAAAAGCCTGAAGAGGCCCTGTCTGTTTCCCATGGTGAAGAGAATGTTCATTCCCTTATGTTTCATCAGTTTATTAGTCAACAGCACCACTCATCAACCACCCCTCTTAAGGTGGGGGATCTGGGCTCCTCTCTAAATGCCTTCAAAGACACCTAACACTCTGTGCTCTATAGCACTGTAGCAGGGGCTTCTTCAGGAGGTCCCAGTGGTCCGGCCCAAGGTCTGTAGCAGAGTTAGACAGGCTGGATGCTCCTGACCCCAATCCCCAGGATTTCTGTATTTGACAGGCTGATGGGAAAGCAGAAATAACTACCAGCATATCCTACACACTTCCTATTTCAGAACAGTTTTCTGGCTAGTTAGCACATGTGCTTCCCCTTTTACAGAGCAAATACGCACAACTGCTGCTCCAGCAGGTGCTGGCTGGAGGTGGCCAGGATGCTTCCGCAAGTCAACCTTCCTGTTGCTCCTGCCAGGAGATGGGGAAATCTACAAACAGGCCATCTACTGGTTCTGGATCTGGGCTCTGGTGCTGAGTGCAGGGCCTGTCTCCCTGACAGTCTTGTCCCAGAACTGTGCTGAGTGCTCACCAAAGGAACATGATGACCTTACTCTCATATTTTCCCAGCAATTTTCCTCACATTTTTGTCTTCCCAGATCTCCTTTCCATGGGGAAACTCTTCAGGCCACCCTACCCAATCCTTTCCTCTCTGAGTTCGTGGGGACACATCAGTCACTCCTACCCTCCCAGAGGTTCTTGGCTTCTGCAGCCACACCTTTTCCCTCTAGCATTTCCTGCCCTCTTCCTCTAGCATCTGCAGGTTGTGGTTGTGTGGAGCCTTCAGCATTCTTTCCTTCACACCTTACCTGCCAAAAGGTGCACCTTGGTGCCTGCAGCTTATTGCCTCCAGCCGCCATCTCTCCTGGGCACTCATCTCAAGCCCAAGTACTCCCCTGCTCTTCATCCCTGTTCCTCTTCCAAGGGAGCAATCAAAGAACTCTAATTTTCCAGCGCATATCACATTACTTAGCCTTTGACTATTACTAAGAGACTTCACTTTCTCCGTGACTGAAATCCCCACCGCTGTCTGCCAGGTACCTTTTCACCACTCGTCCTTTGTTCCAACTTGACCTGACTGCCAGCGAAGCCTGAAACACCTTTGAACAATTGAACTATGGCTCTGTTTCTCATTGACCGTTCATCAGCTATGTAACTTCCCAGTTCAGGGAATTTGGAATTCCAGTCAAGCTTACAGGAAAAAAACCTCTGATGGTGTAAGACTGAGATAGATCACACGTTTGCTTCCCACATCCTATTGAGGGCAGAACTCAAGCCCATGTTTTTTTCTCAGAAAAAGGAATTGATTGTAAATCCTCAGATTTTATAATCCAGGGAGTCACACCTGCTCTAGATTTAGAAATGCCATTTACCGTGTTTCATGCAAAAATGACACTTCTTTGTCTTCAAAGGTGAGACATGACCATTTGTGCTGTAGTATCTGACTGTCTTTAGGGCGCTATTTGCTAAGGCAACAAGTCCATAGGTGCTTTCAGTCTTTTATGTGCATTGGATCTTACCAGGAACACAAATGCTGAAGCCATGCCAGTGCCTGAGGGCAGATTTGTCAAACAAAACCTATCATCCAGATTTGACAGCAGATGGCATAAAACTTAACCTGCTGGTCCTGCTGCTCTGCTGTGACACAGGTGATTTCAAGCATGGCTCATGCAGGGACGGAGGGGGCAGCTGGTATTTACTGTTTGCCGCTAACTCATCCTGACCGACTAAGGATGTTAAACAAAACCCTGTCCAATGAAGAGATGGCTTGTGTCCATGGAGGAGTCCTCTCCAAAGGTCTGCCTGACTCAGGGGAAGGAGGAACAAGAGGAAAGTTGCTGACACTGAATCATTTCTCTTTGTACCCCAGTGAACTAAAAGCTGACCCAGGGATTTCCTGCTTTTTGCAAAAAAATCTCTGCCCCCTCCCTCCACTCTGCTAAGCAGCATCAGAATGGGGGTGGGGGTGGTGGGGAAGGTGTGATCGCTGCCTTTGCACTATGACATGCAGTGCTACAGCATGTGGCACCTGGGAGTCAGAGAGTCAGTAAGAGGCCCCAGGGTCGTGCTGAGGCTAAGCGGTGGAGGTGCCAGGGTGCCACTCAAGCAAGAGGCTCTGGCATGGCGTATGGAATCACAGAATCATAGAATGGTTTGGGCTGGAAAGGACCTTAGAGATCATCTAGTTCCAATGTCCCTGCTGTGGGCAGGGGCACCTCCCCCTAGACCAGGTTGCTGAAAGCCCCATCCAGCCTGGCCGTGAAACATGTGGCTCATGTGGTTCATGTGCTGGGGCTGCAGGAAATTGTGAAATTTTTACATAGGCTTGAACTGCGAGTTATGTGTGATGGTTTTAAGCTGCTTGTACAAACCCCAGGTGGCCAGTCTGGTATTTAATGGTCAGCTATGCGCCTGCACAAGTAGGTATGTTGTTGTTGTGCCTGGTCCTGGGCTTCTCAGCCATAGGCAACTGGACACTGCAAAATAAGGCATCGCTTAAATTTTGCCCTACGCGCTGCCTGAGGACTTTGCCCTAAGCCAAGATGAGGGGCAAGAAAGGAATGAAGAGGGGTGTGATGATTCACATCATCATCAGAAAGGTGTGCCGTGACCTCCAGAGGGACAGTTCACAGGCAGCAAGACGGAGGAGAGCAGCGACTTGTATCTGTTCAACACCTCCCTTCCCTCCAGCCTCAATCAATAAAGCAGAAACCTCCCTTTTCCTCTCATTGTGAGAGGTGCAAGCTGCTTGCTCGGCTGGACTCCCAGAGAGGGCTCAGTGTAGATGGCACAGGAGGTGGGGCTGTTGCAGGCGACAGGAGTAGCTGAGAAAGTATCTAAGCGTGCTGAGCTCAGTGAGAGGACAAAACGAGGAGCAGATAAGAGCGAAAAGCAAGAGCTCGGCAGAGCAGGAACAAGTCTGTTGGGAGTTTTGTAAATCGGATGGGGCAACAGTATGGTGCTGTTAAGCACAGATGGTTGCAGTTTTTCCTGTTGTAAGCTTCACTTCGCTCCCCCTGCACACACATCTTTCCTCTGCTTGCCTAACGCACAACTGGGCTGCGGCAAGTGGTGGCTTCCCAGGAGGAGGACACGCTTCAGAATGGACCAGGTGACTGCACCGCACGCTTCCGCTTGTCCAACACCCAGTCCTGTGTGTTGGCTGAGAAACCTGTCTGTATTTTACAGGTACAAAATGCCACGGGTGTAGCCACGCCACCAAGGAATACAGTATGGAGTCCTCAGTCATTGGCTTGTCCTCCGTAAGCAACGGGAGAGGACATGCTGGTCAGTTATTATCCGTGGCCCAAGTCCTCCCCACTGGCTGTGCAAAATCAGTGCATGGGTGTGCGTCACTCACAGCTACCTTCTCCTCTGCATGCAAAGGGAAGAGCTCTTGGAGTGTCTCGACACATCATCCGTGTTACCTGCACCCTTAAGCCACCTTCCAGCTGACTGGAGCAGTCAGTTGAGAAAGGACTTGGCAATATAAAGTTTCCGTCCCCTCTAACCCTGCCTGCCTGTGCAGCTGCCTCCACACACACCTCCTTGTACGCACACATGCACACACACACACACACACACACTTGTGTTTAAAGGAGCAAGCAGGGCCCAATGCAAGACCATCAAGAAATGCCTAGTTTAACTTTGGCTGAATTGCAACCCGTGGTCTCCAAATTGGGCCATGTCTGAGAAGCAGGAATGACGTGTGCTGATCACAAACTATTAAGCCATTGCTGCACTATCTAAACATGATGTGAAAGTCAGAGTTACGTTTTTAATAATCTTTTGATAAAACAAGCTAATGATTTTTCTTCTAACCTCGTCGAAGCTTTATCTTCTGCCTCCAGGGTACGCAATTTCAAAATCCTGAGTTAGTGGGAAGATCAAACAGGCCCCCAGCACAAGCTGGCTGTAATTTTAAGCTTTTCCAGCCCTCTCTGAGGAACTATGTGAGCCTGAGCTCTGTATGTCAGCTGTCACATGTGAAATATGGTGCCTATGCTCCAGCGTGTAGGTCAGATGCTTTAAGTTACACGGCAGGGTAGATCTCCTCTAACACTAGCTTTACATTTGAAGGTGTGTTTGGGAGTGCCCTGGTGTAATGGGTTTCTGTGGCAAGGTTTTGGTATCAGGAGGGCTACAGGGGTGGCTTCTGGGAGAAGCTGCTAGAAGTTTCCCCTGTGTCTGACAGAGCCAATGCCAGCTGGCTCCAGGACAGACCCACCACTGGCCCAAGACTGAGCCTGTCAGCAATGGTGGTAGCGCCTCTGGGATAACATATTTAAGAAGGGGGAAAAAATCAGCTGCACAAGTAAAGCAGAAGAGAGGAGTGAGAATAAGCAGGAGCAACAACTGCAGACACCAGGGTCAGTGAAGAAGGAGGGGGAGGTGCTCCAGGCACTGGAGCAGAGATTCCCCTCCAGCCCATGCTGAAGATCGTGGTGAGGCAGACTCTGCCCCTGCAGCCCATGGAGGTTAACGGTGGAGCAGACATCCACCTGCAGCCTGTGGAGGACCCCACACAGGAGCAATTGGATGCCCAAAGGAGGCTGTGACCCCATGGGAAGCCTAACCTGGAGCAGACTCCTGGCAGGTCCTGAGGCCCTGTGGAGACAGGAGCCCATGCTGGAGCAGGTTTGCTGGCAGGAGTTGTGACCCTGTGGGGGACCCACGCTGGAGCAGTTTGTGAAGAACTGCATCCCTTGGGAAGAACTCATGTTGGAGAAGTTTGTGGAGGACTATCTCCTGTGGGAGGGACCCCAGGCTGGAGCAGGGGAAGAGTGTGAGGAGTCCTCCCCCTGAGGAGGAAGGAGCAGCAGAGACAACATGTGATGAACTGACTGCAACTCCCATTCCCCTGTGTTGCTTGGGGGAAAAAGTAGAGAATTTGGGAGTGAAGTTAAGCCTGGGAAGAAGGGAGGGCTGGGGAGAAAAAGTGTTTTAAAGTTTGAGTTTTATTTCTCATTACCCTACTGTGACTTCTAATTGGCAATAAATTAAACTAATACCCCCAAGACAAGGCTGTTTTGCCTGTGACTGTAATTGCTGCGTGATCTCCCTGTCCTTATCCTCACCTGTGAGCTTTTTGGTATGTTTTCTCTCCCCCTGTCCAGCTGCGGGGAGTGATAGAGCAGCTTTGGTGGGCACCTGGATTCCAGCCAAGATCAACCCACCACACCTGGGTGGAGAGGGAGGGCAAAGAAGGCTTGAAGGCTTTCACAGAGGAGATGAGAGAAGCACTAGCGTTGAGCTGAAAAGCTGTGTATTCCCAAGCGGCAGCTTTGTTCACGTTTGCTCATAGTTTTCATTTCGCTCCGTCTCAGAAACTTCCGAAGGTGACTTGCTCTGCAGGGTGAGAGAGAGTGGAAGTGATTCAAACAGTTTAAACCTCTATCACCTCACTCTTTTGTCACAGCATGCTATAGGCATAAAATGAATTTGTAAACCAAGCCCCGGTCGCACGAAGGCGTTACAACTGCACGGGCAAAGCACCACTAGAGGGGGCTGGTGGTACATAACTCAATTCAACCTCCTGCAGGGTAAGGTCCAGCCATCGCTGCCCCGGTGCCTCTGTACCACCACGGGTACGTGGCCCATGCAGCCCCAATGGCCACCACCAGCCTGCGTAAACACGCCTCAGTGTAGCTGTAGCTACATAAACTGCAAAACCTGCCCGGAACCTGGGGCAGAACCAAGAGTGCTGACATCAGCAACATTGCGTTGCTGTGTCCGTGCTGCCCCCTACACCAAAGGTGCCTCTGCAGGGCCACCCAAAGCTGGAGATGAGCAATGAGGAAATGTTCATACCGAGGGAGCAATGCCCACAGGCACCAGCAGTTCTAGTGTCTGTGGAACACAGAATCACAGAATGATATGGGGTTGGAAGGGACCTCTGGAGATCATCTAGTCCGACCCCCCTTCCAGAGCAGGTCCACCTAGAGCAGGTTGCACAGGAACATGTCCAGGTGGGTTTTGAATGTCTCCAGAGATGGAGACTCCACCACCTCTCTGGGCAGCCTGTTCCAGTGCTCTGCCACCCTCAAAGTAAAGAAGTTCCTCCTCACACAGCTGCACCATGTGTTCGCTTCAAGCTCTAGCTCCTCGTTCTCACACCTCCGACCTTGCCCACCTCTATTCCTATATTCCCTTAACTCCTTTTACTATTCACAGTCTGTGAAATACGCACCAAGTGCCAACCCTCTCTGTTGCTGCCAAGTTAGCAACGCAGAGAGTACAGCCCTCTGCCCCGGGAGCCTGCCTGTGAGTCTGGTCCAGCAATCCTGAATGCATTTGGAGCTCTTTCAGTCTGGAGACACTTTCTATTAATTAGCCCGGGGAAGCTTTACAACCCTTCCTAAAATAATGGAAGAAATTGCTTAAAGTTATCCCTAGAGCAGCTCAACATCAGCAAACATATTTTCTTTGGCAGACACAAGACTACTGTTCCTTAAAGGTGTATCTGTTCAGGCAGGAACTGACAGATACCACCTCCTCCATGCTAGCCTGGCACAACCCAGGTCTCACTTGGAAGCCAGAGAGTGAAGCCGTGCTGCACTGGATGATGATGATGATGATGATGATGATGATGATGATGATGATAATATCGATTTGCCTGGAAGACAACATAACTGCAGCTCACAGCTCCTCCTCTGCCAGCCAACTCCGAGCCCAGGGCACAAGAGGTCATGTGTGTCCGTGGTTATCTGTGCCTGCATTCCCCCCCTTGCAGAAGTACCTACCGTAGTCTGCAGCGCCAGAGTTCATCTTCCTCACCGTAAGCAGGCAGGAACAGGTGAGAGAAAGCCAAAGGCTGCTGGTAAGTTTACTGCAGATCTTGCTAGTTCCTGGATTTGGTGATGCTCTTAAATGATTTTGAATTTCAGCCATGGTCTCTTCAGCGTGCACAAATCCTCTGGACAACTTTAAAGAAAAATAAAAACCTCCCTTCCTTCTGTACCATGGAGCTGTTCCCTTCCTGCTCCTCTCAAAATCACGGGTGGCTGTTCAGACCACCTGTTCTGTGGTAGGCATTGAAACTGCTGTGGTGTCTAAATCAATTTGCTACTATATATGTGAAGATTTAAGACATAGAAAATGTCAATCTGCATGCAGGTGACACATTTCCCTGTTTTCTGTGTTTGAATAATGCTTATTATCATTTGCATAAACTCCTTCAGATCTTCTCTCATCACTTGTGATGCCCATGAGTTCTACTAAACCTTGAATTCCATCTTTCGGTTCTCTTTCTGCTACATCCATTTCTGCTTCTGCATTTACATTTCTCTGACCTTGCTCCCTCTCCACGCCGCCGCCTGTTCCCATTCCTGGCAGCCTGTCGCGGGGTATTTGCACGGAGAGAACATTCCGCTGAATTAACTGACTCCAGCAGAAATCCCAGCGGAGACAAAGCCGTTGGGTTTTTTTACAATAATTAGTGTTGCAAGTGGAGAAAAGGTCACAAAGTTACTTTCATCCTTCAGCGCCACAGAAACCAGACTTCAGGTGCGCTGAGCAGAGCGAGTGAAGCCTCGCTGCATCCTCCCTTCAGCCTTTGTCCACAGGCACCTCAAGTCTCCTTGCAGCTCCCCGAGGCGCTTGAAGACTCGTTGCTGCACACCCTTGGGTGGGTTGCCATTCTGTGGGAACCACTCAAAGACAACACCGAGTTCACTTGACGTTGCTGAGGAGAAGGGGAGAAGGGAAACTGTGCCTGCACAACCGTGCAGAGGTTGGAACACTTACCAGGAGGTGAAAAGCACTTCTTCTTCAGCTGAGGTGGTTTCAGCTCCTTGTAACCATATTGCAGCAGATCTCTCCAGCCACAAGTCAATAGGAATAAAGTGATGTGAGGTGAAAAGCACAAGAGGTCGTGGGGAGGGAAAGGGGGACCACTACAGCCCTGTAGCTGCCATCAGGCATGGGGTCAGAGTGAGAAGTCAGCAGATGGCTCCTGCATCTGTGGCCCAGCACTCGTAGGAGCAGGAGACCCATGTGTTGGGTACTGCCCTTGATGTTCCTGATGCAATTTATTGAATAATTATTTTGGGACAAATAATAATTGGCCAAATTCTGTGTTCTCTTCACTGGAGAGGTTTCCCTCTCTCCATAGGAGTGCTTGGGTTCAAAGAAGGCCTGTGTCATCAGCTTTTCATCTCTCCCTCAGCTTTTCCCTCTGCTGTCTGTGTCCCAACTGTCCTTATAGTGTTGTGTATACAACTTCTATGAAAAGCCATTACCAGTCTTTCCAAGCTCAACTCACACATTATTGAATGGCTCTTAAGACACACAACAAATCCAAGGCACTTCCAGCTGAAGGCTCTGAAAACACCAGGTTTTGGGCAAGTCCTGTGGGGCCACACCAGGAAGATAAAGCAATACTCTCTTTCCCGTTTGGTCCAGGTTGTAGCTGTGGGTGTTCCAAAGTCAAGCAAGACTCAGGCACTGACTTCAGTGCACCAGGGTCCAAAGTCTGTTACAGACCTGTGATAAAAATCCTTGAACTTAAAACACGCTTGCCTTGGAACAGGCAAAAGTACAACGGTTGTTACAGACATCAGAACAAACCCCTTGAGGTGTAGCCATGAAAAAATGCTGGATTTTTGTCATTTAACCAAAGTATATGAAAATCTGTTGCACTTAATAATTCTGTATCTGCCTTGTTAAGTGAATGATAATAAAACCAGGGGGCTGGGGGTTGGAGTTTTGTTTTTTAAAATGGTAGTTGAGTTTCGCTGCTTTTTTATATTGTATTACTTGCAGTGATACAATGTGGGAAACAACACAAAGGTTCAGCTAAGCCCTCACTGAACAGTACTGCGGTCAGAAGAAGTTGGAGCTCCGATCCCAGTTCTGTGGCAGGCTATCATCAAGTCACTTAGGCAAGGGGGTTTTGGGGTTTTTTTTCTTATGTTTAAGAAAACACCAGGCATTTCAGATTTGGGGACTGGAACTCATTAAAAATATTATTTTTTCCTACAGTAAAAAAAATGTATTTAAGGAAATACCAAATATATTTACAGGACTTCCTATAGCTTGCAATAATGTTGCAATTTTGACGAATCTGTCCTAGAAGTAATTTGTAGTCCAGGAATAAATTTATCTTTTTTTTTTTTTTAAAGCAATGACAAGCATCATGATATAAAATGACATATTGCTAGCAGTGGGGAAGAATCTGATCCCTCACCAGGTATCACTGGAGGAAACACAGGGCCAGCATATAACTTCATTGATTTTACATAGGGCTGAGTCTGCCTTTCATTTTGATTCGGCTATATATTCATTGATATGAAACAGACCATTCAGAGCCGAAAGCACTTTTTAAGAAAGATACGGCAACAGTACACAGCAAGTGATCCCATCACTCCAGCTGAGTGCCAGGTTGTCCAACAGAATAACATAACATGAGATCTTTTATTTCTTAACTATTTTATCCCATTCGCAGTTCCTCTGCTGTAGTCCGCTTCTGACAAAGTACTGGAGTTAAGACTCAGTCTGAGACATGAGTGTTCTATGACGTGAGGATGAGCAGGCATGGAAGTGAAAGGGAGGCCTTCCAAATCTAAATATGGTCCTGTAAAGTCAGATGAGACAAAGTCCTTTACCATACTGAGATCCACTGCAGCAATCACAGACAGTAAAACCACAATGGGGAAGAAACTGGGTCAAAAACTTTGTGTCATCCTTCTCAGACTATATACACACCCACAGCAGCTCAACTTCCTCACTCACACATGCAAATTAAAGAAATCATCTGGCCTCCAAATGACTATGGTTCATCACTGGAGAAGGTGTTTAAACACCCTCAGCTCCATTTTAGCAAAGGCCCACACTGTTGCAAAGAAGTAATTACTCTAGCCTTAATGCACAGTCTGCGTGGCTCCCATGGGGAAAGAGGAGACAGACACATCAAAAATAGAAAGAGATCTTACAGTGGAGTGGGGTGGAGAGGGAAGAAAGAAAATGATTCTGCCATTCCCAGAAATGGAGCTGATGCCATTTTTGCCCCAGCTGTAAGCCTCAGGTCCTTCTTCCTTCTGAACAGACGGGCTTGACGCACAGCCACAATATGAAGCTGCAACATGTATTTTGCCTGGAGGACAGGTGGCAGTGTAAAATTCTAGGAACATTAAATAGAAGAAAGTATTTGCATGCCTGATAAATCTCCCAAAATTATAGTTTCACATTCACTCAGCTATACTCAAAATTTTAAGTGAGTGCACCTGCATGGAAACCATTACATACCCCACATTATACAATAGGATACCTTTGATCAACATGAATTTCATGTGAAAGAGTGGACCAAGTATGAACTTCACTTGCAGAATTATTGATTAGGGGGCAGCTATACATATTTCTTGCGCACAATACTCCTCTGCGGGGCAAGGGAACAGGACATATTTCTGTATTACCATATTACTCATCCAATATTTTTTACTATCTTCTGTGATGTCTGTGTATTTTTCCTTTGGGTTGTCTCTGGAGAAGCAAAGGGCAGTCAGATGAGTGAGCTTCTGAGGTTGGTTCTGAATCTTCTCTTTCCATACCAAGGGCTGTATGAAGTTATTTTCTATTCTGAGGGATTTTAGCGGAAGATTCAAAACCCCAGGGAGCAAAGCAGAGAGCTGTTTCCCTTTAACATTCAAATGTTCGAACTTTCTGTAATTTTAAGGATGACCAAGCACTTATAGGCTGTTCACACCATGAACGACCTTGACCATGGATATATAATGTCCTAATTCCCATTTGATTAATTAGTAAGCCAAGATAGGATGTATGCATAAAATGCCATGTATTTCTTAGAGTGCATTTTACGTAGTAGACACAATTTCACATATAATACTTTTCTAATTATAATTTAAATACCTGGGTTGTCTTGAAAGACAGGGATGGGCGTATCCAAATGCATTAGGCAGAGAACATCAACATTAAGGGCAACAAAAAGCAACACAGTCTCATGTGTGACTAATTCCTTTTCTACAGTTTCTTCTGTGTGGGTTCCACAGAGCTACATTTTAATAATTATCTCACCAACACTTCACACAACTTGAGAACAACTACATATGGTTTAGAAATACATTTTCTCTTTCCTCATGATGCAAATCAAGTGTATGTGCACTTAAATGGTCCAAATGGGGGTTTTCAACTCACAGCTATCATCACGATGGTTGCAAGTAGTGGCTGGCTCTACCCACAACTATTTCAGGTATGCAACTCTCATTTATTGGTTTTGTTTAAATGAACCTCTCACATAGGTCGGGATTAAGAAGGGGGAGGGATGGTGCAGTGAACCTTCCTGATGTAGTCACTGACAGAATGAATATCCAAGTTTGGTCCACAGCATCATGATGTACAGATCTGCTTTCATGTTATGTTGCTTGTATACCTGAGGTTCCTGATGTCATTAGGAATAAAGCTAGTATCATTATAGGCAATGTCTAGATACCAGCGATCTCCTAATGAAAACAACCTACAAGGAAAGAAAACAGAACGATGAATTAGAAACACAAATGACAGAAAATCACAGTCAGAATTATTTAGGCTAAAGGGAACCTCTGGAGGTTACCTAATCTCACCCTGCAGCTTAGACCATTCCTAACTGCTGCGCAGTGTGTAGGCCTCTTTTTTATTACTTAGTATGAAAAAGTAGGATTGCTTAGTCTCTTTTCAGCATCCAGAACTGTGGTTCAGCTCTTACATGAGCTGAGATGACCTCTAGAGGTATTCTCTCCACTTAAGTATAGATGTTGAGATGGGTCCCTCAATTACATATCTAAAGCCAGGGGGATGAAGCTAGGTCTCAGCATTGCAAAATACTCCAGAAAGGGACTTCTGCATATTTTAATCACAGAATCGTAGCATCATAGAATAGTTTGGGTTGGAAGGGGCCTTTCCAGCAAATGTTGGGGTGGTTGAAGTCCCCCAGCTGGATGAGAGCCTGTGAGTGTGATGCCTCTTGTAGCTGGAGTAAGAAGGCCCCTTCATTGGGCAGCCAGTAGTAGACACCAACCACAAGGCTCCCTCTGTTACTTCCGTCTCTAATTCTTACCCATAAGTTTTCAACCTACTTTTCACATCTCATCCATTTCTTGATGTAGAGGGCAATGCCTCTGCCCCTCCTTCCTGACCTGTCCTTTCTGTAGCCATAGCCTTCTCCTGCAGCTACCGACAGCTGCACTTCAGTCATGGGATTCATCCCACCAGGTTTCAGCAATGGCAACTAGGTCATTGCTTTCTAGCAGCACGGTGGCTTCCAGTTCCTCCTGTTTGTTGCCCAGGCTGCATGCATTGGTGTAGAGGCACTTCACCTGGGCTGTCAGCTGTGTCACCTTGCTAGAGGAACACACCTTATCTCCTTTGAGGTATTTCACTGGTGTTACCCTCTTGGCTCCTATAATCTCGGGAGCCACTGGCTCATTTCCATTACACTTCAAGTGTGCTGCAGCGTAGCCAGAATGTCTCAGAGCAATGTATTGACTAAGTTTTAAAATGCTACCTATTTTTACTACTACACAAAGGCAGATGGTAGAGCTAAGAATGGAAGCCACAAGACCATTCTTTCTCAAAATATTTTCAGCTAGAGTGTCTATTTACCGAAAATGAGCCATAGCTGACTAATGCATTTATATAGTGACGATTAAAAATGGCAAGGTACTCTCTCGAGCATTACAATTAAATTTCAGTACTTCTGTCTTCTACTACTGTGAGAAAGGCTTTTTTTTGTTTAGGTTAATTGCATGGCTGGTGTGGAAACTAGTGAATTATTATAATGTAGGGGAAGATAGAGATCCTTGTTTGCACTCATAAATGCTGCAATCCTCTTAATAAAAAATATCTTACCCAGATGAAAGATGTGATAGCTAATTGAAGAAACTGTAAATTTCTTCAGTGACTTCAGCGTGTGCATGCCATTAGGGATTTTTCTGATGGGTTGTTCCAGAACACCAGGATCTGTAAGGTTTTAATATTAAACACCTGAGGAGGGAAGGGGGCAGTGAATGGAAAAAACAATGGCTGTCCATCACAAAGCATGGCACAGTTTTGTTCTAAGTGTTCTGTATTTCTAGTGTCAGTAGAGTGGGCTGGAAGAACTGGGAAATAACTATTGTAAGATTAGCTAGTACACATATACACAGTATATGTACAGTATACACAGATATAGCTAACTACTGTAAGCATTACTGCAGATACAGTGTGAGATACAATTGCCAGTCACTGACTGTATCACTTACAACACTGTGATTGGGAATTGCAAAGCAGAGCTTCTAGTGCTGCTGGGTGTAAAGACTGTCCAGCTTTTCCCTTTATAAGCTGTGGGTTTGCTCCTGGTGTTGCATCCTAATTTTTTGAGATTAAATTCTCCATTCTGCCCAGAGAAGTTGTGGATGCCCCATCCCTGGAAGTGTCCAAGGCCAGGCTGGATGGGGCTTTGAGCAACCTGCTCTAGTGGGAGGTGTCCCTGCCCATGGCAGGGGGGTTGGAACTCAATGATCTTTAAGGTCCCTTCCAACCCAAACCATTCCATAAGTCTGTGATTCTATAATGTCTGCCTGAAGAATGTTTTTGCTAAAACCACACGAAAGGGAATCAAAAAATATTTTGTTTGGTCAGCATTTAAAAAAGACCTGAAAAAGCAACCTGATAATATTTCCTGCTTTTGAAAGGGCAGTGTGTTTCAGATCATGGATAAAAACCACAAAAGGAGTAGTGAAAGTTTGAAAAAATGGGGGTTGACTATTAGAAGCACCTTCATTTAAGTTACTCATGTGACTTTTTAAGGTCTTATATAGTTGGCTGCATACAGATAGTGAGTCAGAAAGGCAGGGAGGGGGAGGATCACATTTTAGAAAAGTTTGAAAAATACTGTTTTAACTCCTTAGCTCACAAGCCCTGAGCTCCAGAGAGAGACATCTGAAGACCTAAACTGGTGCTGAGTGGGGCTTTGGACTAGATGACCTCCATAGCTCCATTCCAACCTGCATCTACAACTGTAATTTGCCCAAGAATGTAGATGTAGCCCTGTGCCTGAACCGGGGAGAGACCATGGAACCATGGAGCTACCACTGTATCAGGTAGTATGGCAGTGTGTGTGCTGTCATGGGCAGTGCTTGTAGAAACAAGGAGCAGGGAAGTGTCCACAGTGCCCTAAGAGGAACACATCTGTCAGAATTTGCTCAAAGTGCAAGTTGTTTGCAATGCGTATAGTCTACACAGGGTCAATAAAGCTCTTCTGGACTTTAGTAGCTACTCATTCCTAGTGATTCTGTTCACACTAAGCCTGCTCTAATTTACATTCCCAGTAACTGCAGGTGTTTAGCTGCTGCAGGTCACTTCTGGATAACTTAAGTAAGCTGGCCAGACTGAGACCACTGGGAACTGTAGCTACAGGTTGCTCTGTCCTGAGGGAAGACTGTGGATAAGGGACAGGAAGACCTGTGCAAGCACACAGGAGCCTGGGAGGGCAGCCATGAAGACTTCTGTGATTCTTCCCATGATTCTTACTAAATTCCAAATAACCAAAAAGGAAAATAAATTGAATATTGTAAATTACTATTTTTCATTTCTTTTAAGTATCTGTGCTATGGCATTTGCTTCACTGATCAAATTGATACTTTTTGAAAGTTATTTTTTATATCTAAACCTTAAAATTTTAGCCTTACATCATTTCAGTGAAGTAATGGAAGATAAGCAGCACATACATCTATAGGAAAGAAGAGTAAATTATTGAGTGACAAATTAAGTTAGATGAGGATATCCTTTAAAGGGGTTAGGTCTGCAAGGTGAAACAAAGAGCAAGCCTAAAAGATACACAAAAAACGGATCAGCTGCATAAAGAAACCTCTCAGCCTTTTCATTTAAATACAAAAAAGTAACATCCTTTAGAACAATTTCTCAGTGGTCACAGGTTTACCATGAAACAAAGCCAGAAATGCACAGTTTGATTCCCCAGGGATGGAGTCAGCTTTGGCAATGTCAAAGACATGCCTGGAGGCCATGTTAGCATCTCAAAGCCCAGCCCACCTTGCCCCTCGCCACAAAATCCTTCACTGTCATTCCTACTCCCATCAAATCCAAATAACCTTTTCTCTTTTTCAAAGATGGACACAGTCCAGAATTGGACTTTCTGCTAAATTTATCCACTTGAGAAGCAATCCCCGGCCACAGCTCCTGTGCTACAGTGGCATATGTGCACACTGACTCCTTACCTGCCTCAGAGCAGACTGCACCAATACTGCATAGCACTGGGTCAGGAGTACCCTCTCTGATTTCATGCATAATTATTATTTTGCAAGGTTTGTTTTGTTTTTTTTTTTATTCAGATTGCAGTCTGAAATAAAGTGAGGTCACTTCTTGAAGCCTACCATACCGGTGTCTTTATAGTGTGTACAATAGCATGTAGGAGGGTAGAGGCTGACAAGCCCTAAAGCATTCAATTAATATGGAAAAGGGGGACAAATGATGTGCAGTTTTGTCCGTACTGCTTACTAGGTTGGGCCCCTGCAATGAACCACCCGCAGCACTACAGTAGAGTTTTCATTGAATCATAAAATGGTTTGGGTTGGAAGGGACCTTGAAAATCAACTAGTTCCAAACCCCCTGCCATGGGCAGGGACACCTCTCACTAGACCAGGTTGCTCAAAACCCCATCCAGCCCAATCTTGAACACTTCCAGGGATGGGGCATCCACAGCTTCCCTGGGCAACCTGTTCCAGTGTCTCATCACCCTCACTGTAAGGAATTTCATCCTAGTATCAAATATAAATCTTCTCTCTTTCAGTTTAAAACTATTATTACCCCTCGTCCTATCGCTGCACTTCCTGATAAAGAGTCCTTCCCCAAACATGCAATTCAAAACACCTCCAGAGCCCTGGTGGTGAAACTCTTTTTCATTTTGTTTCTCCTTTATTAAATTCTTTCTTTCATTTCTAACCTAGGAAATTTTATGCAAACTCTTCTAGGAGAACATTCCTTCTGCATTATTATGACTCCTCTGGAAAGTATACAGTTATTGTTACACACACCACCTTAAACTACATACATGCTAAGATAATATTTAACTAGTGTCACATATAATCTCAAATATACATTAATACATACAATCTAGCATCTAGTTCCTTGTGTGCCAGACTTGGCTTATGACAAATACACAGTAAAATATATCTACATAACATACACTACCTAGCAAATTGCCTGCAGTTAAATCTAAGGGTTACAATACAATACGATAAATTCTAAGTTATAATAAATAGGTATATCAATGTAAATAATGAAGATAATTATCACAAAACAGGATTTATGTACTGCACTGGAGTTCAGAATTTTCTTAGATTCTTGGAATCTTTTTTGCAAGACAATGCTTCAGTGCCGAGTATTTCCCAGGGTAGTAGTAAATGACTGTAGTCAAAGAGAATAATCTATATTTCATTAAAATTAAAAACCCAAAAGAAAATTCTTCTGGATGTAAACAAAAATCTACAAAATGCAGTTATAAAGATGAAAAATATCTCCAGCAAAAATGAAAATCCATTGCAGATGTTCTCATTGGTATTTGTGAAACATTCAAGAGATGTAGCATGAACAAGACAGTCTGAGATACTTGAAGGATTTTGTCCTGGAGTTCAAATTTGTTATGCCGATGAACTGTTTCAAACTGTAATTCATGAACAACAGAGAAGAGCTCTCAAGTATCTGTTCCTCATCTGGAACATAGTTCACTAATTTGGCAAACAGCTGCAACAATTCCTTCTGATTTTAAATAACTGCCTTTGAGGATTTGGAAGCAAAACCAGAAGCACTTTGTCCTGTAAGCAATATGATAACCCTGAGAACAAATATCTTGACAAAACGTTTACTGAACTGTGGGAATTGTGGTGTCTGCTTCACGTGCAAGCCCTTCCCTTTTTCAATTCACAGCACTTCTGTTTCGAGGAGTATCTGAAGCAGGAGCTGATCCCTGGAAATTTGTCCTGTTTTGGTTTAAATGAGATGGTGGCATTGGCATTCCTTGGTGGGCCTAGACAGGAGGGCTGGCAGGCAGTGTCTCTGGAGAAAAGGTGCATCTCTGGCCTTCCTCCCCTCTCCAGAGAGCACTCTGGAAGCTGCAGCTCCTGGGGCCTCTGTACAAGGAGGAGTTTGGCTATTCGGTCACATTTCCCATTCAGACAGATAACTTTCTTTGACTCCTCCAAGGACAAGATAGTGGGCTGGATGCTTCAGTTCTAGTCTGCTGATGGGATCATAAAAGCTTAAAAGCAGGGCGAATTTAGGGTGGTGTTGCTCTACAAAAAACAAACTATGGGTGCTTATGGGAAAAAAACTGGCAGGATGGCCGGGCACAAAGAGTTGTTGTGAATGGGGTTAAATCCAGCTGGCGGCTGGTCATGAATGATGTTCCCCAGGGCTCAATACTGGGGTCAGTTCTGTTTCATATCAGTAGCAACGACTTGATGCCCCAACAACAAGGGGATCGAGTGCACCTTCAGTAAGTTTGCAGACAGCACCAAGATGAGCAGGAGTGTTGATCTGCTTGAGGGTAGGATGGCTCTACAGAGGGATCAGGACAGGCTGGATTGATGGGCTGAGGCCAATTGTATGAGGTTTGACAATGTCAAGTGCTGGGTCTCGCACTATATTCTATATATCACAGAAACGCAGAATCACAGAATCACAGAATGATATAGGTTTGGAAGGGACCTCTGGAGATCATCTAGTCCAACCCCCCTGCCTAAGCAGGTCCACCTAGAGCAGGTTGCACAGGAACTTGTCCAGGCGCGTTTTGAACGTCTCCAGAGACAGAGACTCCACCACCTCTCTGGGCAGCCTGTTCCAGTGCTCTGCTCTGCCGCCCTCAAAGTAAAGAAGTTCTTCCTCATTTGTGGATGGAACTTCTTATGTTCAACTTCGTGCCCGTTTCCTCTTGTCCTGTCACTGGGCACCACTGAAAAAAGACCAGCCCCATCCTCTTGGCACCCACCCTTTAAGTATCTATAGGCGTTGATAAGATTCCCCCTCAGTCTTCTCTTCTCCAGACTAAAAAGACATAAGTCCCTCAGCCTTTCCTTATAAGAGACGTGCTCCAGGCCCCTAACTCACTATATCACTTTTAGTTAAAATACTGCTTTTGCTGGACATTGTAATTATACCTTTAAGCACATAAGCAAGTCACTACAGAGTTGCATGTTTCCATATCTGACATGGTTCTATGATGCTGAAAAATATTTCCTGTTGTCAAAAGAGAGCAATGTCAATAACATTTAAGTTTGTTTTGTATTAAGTAAATGGAAATGTCTCGATGACTTAGGAAGATATTGTTTAATTCTTTTACGAATCTGCTTTACTACATAAGCTGACATTTCAAAGGCAATGTGCCTTAGACAAATAAACAATGTATTTTGCAAAATAGAACTTAAGATATTTAAAAGAAAATTGAAAGTGTTGACCCCTTTTGTAATTCAATTTCATTGGAAAATTTTAGACTAATTTTTAATGGTGGCCAAGAAATATCTGGAACACCAGAATACTCACTCTGAAATGAGGCCGCTCCCTGGTTTTCATTTTGCTATTAATGTTTGGCATGATTTTGCATATTGATCTTGCAATTTCTTTGCACACAGATCTTCACTGCTGTGCAGCAGACTAGCACACAGTGACCCAGAATTCTGGAGTTACTGGACACAGTGGATTTTCAGGAACAGAACCCCAGCCTCAGCAAAGCATCATGCCTCTCACTTCTCCCATAGACACAAAAAAGTGCAGTATGACAAATCTTTATTTCCTTTATTGGAAGCCTCAGCAAAGCTGCAGAGGTCATTCGTTTAGATGCTGTATAAAGTTGTAAGAGTTGTGTACTGTGTAATAAGATGTGTCAGACCTCAGGCAGCAGTGGGAAGGCTCTAGGAATAACTAAAGTCAGCCAGAAAAGAAGCAGCACAACCGCCGCGGTGCAATGAGCTGAGAAGCAGGGCTGCGCTGTCTTGGCCACTCTGCAGACCTGGCCTGTGTCCCCACATGGGGCTGCATCTACTGCGTGGATGTGTCAGCCCACCCAAGGCCAGCCTGGAGCTCTCTGCAACATGCAAAAGGTGAATAGGCCCTCATAGGGTTGGGAAAATGCTGTGGTATTTAAGTACAAAAGTATTTTGAAATAATGTAAGTAGCTTGCCTCAAAGAAGAACAGATGCAGCACAGCAAAAATTATTTCACCAGTGATGACCATGAACCAGGAATCTTTTTAGCGTGTGACAAGGCCTGATTGTCTGCTAAAGATAACCTGTCAAGGCTACTCTTTCCTCTCTCAAAAAGTCAGCAAAATGATAATAGCGTTAGCAAATAGTTCTCTTAATAAACCCTAGGTAAAGTGTAGATAAGTTGAATAAAATAAGAGGGGGGTAAGGTATCATTTGAGGATCTCTCTCTCAGCTGGTAAAGTAGGGAGTAGCCCCATTGATTTGGATGCTTTGGAGATGATTTATATAGTGGAGGAACTTATATACTGTAAACTTTTCAGCTAAGAGGAAAAAAAGGTCTATAAATACTTTTCTCTACACCTGCATAAGGGTATTGCTGGCAAGAACATGAAAAATCAATAATTGTTTTTTATAGTACCAAGAAAGAGAACTCTCAGCACTGTTTGTTTGTGATGATGGTTCTGGTATTTCCATCTCTGCCATTGACAGTTTCCATTTTGGTCACACTTGAAGAAATGGATAATGAAGTGACATAATCTCTTTGATTTGATAATTAAGCTTCTTACGCATATGGTAGCAAAGAACCTCAAAATAAACAGGTATCAGACATAATTTGTAATGCATTGCTACAACAACATGGGATACATCGTACTGCATCTTCGAAACACAGCCATATCACACAGCATGACATTTTCAGGTACCAAGCAAGTTTACTGTGAATACTGACATTTCAACAGGTTTTCTAGATGATAGAAGAGGAAAGGGGACAATAACACCAATTCTTTCAAGGTCATGGAGAAAGGAATGGAATATTTACAGTCAATTTACACCGAGCATTTGCTTAAGATTAAGGTTCATTTTAAGCAGAATGTATCCAGCTGGACCCATGCTGAAGCAGTCTGTTCCCGAGGGAGTAGACTCTGTGGACCCATGCTGAGAAGTTGGTAAACGACTGGAAGACCCAGCTGACCCACGCTGGAGAAGTTCTTGAAGAACTGTATCCTGTGGAAGGGACCCCATGCTGGAACAGGGGAAAGTCCTTATAGCACCTCTCCTATGAGGACAGGCTGAGAGAGACGGGGTTGTTCAGCCTGGAGAAGAGAAGGCTCCCGGGAGACCTTATAGCAGCCTTCCAGTACCTAAAGGAGGCCTACAGGAGAGATGGGGAGGGACTTTTCATCAGGGAATGTAGCGACAGGACGAGGGGTGATGGTTTTAAACCAAAAGAGGGGAGATTTAGACTGGATTTACTGTGAGGGTGGTGAGACACTGGAACAGGTTGCCCAGAGAAGTTGTGGATGCCCCATCCCTAGAAGTGTTCAAGGTCAGGTTGGATGGGACTTTGAGCAACCTGCTCTAGTGGGAGGTGTCCCTGCCCATGGCAGGGGGGTTGGAACTCAATGATCTTTAAGGTCCCTTCCAACACAAACCATTCTATGATTTTATGAGTCTGTGAAAGTGTGAGGAAGGAGTAGCAGAGACAAAGTGATATGGACTGCCCCCAGCCCCCATTCGCTGTCCCCTGGCGGGGGGGCATTTGTGGTTAAGAAGGTTGTCCTGTTGAGGAGAGGGAGTGAGAGAGCAGCTGGGTCAACCCACCACAGTCACCGCACCCACATCTGCAGTGCAGAGCCTCAGCAGCGGTTACAGTGAACAGCTATGAGTTTCTTGTTTAAAATGCTACTATGGTTTGCTGCTTTTTATGCAGTTTTGCAGCTGACCATGGGCATGTAACATCAAGCTTCAGCCAGCAAGCGACACTGCAAAATTGTATTTTACTATATATGGTCAAAAAGCAGATATCTATTTTGTGCTTGTTTAATTTTACCCATCTTAGGTGTTTATAATGGGGTAGTAAAATTGCCTTCTGGATGTTTCTGTCCCTCTCTCTGTGGGTTAAGGAAGAAGCATTCATTACTAGCTGCGATTAAGTGATTAACTTTAGGGAAAGTTAGGTGAGATGAACTCTCTCCTTGAGGTTTCAGTCAGATTTGATGGAGTCTGCCTCACCGTAATGGAAGGACTCGGTAGTTTACCAACTGCACAGAATTTTTAAAAACCAGTTTGGGCAACACCCAGAGTCAGGAATAAGAAAGAATGCACCTGCCTGAGAAAGAGAGGGAGGAGGGGACACTTCAGCATCAGCTATTCCCAACTCTGATGGCCTTCCAGGAAGAGACAGGAAAGGCTGAGATAAGGCCCTAGAAAATGCTTGGGCTCTATTATAGTCTTCTATCAGTGCTGCTGAAAAGAAATACACCAGAGTACCCCTCTAACAAAAGACCTTTTGAGAAGGATGAAACCTCCGGGTGTTATCATCCGCTTACTCAAAACCAGTCTTCTAGTCACTGATGACATAGCAACTACCCATGCCAAGAGTTTGGATGAGTGGTATGGTCAAACTACAGTCAGCAGAGAAGTCTGTGGCAACCATACAATGCTACTTTTAGCCTTTCACAGGTTTGGGTAGAATAGATCCAACGAGGAATATGAACCTTACAGCAAAGCATCTAAGTGCTGCTTTTTTTCTTCCAAGACGCAGCACATCTCTCAAACTCTGAGCCACAGCAGAGCTCCTGCCAGAGGAATGGCTGCTCCCCTTGAAGCTGTGACCATGCAACCTGTGCTACAGAACCACACTTCAGCAGTGAGAACCACCGCAGAATCACACTCTCTGTGCCCAAGCATGAGCAAACCCAGGGTGTGACAATTAGTTGAGACTCGGCATTTTCGCCTTTGGTATCACGACCACACATCAAAATGCCATTTTACACCGTGTGAGTGACTTATAGTGGAAGTACAGAAATAGCTGTACACCTGCTCCTACAATACCACAGTAGAAGGATGAGGCAAACACTTCCCCCCATGAGTTTAATAAATACAGCTTTTTTTTTTTTTTTAAAGCTGGATAAATTTCTTGATCTGGTCTGCAGCATGGCCACACGAACACTTGTTTCAGCACAGCTGAAGAGGTAGATGGTGCCGTGCAAGGGGAAGGAACAAGGTGTTGGGAGTATTTTTAAACCCACACAACATGGCACCATGGAGGAACAGCATAATGCACCAGCCGCACACGGTTCGTGTTGGAAGCCCAGGCCTACACAAACTTGACAAAAGCTCATTCTCTCTGAACACTTTTTTGTTTTGCCATGAAAACAAAGTGCAAGCAAGTTTGTCTTGGCACCAGAAGCCTACTGCTACTGAAGAACTACTTTACTCTATAGAGCAAATACCACTGATCTGCAGTCTAGGAATCACGTTAGCACACCAGTGTGGCCAAAAGGCTGGTCTCAGACTTTTGTAATTTCTTACAAAGAGGGAAAAAAGATACACAACGATCTAATTAAGGGGCAAGAGAACAAGGACAATTTTAGGGGGGTTTATTTGTTGTTTTTGGGGCTTTTTTGGTAAAGGACCATCATTATTTTATCTGTATGGCTACATTTTTTTATGGAACATTACCAACAATTAAGTAGTATCTCAACCTTATATTCTGTGTCTAAACTTTTTGCCATTTCTTTTAATTTTTTAGTAAACAGAAGTTCCTATCAAAACAAATATAGAACACAGTCCTATCTGCTGGGTCACATTTCTACCAACACACATAAAAATACCCAAGTAGAAAAAGAGGGAAAATATGATTTAGTGGTGTATGTGTGCCTGAGAGCTCAGGAATTTGGCTGTAGGGCACTTGTCTTGAAGGAAAAAAGAAATACCCAGGATCACTTACGATACTGAGCTGGGACACATAAAGCATTACCATGGTCTGTAAGTTCACCTATCTGCATAAGTATCAGTGAAGTAAGGATTTTGTAAAACCTAAAGTAGTTGCAAAGATCTGAAAAAATCAATATAATCACATCTGTACCTCATTTGAGGAAAAAAAGGAATTCACCTACACAGTATATTGCATGATGGGTAGCATGCAGTAAAAGAGTTAAGTAACAAGCAAGATAGAAAGAGCAGGTTTTCTGAGGTACCTGATGTTTTATGTAGTTTAAAGAAGAATGTTTGAGCAATGTTCTACTGCATGTGAAATATGGCCATTTGTATTGCTGACAAGTCCCTGTTTAGAGATCCTGAATCCATTCTGATAAATGCCACAAGACAATGCAATGAGATCTGTCGCCTGAGAAGCAGATGCAACTCCTTCCATAAGTGTTCCTCTGCATAGTCCCATACCACCTAAACCTCCTGCTAACCCTACTGAATGAGAAAGGAACAATCATTCAGGGAACTCCCAGATCAAAAAAAAGCACCATGGATTGGACTTCTTTTAAGTTTGATTATACAAGTGAGGTCAGTTGTGGTCAAGCAGCAGTTTAAAAAACCCAGGTGAATCAGCTTCTGGAAACTGTCTCAAAAGCGACTGCAGGATCTTTTCCAAGTAGGCAGCTTGACAGAATTGCTCATGCCTGTGCAGAAGCAACTGCTTCAGGCCCTGAGGTCTGGATTCATGCTTCTCCTGTTTGGCACCCCCAGCTGAAGCACCACCGTCAGAAATCTTTCTGCTCTTGTCCTGGATCCATTTAGTAATACAACAGGATATACCATTCTTCTCTTCGTAAAAGGGGAAAGACTTTTCAGAGGGTGAACCATACCTTCCGCCAGCTGAATGACTCACGGAAATTGCTTACCTCTCTTCACAGACTACCGAGAGGCTTAGAAACTCTGCTTTCTTAGTTTATTCACCTCCGTTCAATGACTCACCTGTGGTGGGATCTGGACACTGGGCACTGAGCCCTAGAGTCCCACATCACCGAGGCAGAGGTTCGTATCATGCACCTCACACAACAGATGGATTTTGCTGCCAGGACTATCCCCAAAGACCTCATTCTGGAGGTCCATTGGTTCCTTGGCTAGTTCCCAATTTCCAAACAGTACTGCACCTAGCGGACATTTAGCCCTGAATATTTTTATCAACAATTAAATACTTAGTATAATTCATGCAGCCTGTGAGTTCCACAAGACTGATGCTGTTCCCTTTGCCAGAGAGACCCATTTCCAGGGACCTGCCGAGGGAGAAGTTACCCTTTATAGCTCTCTGCTACAACTCAGCTCTCAAAGAAAGCTGGGACCATCAGCTTATCTCCCTAGCTTTCCTGCCCTCCGCCACAGCAGTTGACAGCTTCCAGCCCTCTGCTGGGCGCAGCCCACCCCCTGACGTTTCGTCTGCCTTCTCAGCCAGCTGCTTCACTGTGTTACATCCTCGCTTTCTATACTCCCCTGCAGGGGAAAACACACTTACCCCAGACCACACTATGTTTTTTCCTCGCCCAGGGCTCCCGCTCTCAGGTCTCAGTCTCACCACTTTGTGAAGCACAAAAGGATTCCACCCACCCAGATGATGGAATTACCATTGCTGAAGAGTTGCCTGCTGATCAATGGGCGTGCTGCTGTATAAATATCTTCCAGGTGTAACGGTTACATCTGGAGAAATGATCCTTGAACAGGCTTTACTGCGCGGCTCTTAGATTCTTGTCAGGTTTACTATATAAATACACAATCTATAAATAGCATCCATCGCTAATATGTACTACTACAAGAAGAGCCATCGCAACAGACCTTTGTTTCAGGATAAAATGTCCATCTATCACTTTTAAAATGGTTTAAATCATTGAAGCACAGCTCTGGTAACGAGCCAGAAATATTTACATCTGTTCGGACAGAGCCAGACTGGAAATGCATTGTACAGAAATAGATTTTACCAGCCTTTCAAAATAATATCCAGAAGGGCTTAATAATATCAAGGGCCCAATAATTGTATCATCTGACTTTTCAACCTTACTATTCTAACTGCATTTTCTTTACTATTTTTAATACTGTTGTAAAGGTATTATTTTTAATATATTACTCTTATTCCTTTTAAATTAATATTACATAATGATAATAACAAATATAGTATGACAGTACTCTTACAAAACAAAAGTCAAATTACTTACCATTTATTTCAAACATCATAAAAATGATTTTGATTTCTTTTCTTTCTGTTTTCCTGCTTTATTGACTATGTGAAGATTGAGCAGTTTTAGCCATTTAGATACTCCTGCAGAATTACAGAAGCTAGATGGAAAGAAAAAGAAAAAAAAAAAAAAAAAAGCTTGCTTTGGTCTCTAACCCAGTCTGTAGGGACAGCACCGTTTTTTGATGCAACCACTTTATTCTGCTGTGCTTACCTGTGAAAAAAAAAAAAAATTGTAAAATTTCTGTATGCTGTACTTCTACAGCAGATCCTGTGGCCTGACATTTTTGACAGAAGTCAGTGAACCTGTTCAGATGCCAGGGTCCTTCTCTACTGTTTTCAGGATTGGTGCCTAGTTTCCAGCTTTTTCTTTTTTATTTTTTTATTGCTTAGGTTAAAAATGCCTTGATTTAAAAAAAGGGCTTTTGTTATTGTTTTGCACTTTTATTCTTAAAGGTTAACCCTTAAATATTTAATCAGTAGCTACTTTATATAAACTGGAAAGAGCTTTTCATTCACATATACAGGCACACAAAATGTCAAGTTACTTCTGAACCATAGAGCACTGCAAGTCCTTTGTTTTAATTAGAAATCCCTGATGCCTTTAAAATAATATAAGCCAAGATATGTTTTTTTACATGGATGTATATTCTGAGAAGAGCAGGACCATCCCCCAAAACCTCATATTTTCATTTCGTCTGAACCAAAGTTGTATCTCCCTTGCCCTATGGTCTGACTCAGAATGAATCACAGAATGACATGGGGTTGGAAGGGACCTCTGGAGATCATCTAGTCCAACCCCCCTGCCAAAGCAGGTCCACCTAGAGCAGATTGCACAGGAACGTGTTCAGGCAGGTTTTGAATGTCTCCAGAGATGGAGACTTCACCTGGAGCAGAACAGACGGAACCTCTCTGGGCAGCCTGTTCCAGTGCTCTGCCACTCTCAAAGTGAAGAAGTTCCTCCTCATGTTCAGATGGAACTTCCTATGTTCAAGTTTGTGCCCGTTACCTCTTATCCTGTCACTGGGCTCCACTGAAAAAAGCCTGGCCCCATGCTCTTGACACCCACCCTTTAAGTATTTATAGGCATTGATCAGATCCCCCCTCAGACTTCTCCAGACTAAAAAGACCTAAGTCCCTCAGCCTTTCCTCATAAGAGAGATGTTCTAGGCCCCTAATCCAGGGGGGGGAGGGGGGGCTACTTTGTAGCCCTAATAGCTAGACTACATGTGATCTAATTTATTTTTTCTTGACACCAGCAGTTTTTCCTGCTTTCTCTCGTGTTTTTGGATGAGCTAGGGGGAATGCCTCTGTTTTCTGGTGGGTAGTGTTCAAGTCTGACAGGTGGAAGAACCATATTCCAGGGCCTGCCCCAATCACCCTTCCAGTATTTACTTTAAGAGCCTCCCAAAGAGGTGCAGGTTGTAGGGGTCATACTGCCATCTTATTCACACTGCTTTGCACCTAATTTGAAACGATGCACTCAGGAACCTCTGGAGCACCCCTCTTATGAGGAAAGGCTGAGAGACCTGGGCCTGTTTAGCCTGGAAAAGAGAGGGCTGAGAGGGGATCTCATCAGTGTTTATAAGTATCTAAAAGGTGGTTGACAAGACCAGACTCCTTTCAGTGGTGCCCGGTCACAGGACAAGGGGCAACGGATGCAAACTGGAACACAGGAAATTTCATCTCAACATGAGGAAAAACTTCTTTACTTTGAGGGTGGCAGAGCACTGGAACAGGCTACCCAGAGAGGTGTTGGAGTCTCCTTCTCTGGAGACATTCAAAACCTGCCTAGATGCGTTCCTGTCCAACCTGCTCTAGGTGAACCTGCTTTGACGGGGGACTGGACTAGATTATCTCCAAAGATCCCTTCCAGCCCCCACAATTTTGTGATTCTGTGATTCTCTGAACTCTCTTAGTACAATTTGCCTTTACCAACATTCTCCCTTGGTATAGACAAGTCAGACTGCAGCTTAGGAGGCAGAGGTCTGCGAAGTAGTTTTGGCAGCTCAACCATTTTCTGCTTTGCCTTTGTTCCTGCTGGATGAGTGAAGATATTTCAAAAATTCAGAAAAATCTGACATGGCAAACCAAAAGAAATATTAATCTCTGTTTTAAGGTGCTGAACTATTAATGTCAGCTCAGATAAACCAGGTGATAAAAGAATCATAAAACAGGAGAAGTGGCCAAAAAGAGCATTTGTTCTCTTAGTGACTGATTCAACAGTTTTTCTAGTCACCATTAGTGTTTCAGGAAACAAAGCAGTGATATTATTAAAAAAATAAAAAGTAAAAGAGCTATTCTATTAACTTTGGAATGCTTGCATTAAAGAACAGTTTTCAGCACTTCTGTCACAAAAGGTGAGGCAACTGGAGTATTTAATCTCTGAGCCAAAGGAGGAACAGTAAAATACAGAAACGCCCTTAGTCGAGCATTCTGAAAGCTCCCGGAAACAGTTTTCTGCTGGATATACAGATTTAATAAAAGCAACAGTTAACCCTGGTAAAAAAGTTGAGTCTGCAAGTAGCAATTTTATGCTTTTTTCTGGCTTTCTACTAGTTTATGAATGCATACAATGACACCGATTTCAATCAAAGAACCCCCAACTTGGTTTCAGATATCCTGTTATTAGTAGCCAAGTTGAGCAAATCTCTGATTCACAGTAATTTTCAAGATTATCTACATCCTAAATTGCGGAGTTAATTTTTGTTTTGGGGTAGGGCTAAAAACATGTAAGACATTACACAGTATAGACTTGTTCCTAAAGAACTAGAAATCAGAAGGAAAACACAGAAAGGAAAAAGCACTGATGAAGGAAGGTGACTGAAGAAAAACCGAAAGTGCCATCAGGAAACTAACAACTCATGGGAAGATTTATGAAGATTAAGAAAATTGTCACATACAGCTAAAAGCAAGTACACCTCTAGGCAAAAAATATTTCCATAATTTATTTTGAAAGTAGATAAACTTAAGATTTTAGTGCAATTTTGCACATGGACAAGATTAATTTAGATGAAGTGTAGCAGTATATAAAACTGTGATGAAAAGAACAAACACAGTCCTGAAGCACATAAACAGGACTGAGATAGATTTGACACTCAGCTAACAGACTTGATTTAAACAAGGGGATGAAGAAAGGAAGAAGCAGGGGAAGTTTGAGAAGGAAGCCTGTAGTTCAATTATAGCCATGCTGAGTTTGAATAAATGGTCAAACATTGCAACAAGATGAGCTACTGCTGCCCAAAAATGACTGGAATCTGGCATGGTTCATGACGTTAACCGGAGGTTGGGGACAGCATCTTTGCAATAAACTGGAGGCACAGGAGCAAGAATAATATTTTAAAAAAACCAACCAAACAACCCAACAACAGTGCAGGACTTCTCTAAAAGCCAAAGAAGTTGAGTTTCAAGAACGGGAACAAAATACTCTATAGTTATGTTGGTGATACATCACATCTTATTACTCCAGTCTTTTACTCTTCAGGATAAGGGTTCTGGCACCTGCCACATGGATCATAGCACAGGGAATAATTCATCTTGGAAGATACTTCAGGAGGTCTCTAGTCCAACCTCTTGCTCACAGCAGGGTTAAGTATGAGGTCTGAGCAGATTACTCAGAGCTTTACCCAAGGATTTGAGACCCCACAACCCCTCTGGGCAAGCTCTGGGCCTCCTTCCAACAGTGGTAAAAATCAAGACATAGAGCGCACACATAGTGAGGGCACACATCTAATGGCAGATAAATGTTCTTGTTTTCTCTCATTTATAGGTAACCTGTGTTGAAGCTGGCTGGCAGACCAAGGATGGTGAGAAATGTTCAGAGATTTGGCTAAATGCCTTGAGGAGCACTGCCTGCAAACTACCCATGGGCAGAACAGACTGGAAAGAAATGAAGGCCTAAGATGAAAGTGGAGTGAAAGAACTCCTGACAGCGAGTGCACACAGCACGTGCGATTGGCACAGTCAGGGAAGGAGGAGAAACCACCAGAGGAAACCCGAAGTTAAGGAGGAGATGAGCAGGGTTGATAAGCAGGAAAGCAGAAGACTAGGCGGGGGCAGTGGAGCAAATGCAGCGCAGACAAGAAACCCTAGTGTTTCTGGCAGGGAAGAAAGATTGAGTTGTTCAGGCTGCCAGAGACAGGAAGGATAAAAGCAAGCCAACGGGTAAGGGAACATGATTTTCTCATGAGATATAACTGACCATTATTGTTGGTGAGATTCCAGGTAAAAATCAAAATGAAAGCAGAACTGAGAAGTAAAAAGGCTGTGGCCACAAAAACATGGCTGTGGTCACTACTGTAGGTGTAATTTAATTCAAGATATCAGACAGTTGAGCCAACAAGACTCATCAGTGCTGAAGAAGTGAAGCAGAAAATTAGTAGTACGTAAATTCAGCTTGGTGAATATGCAGGAGCAGAGCGAAGGATACAGGAGCAAAGGAAGGAGGCATCTGTGATGAACCCTGCCAGGCAGAGACCTTGCTATGGGAGAAGAGCAAAGTCGGGGCAGAAGAGGGGGAAGGAAACAATTTACAACAAACATATCACAAAGAGGTAGAGTAGCGCAGAACAACTTCAGATGGGGATCAAAAAAAACCTTGATACAGTTGTATTCTGCTCTAACTGTGGCCAAATACCAGGAACTTCCTGCTGCACGGTATCAAAACCAGGCTAATGTTGATCAGGAAAAAACATCTGTTCTGTGCATCAGCTTAGAGCAGAACTCTTTACAGAGGTACCCTTTAAAAAATGTATTTTGTTGAGCAACATAGTAACTGTATGGTGTAATACGCAAGTAAGATACAACATTGTGCTTGGGTTTGTTCTTCATCCTGAGTCTTTCCCACCTTTAAACTGAAACTTTCCCTTATCATAGTTTTTACATCTGTGTTTAAAAAGTGCTTTGCACAGCACTGTCCGACAGAAGCAGAATGAACCAACCTTTGAGCAGACTTAGCTCCTGCCTCTGATCTCAGGAGCAGCTCAACCTCACCATGCAAACATCTCCAAATGCCATACACACACTCGGAAGTTGGAAGGGACCTCTAGAGATCATCTAGGCCAACTCCCCCGCCAAAGCAGGATTGCCCAGAGCACATCACTCAGGACTGCATCCAGGGAAGTCTTGAAAATCTCCAGAGAAGGGGACTCCACGACCTCCCTGGGCAGCCTGTTCCAGGGCTCTGTCACCCTCACTGT
>JAOXNO010000001.1:179662940-179678398 GCA_028565335.1 Limnodromus scolopaceus | reverse complement strand
CTGGGCAACCTGTTCCAGTGTCTCACCACCCTCACAGTAAAGAATTTCTTCCTAAGATCTAATCTAAATCTCCCCTCTTTCAGTTTAAAACCATTACCCCTCATCCTGTCACTACATTCCCTGACCAAGAGTCCCTCCCCATCTCTCCTGTAGGTGCTCTAAAGGTACTCGAAGGTTGCTATAAGGTCTCCACTTACACTGTTGCAACAGCCCCCATGAATGACACTTCTGGACCTGTATCCTTCTGGAAATGGGTTTATCAGCTGGGCCGGACTGTGAGAGGCAGGAATTGGAGGCTTTCCCAGGAGAGCCAGGGGCACGTGCCCTCCTCCCAGGCCAGTTGGCCCTGGGGACAGGCCGTGGAACAAGGCCACTCAGCTGGTTAACAGTGGCCAGGCTTTCCCAACCTCTTCTTCGCTCCCCCCCCCCAAGAAAAACCCAAGGTTAGCTCATGCACCGTTATTAATATTTCACTAGTACTCCCCGTCACAGCAAATGGATGGTTCTGCTCAATAATTCATGGTTGGGTGTAGCCTATTAAATTTGTAGTGGGGTGTACACTTTCATGTTATTTATTTATCTTTGCTTTCATTTTACAGGGTTTTTTTTTTCCCCCTGCTATTTCATTTTTCACTTGCTTTAATGCCTCTCCTTCAAAGTTCAGACTGCTTGCACAAAATTAATCTTGTTCTTTATGCCTTTTAAGTAAAGCTAAGCTCTTACCGCAAGGGCCTGGGACTGGGCCATAAGGAAAATGTTCAGACACATTCAGTCATTTCAGTGCAGGAGCTTTTGAAGCAAATGACAACTGTGGGACTCTGGTACCGAATCTGACAGCCTGAAGTTCATCCATGGCCCCAGAGGTATCTGCTTTTTGTCTCACAGGGATATCTAGCTCCTTCTGCCGAGGGAACGACCAGCTCCAAGGCCAGCGATTGATCATTGCCCCGTCTCCTCCTCTGCCAGCGGGGGCTGTTCTCTCCTAGGCCCTTGAACGTATGTTTTGGGGAGTGTAAATCTTTCTAGGCTGATCGTAGGTTGTACCCCCTGCTTAGGAGCGATCTTTTGCTTTGCTTTGTAGAAACAGTCTACTCACAGATTATTTGATCTTTGTGGCTCATCTTGATTCTTAAATAAGACAGCCTGTCAGTGAAACCAAAATAAAGATTTCCTCAGAAGACTCAAAGACAGATTTGCAGAGTTAAGGGTTTAGAAACCGAAAGCTGCACAAGCGTGTGAGATCATACACCGGTCTCCCAGCCCAGGTTTAACAGGACGTTATCCTCCTCGCTGTTCTTGTGCCCGCCTCCAGGGAAAAGGGTGATGTTTGGAGAGCCACTGCTTCTCAGAATGACCCCACCAAACCCACGCTTTTCAGTATTAGAGAACTTTTTTCATGCCTCTGTTTCCAGACATGCCACTATACAACCCTGGATGTCCCTCCCTGCCCAAATGTCAATGTCTTTTTCCAGATTTGCACTGGGAGTTCCCAGCTCTGCTGTGTGGCAGAGGTTTCGCTTCATATTCTTCACACCTGTGTAGGCATGGGCCATCACCCTCCACGCTACCTTCTGCCTCCCCCTCTGGCACCACACAGCAGCTCTGCAGGGAATGCTGATACAAGAGGTTCATGGAGGTTGATGGGTCCTGGATGGAGGGTGGTGGTTGCATGGGGATCACAGATCCCGTGTCTAAGGGAGGTGAGAATGCATGGTGAGAAGAGTCCAGCTGAAGGTGAAGCCCTGCAGGGGTGGGTCTGCCCCACTCCTTCCTGCATGAACAGATTGAGACATGGAGTGAGATGCTCTTGTTGCAACAACAGATATTTCATGGTATCACGCCCAAAAGACCCTGGTATCCATGTTGCAATGGGTTCAATGGGATCACCCACCATTGCTTTGCATTCTCAAGGCTTTTTCTGGCAGATGTAATGGGGGAAGAATATAGCATAAAAGGTATTATTTTCACATGCATTCTGCAAATCTCCCAGTCTTTATTATTATTCTCTCTCCTGCAGAGATCACACATGGCATTTCAGGGTGCATTGCTAACATAGACCGTCCCAGCAGTGGGTCAGATTACCTCTCCCCACCTGAGCACATGCCATCGGAGTAATGACTCCTGCTTCACAAGGACTCATTTACCTTTCAACAGCATTTAGGTTCTCAGGGTCCATTTTCAGAACTAAGGCAGGCATTTCAGTGCCTAAACCACTAGTGGCTGCGGGAAGTGTCCCTGACTTTAATAGGAACAAGAACAGGGTCACACGGAATAAAGGTGTGATTCAGATCACCTCAAACTGAAGTGGGAATTAGATCAGGTCCTCTGTACTTGTATAAGAGCAAGATATTATTTGTTTAAATGAGATCACTTTTAAATAATTTCCATTAATTTTGATTTGCCCTAGTTTTTCATGGACCAGGAGGTTCCCTTCAAAGGGTTCATTTAAAATTGTGCTGTCATTAAAAAAAGGTACTTTGCAAGGTCTGCAGGAAGGTTCCCCATCAGCTTGGAAGATCTGTGCTGCTGTCCCTGCTCTGCTCCCCCACCACACTTTTCCCATCTTGTGTATGTTCTTGGATGGAGGACGTGTCCACAACCCATGACTTTATCAGTGGTGGCAAGGAAGGCGTTGCATTATACGAATGTGATTTTGCAAAAGAATGGCTTTTGGAGAAACTCATTGCCCAAAGCAGAAGCAGCCTGCAGGAAGGCAAAGATCTTGGGAGATGGCAGTGGGCAGTTACAAACACAAGAGCCAAGAGGTGGTTGTACCCAAAAAGGCCACTGTGGGAATACTGTTTCCCACTTCCCACAAAGAAATTGTTTGCCTATAGCAGACCCCAGCTCCCTCCTCAGCTGGGGATCCCTGCAAACCCCCTCTGAGCTGCCAGAACGCAATGCTGCCAAGTAAGAAGAAGCTGCTGTACCTCTCCTTAGGCAGATGCCCCAGTTCCTCTGAATATCATTCCCATTCATTGACGGAAATGGGATCAATGGTTCCTGCAGGCTTTCTGGGTTGCTGCTTACCTTGCTAAGAAATATCCGAGCTTGATGACGGGAAGAAAATGGGCAGTCACTGCCCTTCCTAAGGCTTTCCAAGGCTCTCCAAGGCTCCAGGGGGTGAAGGGGAGGGGGGTGAGAACCCCTTAGCAGGCGAGGAGGAGGGAGTGGACCTGTGCTGCCACTCAGAGCTGTGGGGCTGAGGCAAAGGCAGAGGAGAGCCGAGGCCGTGGGAGAGGAGGGGAAAAGCTGAGGAAGGGTTTGAAGCCTGTGGTGACACGGTCTGGCAGACCTGCAGCGAAGCGTGGCTGCGTGGCACAGGCAGCAGGATGAGAGTGTCAGCGATGCAAAAGGTGTGTGGAAAGAAAGCTCCTTCAGCCACAGGGGCGATAAGGGGCAAAGATTTTGAAGTGTTTGTGGCAACAGAGGCGAAAGGGTGGTTTCTGACCTGTTCAGCTGTGGCTCAGGGACATGGTCTGTTTATAGTTACAGTCCTCCCTCTGTGAGTGATTAGACACAGTGCATGTTAATTTATGGTACCTAGTTTGCAGACAGTCATCTTAGCTGTTTCCTAAAGTCTTTGCCTGTAACTGGAGGAACACCCCTCTCTAACTCTTCTGCCTTTTGAGTAAATCTCAAAGTAGCTGTGTTTGGCCCTAGGACTGGAGCTGTAGTTCGAGCGTATTATTTTTCTAATGTGGGACAGTAATGGACATTTAACACAATGTCCCAATACATCCTATCGTAACACCAGCTAGCCTGCTGCTAACTATAAGCGTACTTTATTGCAAAATACAATCTATTTATATTGAAAAGTTACGATTCAACACACTTCTAGGAAATCGATACTGTGATGATTGCCTGCAGTATCCTGCCCCGTGTAAGAAATTACATGAGAGAGATCGTTGTCATATAATCATACATTGTCAGCAATACCACAAACAAACATCACACAGGTACAAGTTAACCAGGTACAGGTTATAGGTACACCTATCGCACCATATCAGTTAAATGTATTTCAGTGCTGCCCAATAGAACTGTTATTTGTGTGGTGCTTCAAAGATGCACAGTGCAGAATTTAAATAGTGTGTTGTCATGACAGGACTTCAACTGGGGTTATGTGTAAAGACTACTTAAGTTTAGTAACGTTTGGTGAGACAGCATTATTAGGTATACACAGCAACATTCCAGTAGGTCATGAAATAAGGCACAAAAGGGAATGGGATTCACGGTTCACATGGCAAATACACAAAAATCTTTTGTTTATACTTGCCTTATAAATCCACCATACTTTAAATCTCATCTCTGCTGTCCTTGTATTTCTAAGCCTGGTGGCTCATTGTTTTAGGCTTGTGCCTATTGGTACGTACTGGTATGAATCAGTGCTGTGTACTGATGACACAGTATTGAGCTCATTCTAAGTGAGAGGAATATAAAATACCATACTCTTAGGGTGGAAAATCTGAGTCCCTCACCTTCTGCAAAAGCTGTAATAACTCAAGAGAGGACATTGAGAGTGCTTAGCAAACATGTCTGATAAGGAAACACCCACCCCTAGTTTTCCTGTGCAAATAAGATGGTAGATTTAAGGCATGCGTCCATTTGGTGCCCTCTTCCCTATCTCAGAAAGGTTTTGCAGTGTTCAGGGAGGTCTTGTGGAGAGCGATAGAAATAATTAAGGATTTGAAAAAGGTCTGTGAGAAAAAAGTTGGGGCAAATCACCAGGCTGGTGCTAAATATCCTAGGAAACAAAGAAGAGGAGCCATGGCACAGTGTATCAAATAACGGTATACAATGGGGAAGTGTTTTTCTAATAGAAGGAAGTAATTAAAAATGCCCGGAACATGTTTCAGTGTAATTCTGAGTACAGCAACTTCATGTTGCTTCAAAGATGGATCTTAACTATGGGGGTTTGTTCATGAGAAGGTTTTCCTGAGGCTCTTTACATTAGCATGTAGCTGGTGGTCCAGCTAGTCTGATGAATTGTGTAAGACACCTTTTTCATTAAAGCCATTAAGTTTGCTTATTTTTTCAGCTGCCTGTTTTCAGAGGTAAAAAACTAGAAGTTGTTAAAAAAGCTGAAGGATGATTCTTCAGCTTGTGGAAAGCGGTGGGAATTTTTCTATTAAGGCAGGACATTTCTTAAAATCCCCACGGGGTTGATGAATCACTTTTATTCAGTTCTGTTAAGGTTTCTACAACACTGTGTCACCAGGGTTAAAAAGCAGCTAATATTTGCATCCATCAAGCACTTTTACACCTGATCCTCAAGTGTAGCTGGGAAGCATGTCCTTGAAATCGGTGTCAGTTGTGAGGCGATGTGAGGAGCACTGTGTCCTGTTTGAGGCTGTCCTGTACAGGAAAGGCTTTGCCAAACTGTAGAGAGCCACCAGGATGGTCATGGGCTGGAGCACACAAGATCTGAGAAGAGATGGAGAGGGCTGGACTTGTTCAGCCTGGAGAGGAGAGGGCTGAGAGGAGGGATCTTCTTGGTGTCTACACCTACCTAATGGGAGCTTATAGAGAAGATGGAGCTAACCTTTTGTCAGAGGTGTGCACTGAGAACAAAAAGATCAGAAGTTGCATCAATGCAAATTCCAACCACACACAAGGGAAAGAAGTTTTCTGAGCGAGGACAGTCAGACATTGGCAGAGGTTGCCCAGAGGTGTTGAGGAGTCTCCATCCCCAGAGACATCATCCCGAGTGGTGCAGCCAGCCCCGCGTTGAACGTGGGGTAGGACTGCAGATCTTGTTCTGCGAGTCTAAAATGTGACTGCTTTTAATTGCCAAAGAGAGAAGGTGTTCTCTGTGTGCATGCACGCATGTGCTTAGTGAGAGAGAACGGAACCGAAGAGGGGTAAAGCCGAGAGGAAGTGGTACACGCCAGTGGCCCTATTGTAGGAGTAACGAGGTGAAGAAGGAGACCGGAGAAGGGTACATTTCCTTATAAAGACAAAATCTATTTCACTATGACGTTTTGTCACCAGTCACTTCCCTCTCTGGGCTCAGTCTTGGGCTTGCAGTCTTGGGTTTGACTAGTTGCTCTGCAGAAAAGGAAGATTCTCCTGGTCACGCAGCAGCCTGTTTCGACATACTACTTCGCCGTTTCCCAACCTACAAAAAGCCAAAAAGCTTTTTTTTTTTTTTTTTTTTTAAAAAGAAGTTCTTCCCTTTCCTTTGGATTTGCAGCTGTCGAGCAGTTGCTCTGGCAGTTTGGACCCACCGCTTGAGCCCGGGAGGTAAGATCACAGCACCTGCTGTTTTTTTAGCCAGCCACCCTCATGGCGCGTACGAGCAGTTTAACTGCACAGGAAACTGTGGTCACCATGAAAAAGCAGTGCAGGTTCTGCATTAGCATGAAGCGTTTTCCAATTGTCTTGTGCGTGGCATTTCTACTGACGTTCAGAAAAGAGTTGGATGGATTTAATTGGGCAGAGTGGTCTTTGACTGAGTAGAGTGGTAGTCTGTGAATTTGCATTTGCTACCATTTCATTAGTTTGGCAGGGTGTGATAAAGTCAAGAAGACGTTATTTAGATTGCAGAGTGAATCCCTGTAAGAGGGTAATTCTAATTCCAGTCATGAAAAACAAGGATTCATAAAGCTAATGTACTTTGGCCCATATTGTTTGCATTCTGCTGCCTGTTAGGACATTCATACCAGGCTTTTATAAATATAATTTTACTCTCCAGAGAATAAATCAAACTGATTCATGATGGAGCCTGATTGTATAGGGACTTCTGCTTTAAAAATGGTGATATGGAGTGGTCCTAAGATTATATTTGCCTTTTAAGATCTTGACTGTTGAAGCTGGTCAGACTTGTCCCTTGTCTTCTTTAGGATTTCAGCTCAGGCTGTAGACGAACTCTGACTTGCAAAGGTCTATAGACATTTTAGGTGGTAGTATTGTGAACAAGAGCCTTTGGGCTTAGCTTTTTGTTCTGTAAGAGCAGTAGACGTTGGTTTTATGAATGGTTTCCCCAGCATGTGCGTTTGGTTTGAACACTGTCTGTACAACTGAACCTTAAGCCTGTGAGTAACTTTTCAAGCAAATGGGATTATTGTTAGGTCTTTGTTAGTGTAGCCAAAGACACAGACAACATGGACTGGCTGACCCTTCACTGCTGCAGCTATCAAGTGAAGACGATCTCTAGCAAATGGCAGGCGAGATTATGCCATTAGAAATGCAGATGGGTGATCAGCAGATGGCTGCCTGATTATCTTGGATGAAGTAGAACATGCCCTGAAACCTCTCATGTAGAGAAACTCCAACATGTATCACCTTCCTCCCCTCTTGCTCATCACGCAGGAGCAGTTTGCCCTCCTGAGGTGGGGCCAGAGGGCCTGCAGGGGGTCAGGGATGGGGCTGGGCAAACTCTACTGAGCGGACAGAAGATGTGGAAACCCCCTCTGTGGTGGGAAACTCCATGGAGGAGGGATGCTGGAGCCGGAAGGGAGGGGGAAGTACCTCCCCACCAGCTGGGGCATTTCTGGGGGTTTCTGCTTCAGTCCTAACCATGAGGTCCAGATTTACCCATCTCAGAAGCTGAAGACAGTGCTCACACAATAGGTCAAAAAAAAAGGGAGTTATGTTACTGCTTTTGAATCTGCTTCCTCAATTGGAATCAAGTGAGGGTTTGGATTGAATACTGTTATAGTTTAAAATGTTTGAGGTCCTATATGAAACTCATTATATTTAAACAAGTGTAGCAGTCTAGTCTACCATGCACTCCATCGTGCTATATTATGCTATGAGGTAGGTTTTTTTTCTATCCTGTTTCCTTCTGATCTCAGTCATAAGCAGCTTAAAATGCAGCTGTGTAGCATGGAGCACAGCTATCTTGATAGAAACTGTACAGTAAAAGTCATCACCATATGTTTTTTCTAAAGTATGGAAGAACTTTAGAAAAAGGTTGAGTAAAGGAGAAGGAAGGAGATGGGAGAGATCAGGAGAGTACAGTGCATTCAGAAAGGTAGCTGATTTTCATATGCTTAGCCTTTTCATGCAAAACAGCAGACTCCAGTGAAATGCTGATACAAATCGTAAAATATTTATCAAAATGAAAAATATTCATGAAAAAAATCTGTGACAGCATTTAGGATACTGAAACTGGCTGTGCTGCAAGATGGAGTAGGGGGCTCTGCATCGGTCACTCTGTGCATCTCTGCAGCTGTCAAAGGGAAAAATTGTAGGGCGGGGAATAAATCACCACCCCTAGGTGAGACAAGTGGGGTGTCCCAGGCATGGGGGCAGTGTCCGTGGGGAGGGATACCTGGCAGTGGAGGCTCAGGGACCCCACTGTAAGGCCAAATTATTCTTCAGAGGAAAAGGGCACAAGAGGAGGGTGCCTCCCACTGCTCCACCCCCTGCTTTGGTTCCCCATTACACACTTAGCTCCCGGCATGGCAACCCTGCAGGAGGGGGTCCCAAGCAGCAGGACAGCCTATAAAGAAGGCTGTGTTGAGATGTGCTCTCTGGTTTGGTGGGTGGAAGGGCCTGATCACGCAGGGGCTTGGTAAGCCCCCGTGAATCCCTGCTGAGCTCAGTGAGGAGTCTTGCAAAACTGAGGACAGAACACAGCTACCAGCATGGGAGTAACAGCAACAGATTAATAAATTCAGGTGGAATCAGTCAAATACAAATATACATTTGTATCTAAAAATAATATATCCAAATAATCCAATCCAAATCCAATCCAAATATCCAAAAAATCCAATGTATCTAAAAATAATATATCCACCTCCTTTTTACAGCTGGAACATGTTTTTAATATTTTCCATGCATAGAGGAACTGTTTTCCTGCTAACAAGCTGGAAACACAGGCCATGTTCTCCTTTTCTTGTATCAGATACTGGGCTTCCACAGGACATTTGGGACTGAGTCAGTACTTTGTGACCTGACCTTCTGCCTTTGGGCTTCAGCACGAAGACCACCTCACAGGAATAGGAAGACAGGCATTTATCAGTATGTCCTGGGGTTTTGTATCCCATCTGATACCTGGGTCGTGATGGGGCAGACGTTGGGTAATTCCTTGTACCCGTATCCAAAGCAGCCCCTGTAGAATCACAGAATGATATGGGTGTGGAAGGGACCTCTGGAGATCATCTAGTCCAACCCCCCTGCCAAAACAGGTCCGCCTAGAGCAGGTTGCACAGGAACGTGTCCAGGCAGGTTCTGAATGTCTCCAGAGATTGAAACTCCACCACCTCTCTGGGCAGCCTGTTCCAGTGCTCTGCCACCCTCAAAGTAAAGAGGTTCCTCCTCATGTTTAGATGGAGCTTCCTATGTTCAAGTTTGTGCCCGTTACCTCTTGTTCTGTCACTGGGCACCACTGTAAAAAGACTGGCCCCATCCTCTTGACACCCACCCTTTAAGCGTTGATAGACATCGGTCAGATCCCCCCTCAATCTTCTCTTCTCCAGACTAAAAAGACCCAAGTCCCTCAGCCTTTCCTCATAAGAGAATGTTCTAGTCCCCTAATAATCTTTGTAGTCCTCTGCTGTACCCTGTAGATCCGCTTGTCTTCACTAGTTAGCAAAGGTGGAACTGGGTGGGGCAGGGCTTTCATTGCCCAATAGGACATCTGCTGAATGACTGAAGATGTTTGTCAATTTTGCTTGGTTTGAAAACCAGCTTCCCCCCACCTCCCCAAAAAAAAGAAAAAAAAAAGAAAAAAAAAAGGAGCATTTGAGAATCAAAACATTCCTTTTTCTATGGGAAAATGTTTTAGTTAAAAGCTAGCTAGCTTGTGTTGGTAAAGGGATAGAAAACATAAGTGACCCAATAAAAATGTAATGTACTGAATTCATTTTTTCTTTTGAAAAAAAAATTCTACAGACTTTGATTGAAAAATAATATGCACATATATACTATCTCCGTAGTAGGATGCATTTGTCACACAAAAGACATATAGGGAGAGTATTTATGGGTTCACAGCTCTGCTTCTTCAATGTCTTAATTTCCTTGAAGGATTAGCACTCCCTGCCACTGAGCGGTATATTGGAAAGAGATCTCTATTTCTCTGCAAGCTCTGTGGATTTTCCCTTCCTAAGCCCTGTTGACTCATATTTGATTTAGGACTCAGGCATTGCGTTGACAAATAAGGTCCTTTATAAAACGGAACATTACGAAAATAACTCATGGGCATCACCACGTTGCTTTCTGAGCAGCAGTAAATGTCTTTTCTCTGTGTTTCTTCAAATTGTATACAAAATAAAATATGTGAAGTGCAACAGCTTAACAATTCCCGTGCCTGCATATAGGGTGAGATTTTGCTATTGCAGGCACCTTTGAGGCAAAGAGTGTCATTTATTGTGGGCTAAACTGTGAGTCTTTACCAGGGAGTCTTTACCACGTACCAGGGAGAAACTATTTGCCATAACTTCAGAAAGACTCCTCTCTGTATTTCATATGCTGATTTAAACAGCAAGATCCCACTCAGATTGAAGGTACTGTAATATCCAAGTTCACATTGCAATCCTGCTTCAGCAGGGGAGTTGGACTAGATGATCTCTATGGTCCCTTCCAACTCTAAAAAATTCAGTGAAATTCAGTGAAATAGAGCCATGTATGTTTCTGTCTACCTTAGGATTTAAAATTTAACTCAGTATCTCTGAGGAAATTAGAGAAAGCTCTTATCCATGTGTTTATCTATACCTATTTAAACGGGGAAATAGTCATACGACTAAGTGCACGGCTTGAAAAATGAACTTTTCTTAATGAACCTCCTCGTTTGTTCAAAGACACTGCAATTCTTTGTGCTTCTTCAGTGTTTTTCGAAGTTGCTGGGCAAGAAATGCATCTGACAGACATGTGGTTCAAAACCTGATGGTATTTGCTGATGCTGTCAGTCATGATGAGTAGCTGGCTAGCGACATAACTCACCAGCGATGAAGAGACACGTGGATTCTAGCTTTTATCTTGCATGCATCATTAGCAAGAAAAAAACTATCACAAAAAAATGTCTACATAATTTGCCTGGAAGCTGGGACACCAAACAAGAATAAGAGACGTGGACGGGATTCTTTTTGTGTCTAAGATGGCTGGATACCCTAAAGCCATCGTTGCAAATTGTCACTGCTGCAAACTGGCAGTAAGGGTGGGGAAATACAACAGTAATGCTGCTATCCTGCTTTGCGTTGGGTGCTCTACGGGTCCCCCTGCTATTTATTTTGATCAGAACGGTAAGAAAAACAACAGACAAAGATAAATATGAGAGAGAAACATGATTAATAGCAAGTATGCTGAAAATATGAAGTTTATTTGGGAGATAAATTGTTCTGGATTATGCAAACGAATGTGTTTGACTGACTGCCAATGAGACGGCTTTTCCTGCTGCATTTTAGTTGAAGTTTTTTTTGCTGATGAGCACAAGATGAAACTTTAAAATTGAGGAACTTCTGGGCCACACTGTTGTGGTTATAGCATTGATTCTTCTTTCAACATGAGATCCACTGAATAATTTCTCTTTTTCTCACCCCTTAGTGAGAACGAAAATAGTAAAAACTTGTCTCCAGTAGGAAAATATTTATCAGGGCCCAGCTCATAAATGGTTTGTTTTCTTGTCTCCTCCTCATCCCTTCCATACTGTAGAAAATCAGCTGACTGAGGCCCATAATTTCAACAGAAATGCATATGGATATATGGACTTCTGTGTGGGACCTTGTGAGAGAAAGGTAGACAGAAATATTTCTGGGGAGGAATATTGTATCAGGGATATTCTGATGAGTGACCAGGAATGAGGAGGGCCCCAAAGGTGCAAGAAATACAGGACAAAGATCGAATATGCTCAAGATACTCCCTTTTGCCTTATATTTTTCTGGCCTGCAAGACACTTCCGATTTATGACAAGAGTTTCTGCACAATTCTGAGACCACTTACCTTATTTCTGCCTCCTGGTGACATTGTCCAGGGTGGGCTGTGCACTGAGGGAGGATTGCTGGTGGTGCCTCTTTGATACCAGCTAGGAAGGAAAGGCTAATGCAGAAAAGAGTTGGAGAAGGGTTCCCCAGCCCATACGGAAAGTTGGAAATTTGGAAACTGAATTTGTGGATGAGACAAGAAAGAGAAAAGAAAAGAGACTGTAGCTGTAAGCTCTGATAAAGTAAAAGGCAAAGTTTTGTGTGCAGAAGGGCACACGGTCTTACGCTGCCCCATGCAACTCTGTCAGCTATGTTTTGCAACAGAGTGCCTCTTATTTCATCACTTTCAGAAGAAAAATAAACAAGTTTGAAAACAGGAAAGCAGAAGAAACAGGGAAATTTATGGAACAAACATGTGGTCCTTTATTTGGTCACTCTCCAACAGCTAGAGGGGTTATCATATTATTGGCAAAGGACTAGTGCATTAACAAAATAAAGCTCTGATGGTAGAAAGTGAGTTAATATTAGTAATTTATCCAACTTTTTCAGCACCAAGTTCACAGTTAAGTTATTCCCGAAAACTTAAATATGTGTTTGTGAAATGTAATGTTGCCCCATAAAAGTTGCTTTTTTGCTTTGGGGAAAGGTACAACTTTATGTCTAGCTGTAAACTGTGGTTTCATGTCGTCGAGCTTTTCATTACCTTGCTTGCAGTAAAGTTTAAACACCAGGGAAGTGGAGAAAAATATGAAACGAGGTAACCATTTAATACAAGCCTTGGAAATCTTTAGGTTTTAATGGCTTTGCCATTTATTATTTATACTGCATGGTGGATGCACACTTTGCCAAGTAATACATAACCAGGCAGCTTCTCAGACTTTGGCTTCAAAATCGAAAAGAGATGAAAGAACATCAATTTCTCCGTGTTTCAATTTAGCAATAACATTCAGGTTTGAGATTATTTTAGTTCTTCCTTTATATTCCTGACTGAAAACAGTTTGTTATTAGATCTCTTAAAACATCAGTGTGATAGTAAGTTCTTCTGAGGATAAGGTCAAATAAAAGGAGGCTTTACGGCATGGCTGTAATGTATTGGTTTGGAAATGATGGCAGGAAAGGGAGTGCTTTGTAGAGGCTCTTTTGATATCAGTTTGTTACGATTCTCAGCACCTTTGGTGATACCATTTTCCATTTTTTACATTAACCTGTAAATCATTTGCCTTCTGGGGAGGAAGAAGTGTATTTGCACAACTTCATTTTTGCTTTTGCAATATCGGATTTATGCTGTTTGGCAAACAAGAATGAAGTGTCACTTCCAGGCAATGTGTAATCCAGATGTCCTGGTGCCATCTGAAGCTCGATCTGTCTCAAGGAGAGTTTTCCTTCTGAATTTTTATTACCTTCCATTTCTTTCTTGTTGACAATTCCACGGTCTTTCTTGCTCTGACCTGTGGAGCTGTCTTCCCCTCCTCAGTGTCCTGCCTCCACATCTGAGCATGGGCTGACTTCCATCTTGTTCTCTCTGAGGAACTTTGTTTCTTTCACTGATCTTTGATCATGCCAAGTTCAAGAGCTTTCCTCCCAGCTGCTGCTGACCTTCAAAATCTCATTTGCACTGATGATAGCTAAGCTGTTTGCATTAGTTCCTTCTCAAACTCCCCTCCCTCCTGCCGTGCCTCCCCCCTGCCCAGCTTTTCTCTTTACTTCTTGCTGTACATGTCTGTGCTCAAAGCCATCGCCTGGTTCACACCAGCCGATTTCCCCTTTGCTCCTCCCTCAGCTCCTCAACAGCTATTCCCTTCAAAGAAGCTCTTTCAACTTGTTCATATTGCCCATCATCTCCACATATTCTCCTTTGCTGTTATAGCATCCTCTGCATTTTTTTCTCTGCATCTGTCTTGTCATACTGATTTTGCAAATGGTTTGGAGCGGAGCAGTGCGCCGTATGCTTACAATGGCTTGTGGATTACCAGTAAATGGAGTATTCACCCAGGGTTGTTGGATGCCCTCTTGATGGGATGCCCAAGGTGTTTGCAGTTTGCATTGAGGATGGTGAAGTGCTGGAAGTGTTTGGCCCCTAGAAGTAAATGACTCTGCTCTTAGCTGATAAAATCAGAAGGAAAATGTTGAGCCTGACCTCCCTCACCATTATTCAGAAGCATTTTACCTTTCTGTGTGCCTAAATATAATAATTTACTATCTAAGCAAAATAAGCACTTTATATACTGAAAAGTAACTTTTTGAAGGTGAATTTTCTCCTTTTTGCTGTGTGTTGCTAAAGCTTTGGACTTTTACTCTCTTGATTTCCCTGTGCTTTGTTTTTACAACTTGAACAATTTAAAAAATGTCAGCGATTTTTAATTGGGAGTAACTCTGAAACCTTAAATCTAAAAATTCTGGTTTTGATTAGGTGTAAATTTGAGGGCTTTCACACACTTTGCAGAGGTCTTCTGGCTGCAGGTGAGCCCAGAAGACCCGCAGTGAAGACTTTCAACTCTTTCCCTGCCTTTATTGTAGTTTCTTGCCAAAGCTGGGACTAGAGGTAACCCTGAAACCATGTAGAGGTGGAGGCCAGAAAGGGATTTTCTTGCTGGTATGGATTTTATGTGGCAGATGTACTGCGGTGGGCACCAGTGTCAAACCCTCACAGAGATGATGGGTTATGATGCACTTGAAGTGCCAAAAGAGCTTTGCAGATGGCAGCATAGTGCTGGCTGACAGAGGGTGCCCATCCAAATCTCACCACTGCATAAAGAGAGAGCGGGTTTTTAGTCACCAATACCAGGTGATGTTAGATGCTGCAGCTGGTAGGCTGAAATCAAGATAGATAAACTAAGGGGATGAAAATGCAGAAGAAACTCAGTCGTGTGCTGGAGTGGGCAGTGACGATACCTCCATTGCCTGAGTACAACTACTCCTTGGGTGATTGAGGACCGGTTCTTGCACTCGGTGCAGAGATTCATCTGAAGCGTAGCCACCTTTACAACACAGTGGATAATATTGACCTAAAAAGGATGTCAGAAGGGTTCATTGCAGCAAAACCCTTCATCCTATTCTGTATTATCAGTATAAACACCCACGCATGTAAACATATATACTATTAATAGGATCCTTTGTATTTAATAGATCAGCTAGTTACTGATCAGAGGCCGCAACTTCTTATGCAATTAAGACAAGTCCATTTTATGTTGGTGGCAATTTTTTCTCAAGGTTATAAAACTCTTTACAAAAGTAATGTTATAGGCAACAACCTGTGATGTTAAGCTCTAGAACAGTCTTAATGCTATTAAAAGTTGTGTTGCAAATTATATTGCTTGATCAAGTGACTGGACTAGAAGCAATGATCTTGCAGTGGAATGTAGATTTTCTTGCTGACAGTGTAAGATTTTCATGTGGTCAGGTGCATTTTAGGTAACCCACATGTTGCAAAAACACACAGCGTGCAACAGAAAAAGATTGGTAGTGTGGAATCAGGGGCAGGAAAGATAGCAGGATGAAGGAGGAAGACTGTGGAACAACTGGAACAGGTTGCCCAGGGAAGTTGTGGCTGCCCCATCCCTGGAAGTGTTCAAGGCCAGGCTGGATGGGGCTTTG
>JAOXNO010000001.1:179648657-179662840 GCA_028565335.1 Limnodromus scolopaceus | reverse complement strand
ACCTGCTCTAGTGGGAGGTGTCCCTGCCCATGGCAGGGGGGTTGGAACTAGATGATCTTTAAGGTCCCTTCCAACTCCGACCATTCTATGATTCTATGATTCTATTATTCTAATTTTACTCTAGTATACATAACCCACATTGCTAGTGGATCACAGGGTTTTTTACAGGTAATCCTTGAAAGTGTGGTGGTTAGAACCACTTCTAATATTATATTAGTATTTCAGTACCAACCACCAGCTCCCATTGTGCTGAAAACTGCACTTGAGTTCTTGTGCCCCAAGAGCGACTCCATTGTGGATTATGCTGCATTTGTCTACTTATGAAGGTTGGAGTGAGGGAACAGGTTTTTCCCTGGAAGCTGTCCTCACCCTAAAATCACAATGATGAGACAGAAGAAGGGTGCACGATACTACAGGGAGACAGCAGGCAAAAAGCCAGCCAGATGAGATTGCCTTTGGGCTGTTTCAAAGCCGTGTCCTTCGTGGTTCTCACTGATACAGGGAATCAATTCATGAGTTCAGGAGAGCATTAAATCTGAAGCCCAGCCAGGCTGTACGCAACTCGGTATCTTTGTAGAGGGCTATAGCAAATCTGTAATTTTTTAAATTATTCCTGTATATCGTTGCATAAAGTTTGGAATCCAAGCCTCCAGGATGCAATGTTAGTTTTAATCTGGGAATGAGGTATTTCTGATTTTTTTCCCCCCTCATTTGAACACTGTAGCTACAGCAACAGCTTTCCAGGATCAACTCAGGTTTCCATTCTATTCTATTTAAATGGTTGCTTGGTTAATTAATACTTAAAGAGACATAGGACACTAGAGTCATTCTCACAAATATAGAATAATAGATAGTCTGTCTCCTGAACAGTTTTCTTATGAATAGATGCAAGGGACAGTAGATATATGAAAAGGCAGAGGGGCATAATGTGTATGTTCTGGCAATGTATTAAATGATGTGACAAACAAAAGTAAACTTTCCCTTTCCTGATTGTTACAAAAGGTGCCTAGAAGGGGAAAGTCTGATCCTTCCTCCTGCTTTGTATCTTTGATGAGAGGAAAGGCAAGAAGACTCCTTCCAGCCACCCATTCCTGAAGTGCCACCCAACCTCAGGCACTAACTTAGATACCTTGGGGGGCAAGTCCCTAAACTCTCCCCGTAGCCAGGATGAGAAGTAGCCTCTGGGAAGCCCAACCTGGTGATCTAAACACCTTGTAAAGAAGCTTCTCTCCGTCCATCCACCCTGAAAGGGTGACCAGCTTCTTCATTAGGTAGCCAAAGAGAGGTGGTGCAAATATCTCCCAGGGCTCCAGCTCCAGCCTGGAGCCCCAGAGGCAGACAGGGTTGCCACTTCTCTGCCAGTGCTGCCAATGAAGTATGTGATGAATTGTGTTTCCACAGGGGGAATGACATGAACCAGCACCACTTTCTCCGCTTTCTCTATGAGAAATAAAAGTTAGCAGAGGTAGGATTTAATTCCAATTAAGTTAGGGTAAATAAAACTATTGGGATTTTGAGCAGGGCCTGGCAAAAAAACCAGGAGGGATGTGGATTTGTATCTCGTGTACGCAGCGTTTTACCCCTTCACGTGATTTCAGGATGCAGAGACGGTTTTCATCTGTGGAGAGCTGCTGCGGGACTTCAAGGTCGTTCTGTCAATCCCAAGTGAAAACTCCTCTTTTTCATCACGATCGCAAACCCACAAAGGCACCAAATAAAAACAAGTGCTTTCTTCTTGCAGACCTGCTGCTCGGAGAAATAAGAAATGGCGTCGACAGCGCACTTCTCGGAGGAGGAGATGGCAGAGCTACGAGAGGCTTTTGCCAAAGTGGGTGAGTACAGCAAACAGGAAGGACGCTGCAGAAGTGTGAAGCTGTAGCAAGCTCTTTTCTCATGTACTGGCCAGCCGTGAGGAGATGGAGCTTACTCCAGTGCTGATCTGTCACAGAAACCACAGAAAGTCCTTTTCCTGCCGCTTGAAACCACATCAGCGCACTGCAGAGCAATGGCCTCTTACCGGAGAGAGATGGCAGGGCAATGAGCAGCAGGGTTCATGAAATAATCTCAAAAGCTGTATAGAAAACCGTGTTGGAAATACTCTCAAGTGTTTTCCTAACAGTATTCGTGGCAAGTTAGTTGGAAGGCAAAAAGTTTTTATTTTAATGCAAATTGAGTACTCCCTCTGGGGAGGAAGAGTCTCGAAAGGAGAAATGTGCAAATGGCTACAAAATTTGTAATCCCTTTACTATGACCTTTGAAGCCACATACATTTTTGAAGTGAGTGCTTCCTTTCCAAGCCTTAAAAGGTCTCATCTGATTTGTCTGTTTGGAAGTCACGCAGACCCATCCCTGTCTACCCAAATTCTAAGAAAAGGTCCTTATGCTTCTGACAGCTCGCTTAACTTTTATTAGCAGATCTGTCAGCCTCGCTGGGTAATGTGTTAATCAGTTGTCCTTACTGCTTCGGGTGATGGGTTGTTTGATTTCTGAGCCCACAGTAGTCCGGGCTGGCACTCTTAAACCTCCTGTCGCTGTGTGTGCCCAGCGCATCTGAGGCACTGACAAGGCAAATGCTGGAAGGAAGCTCTTGTTCCCCTCCCAGACATTTACCAAGTCCAGATCCTTTTGTGGTGTGTCTTCAGAAATGGATGGGAGGCTCTTTGCAGTCTGCATTACCCTGTGCTGCTGATGCTGAGAGCCGAGTGCCTTTTTGCTGCGTGCTACAAGTGACTCACTTTGCAACTCACCACTCAGGAAATCGGCACGTGCTTCGTTGAAGTCACCTCGGCCTCTGGGCTGGGGAAAGAGCCTGCAGAACAAGAAACACACATATATATAAACCCCAAATATAAATATATAGCCATATATATAACTATATACCTATATATAACTATGTACATAACCATAGAGTTTTAACATAAATTCTTCATGCAATAGATTCATTTTCCATTTTTTTTTGTGGAGATTTTAACAAAGTGGTACAAAAGAAAGGACTATTTAACCTATATTGGTGATCTTCTCATGAAATCAGTCCCTGGATGTTGTAACAGGCACAGCACCATCAAAGAGAAACACCCAGGTTCTTATTTTAAGCATGACCAGATGCAGTTCCAAGTCTCTAAAATCATGACTTCTGATGATATTAGATGCAGAAAACAGTTCAAAATCACAAGTTATACCTACAAATGTGTAAGGTGTAACTCTGTATTCCATCAACTCAATTTCTTTAGCTGTTCTGTAGACAGGATACTCCTATAAATCACTTACATGTTTGTCTGTAAACTTGAAAGTCAATTATATCCATCTAAACCTAGCTTTCTTAAGATATTGCTGTATGTCTAAAACACAAATTCATCACTGTGAGTTTTTGTTTGACAAATGGTGGCTGTAATTTTTCTTTGAGTGTGAATGACACTGCAGTGGTTGAAAATACTGGATTTCAGGTGAAATAAAAACAACAGCCTTTGTGTGCATAAAATTTCATTAGGCTGATGTAGAATCTGAATATTTGCTTTGATCTTTGCAGACATCAGTGGGAACGGCTTCATCCACACCAACGATTTAACAGATGTGTTGAAGGCAGCCAATCTCCCTCTCCCAGGATATAAAGCCAGAGATCTCATTCAGAATTTGACAACCACAGGGGATGGCAGGATCAGCTTTGATGAATTTATTTCAGTAAGTAAGATGGTTTTTATTCAGTAAGATTCCAGGCAGGAGACTCAAGGTGGTCCCCAGGGCACAGCAGAGGCACGAACCACTGGGTCTCCTGGGCACCTAGTTAATCCAAGGAGTCTCCTCACTGGAAAAGGTGAGAGCAGGAGGTAACCAAGCTAGAAATCCTACGTTTAACTGGGACAAGGTACATGAATGCAGGTGCATATTGAATAGACTTAATATCTATCAGTTTGGTGAATGCAGCAGGATGAAGTTTTTCAGTTACAAGCTATGAAAATATTATGTTCTGTCTAGATGGTTATGAAAAATTTCAGCAGATTGAAACTGAAAACTTTATGGGACATTTTTTTCTATTAGAAAAGCTTCTTCTTTTTCTGAACTGGGATGAAAGCAAATGCTAAAATAGTGGAATTTCTGTTGGGATGGAGAAATGGGTTTTTACTTCTCCTTTCTTCAAACCAAAACTGTTAAAGGCCCTCCTCCTACACATTTTAGTTCTGTGGTTTCATACCATATACATTTCTTTTACTTACCTGATCTTGGTTCACTGCTTTGAAAACACAAAAGCTGAGTATGATCCTCTTCTACCACAGTAGATACAGAGATTTTACACAGAAACCCACTGAATAATACTTAAGATGTACTTCCCTACATATGAAGCAGAGAGCACATGTCTCCTGGTCCAAGACCTCACTGTTTTATCTTGGTTTAATCCTCTGAAATTTTAAAATTGTCTCTTGCGCTTGAAAGATTTTCCAAAACCTGAAGAGCGATGACGTTGCTAAGTCATTCCGAAAACAAATCAACAAAAAGGAGGGGATTTGCGCTATCGGTGGGACGTCAGAGCAATCCAGCGCTGGCACACAACACTCTTACTCAGGTAGGTACAACTGTCCCACACAGATAGCATCTAGGAACAAGCCCTTGGAGATCATCTGCACCTTATCTCGGTGCAAACCCAGGTGCTCTGGACTTGATGAGCTTCGGGCCAGGCTGGTGCAAGGTGAAGAACTGTGAAGGTGACAAAGCACTGGTCTTTGTCAAAAACAGTGTGAGCTGGTTTATCGGGGTGGAGAGCCTTGTGGCTACAGGAGGAAGCTCCAGCCAGCTTAGCTTGCCTTACAGTAAATGCATTGCAGCTGTGCTGGAGAAAAGCCTCCCAGCATGGCTGCAGCAGCAGCACAAAGACTGTCCTGTTGCTGTCCCTGCTCACCGGCACAGGTTCCCCGCTGTTGGTAACACATTTCCTTGCACATTTTACCAATTCTCTGGTAGCCTTTCTGTAAACGCACCTGCTCCTGACCTTTTTCTAAAGAGGCCACACCCCCATCAGAGCTCTTCTCCCAGCCTGTTTCTTCAGGCTGAAATTTTGGGGCAGCCATGGTTGCTTCTCCCATCGACTGGGCACAGCCCACTCTGAAGCAGCTCCACAGGGAGGGCGTCTCACCCTTGGCTGTCTTCTCCAGAGGCAGGGGTGGAGAACTGTCTCCAGAGAAGGGAGTGCAGAGGATGCTTCCAAGGTCTCCACCCACCTGAGCACAGAGGATGCCTTCTTTGAGTTACTGGGAGTGGTGTGAGCTGCTGCTGGTACAGGATAGCTACATTACAGCCCTGTTGGACTACAGGGAACATTTGCCCATTACCCTCTGAATGCTGCTTGTCAGAGTCCAATACACCCTGGCCAGGCTTTTCTAGATATTCCACACGTGGAGGGTGTAATGTACAATACAGAATTCACTTATTTGAACTTAGTGGAAGTTACGTGGGATTTAGATTAACAGAATGATACAAGAATGCATTCAAATTCTGGTGCAAGTACAAATTATGCTTAGTAAAGCATAGCAACTGCAACATCCAGTGGAATCACGTGAACTTCATTACTAGTCTCTATAATATTCCTGCCCTCATGACACCAGGCAACCTCAGGAAGGACTATGAAAGGAGTACTAACCAGCTCAAGCCCATTGCTGTCTTCAGCTCATTTGCCCGCCTCCTCAGAGCCTTCTTCCCTTGTAGGGGTTCGTTGAGCAGTCACACTGATGGGAGAACCTTCTCCCCCAGGAGCTCTGCCTTTGTAATTAAAATGATGGTGGAGGTATTGCGCAGCAAACTGATGCATTTGTTGTTGTGTCCACAGAGGAAGAAAAGTATGCTTTTGTCAACTGGATTAATAAAGCCCTTGAGAAGGACCCTGACTGTAAACACGTGGTCCCAATGAATCCAGAAACAGATGACCTCTTCCAGGCAGTTGGTGATGGCATAGTGCTTTGGTAAATAATACTTATCTTTCTCACAAATGGGAACTGTGAGTTTGCAGTAAATGGAAGCTGCTGACTTTATATTAAGCTCATGAATCTTTGCAGATTTGGGGCCTTAATAATACTAGCTTTTTTTTCTCCCTTTCTCTTTAAAAATACAAAGCTTCTTTCATGTTAAGTGAGAGGTTTTCTTTGCCTCTGAGCCCTTGCAATAAGATGAAGTCAGTGAAATTTGAGGAGTTACTTGGTTTTATTTTTGTCCAAGGACTTTTGGGGGTTCACACAAAGCAGCACAAAATAGTGAGTGCTTTCACAGGAATTTCTGCCCAATGAATTTCTCACACAACTTCACCTTGTGGCATTCTTGGCCTTGGACCATAGTACAAGCTGCATGTGATCCGAAAGAATTGCTCAAGTATTGTGTGTATCTGTGTGTGTATATGTAAAAACAGAGGCTGACTATCTGTATGTGTTCAGTAACTCTCCAGCTCTTTGACCTGTCCTACAGCGTAGTGATAAAAGCTGTATCTGTATTTTGTGTGCACATAGCTAATAGTGTATTTCTTGTTCTTTTTTCTTTTATTTCCAGTAAGATGATCAACTTTTCAGTGCCAGATACCATTGATGAGAGAACAATCAACAAAAAGAAACTCACACCCTTCACAATACAGGTACTGAAATGTAACAGTATTCTTTGCTTTTCCTGTTTGGATGCTTTGATATAATCACTTAGAGCAAGGACGAAGATAATCAGGCTAAGACAATCAGGCAAAGCTCTTTGTGGCAAAATGAGATGCACAGGTCCATGGCATAAAAACATAAAAACTTATATTTTCGTTTCTTTCCAAACATATGAGCAATCTGTGTAAATAGCGTTTCTGTTTGCACTTATAGAATCATAGAATCATCTAGGTTGGAAGGGACCTTTAAGATCATTGAGTCCAACCATCAACCCGGCACTGTCAAGTCCACCAATAAACCATGACCCTAAGCACTATGTCTACCTGTCTTTTAAATACCTCCAAGGATGGTGATGCAGCTGCTTCTCTGGGCAGCCTGTTCCAATGCTTGATAACTCTTTCAGGGAAGAATTTTTTCTAATATCCACCCTAAACCTCCCCTGGTGCAACTTGAGGCCATTTCCTCTTGTCCTATCGCCCGTGACTTGGGAGAAGACACTGACTGCCACCTCTCTACAACTTCCTTTCAGATAGTTTTAGAGAGCAGTAAGGTCTCCCCTCAGCCTCCTTTTCTCCAGGCTGAACAACCCCAGTTCCCTCAATTGCTCCTCATAATGTATAAAGTTTACCAGTTCAAAGCTTTGCGGTAGATGCCACATGAATGGCAAGAGCAACTAGATAATATGGTGACCAGTTCCAGTTGGAGTAGCTCTCAGAAGGCTGAACCCCCCTCCAAAGTCACACAGGCATCGACATGGACTTGAATTCACAATTGCTGTGTTGCAGCCTCATCTCCTCACCAAAGTATTCACTGTGATCCAGGAAGTACTGTGGTATGCGATGTGCCTGAGATGGGACCATGGCCTTTGCCTGCCTGTTACAATCAGTACTTTTTCACCTTGAATACTGAATCCCTTCTTTATTTCTATTATGTGCAGATGTATATGATTTAAAAACTGGACAAAAAGCAGATTTTCACCTATATAAAGTTTACTGTGTTTCTCACGCAGCAGTGTGTAGACAGGTATTTTTATATGACCAGCATCTAGGTATCTGGGTACAGAATATAAATAGATATATGGAATAGATATGAACCTAACCCAGTTTATCCCTCAGCTACTCTGATTTGATGGAACATTAGCCAGGCTCAAGTAAGCTCAGAAGCCATTAAATTGGATTTTTATGCTGTATACCACATTTTTCAGTTCTAATCATTTTGGTCAGCAGCATAGCTTAGTGATGCAGCTGAGATCAATCCCTGTCACAGGTAGACATGATTTGATCAATATAGCTTCCACTTTAACTTAACCCTTTTACAACTCTCTGGTGGAGAAAAGGTAATTAATTTGAAGTGCTCCAGTTTTTCTACCTTGTTAGAATTTACACTGTCTCTCTCTCTGCATTTTGTATGTAATCAAATCTCTATGTCATGCCAGCAGTGATGAAATTAATGTGAAAAAATGTGAATCTGTGATAAATTATATTTTCCAGGTTTCTTTGCCTGCTTTACTTGCCCTCTGATAACCAAACCACCTTTTTGAATAGGGCAGACCTGCGGGGCAGATTTACTTATACCTTCTGTTTTAAATAGGAATAAAGTGGCGAAGGAACATAATGTTCCTTCTTCCACTTTCTTTCTGCCTTGCATTGTGAATCACAGAATCCCTCTGCTTCCACCATACACTCCCAAAACAGGACTCCATGTTCCAAAGTTCAAAAAGAAAATATCCATGCTTGACCAGTTCTGACCTTGGCTGAACTGCAAGGTTAAAAACTCAGCAGGTTTATTCATACTGATTCCTATGACCGTGTGCTTTTTGTATACATTGCCAGCTAGCAATTTATTTGTATCTTAGGTGTTAAGGCTTTTGCATAGTGCTTGGGGAGAGCCAAGCCTGGAATATTAGCTGCTTGACTGCCTTGTAGCTCCCTCCTTACTCCATGTGTGCAAGATCGAATGGAGGAGAGCTTGCCCCATGCTGCATTTGAACATGTGCTTATGCATTAGCTGTAGAGAGAGCCTGGCTTTGATAACCAGGATGGAGCCTCTCTGCATCACTGTGAATGTAGACATATGCTCTGAGCTCGAATGCCTTGTGGCATGGTCCTTCACTTTTGTCAAAGAGGTCCTTTCTGTCTTCATGTTGGGACTCAGAATTTACCAGCAATTGCAGGAGATTCTGAGTTCCTCTGCTCCCTGTGGTCAGACATGAATGTAAATGCATTCACAGTGAAGCTGCTCTTGGATTTTCCTAGTTTTGGGGGGCTGCGCTGCCTTCCTGTATCCTCATCTCTCCAGTTACTGCATCATTCGGAAGTTCTCTTCTTTCCCTAGGAAAATCTGAACCTGGCCCTGAACTCTGCTTCAGCCATTGGGTGCCATGTTGTTAACATTGGAGCTGAAGACTTAAAAGAAGGGAAACCTTACCTGGTTTTGGGTCTTTTATGGCAAGTCATCAAAATTGGACTCTTTGCTGACATAGAGATCAGCAGGAACGAAGGTATGTATGTCTCTTCATTTCAGTGCTCTACTGTTATCACTGAACAGTCTGTAGGACAAAGCTCTTTTAAAAAAAAAAATTAATTCAATTTTTTCTTCAAGTATTTCTTGCCTGTCTTCTTGACTGCTCCAATTTCCCTTGCTTTTCACAAGTTCCAGCACTCCAAAGTCCAAGGCTGTGTGTAGGCTTGTATGTGCAGAGACAATTTCATGTTCCTTGGGTCAGGAATGACGGTCTACACCCAGCTATATTGGTGTTTGGCACTAAATCTGGGATAAGGAAATTCTACACTGCATTCAGGAAGCTTTACTCTTTTCTTGCTCTTGATAGCCAACATCTCCTCTTTGTGAAATCAGAATTATAGAATCACAGAATAACTTAGGCTGGAAGGAACCTCTGGAGGTCCACTCCAGAGGTCCTCTGGTTCAGCCCCACTTACAGCTGTACCAGTCTCAAGATCAGATGAGGTTGCTCAGGTCCTTTTCCAGTGCCTCTGGGCAGCCTGTTCCAGAGTCCAACCACTCTTGATGTGAAGTTTTTTTTCTTATATTTAGTTAGAATTTCCCTTCCTGCACCTTGTGACTGTAGCTTCTTATCCTTTTGCTGTACATACTGGGAAAACACAACTCTGGTTCATCTGTAATTGCTGAAGACCCTCTCAGACTTCTTTCCAGGCTAAACAAACCCAGTTTTCTCATCGTCTTTTCATATATCACGCACTCCAATCCAACCATCTCGGTTTCCCTCCACTAAACTCGCTGCAGTTTGTCAATCTCTCTTATACTGGGGAGCCCCAAACTGGACAGCACTCCAGATTTGTCTCGCCAATGCCAAAATTCTCCATGAAAGAGCTTCAGCATGAGGGTGTGGGTTTGTACACGTAGTTCACAGAGCACCTTATTTTGCTGCTTCATTCCCTGCACCTCTGGACAGTCGCTCATCCAGCTTCTTTTCTCCAGTTGCAATGCTGGTATTACTTTAATTGCTTCATCCCTTCCTCATTTCTATCTCTTTCATTGCCAGAGCTGCCAGTTTCCAGAGTTCCCAGTTCCCATTCCTTTGTAGGTAGCCTTACCCTGTTTAATAGCTATTTTTCCCTTTCTGGTGTCTTCTCCTTCACTTCTCCTCTCAGACTTCAGTTTGTCAGGATAGAAAAACCAAGATCATTTTGATTCCTTTTCAGGTTCTCTCTTTCCCTGATAGCCCTTCTCTGCAGCTGTTTCAGGTGAAATTCCCCTTTCTTGAATATGGGACACTATTTCCAATGAGGTCTCATGAGCACATGGTATCAAAGCCAGAATACATCCCAACCTCTGTGAGAAATGCACCATGGGATTGCACTAGCATCATGTTTGGTTTTCCCCTGGTCATATCACATGGTGGCTCAGAGTAGCTCAGAAGGCATCTAATACACTCAAGTTGTTCTCATCCTCTGTCCATATAAGCTTTTAGCTAGTAGTGGTTATTCATATTAATTCCCTAGTGAATGTCTTTGAACATAGCACTATTAAATTACATTCCATTTTTATTACTGTCATCGAGTTCTTTCTGTCTGATTTCCTGATCGTCCTCTGTATTGACTATGCCACCTAGTGAATATCATGATCAAATTTTTAGCACATTGCTAGTATTTGTGCCAAGATAATTGATGCCAAAAAAATGAAAACATTAATCCAAAAATCAATCCATGATCAACTCCACAAGCATCCTTCTTCCAGCCTTACCTCTCTCAGTCTGTTAACATTGTTCTTTTCATAAAGTCCACTGTCTACATTCAAATGCTTCTGTTATCTCCTTCTGGTTCAGTTTAACCCCATAGCATCCTGTATCAAATTATTTACAGAACTCCAGATAGTGTAGGTCTCCACTGTTTCCTTTATGTAGCAAATCCATATTTCTTTCAAGGCATGACATTGGAAGGAGAGCAGACTAGTGTGACACACTCTCCCTTTTTATCTCGTTAACGATTAGTTTCCATGTTATTAGTTGTTCTTTTCAAAACTTGTTTTAAAGCCTTTCATGCTCCAGAGATCAGCTGAACATCCTGCAAGGGACGATTCTTCCCTCCTGCCTCTTCCTCCTTTTATGAACATAACTACTATGTTGATTTTTCTGTATAAATAGGGTATCTTCTCCAATTGACAGATGAGTTAACCCTACTGGCCCATGAGCTCATGAAGTCATGTGCAAGTTCTTCAGAATACCTATGCGAATACAGTTTCAATGTGAAAGTCACTGAGATTTCTTTCATCTAAGCTGCAGAAAGTCTGTGTCCATTTTTTCATTCCCATCTTGCCCCTGTGCTCAGCATCGTTATCTTCTCATTAAGATCTGAGTCAAGGAAATTGGGTAGTTCTTAGACCATGCTGAAATTGTCTTGCGTTTCTATATGATCCACTACTGGATCCACAATTAATAGCCTTGTCCTCATTTAACTGATGAGGCTCTTTTTCTGTTTATGTCCTCTGTCATGCTCACCCAGTTTGAATTTTTGCAACACTTTGGTCACTCACTTTTAGAAACTAGGATACCAAAATGTGTAAGAGAGAAAATAGTTATACATTCTCCTCTACAGGTATGCATAACATCATTAATTTTTTCTTTTTTCCCTGCTTAGCCTTGATCGCTCTTCTGAGAGAAGGAGAGAGCCTGGAGGATCTGATGAAGTTGTCTCCAGAGGAACTGCTGCTGAGGTGGGCAAACTATCACCTGGAGAATGCAGGATGCAACAAAGTCAACAACTTCAGCTCAGACATCAAGGTATGAGAAACACTGACCAACAATAGCAGCTCCATACCCTAATCCCTGTCCTCCAGGCAGGGGTTGTGCACTGAAACAATCCAAGCAGCTGAGACTCCTCTGCTGAACACATGGAACTGGGTACATAAAATCATTTTAGTGGGGTTCACCTTTCCGCTCAGTAGTATTCCTTCTCCTCCCAACCTCCTCATCACCACTGCCAGCCCCACCGCACCAAATGCCTGGGAAAGGAATGGCTCCTGGCTCTGGACAGGGCCTGCCCCTATTACTCTCCTCCTTTCTAAATGTTCTTAAAATGCCTCTTGGCCTGGCTTAAGTTTAGAAAAGGCTGGACCTATTGTTGGGTAGTAATACAGATGTATAAGATTTAAAATAATTCAGGTAATCTGCTTTATATTTTGAAGAGTATTAGCTGGGTTAGTTAGTCAAGTTCCTAGACACGTAGCTTTATTTTCACGTCTTTAAGTTATTTCCGAAGTGAGATTAATATTTTCCACACATGGAAGCAGCATTACATTTCACAAAAGATTAAAGACACAACATGTTAAACCCTTGCCTTGTTCCTGCCCTTTTGCCTGAAAAATGCTGATACTGTTATCAGTTTTAACTTTTGTGCTTGAAAACTATGCTTTCTCTTCCATAACTGTTCCAGCGTTGCTTTGAACCCCGCTTTAAACATCTGCTTTCTCCTTCTGCATTTTCTTTTATTAAACGCTCAACAGCCTGACTTCTACAACATTATAAAGGTATGCTTTTTCTTATCTCTAATTTAATGTTCAGATTTAGTCAATTCTAATATCTCTTCATTGTTGCTGTCCTTTTTGTAAGTGCAACACACAGCATTTTGTCTCCTGCGTTGAACATTCTGCAGCATATATATATCAGCTTAGGGAAGAAATAGAACTGGCAAATACAGCATAAAGTAGGAATTGCTAAGTGCTTCCAGCTTAATTAATTTAATTATGTAGCCCAGTGACTGATGTAATAAAAACGAAGCATGCAGGCACATTGTTCAGGGGAGCACTGGCATGCAAAACCTGAGCTTGAGACGTAATTTTTCCTCCCTGTAATTTCTCTGTCTGTCACAGGACTCAAAGGCTTATTACCATTTGCTGAACCAAGTTGCCCCCAAGGGAGATGAAGAAGGCATTCCGGCTATTACTATTGACATGTCAGGATTAAGGGTAAGATGAGATAAGTTGGGAGCAAATGCCGATATTTTCTGTCTGCTGCTTGCATTGCTGGCCAACAAAGAGTTGCACCAGAATGCCAGAACAAGTAAACTCTTTTTAGCATTACTACATGATCTTGTATTTCAGAAGTCAAAGCTTTTAAAGGATTAAGTGATCGGTTTTGCCTTTCATTACATATTATCGCTGAAACTTTAACAACCATTGAACCACACTGATAAACCACTGGCATGTAACAAGTATATTTAAATATATTTATTTGGGAATTTCATCAAACCGTTCCCTTTTGTATGGAATATAACTGTAAAAGCAGTATGGTGAGATGGCTGGGTTGTAGGTAAAGCCCATTTGAAAACATAGACCTGCCGTTAGTAATAGTGGGAAGGGGAATAGCTGTAAATCGGATCAGGACATACTTTGATGGCCCCATACCAAGGTCCCCAGGCGGAGACCCCGAGTGGGTCCTGCGTGCAGTGCCAGGCGGTGGGGTGAGGCTGATGGCCCCCTTTTCTGCCGGCATAGGAGAAGGACGACGTCCAGCGAGCGGAGTGCATGCTGCAGCAGGCGGAGCGGCTGGGCTGCCGGCAGTTCGTCACGGCCACCGACGTCGTCCGGGGAAACCCAAAGCTGAACTTGGCCTTCATCGCCAACTTGTTCAACAAATACCCGGCCCTGCATAAGCCAGAGAACCAGGACATCGACTGGAGCTCTATTGAAGGTAAGGAAAACGCAAACAAAGGAATGTTTCTGGCCACCCGTGCCACCGTATCCCCAGCTCTGAGTTGATGATACGATAACTTATCTTCAGACATACATTCGCTGCACCGTTAGCACAGGTAGCCTTGAGAAAGGGAGACTGCTCTTTACCTGCATGTAGCTTCTGGTACTTTGGGGGTCTGCTCTGTGGACAGCACATGTTAAAAATCAAAAATGTTTGCAGGATGTCTGAACCAGTATGGACTATCGAACGTGCTTGTTAGTTGAAATTAGAGCTGATCTGTCATTCCCTTAATTGAGAAAATAATTTAAAAATCAGATCTTTAAAGGGAGGGTGTCAGGAGGACGGGGCTGGTCTTTTTTCAGTGGTGCCCAGTGACAGGACAAGAGGAAATGGGC
>JAOXNO010000001.1:179622717-179635825 GCA_028565335.1 Limnodromus scolopaceus | reverse complement strand
CCAAGAGGGGCGAACGAAAGGGGGCAGGAGCTTTGCTCCCTGGAGCTTCTCTTCACCAGCATCCTCAAGCAGGTCCCAGCATCCTGCAAGAGCCCAAAGGAAGAGCCCGCTTTTCTAACCCTTGCCAGATGCTGCGCAAGCAACGTGAGCAAGCGCAAGCAGCGCAGAGAAGAGCAGCAAATAAGGTTGATGCACTCAGAGACAGGCAGAACGCATCAGTACTCCAGAGCTAATTGCATTCCTGATACGTACAGTCATACTACCTACGTAGAGAAGGGGGCAGCCATGCATCCATTCACTCGCATCTTTGCTGAAGTGCGCTCTTTGTACATTGTACTTGGAGCACCTTTCTCAAGGGCTCAGTAGCTCTGCCTGGAGTGCTCCCGCAGCTCCCTCTGATATCCTTTGTTTAACGAGGTTAAGCTTGTTTTGCAAGTGCTCCATGTTAAGATACTGGCAAATAAATCAATATCTCCCGGCAATAGGAAAACATGAGTAACTTGGACAACATGTTGTTTGGGTGGGAGTTGATAACAGACCTTCAGGAAACAGAGCTCACGAGGAGAGTGTTTAACCAGTGCAGACACCTCCTCACCTCCCCGAAACAGCACGTTCACTACAGCATCTCTGTCTCCGCTGATCCCGGAAAGCTAAACAGCAAGGAGAGTAGAATAAAAAAATGAATAAAGTAGGTTGGCGTAACTGAGTACTCAAAACCGCAAAGTGAACAATGTATTTTCAGCCTCTGCTCATACCTATCAGCCGTGATGGAAACATACTGCCCCTACAGCACTCACCCAGGGATGAGAGGTCTGTTTCTCCCAGCTTAACCCACCATTTTCTAGCACAGGTAGAACCTGATTTTTATATTTGGGAGTGACACGAGGGAGAAATGCCAGAACCACCGAAATCTAGACCCAATCCAGATTTTCCCCTCCTGGTGGTCTCATGGGCTGCAAAATTGTTTCCAGAATGAAATGACAGAGGTTGGTGACATTGGCCATGTATGTAAATGATCACAGTGTCCTACGGAGATTAATTGGTTCATGAATAAAGATGAGGAGCTGAGGTGTGCAGGGAGAAATCATTTATCAATTATATGCCTCGGAAAACTGAAAGATGATGCGGCCTTAACGGCTGAATGGGTTTGAAAGGGAGACTTGTAAATTGAGTTCTAATTCTGTTCTGCCGCATTCATAATAAAGAGCTGTTAAACTAATTGCATCCTTGTGTGGTTCATGAGCAGCGGCACTCAGCTGCATCGCACAGCAAGCAACAGAGATCAGAGTTTAGTTAGATTTTAGTCGTCCTTTGCCTCATGTAGGAAGGAGGGTAACCGGTCACCTTTGGCCTCATCAGTAGTGGTAACGCACACAAAAAAAAAAAAAAAAAGGTAAGAGCCTATAAACATTTTTCAAGGGATTAATTTTGCATTTGAATCTGAACTTAAGAGAACCAAGAAGGACAGCACAGACTCACTTGGCTTTTGTGTTCTGCGTCAATCACATGGATCTGTTGGAGTGATTACCCATCCCTGGAGGGACTCGTTGCTTATTAACTGGAAACAAGAGGATTCTGGAGGATCAAAACAATAGCAGAATATGCTAATTCCAAACAGGGAAAAGGATCTGAGGGATGTGGCTGGTGATAACAGTGACCTCCCCTCCTTCTGCCCCTTCCGTGTGCTTGTTAACAGGCTTACTGTTGCTGACAGACAGTACCAACCTAGCGTGGGCTCTGGCACGTGCTGAAATACAGACTCAGATCCGAGAACCTCGATGCAGAATGAGGCTTGTTACTTAAAATCTTGCTGCTGGATACTGTGCAAGCCACAGGATCAAAGAGGAGAGCCACACACGGGTCCTGGCTGAGCTTAGAGGAAATCTGGTGACACTTGGTTGCTCAAAGCCAAAGGTGCCAGTGATGGGCGTCACTGGAGATTGCTCAGTGGCACTGCTGCAACTGCTCAAGACCCTCTGGCTGCAGCACTTCAAGAAGTTCCTCCTTTGACATGTTTTATCTGACCACTTTCTGCGGTCTGGCTCTCCTTCACCGGCAAGAGCAGCTGCAGGAGCCCAGCACGATGGCCACGCACAGCCCAGCATCTCAGAGTATGCTGGTGCAGAGGCTGTTTGAGCAATGGGTATCATTGTTAGTTGGGATATGTGTCCTTGGCCTCTTCTGCTGCCAGCTTTTTGGGGCATTGACATCTTAAATCACCACATAAAGATGCGGCAGAGTCTGGTCTGGGTGAGGTACACCACCTATGCAACATCAGGAGGACGTGGGTGTTACTGCATGTCAATGTGGAGAGGTAGGGGAGAGACAGCAGGTTCAGACAAAAGAGTGCAAATATCTCTTTAGAATTGCCTTTAAAGTGTGATTATACTTTAAAAAGCAATATAGTAATGGCACCAGGAGGCCTTATATACTGCCAATCCTAATTCTCACACGGGTAGTTTTCAACAAAGAAATCAAGAGACTACTTTGTTAATTATCTGCTTTAAAAACTAGGAGCTGATCATCCCTTTTTAAATAAAAGCCCATGCATGTCCCAGAGCTATTCTAAAAATTAACAGAAACCAACACAGATCAAAGTGTCCCCCATTACTGCCAGGCTACTGGTCATATCTGCTACAGTAACCCTTGCAGCCACCAGTTCAGCATAGCCCAATGGTCTACCTGGTGTAGAAGTAATAATTAATCCAGGTGCAGCAAAACCTTTGAACTCAGCCAGAATTTTCGACCAAGCAGCTCTTCATCTGGGAATGCTGAATCATCAGAAACAAAAAAGGGTTGCTGGAAAGGCTTAGTTTTGAAGAATTTCCCAATTAGAGAAAAATGTATCTGTTTGAGAAAAGAAGCTTTCAAATGGCTGAAATCTCCCCTTGCAACAGCTCCTAAATGCAGTCATATTTCCTCTGAATCTTTAAAAAAATGCATAGAAACGGGAGTTAATTTTCAATGAAGTTAAGAAAAAGTTTGTAAATTAAATAAAAATCAAACAACAGTTGAAATTATCAAAATGAAGTGTTTTGATTAACCCAATTGTTTTTATAGTTATTCTTTCCCGTGTTTTTTAAGACCACATTTTTCTTCCCTGCTTAGCTGGGAAATAATTTCCAGGTTCTCAGAAATTCTTGAAGGTTAAGAAACAATTTACTGTTGTAGGCAGAGCTAGCATATCTTAATTTATGAATTTTGTAGCCTAGAACACAGCAAATCACTTTTGACCGCAACAAGTGGGACCCACCTCTAGTGGGAGGTGTCCCTGCCCATGGCAGGGGGGTTGGAACTCAACAATCTTTAAGGTCCCTTCCACCCCAAGCCATTCTATGATTCTATGAAGTACCTGAAGTATCCAAATTGAGGGAGGAAGGTAGACAGAATCCATAGGATTCACTGGAACAAAACACAGCCTCTTACCTCTCAGCCAGTCATCCCAGCTCCCGTGGCCATGAACAGCATCAGGCATTTCATTACCCTCTGAGATGTCCACAGGAGGTCACGAATGAGTTGCTCCCAACAAGTACCCATTTCTCCACAGTGCCTGTGCAAGCGGCACGAGATGGCTCACTCGGGTATCACAGTTGGCACTGGGAAGGGCCAACATTAGAGGAGACAATTCTCTCTTCCTAAGCGATAAGATGAGCAGACAGAGAGAATGTCAACATAAGCCAAAGGACAAGTGATAACCCCTAACAGCTGAGTGGAAGTAGGGAAGTTAATGCTTAAGTTTGGTCTCTAAATAACTTGCCATCCCTTTCTATTATCTCAGTAGTTTTGTTGTTTTTTTTACTGATGTTCTGCCTTGGCACAGCTAAAGAGCTCCTCAGCAGCTCACAAGGCTTTGGGGGCAATCAATACATAGCTGGTTGCTCATTAGAGCAAACTGCAGCAACGCAGGATAAATAGATCATATCAGGAAAAGAAATGTGACCTGCTCAGCGACTGAACTGTCACAGAAATGGTCTTTGTGTGTGATGTGTGTCACAGCACAAATATCTTTGCTACAGGAAACTCCATGCTTTGGAAGATCAGCTCTCTTAATGGAGATGCTTACTGACCAGGAGCCTCATTTTAGGCACTCGGATTCAAACAGCTGGGCTGCTGCTGGTGGGGTGGTGGTGCTGGGGTGGAGGTAGGGGCTGTAGTGGGTGTGGAGCTGCCGTCTAGTCACGAAGGGCGGGTGACCAAAGACGGTCAGGAGGATGTTGTCTTGTTTTAAAGATTCGGTTTTATTTTCCATTACCCTCCTCTGACTTCGAATTGTCAATAAATTAATCTAATTTCCCCAAGCCGAGTGGAGTCCGTTTTGCCTGTGACGGTAATTACTGAGCGATCTCACTGTTCTTATCTCAACCAACAGGCCTTTCGTTATATTTTCGCTCCCCTGTCCAGCTGAGGAGGGGAGTGATAGAGCGGCTTTTGGTGGGCACCTGGCATCCAGCCAGGGTCAACCCCCCAGAGCAATATCCAGCACATGTTTGAGAGGCAGTGGGTTTGTGTCCTGCCTTGAGTCATGAGACCTCTGAGGCTTTCAGACAAGCAAAGCGAACGACATTTTTCCTTCCAGTCAGTCACATTTCCACTTTATTTTTTTGTTTATTTTTTCAGCTTTCATCCTACATTTCCTTTTTCATTTGTTGTGTTTTAACCTGTGCAGTGCCATAACCACCACAAGACTGGTTTGTCCTTCCCTCAGAATTTCCTCTAGTGCCTTTAGTTTCCTTGAATACCCATTTTTTGCTCTTTTTTGGTGCGAAATATTTCCAGTGTGTACCAGAAACTAAAAAGCAAGTAGGAAATCAGCAGCTTTCAAACAGCGTGTGAACCATCGATTTGCAGATGAGCCAGAGAACCCACAGGAAAAGCAACCAACCCACAAAAATGTCTGACACCTACCATGTGTCCAAAAATTTCTTCTCAGGTAAACAGCAGAAAGCGTTCCCTTTTCCCACTTAATTAACACTTTAAGACACAGAGAAATATGATCATTTTCTTCCCTTTGTTGTCACTAATCTCACTCTGTCGGCTTTTCAATCTCCTCTGTTACACCTATCTCAGTAGATCCAATTTTTCTTTAAATTCAATCTGTGCATAAGACAGTTCCAGATGAAAGCTCTCCTGGATGACCAAGTTTTTTCTCCTGTATTTTATCCTCTGTTGGCACCTTCCTTTCCCTATGTAAGGGAAGAACATCCGAACCATCGGTTTAAAAATCAACCCCTGTGGCAGAGCCCTGCCCACTGCCCTTGCTGGGAACAGCCTCGGTACCTCACCAGAACTTCCTATTTGTTTGAACAACATCTAGAAAAGATAACATAGGAACTATAAAGTCTAGGTACGGTGTCAGTGGTTTAGCTTCCTGTGAGCCTTTCTTTTTTTTTTTTTTCCTTTCCCTTTGGTGTCCAGTTTGTGCTTAACTCCAGTTTGGGGATTTTCAGTGCCTGGGTATTTTCAGAGACATTAACAGCAGAGTACTCACTGGGGAGCGTGATTCACCTCTGCTGACTTCAGCCGTCTAAAACGTAGCTATCTGGACTTTTAGGGCAGGTCTGCCCTCCTAAATGAAAACAGAGCCAGGACCGAATTTGAGCTCTGAAGCCCTGATTGCCTGCCTAACTGGAGCACTGGCTCTGATCTGGACCACTCCAGAGCTGTTTCAGAGGAGGTTGGTGGATGCAACCAAGTCCATGTTACCTAATCTTAGCTCCAGGGCTTGCTCCCAGGCATTTTTCACCCAGTTGTATAGCTGTAAGCCTAAGGTACACCTACAGCATCAAATAATTTAGTTCCCCCAAACCTAGGTCTTGGCTACCTGGTGGCACCATTGCACATATGTTGATTCACTCCTTGGTCCTCTTCTGGAATGAAGTCCCCTTGGAACAAAACCATGTTGTGTTTCTGGGGTCCACTCACCTGAAAAACCATTTATATCAGATGGCATGGATGAAGCTGCCCCAGGTTTGGTTCCCTCATTCTGCACCTATACGACATGCTCAGCCAAGGGCTAACATCAAGGTGGGTCTGATGCTGGACATGTAAATGAGAAGTTCTCCTCCACATAAGGTGTGTGAGAGAACACCACATTGCGGTGTTCTCTAGTGCCATGCCTTGAACTGCTATGTTGGTGCATGGAAGAAGAGGACTTGGACCATGTACTAAGCCTGTTGTGTTTTAGCCAAGTTGGTTTTGCTATTCAAGTACAGAACACATATAGAGATCATCTATTCTGGACATGTCAAATTCATTCAGCTTTTCAGCATGTCCTGCCTGGACAACCATGGATAGAAATATGGGAGGAAAATCTTAGGGCATACAAAAATTAATAATAAAGAGATGAAGACTCACTGGTACTCTTTCTTGAAAAGCTAACCCAGCATGACATGTGGAAAATATACGGATATGAGAACATCACAGAAAAGAAAGCATGGAGCAACACAATCTGAAATCCTGGGGTGAATCGGGTATTAACCAAGGAGGTAGAGGCCAGCTGCAGAAGATGGAGACCTAGTCAATGTGCTCCATTCTGAACTGGAAGAATGGCCCTCAGTAGCAAGAGCATCATGTACTGCTTGCTCCTTGTTTTCTCTGCTAGCAAAAGCCAGCAAAAGAAGCCTTCCTGCTTTGGATTTTTTCATATTTGGAATTAATAACCTCATTCCCACTCCTCTCACCGAGCTTCACCCAGGCTGTGACGTGGTACAGGAGCGCTGAATGCAGAGCATGCTGCTGCACCCCCATAAATATTAGAGGATCACGAAAACTTTGCGCTTGGTGTTAGTTCTTATGCCTGTGGTTTCTAGCCATAATGAAATGACATGAAGGCTGAGATGACAAAGTGACTTGTCAATATGAAAATGTCCAAAATGTACCTTATCGCTTCATGGATGGATGACATCAACACGAGCAGGGCCTCCCCAGGGAGCTCTGTCATATTGACTTACCCACCAGGAGCTTGGGGTTGAGGCGAGAGACAGTATTAAATTTTAACCACTCTTTAAATAACATTTTTGAAATCAATAATGTGGGTCCTGAACCTTTGGCTTTCCAACTGCATTTGGGTTCATTGTGGATGCCGTGAAGATGAAGTTTTACCTGCTCTTTTTTACCCTATTTATGTGGATTCAAGAGAAGTGTGTCTTCACTCTTCCAAGGTAAATATCTGATGGTGCTACTGGGCTTGGTGTGTGGTCAGCAGTGTGGTAAGCAGGACAGGGAAAGTACTGAAGCAAAATAACTCCAAGTTGCATAAGAAAACATTTGACAAAGGTTGACATTTATTTATTGCTCTTGTAATTGGATATGTGGTTCAATTTAACATATAGATGTTGGAGGAAATGAAATTATTCTAAGTCTTCTTTGCATCCATAAATCCTATGTTTTTAATCATATTAAAACTATTCTTTTCTGTCTAAGTGCAAATCAATTCTGTTCATTCAGTGCTTTTGAATGCCAATAAAGGGCATTCTGAAACTTAATGGGAAAAAATAATTTGCTTCATTTGCCTTAAAACAAGACCTTAAATGAATTACTTCTTGAGGTAGAGAGAGAAACCATTTCAAAAAGTGCTAACAATCTGTTTTCTTTCTAAAGCAGCTTTTATGATTGCTTTTCCAGTCATAAATCATTTTTGAATAACCATTTGGTATTTGTACAATGTTTCAGAAGCGGCTTTATTGTTACCTATCGATAAACTTCAGAAATGCCCTGAAACCAAATGCTTTGCTAAAACATGAGAACATATGTCAGAGAAGAAGACAGCCAAAGTGCTTTTATTTTCTACTTGTACAGCTGGTTTAAAAACCTGAAATGTTTTAATAGGTTTAATAGGAACTAAAAGGATAAGCCCCTCGTGGTGAATTAAGCAAGATGAACAACCTATAGGAATCACGATTAAACACAGCCTGCTCCCAGGACTGAAATACCTACACAAATAATAGTGAATTATGCCTCACAGCCCTTCTGCGACTCCGCACCACAGGCCAGTGGGCAGACCTGTGACAGGCGAACGCCTCTTGAGTTCATGCCTTAAAAAGAGGATCTTTCATCTCCGTTTGTGTTGCAACCGTGCTTTGTTGTGGGTTGCTACAGAGGTGTGTGGGTTACAGCAGGGGGACAGTTGAGCCCGATTTTAGGTGAATTCAGTGGAGAAATATTGCTCCGTGTGACCTCAAGGTTCATTTATTTCATGTTTAAATAAAACACCGAATATCTGACCCTTACAGAAGAATATGTCATTTCCCACTGGAAAGCATGAGTCTAACCCTCCCAGCCCCCGTTATGAAAATGGCTAAAATAATGAGATTTTAAAGGTGATACATTATATCGGACTTTTTCCTTTTATTTGAGTGCTAGTGTTGGAGGATTTAACAGTCATGTATTAAAGCTTCCCTTTGCAAGTTTATAGTGTGATTACTGCATTGGGACTTCTAAGAAAAATACCAAACATTGTGAGACTTGTGAAAGAGCTGATAACACTGGGAAGACACTTTGCTCACTTCTAGGAAAAGGGCAAGGCTGGAGGCTGTTGAAGAGCCAGCAAGGTGGGAGGAAAGAGAGCCCACAGGCAGATGAACAGCTTACATGGTCCAGAACAGAAGAAGATGCTGGCAGCACTCCTCTAGTGACTCTACCTGCTGGAGGCAAGTAGGGGGGCCTCTCTTCTGGAGATGTTAGTCAGAAAGAACACGGAAGGTTTAAATGGAGCCAGGCTATGAGGACAGAGAGACACATCCATGCTCATGCCTTGTTTTTGTGGGCCTGTGTGATGTGTGCTGCTGACAGCCTTCCTAGTGACCAAGAAATGCAATGGAGAGGAGGGATGAAGAGACTGAGGTGCCAAAGAGAACCAGCACTGGTTTATGTCTGTCTGTGAGATGGTGGCCACAGCTCCTGGATAGGATTCATCTGACTATACAGGATTTCTACACAGTTCTGCGTGGGAACAATTCCCCTTCACTTTCCTGTACAGCTAGTGGAGAAAAAATAAGTGCATTTAGGCTATAGTTCATTCCAGTTTAGCACACACATCTAAATTAGCTCAGGTTAACTGGACCCTGAAAAGTGCCTGTTTCTTTATTAAGAGAGTGACTAGCTCAGGTGAAGATATCAAAACCATCTAAAATGAATAGCAATGCATCCCATTCACTCTGTCATAGCTACAGGGTAAGACCTGAGCATTGTAGTGTGAGGGACGACAGCTGGACCCAGAATTAAAAGGGAGAAGAAAAAGAGATGGGGAAGATTGTCCAGTGGGACCTTGGTAGAAAGTTGGAGGAGGTGAATGAGAGGGATCCTCTTAATGACAAGCTCAAAGAGCAACCAGGGAAGCAGGGGATGAGGACAGAAAGTGAAAGAAAAGAGGTGTGTTCAAGACAAACACGTCCAGCTGTACCAGGGCAGCAGGCAGGGCAAGGAAGCTGGGGGTGGAGGGTCGTTTCTGAGATTGGTATAAAGGCAACAATCAGAGCTTTTGTCTGGGTGTTCTCTAACAGGAGTGGGGCAGAAGGTGAGGGTGTAATGCCAAATTGAAGCAGAGGAACTGAGAAGCCCAATGACTACAATTTCAGCTGTTAATACTCCCCATGTTAAACATGACTACAAGAGCAAGGGCAAAACTTGGATCAGCTTCTTCAGTGTATTCAGGTCCTACCACACTCAGCTGGAATATTTGTGAAACAAATGGTGGGGCACAAGTACATACCAGCTTCCTCATCATGGTACTCTCAGGCTATGGAAATTATAGGACAAACCCAGATGCAGCAGCCCTTTTCTGGACTCTCCTGTGATTCCCCAGATATGAGAAGACAAATTCACTTTTAAAGTAGCCCCAAACACATGCTTTAGAGTGCACTTGCCTAAAGAAATAGGCAAACTGCCAACCCTGCCTATCTCTGATTGCTTTTTGGTGCTCTGTCAAATGATGGTGGGGGCAAAAACAGGGCTGGCATATTATTGGTTCTGCATGAGAAACAACAGTGATTGGAGTCTGGCTAAAAGTAGAAAAGATGAATCACCTGGTTGCCAGGTGCTGTCAGGTCTCTGCTTGAAATCAGTCACAACAAGAAGTTGTGACAATCATGTTATGCAGCTTGAAAACACTAGTTTTGAGAGCCCTGCCTGATTTCTTTTCAACACTCTTTGCAGACAGGGTTGTCAGGGACTTCCACAGTGCCGGGTTTATGCACTGCCACCAACTCCACACAATTAGAAGGAGGAAAGCCACCCCAGCCCACAAATTTGATATAAGGGTCCAACATTTCCCTGAGTCTCCTCCTTCTACACACACAAAATATTTTAATTATCTACCCAATGCAATTTTGAACTACATGGCTTGTGGGGCATGAAGATTAGGGCTGGATTTACAACGCAAAGTGGTATTTTTTCTTTCCAGAAAGTGAATTTCACTTCTGTTACTGATGGTGGGGTCAGGCATGGAGTAGCTGGGAAGGGCCATCTCATGTACAGCGTGTCCAGACCATGGGTTTCAACTAGATGGGGAACATAAGTTACAGAGTAAAGGAGGACAGTGGTATAGACCAACTGAAACCATACCTGGCAGAGGGACAGAAATAAGAAGATCAGAAAAACTGGACTGGAGTAGGAATGACGATGCTAGTAGCCTCTGTACACCTATGAAACACCATGCTTGGCTTTTGCAGGAGGCTGGAAGGGCTCATGTCTCTGCAGAACAGTGAGTGAGACTGAGAAACTCAGGGGAGAACAGGAGAGCTGTTTGCCTGGTCCAGGCTGGTTTTCCACTGGTGCTGCTGCACGCTGGATTAGCCGGGGCTGGCAGCTCTTATGCTGGTGCCAGCTCCCAGGAGCAATGTCGGAGTCCAGCAGTAGATATTGGCTACCAAAGCCCTGCACCATCTCTTTCATGGATTTTACTGATTGGCAAAAAGAGAGGCTGGAACGGGCCTCAGCATCTTCATTATTGAATCTTCGAGCTCTTGGCAGCCAAGCCAGGGAAGACGAGAAAGGTCAAGCCTGCTTCTCCACTTCTGTGTGACCTAAAGCAGTTCCAAGTACTTGTGCTTTACCTAAATACCCTTGTTTTTCAGGGACGAAGTTTTGTGGGCTCTCCCACAGACAGACAAACAGGTTGAAGCCCTTCAGGATTTACTGAACACCACCGAGGTAAACAGGTCCCTCTGTCTCTCTGGGGTCTACACCAAATTCTTCCCCAAAGTGCACTAATACTCTTCCATCAGAGAAAGATTTGGCTCATTTTAACTCATTTGTCCTAATACAACTACTCAGCAAATGCTTGGTTTTCATTGCTCCGCTACCTTCCGATTTACATGAGGAGACTTGTGCTTCCTAGTGTTATAGTAGTGCATTATATTGGAGCTCAGATTTCTGCAATGGATTTTGTATACTAAGACAATGCAAAAATTGGCAAAGCACCAACACACAGTAAGTAGAAACACTTTTGCTAGGGAACTTCAGACCAATGCAATCTTGACCTCTATGACTTGCACAGTTTTGAAGATCAGGACTGGATTTTTGTGGTATTTTTCTTAAAGCAGCATGTAGAAGATAAAAATCTCTTAAGCAATACTTTTTTTTACTACTCCTATCTGTCACTAGAGGAGAATATTTAATTAAAGTAAGGCATCTCTTCTTTTTCAAAAGCATTTGCCCAATCACACCCTCAGTTTGAAGCCAACACTCAGCAGTAAAGGTGTAACCATTCCCTCAACCAACATCATTTACAGAATGATTGAGGATGTGTCTCACAGAGAGCTTTTAACAGTGCCTATGCCCAGTCTTCCTCTATCTTACTTGGCTCCTATTCATTTTATGTCCACCCCAAAATCCCACCAGTCTTCTGCTGTCCCTCCTAGCATCTTCTGATCCTTCCCTTCAGTTCACACAAACCTCAGTAACCTTCCTTGCTCTTTTCCACCTCCACATGACAACTCACATTTCCATCTCCTTTGCTGTACCGAAATAAATCTTCCCTCCTCCATCTTTTCCTCACCACTGTCACTCTTCACCTTCTTGTGCACAGAAGCCTCAAGAAGCCGTGAAGAAAAACTGCAGCACATTCAGTGCAGAGAGAGCATATGGTGCTTTCTACCAAGTCACGAGACATGGACATGCAAACCAAACATTTTTCAAGGGTTATAAACTGGCCAGTTTTTTTCCATGGCTATAAATTGGGCAAGTTATAAGAAAAGAGAAAGGGAAAATGAAAGGGGAAGGGGAAGGAAAGACACAAACAGCACCTCCCAACAAATTTTAATGGTTACAATCTAGCAAAAAAGAAGCAATTGAAAATTTGCAAGCAAAATCCTAAACCAAAGGAAATGCTTTGTTCTTACAGCACACACATTGCATGTAGCATCCATCAGAAAGAACCCAGACGCAGGAACACCTACATCAGAGTCTTTTGTAGCTGTCCCTGGGGCAGTATTGACCATTTCTGATGACGGCTAAAGAGACCAATAATCACATCTATTATCAAAGATTCCCATTTACCCCCATTCGTTGCTCCTCTGCCACCTCAGCTGTGCCAATCCGGAGTTCCTTAGTTTTCCTTACTCTCGATTCAAAGAATGCCTACTACACCAAAGAGAAACTGAATCTGAACTGGTGCACGTCAGTGCAGACAGCAGGCAGGCCAGGGCAGCTGGGAAGCCGGTGCTGGGGAGCTAAGCATCCGGCTTGTTTCTTGGATGGGTCCTCCAAACAACACTTAGCCGTGTGATGCTGTTGCTGCCTCGCCAATAATGTCTGAGATGGCTATGCTGAGACCAGCTCAGCCACTTGTATAGCACTTTGCAGCAATATATCCAAGGGCCAAATGTTTTACCATTGACTGTTCCAAAGTCTTGATTAAAAGCACAGATGGGTTTTCTGTATGATTTTGCAGACACGTTCTCTCTGAGAAATGAGGTAAACAGTTGGCAGCTGATACTTGCCTGGAAACATGGTGCCCTAAGTTGAATATAATATTCCTGGTGCAAGTGCACTAGAATGGAAAAAAATCATAGAATCATAGAATTACAGAATGATTAGAGTTGGAAGGCACCTTAAAGATCATCAAGTTCCAACCCCCCTGCCATGTGCAGGGACACCTCCCACTAGAGCA
>JAOXNO010000001.1:179607501-179622617 GCA_028565335.1 Limnodromus scolopaceus | reverse complement strand
TCACGAGTGCAGAGTAGAGGGGTAGAATCACCTCCTGGGACCTGCTGGCCACACTTCTCTTGATGCAGCCCAGGACAAAATAAAGCCTATTGTCTGGCAACTCCATGCTGAACATCTTCCAAAACACATCCCAGAATTATGTTGACCTTTTTCACGTCATAGATTCATGCCTAATTTTCTGCTTACTGTCACCCCTAGATCTTTTGGTATTATTGTTTCTAAAGTTTCAGTCTTTTATTGAATATGTGGGCTTCTAATTTTATTATTGTAAATGATTTAATTTTACCAAGAAGAATCTCATTTTCTTATTTCCCTCCCATTTCTAATCTCTTTATTGCTGCTTCAACTTGACTTATATTCAAACCCCTTCTGGCATTTATTTCCTCCCTGATCAAAGTCATCAGCGAATACAATAACTAAAAAGACTGGTCTGATCTTCATTAATTCTCCAAATACCCTCAGGGAAAATAACTCTCAGCAGACTTGAAAACATGAAACATAATATCCAGCTAAACATACCTATTATACGAGAAATACTATCTCAGAAAAGGTTATGTGCCTGTCTTTGTTCTTGATTTATGAATTTATGTTCAGAAGTCATTATAAACATTTCTTAAATACACACGTTTCATTTCCAGCAGTAGCAGAATGCTATAACACAACCCAGGGAACATTAAACTCGTTATTACAAGTGGTGTCTTGTATTGAAAACATATGCTTTGATTATTTTCAAAACTCTTATTAAATGCTAGTAAGAATGTTTTTTCTTTCCTCAGTAAAAAAATACAGAATGTTTTTTGAAACTTTGCAGGTCATTCTCTGGCAACCCGTTGCAGTTGAAAACATCAAGAAGGACAAAGAAGTCCATTTCTGTGTCAGGGCATCCAGCATAAACAGCATAAAAGCTCAGTTAAGGCAACTGACCATCCAATACAAGTATGTATTTTTACTTTGTTGTCATGAATGTTTCTATAAAGTTGTTTGTCATTCATTTAATAGGCAGTTGTGTTCTTTCTTTATTATTCAGAGTCTTGATAGGAGATGTTCAAGGGCTTATTGAAAAACAGGTTGTGAATGACACAGTCAACCCACGCAGATCTTCATCATATTATGAAAACTACCATTCAATGAAAGAAGTAAGATATTTTTGTTATAATCCACTGTAGATTCAAGGGGTGAAATGTGTCTCATGGTTGAGAATGTAGACAGAGGAAGAAATCCTCAAAAGGTAAATAATTACTATTGTATTGCTCAACCATTCAGAGTTGTAATTACTGTAATGCTTTCATAGAGAAGGAATGAAGCACCAGAAAAAATCTCTCATACGTGTGTTGCTTCAAGCTGCAATTCAAATGCAGCCAACACAGAAATGAAATGAAGTCATAAAACACCACATAAATATTTAGAACATGAAATGGATAATATTTTAACCAAATAGAATTAAAGAGGAATTTCAGAGTTATACTTGGACTGTGTTGTGACTGTATCTTACCTTTTTTTTAAATAGACATAAGAGTCAGGGATGCGGTAAGTGTTCTGAATTGCTAGTTTGTCTTTCCTATCGGTTAAAGAGGAAAGATTTTGGGAGGAAGAATGAATTTCAGTCTAGACCATTTTCAGGGATAAAGGAAAACAATAGGGAGAAGATTTATTTACTAACTTCATCCTTGCAGATATATTATTGGATGGAAGAAGTAGTGAAAACCCATTCTGACCTCCTCCAGAAAATATATATTGGATCATCATATGAAAAACGACCACTTTATGTGCTGAAGGTATGGCTGTGACTTACTGCAAAATCTTTCCAAGTACTAATGTAAGCAAGTGATGGGGTTCGGCCAGAATACACTCTTAAAACTGTATTTAAACACATATTTTAATAAAGTGTAAATTTTTGTCTTTTTAAAAACTTTCCTAAGTTCTTCCAGTAAGGTGCATTACCACTGACAAAGGCATTTAACCACATTATGTTCCTTGCTGGGTCACAAAGAACTTATCATATCTAGGCCTTCATCCAAAGGCATGAAATACTGGCATGGTGGACACCCTCCTCTGTTGACTGCGAAGCCAACCGAGTTTCTCGCCCTACATAGTTGGTGATCTCCCTTCTTGGCCTCAGGTCTTGCTGCAGTCTTGATGCCTGTGTTAGGAGCTTGCTGCAAGCAGTCTGAATACGGCTCTCTGACTATATGGGAACATAACTGGGAGCAGTATCCTGGCCTAGGATCAGTCCAAGCTCTCCCTGCAAGACTGATGCTTCTGCTTCCATCTTGGTTACGCTTTTCACTTCTGCCTTCATGTGGTACACTTTACAATGGTGACATTTTAATACAATTTTTCTTTTGTCAGCTTTCTAAAAACCAGGAAAAATCCAAAAGTGCCATATGGATTGACTGTGGTATCCACGCTAGAGAATGGATTTCTCCTGCTTTTTGCCTGTGGTTCATAGGCCATGTGAGTAGATAATATCTCATCTGATTACTGTTTTCAAAGCAAAGCAAAAAATCTTGATGCAATTTACCTTCTCTGTCCAATTGAGCTCTAAGGTCCATAAAGTTTTAATCCATATACTTCCAGAACACCCACACAGGAGATTTATATGTAGCAGTGAGTGTGTGTGCGCGTGTGTGTGTGTGTGTGTCAGTAGATGGAAGTACGCGTGTGTGAGAGAGAGAGAAAGTCATATGCATCAAACGCTTAGATGTGTTCTCAAGTATGAAAGAAACTTTTTAAAGTATGTGCAGCACATTCAACAGAGAAGTTTACAATTATGAATTGTAACTTTAGTGGGATTGGATGAGTGATGGAGAGGGCATGCCAAGAAAAGCAAGCATTTGGTAATCGACTAGGGCTATATCTATACCACCACATGGATCCAAGGAATGATCCTGGCTCCTGGTCACATAGCACATGCCCATATTAGTCCAGCTGGCACTGCCTGGAGTAGATCAGAGGATACCCAGAGTAGGCTCAAGCTGTCCTACAACCCTTAGTTCTTCCCTACATGCCTTCCTAGAGCGAGTTACCCCACACTTGCCTGTCCCAGGCATGGCATAGCTCCACACCAGTACGCACATCAACAACCTCTAATTAGCACTTGCTGTGATGTGTCACCAGCTGCTGTGGCTGCTGCTACTGCTCCACCACCTCCTGCATTTTCTACTTGTACTTATGCTTTTTTTTCCGGGTCTGCCTCATTCAGATAATGAGGCTACAGAAGACACCTTCTGAAGGTACCATTCCTGCTAGAGACACCATCTTTTCAGACCTCCAGACCATGATCAACAACTGCCAGAGACACACATAGTACCAGTTCATGGAAGCAAGTAAATCACTGATGGGATGAGACTGTGTGATGGGCTTAGCCTAACCAGCCTTGATGTGTAGCCACTGGCTGGTGGTCACACCTGATCTTTAGTATCTTTAATATCTTTAATATCTCCACTGCTCAGGATAGTGAGTAAAAGTATGCCAAAAGATACCTCATCCATGGCTTGCATCCGGATCTTAACAAATATTGCCTTGGTCTTTTTTAATTTAAGGCATCTCTGCTCAACTCTTCATGCTGAGCTGCTGGTCCAACTCTTAGTATGGACTGGGAAAAGGCTCCTAAGGCCTTTTTGACCCAGACAAGGTTGCCCAGCTTGCTCAGTTAATGTCCTGAGATATCATTCATTGTTACTTTTTCACAAAAGCAAAGTTCACAGTAAAAATAAACTGTATGAGATTGAGACTTCACAGTCATCAGTACTGTAGCCAGAGCAACAACATGGGTGAGTCCTTGAAACAAGAATTACGGTTTGGCTGGATGGACCTAAATAATTATGGTAATAATAATAATAATAATAATAATAATGATGATGATGATGATGTGTTTATTTCTGTCCTCAGTCACAACTACAAAACATCAACGACTATAACATTTGAAAGGAGAATGCAGGAGTTAGGGACAGATACGGCTGAATGTACCTTGTGACCCACTGAAAATCTCAGCCTTCAAGGTTCCCATGGAGAGAAATGCATTTGCCCTTTCATGCTGCTCCAAATAATTACCAGCTGTGCTGTCACTTTGCCAGTGACATGTCCCTGCAGCATTTTTCAGAACTAACAAGCTGAACACTTAGGTTCTCCATCCTCTTGATCTAATTTACATGTTTTAAATTCAAATTTTATTTCTCTATTACTTCATGAAGTAACATTTGAAAATTTGACATTAATATACATCTGCACACACACAAAATCAATAGCTCAGTCTTGCAAATCCTAAGCATTCTTCATAACGTTTCCACTCTTTATAATTTAATTTTCTTGTTAGATTGTAATAAGATTGACATTTTTCATTTAAGTTAGAGAAAGTTCATTGCCTGAGGAAAACTAGGATGAATTTAAAATGAATGAAGGTGGTTTAAGTAAGGTATAAAGGAAAAAAAAAGATATGATTAAAGACTTGGTCTATTCTAATAGTAACAAAACCATTTATCTAAGTTAAAATTTCTCCCTGTGTGGTGGACCAACAATCAGGTTAGGAATGACTAAAGGCTTCAATATAGGCTGTGAGGAACAATCAGTGATATAGTTCTTACTGGCTCTTTGCATACAAACGCACTGAACTCATAATGCAGCCAGGAGAAATAATGTTATGTACAGCAACCATTTGAAATGCTCTTGTTATTTTTGTGCTTGCTTTATTTTATGTTATTTTTGTGGCATTTTGGGTGGGAGGGAGTGTTCATATTATTTATATAAGCAGCAAAAGCACAAAACCTTCCTATTAATAGGCTTCGACTCTCTCTCATGACCACCCATTAACATTAGAGGACTGCAGTGTACCTGATTGACTGTAGCGGTTCAACTCCTACCTTCTCCCCGGCACTTCTATCCAAAGAGCCACCTTCCTATTGAGCAATTTCTGTGACGCGACGCACCTCTGTTGGGAGGTAGACTGACCTGAGAAGTGCACTATTACTTTACAAACGCCATCAGATGCCTTTCTAGGAAGGTGAAAAAAACCCCACAATTATGAATGCTTTTAGTAAGTTTCCCCTGTGCTCTATAGGCAATCCATGTGCGTGAGAGAGATCAGGCCATGGCGATGCTTCTGGAGCACTTTGATTTCTACATCATGCCTGTGATGAATGTGGACGGCTATGAGTACACGTGGAGCCACCCCTCTGTACGTAGAGCTTTTTTTGACAGACTGTGCAACTTACTGATGTGCTATTTATGGGGACTATTGGTGTGCATGCTTAGGGTGTAATTTCTACCCAGGAACTGCACATCCCAAACTCTTGATCATTGCTTGGAATTTCTGTATCTTTTAAACCACAGCAAATACTGTAACTAATTAGCATTTGACCAACAGTACCCTTCTGTCTTCGAAGCTGCTGGAAATGCATTTGGAAATGACAGAATCTCATCCCAGGGTATTAATACTTCCAGATCACAGAATGATATGGGGTTGGAAAGGACCTCTGGAGATCATCTAGTTAAACCCCCCTGCCAAAGCAGGTCCACCTAGAGCAGGTTGCACAGGAACGTGTCCAGGCGGGTTTTGAATGTCTCCATAGACAGAGACTCCACCCCCTCTCTGGGCAGCCTGTTCCAGTGCTCTGGAACCCACAAAGAACCCTCAAAACCCTCAACTTTACCCTCAAAGTAAAAAAGTTCCTCCTCATATTTAGATGGAACTTCCTATGTTCAAGTTTGTGCCCATTTCCTCTTGTCCTGTCACTGGGCACCACTGAAAAAAGACTGGCCCCATCTTCTTGACACCCACCCTTTAAGTATTTATAGGTGTTGGTCAGATCCCCCCTCAGTCTTCTCTAGACTAAAAAGACCCCAGTCCCTCAGCCTCTCCTCGTAAGAGAGATGTTCTAGGCCTCTAATCATCTTCATAGCCCTCTGCTGTACCCTCTCCAGCAGTTCCCTGTCCTTCTTGAACTGGGGAGCCCAGAACTGGACACAGTACTCCTTATGGGGCCTCACCAGGGCAGAGTAGAGGGGTAGGATAACCTCCCTCGACCTGCTGGCCACACTCTTCTTGATGCACCCCAGGATGCCGGGGAACACCTGTGTTTGCTTTCAGCAGCAAGGTTACAAATACAGGCACAATCCAGCACAAGCTGAATAGCGTGCTGCATCAGATAGAGCATGGCCAATAATTCTCTTCTTCCTCCTGCAAGGTAGCCCCATTCTCTGAGAACTTTTTGTTTCAGACAAATGAAAGGACAACAGTTATCTTTTGCCCAGGATTTTATTTATTGGTTGGAAATTCTGAGTCATTGAGATGGTTCTTTGATATTTAGACCCTTCACTCAAGCTTAAAAAAAATTAATAAATATTCTCACTCTTTTACTCATTTGATCTTCAACCCAGCATGGCTCACATTGGAATTGTTACACATATACATCTCAGCAGAGCTCTGCACACCAAATTTCCAATTTTTCACATGCTGTCAGCAATGTGTACAGAAAGGTTGGACGTTTAAACTCCTAAATCTCACATACCTGGCCAAACAGTGTGTCTGCTTCTCTCCTTCCATGGTCCAAATCCATTGAAATCAAACCACATGTGACCACCTCTTGCCCTACCCAACATTTCCTTTTGTCATCCAGCCTTGTTGGTGATCAGATTGAGGTTTTATAATCCTTCTTGGACTTTTAACTCTTCGTTGGCATGTGACCTATAGAGGTAAAAGTTGGAAGTCACATTTAACTAACAAGTGAAATGGTATTAGTGTTTTTCTCAGCTTTTTGTCTGAACATGGCTTGTGTGTCTCTTTCCATAGAATCGGCTGTGGAGAAAGAGCCGCTCATTGCACGGTAACAGCAGGTGCATCGGTACTGACATGAACAGGAATTTTGATGCATGCTGGTGTGGTATGACATCATTTCCTTCCTGTTGTACTCCTGCCTCAATTTTAGCCTTTAAAAGTCTTAATTTAGAAAACATTTTCACTTACCATTTCACAAAGTTGATAGAAAGACAAATGCAGCTGAGCAACTTTTATGAACAAGTGAACAATTCCCCAACTTGAGACAGTTTTTGTTGTGACATAGGATTTTTTTCCCCAGATGCCACAAGAGGGACTTACCTCATCCCAGCATGGTGACAAGAGAGAGGGGGACCAGGACCCTGGATCCTGTCCCTTGCATCAACCCATGACACACTGGGCGCAGGCTGTGGGGTGGATGGAGGAAAGAGGTAGTCCTTGCCATGCCACCCAATGCCTGTTGCACCACTCAGTGGAGCAGATGCTTCACCGCCTTGTATGAACTTATTACCTCAGGCATCTTTCAATAATGCCTGCCTGACCAAAATTTCTTGGTTCTCAGTGTTTGTTGTCAAGGCTCTATTACATTTACTTACCCCAGGCACTTTAGTACTTGACAGGTTTTTAATAGTCTGCAGGGTAGCTGTCTTAAAATTTACCCTATAGATCAGATCTGGCTTCACTCAGTACTGACATTGACGTCCAGTATGGCTTTCAGTCATTTTAGTCCGGTGCTAAACAGGGAATAAAAATGTTTATTTACCATCCATGGCAATTATATGGAGAAAACCACATTTTTTCAGGCACAAAATCATGAAGATGGGGAACAAATACATAGATTTCAAAGTGATATTCAGAATAAATATGTCATAAAAACAGAACTTGGAGAAGCATGAAGAAATAACAACAAAACCCCTATGTTATACGTATCCTAGCTTCAGGAAAAGGTTATGTAATGTACTGCATTTAACTGGTCAAGCACTTTTGGTGGTGAACAACTTCTGAAGTGGAGAAATGATTCATCTTGACAAAGAGTGGAAGAACACAGGGAGATTTGAAAGTGTTTCTTCTCTAAAGAAGTCTTTGGACAAAACATACACCTTACACACAGGACAAAAGCAGAACATCTTATTTTAGTAACTAGGGAAACATTCATGCTGTTTTCAGCCATGCTATGCTCCTCTCTGAGACATGGTGGAAAACATAGAAGGGAGAAGCCTCAGCAACTTGCAGGGTCATTGGAGTGAAAAAAACCTATTTGTACAGAAAAATCTAAGCAACAAACTCAGGTGCTTACAATAACTTAAGCAGACGCCTGCAAGGACATCTCCCTAGGTTTCTCCTCCTTTCAGTTATACAGTCAGTAAAATGCTGAAAAACAAAATTCTGTTTTTCTCAATTAGCATAAAAACATTGCTTCTACTGAATCAGATACATCTTTGCTTAGCAATTGATAGCAATGGTTGAACAGATTTGATCTAGAATATATTAAGTGTAGAATCTCCATTATTGCTGTAGCTGTGAAAAACACTAGGAGCTTAACAGGATGCTCATAAGAACCAAGCTGGACTTTTATCGCTTTATAATAATGCTGTATTATTATTAGCTGTGTCAATTGAGTACAATAACAGAATAGTGTTTATGGGAAATGACCATAAATTGATGGGAATCTACAATTTAATCTTTACTCACCTATTTTTTAACAGATAAAGAGTTCTTGTCAGTAGTGCCAAATGCTCAGACTTTCATTGGCTTCAGATTTGCTTGTGAATACACTTTGTTCCACCGCAAAACTCCAGGGTTTATATCTATGCATTTAATCAGAGCTGTCCTGCCACGTTTATCTGTTCTTCCTCTTCAGCTGCTCAGATAACAAGTTTATGAATAGGTTCAAAGTCCTCATGCTTTTTATGAAGAGCAAAATATATTAAATGCATTGACACATTACACTTTCTTATACTGCAAAAAAAGCAAAATTACTCCACTAAAACCCATGCACTTGCTGTGTGGAACGAAATTTGACTGGAACACGGTTTCATCCATGTTTTCCATACCGTTTCCTTAGCTGATTGTTCTCAGTATGACCAAGGATTTAGGAAAGCAGACAAAATGTTAATCCAAGACTGCCAGCAAACAGATTTTTCATTGCCTTGTTCCTTGGACAGTTACTCACTTCTGTACAAAACAGAACATTGTAAAACTTAACATTCCCATTTTGCCACTTTTACATGATTTCACATAGATGCCAGGAATTGTTTGTATTTTCACGTACACGAATTTTCAGGAACTGTCTGTGAAATCCCCCTTAATTCAGTAACACTAAGAACTATACATGCATCCAAGAACATAAAATTTATCACAGCCCTCCCTGCCCCAGTACCCTTGTTTCTGACCTCCCAGCCTGCATCTCCCAGGCTCAGCGTCTCTGTCTGCATTTCTCCCCCACAGCCTTCTCTCTTCACTATATTATTTCTGCTTCTTCTTCTGTGTCATACAAGGATGTAGGCAACCTGAGGATTTATTTTCATCCACTGGTATTATAAAGGGGCTTGCAGTATCTGTGGAATGGTTGAATGCGTGAAAATACAGGTTTCTTCTCAACATCAACATCCAGGTACCACTGTACCACTTAATCTTTCTGTCCATCACAACTACATTTCACCCAAATACACTTGTACAGAGAATTGCAACTTTCAATTAACTAAAACACACATATATCAAAATTCTTAAGTGTTTTGGGCGTCCAGATATGCTCCCTATTACTTTGTGGCATGCTATAGATCTTCCCTAGATATCACTGGCACCAGAAGATGTTTCCTTCTCTCCTGCATCATATGGTAAGGGCTTGCATTGCTTCTACAGGGCTGCTACTCTGAAGATGTAATTGGCATTACTGATTTTTGGAAGGACAGCTATTAAAGAGTCCCAGCGCCCAGGGAGGAAGAAAGTCTTCTGGGTGTTAAAGTACTCAGTGAGCTTTATTCCTGCATAGGACTTTAACATAAAATGTCTATTTAAACTACCAGTAGTAGCAAAGCTGATAATTTACAAAATTCATTAAAATACAAAGAACTAACAATTAACACTAAAGATCCTGGCCGCTTCCAGAAAGTTATTTAGTCTTATTCTGAAGATAGCAAAAATGGTGAATGCTAGTTGTCTTCTTTGTAACTTGTTCTAGTACCTAGTTTTCCTCACTTTTAAAAACCTTCATTTTGATTTGTGCTTCTTCAACTTCCAATTGGCAGTTTGCTATCCCCTGAGATTAAATAATCACTTAGAACTGCCCTTTTCCTGAAGCACTTTTAGATTCTAAGAAGGGGGTCTCACAGTCCGTTTCTTGATTAAATGGAGCATATTCATCCTCTAAGACTTCTTATCCAGTCTGTAATTATTCTTCTTCCTTCACATTCTCCAACTATTTTCAAGGGTGGAGTAGGTGAGAAATCCTAGAAGGCTCACACTGATTTCTGCAAGCACAACAGTTCTTGCCATAGGACGGTGGAGTCCACAATTTCTTGTGTATTAGCATCATACTCTGCTCTTTCAGAAATGCAGAAGGGAAGAAGTTAGGGGGTAACACTGGGCGCTCTTCTGTTACAGGGGAAGGAGCATCTCCCTATGAATGTCACGAGACATACTGCGGACCCTACCCAGAGTCCGAGCCTGAAGTGAAAGCAGTGGCTCGCTTTGTCAGAGATCACAAAGACACCATTAAAGCCTACATAACCATGCACTCTTACTCCCAGATGGTATTGTTTCCATATTCTTACACTAAGAACAGAAGCAAAGACCATGATGAGCTGGTAAGTCTTCCCATCTCTTTAAGTTTCACATTTATTTCAGAACTTCTTACCCTGCTTAGAGAGGCTTGTATGGAGGGAGTCACAGTGCTCTGAAGCTCAAGAATTGGGAAACGAGATATTCTTCTGATGTTCTTAAGAACTTAAAGAAGCCTGGGCTGGTCTAGCCCAGCAAGCGTCTTCTGAAGACTAGGGAAAACCAAAAATAGTTATTCTAGATTGACAGCACATCATCAATATCTGATACTTTGAAGCTGCTGCTAAAAGAGCGGTGTCTTGGTTTTTTTGGACACCTTGAAAAGATATTTGTGCAAATTGCTGATTATGTTGTATGGTTTACACAAACTCCAAAATTACCTGGGTGTGTAACTGAAAAATAGCCTCCATATAACTAAGCAATACAGTATTCTGGTGGACACTTGCTATTTTTAGAGTTTTGCTAGAGTTTTGCTAGGGATACTTATTTAAAATGGTCCTAATGGTAGAAAACATATCCTGCTTATGTAGAATTTTACATTCTTGAGCCACCAAATCACACGGTAAAAACTCTCCTAGAAGACAGGCAGAGTTCAAAACAGAAAAAGTAGCTGCTGCTTTTTCCCACTGACAAGAAAGCTCTGGATTTGTCTGGATGAGGAAATAATATACAGGCTAAAATGGGATTTGCTAAGACAGAGTAATTAAGCCCTAAGAGTACGTGGACAGCCTAGTAATATTTTTCTTATGTAAAGACATCAAGTCCCCTCGAGCAAGGAATTCCCTTTTCTGCACTTCCTGGCCCATTTTTGGTGTTTCCCAAGCTCCAAGTGCTGAGGCAATGAATTATTTTATTTGCAGTGAGGGCTCCTGCCTGGCAGTAAGAAAGGAGCAGAAATGATGTCATTTCATATGTTACATGGCATAAAGCCAGGCAGTAAGGGAGTTCATAAAGACACAGGATTGATGTTTGCACACACTGCTGTCATTTTTACTGCTTTTCAACCTCGTGCATCTCCCATGTCACTTAACATATTAACTTTTCTGAAAATGTATTTTTAAAAAAAACCCAACTGATTTTATTTAAAAAAAATAAATGCTGTATAGATAAGAGGACAGCAAAAAGTACACAGTTAAAGCATTGGGAGAATCCTACTTTGTTAGACAAAATCCCAGACAGTTTAATATATTTTCATTGGTAACAAGTGCCAGTGGGTTCAGGAGAAGAAATGAAAAAAATCCGGTGATGACAATAAAGAACAAACTAAACCCAAACAACATACATTCTTATGCCATCTCAGTTACTGTGTAATTTCCTGAAACTGCATTAAAAAAAAATGCAGCTGTGTGTGACTCCTTCCTTGTAAAGCAGAAAGACGTGCGCTAATTCTGGGCATTTAAATCTTCATGGCTTAAGAGTAGAATTTGCTCAATGAAAATCTTTTTCTGCTGTTTTTGTCAATGCTACATGAATCAAGAGTGACTTAAATATTGTGGCAGAAAAGGAAAAATACGAGACAAATGGGAACAAATGGTTTGATGACAGTTCGCTGCCTGAAGTGGGTGGTAAGGTCCCATCTGCATTTTTTTATCTAGCTACAGCATGGGGATACGCTAAAATTTTAACCACAGTCTGGAGGTTTTCTAGAGCCTTTTAGAACAGTATTCAACTAATGCAAGATCCAAAGCACAGTGTAAATAAATCCTACCTGTGTAAATATTAACTATTATCACAAGGTTATAAAGATATTTTATTTAATTTCAGGAAAGTCTGGCACAGAAAGCAGCTAAAGCTATAAAGAGGACAACAAAGAAAATCTATAAACCTGGTCCTGGTGCACAAACAATTTGTAAGTATGAATTTTACTACAATAGATATGGTAGCATAACCTTGCTAGCATCAGAACACAGCTTTTGAACAGAAAACTGAAGCTCTGGTTTCACGTAACTGGTACCTGTTTTCCCTTCCTTACATAGATTTAGCTCCTGGAGGGTCAGATGACTGGGCTTACGATCTTGGAATTAAATATTCTTTTACCATTGAGCTTCGGGACACGGGAACTTATGGATTTTTGCTTCCTCCTCAGGAAATTAAACCAACTTGCTTAGAAGCACTTTCTGCTGTCAAAGAGATAGCTCAACACGTTCTTCAAAACTTGTGATGTTGAATGTAATTTATTCCAGCATTACTGAACTTACTTAACTCAAATAATAATAAAAAGACTTGCAAATAATAATAAAAAGGCTTGCTGCTTTATTAAAATTATTTATATATAGGCAAAAAAAAGCATGACTCCACCCCTGTACTTCATTTTAGAATACAATGGGTTTTTTCAAACACACTAACATACCTACAATGGTAGTTCAGTGCATTACATATGTATATATAGTGCACACTATAAGGGGAGAACAGTACAGATAATCTTATACCCCTCTAAATGGTGACAGCTCCAGGTGATGGGGCATCCAACAGGCCTCTGATTGACAGGCAGCATACTGAGCAAGACCACATCCATAGGAGAGATTCCCTTATTTTGGTTATTCAAGCTATTATAGGATTTTCTTACAGGAGAACCATCCTATTGACCGTTTCCACTGTCAAACAGAAAGGGTGTTCACATGAGAACTTCCTGCTGCACACTTAGATAAAGGCAAGGACAGGTGGCCAAATCACTGATACCAAGTGGGAGCTGCCCTCAGGCTTCTCTGCTACAATTAGCTGGCTACGTTTATTTATCCTACAGCCACAGGTTTGTGCAGCACAACATAGGCCTGAAGGCCAAGCTGCACATGCAGTGCAGCACAGGGTCTACTCAGGTTCACCTGGATCACCAACTCCTCCACATACAGCTGTCTCCTGGTCAAGACCAATACAAGTCTAAAGACAAACTGTCATCACGCTGGCATGCTTGTTAAATGTGAGAATGTCACTGAAGATGAGACCCAGACATAGACGCTCGCTAGAGGGACAGGATGCCACCTAGAGGGACCTGCACAGGCTTGGGGAATGGGCCCTTGGTGAAGTTCAACAAGGTCAAGTGCAGGCTCCTATACCTGGATTGCGGAAACTGACCAGGCTGAGGGATGAAGGGATTGAGAGCAGCCCTGCTGAAAAGAACTTGAGGGTGCTCGTGAATGAAAAGCTCAACACGAGCTGGCAATGTGCACTTGCAGCCCAGAAGGACAACCGTACCCTGGGCTGCATCAAAAGAAGTGTGGCCAACAAGTTGAGGGAGGTGATTCTGCCCCTCTGCTCTGCTCTGGTGAGACCCCACCTGGAATACTGTGTCCAGCTCTGAAGTTCTCAGCACAGGAAACAGATGGACCTGTCAGAACAAGTCCAGAGGAGGGCCATGAAGATGATCAGAGGGCTTGTAAGAAAGATGGAGAGACATTTGTATACCAAGGCCTGTAATGACAGGACAGGGAACCGTTTTAAACAAAAAGAGGGAAGATTTAGGCTAAATATAAGGAAGAAATTTGTTACCATGGGGGTGGTGAAACACGGGACAGGTTGCCCAGAGAGGTGGTAGTTGTGCCATCCCTGGAAGTGTTCAGGGTCAGGTTGGACTGGCCTCTAAGCAACCCGATCTCATTGAAGATGTCCCTGCTCACTGCAGGGGGCGTTGGACTAGATGACCTTTGAAGGCCTCTTCCAAACTATTCTTGAATCATAGAATGGTTCACCTGCAGCGGGCAGTTCTTCATTCTCACAGCCCCTGCCTTTGCCTTCTGAGACTTGGGCAGCATGGTTAAAGAGACCTTGCCAAGGAAGACTGAGGCAAAAAAATCGAGTACCTTAGCCTTCTCTATATCCTGGGTCACCAGGTGTCCTGTTTCCTTCCAGAGAGGGCCCATATCTTCCCTAGTCTTCCTTTAATCACTAACATACTCATAGGATTTAATTCTGCCTGGGCTCCAGCTTGCGTCATGTGTTGCCTGGCTGCTCAGTCAGTTTCTTTGCATGCCCTCCAGGCTACCTGTCCTTGCTACCACCCTCTGTAGGCCTTCTTTTGGCTCTTGAGCCTGCAGGAGCAACTTGTTCATCCATGGAGGCCTCCTGGCACTTTTGCCTGACTTCTTTGTTAAGATACACTGCTCCTGAGCTTGGAGGAGGTGATCCTCGAATACTACACAGCTTCCTTATGCTCCTCTCCCCTCCAGTGTTTTATCGCACAGAACCCTACCAAGCAGATGCCTCAGGAGGCCAAATTCCGTGATTCTTTTTTGCACCTCGGCCGCACTGTTCATCATCCCCACAACCCCTATCGGCCCAGGCCAAGAAACTGGACTGACAAACCCACGGAGCTGGGGCAAAAGCCTAAAGGCTGCCGAGGACCGCCGCCACCCCCCCACAGCTGCCGGCGGGGCCGAGGCCCCTTGAAAAGTTGGGGTGGGTGCCCGCCGGTTTCCGCCGGCAGAGCAAATAGGCTGGCCTTCCCCTGTCCCCTCCCCCCCCTCCCTCCCACAACATGGCGGCGCTTCCGCCCGGCCCGCCTCCTACGTCATCACCGGCGCGGCGCGGCGGGCGGCGCGAGGGGCCGCCGGGAAGGGGCGCGCGCGGC
>JAOXNO010000001.1:179554756-179605538 GCA_028565335.1 Limnodromus scolopaceus | reverse complement strand
TCAGGCCCGGGAGGACGGACTCCCCCCTCGCCCCCTCCCACCCTCTCCGCCCCGGGCGGCGGCGGAGGAGGCGGCGGGGAGCGGCGCGGCAGCGGATGGAGCTGGTTAGTGCGGCGGAGCGGCCGGGGGCGCGGAGGGTGGGGAGGGCCGTGAGGGGAGGAGGCGGGGCGGGCTAGGCCCCTGCGGCCGCTTTGTTCCCCCCCCGCCCCCGCCTTGCTCTGGCCCGGGGCACCGGGGGCGCCGGGGCTCCGCGGCCTTCAGAGCTGCGCCGCGGGGAAGGGCCGCGTTCCGGCGCCGCGGCGGCCCGGTACCGTGCGAGGTGGCAGTGGGGGAGGGGGCACTCCCCGAGGAAGGGGGCGAGGCCCGGGGGCCGCGGGTTCGGGCCTGGCGGTGGCAGCCATCGGTCGGGGAGCGGTTCTGTCAGTCGGGTTCCGCGCTGGGGCCTGCCTCCCCCCCTACTTGGATCTTCCCTGTTCGTGGGATGTATTTTCCACGTTAATGGGACTCTTCCCCCATTTTCTGGCAGTAGGATAGTTTCTGCTTTATGCGCTTAGAGGGACTACTAATTTCGCTCCTATAAATTCATTCATCACCATTTCCGTAGATGGCGGCTACTGCTAACTCCCATCCCTTCCAGAACTTATAAGGCTGGGCATTAGGTTGGGTTAGCATTACCAATGGTCTGCTTAGGTCCTCACCTTTGACTCCTCTGCTGGGTTCCCCTTCCGCCATTGATTTCTTGTCCACCTTCTGCAAGACATTTTCAAGAACAGATTGTGGCAGATAGTGGTTTAGCACCAGCACCTTGTGGTATCTTGCTCTGGTGGTGAAACACTTGTGGTGCCTCTGTGCAGATGGGAGTGGACAGACTAAGCCCATGAGCTGAGTGTACCTGAAAACCTGAAGTGTGGCTGTACGTGGCTATGCCTGAGATAATACCCCCAGCTTCTTGGCATGTTTGCCAGCATGTGACAACATGCTAATGTGGTGATCCCATTTACAGATTGGACATAGCAGGTATCCAACAAACTCCGTATGAAAGCTCAATGAGCTTGGATCTGTTTGCACCAGTCTGCATAGACTGCCCCTTAGTCTGGTAAAACATCTTCGAGTATGAGGACTTTGTTAGACATATGGGACGCTGTATACTTTCTTTAGTGATGCTAGGGCCTGATTTTTTAATTTATGTATTTACACGTAGAAAGCCAACCATGATTTTATACTTGTGAAATCATAATTAGCGGTTGTTTATCACTACTAATGGAGAAATACCGAGGGATAGGTTCAAGTCAACATGGTGATGTGTTAACAGTATGGAGTTGTTAAAGTAAATTTGGAATAATTTCTAGTTCTCTGTCAAACAGGCTTCTTTGTGTAAGTTGAAGAGTGCTAGACTGACATCGCATAAACGCACAAACAGTATTTTACTATTATTTTGAAAGCTGGTTAACAACACGCTTTACTATTTTTAGCATTATCTTTACGTAGTAAACCTGTGGAGCTCCTTCAAATATCACTATTTTATTAGCATTGTGACATGGAAATGCTAACGTTGTAATCCGGAACAATGACGTTTTCTTCTTTCTAAGCCGTTACTTAGTTGTCAACAGGTATTTAGTGTATCCTAGAGTGTTAAAATCAGTTTGTACCTGAACTCCTGTAGGACTTTAATTTTAAAATTTTGCTTGTTATTTTAAATGGCATATTATTTATCACTTCAAAGGTAGGGTTTTCTTAAGTGACATAATGTTTAGCCTGTGTGTGGTGTGCATGTATGCATGTGCAGACATTGACATGCTTACTGGTGATGCCTTGGATGACTTAAAGAGATTTTATCTCCTTACAGTTTTTTGTGAACTTTGCTTTTGTTCTGTTACATCTCAGTTTCTAATTTTCCTATAGAAGCAGAATTAATTTTTGCAGCGGACTGGATTAGCTTTTTCTAACAGAAAAGCAGGTGTTTGAGATGTGTTTCTCCTTGTTGTAGCTTATGTAATATACTTCTTTTGAAGAAAAACGTTAGCATGCCTGACACCAAAATGTAAGAGCACTGATAATAAAACTACAGAATTCCAGTGAATATTATGTCAATTATATCAGGCTTCATTGATTTCAGTTACTTGTTTAGTGCTCACTAGGTATACTTGCTTCTTTCTAGTCTGTCTACATTTTAGATTTATTCATGATGTAACACTGAGATACATTTTACTTCAAATGGTAGTATAATTAGTGTCATTAACAGATTGTCTTTCACCATGGAAAAGTTACTCTATTTAAAGAATAACTTAGATGCATCTGTGAGTAAATTATCATAGTGTTCAAATATTTCTGATTTATTATTAAAGATTCCTGTGGATCTTAATTATGTATGGAAAAGTGATACATTTCAGTTAAAACCTTATCTATAGAATTTACTTTAGGAGTATAAAGTTAATTTCTCTTAGTTGTAGTAAGTTGTTCAGAAGTTGCGGGCACTTCAACACCCCTAAGTAGATTTAGCCATGCAATGTACTGTACCTCAAACAGAGAAGTACATAATTTTCTACTTAGAAACTTTTTCTTCTGAAGTCATTGTAGTAATTATTTGAAACATTGAAATGTGAATGCTTAAGGCTCAGTCCACACTGATACTCAGTGCTGTCTAATCCATATGAGTTGATAAGGAGATGATAATTCAGAGACGCAGGAGTTTGATGGAAAGGAAAGTCATTGTGCTGGCCATCAGTGTGGGATTGATAGCAGGACTGTGATTATCAAAGGTAAAGAAACAAAATATGAAAATGTGGGAGAGTTGAGCAAGTTATGGGAATTTTTATGGGATGTTCTATTTCAATTGTTCTTGATTATCCACTGATGTGTAGTCTGCAAAATTTGGAAATCAAACACTCTAGATATTTCCCCTCCCCCCTATAGTACTTGTTTATAAGCAAAGAAGCTTGTCAGTAGTATAAAACTGTAGTTATGCATCTGAGATTTCAACTGCAGTATTGTTTTCATAGTCTCTTTTATTTTTCCAACTTGCTTGGTATTTGAAGAATAAAAATGGGAGTGATTGCATTTTCAGATACAGACTCTCAAATGTGATGATTGACATAGTGAAAATTTCACAGTTTGACTCTGAATAGTGTGTCTGGACTGTAATCCTGTAGGCTGTATAACAGCTATGTTCACTTAAGAGTGAAATCTCATGCAATTCCGATTGCAGGAGTGAGACTCTTACGATAATATGTGCATACAGAGAGCGTATGCTGTGCAGTCACGGCATGCTGGCTTTCTTTACTTAGAATAATTTCTTATGAAAGATCTCTTCTTAATGAAGTATCTGTTTTTAATTGCAAACCAGTGGTTATGGGCCAGAATGTAAAAATAGAATTGACAGAATGCTACCTGGAATAATAAGGTTGGGGTTTTTTTTCACATTCCAAGTTTTTTGTTTTATTTAAGATAGGGGGTTTTACAAACCGTAGAAGATTCAGGGTTGGATGGTGTTCTTTTAATTTCCTATAAGGAAATTATGGCCAAAATATAGGGAAATGAGTGGTTGGAAATAAATTATCTGTTCAGTTATGATGATGTTATCCCCTTCATCCTCTCCATGTTTATAACTATCCTTTTAAGCCTAGTCATCATCATAACTTCCTATAGAAGTTAATTCCAAGAAGGTACTATTTGCTGGGTAAAAAGTAACATTTAAAAAAAGATGTTTTGCCTCTGTTTCCTTGAAAATGAAAGGACATTCAAATTAGGAGGCAAAATGAATGTAAGGTTTTGGTATTTGTATACTCCTATCATGTCAGTGTGTACTGTACTTATGCATTAGATGCACTCATTTTATCTGTCCTTCATGCGTTGAACCCTCTCCCTATGCCATTGCCAGTGCCGTTCTTCTAACCCTTTTTATTCCAGATATCGCTCTTTTTACTGTAAATATTTAAACCAAATTCGGTATTTGGTATATGATCGTCTTATTAAAAATGCTTGTGCACATGTCAGTTGATTTTTATATCCTCTATTAAGTGTAGCTGCATGAAACCTTACAAATTCAGTGGGTTTTTTGCTGAAATACAGTGGGAAACTATCCTGAAATGGAAGGATACTCAGCTAGGTGAGATGCGGTATTGTTTTGCTTTCTAACTTTAATGGTTTATCCTGTCAGACTTTATAACTACTGCTGCACATTGAGCTGTCCACAATGACTCCTAATTATTTTTCTCAGAAGACTGGACTAATTTGAACTCATCAAGTATTTAGATAAAATCATTTCTCCTTGTGTGCATTACATTATATTTATTTGCATTTCATCTGCTGTTGTATTACTCAATTTTCTAACTCAATTAGATCTTTCTGGAAATCTCTATTCTCCACAGTTTTTACTAACCCAAATAATTTCCTACTACTGGCAAATTCTATTATTTCACTGTCTGCTTCCACTAATTGGTGTTAACCATTGTTTTTAATGTCTGGTGTACACCACATGGTTAACTTCTACCCTCTCTGAGCATCTTGGTTAACATCTTAGTTACCTGAACCTTACTCATGAGATAAAATTCTTCAGATAATCAAAGGCTTGGGGAAGTAGTCACTAGAGCTGAGCTGAGAAATCTTTCGAGTACATAGCATAAGCTTGCTTTCTTCTGTTATAAAGAAGCTAAAGTGCTTAGCAAGAGCTTCAGCACAGTTTTGTTTATAGAAAGTGCACAGGTGTCAGACTTCCAAGGAGGGCTTGTCATTGAAGTAGCTGTAGGATTCAGATAATGGGGTTTCACCAAGGTACAAGGGAAAAAAAAAAAAGTATTACCAGTGTCAAGTGGAAAATACATGTTACAGCAGTATTATGTTTTATGTACATTTGTCCACATTTATGCATTATAATTTTTTTTTTCTGTAGAATAGAACCTTACAATCTGAATGCTATGGGAACGTATTGCTGATCAGATCAGTGAAAATTGGTATTAATCCAATCTAATGGGTGTTAGTTTAAACTTATATTCTTCTGACTGTATGGATGAGCTTTTTGTCATTTGTAACTTGTTTGTGTTTGAGAGATTAGCCTCAGTGTGTGTGTTCTAAACGCAGTGACACATGAATAGGAGCAGGAAGTTAGGAGAGTAGTATTTGGCTATTTTATACTGACTAACGACCTCTAGAATGATGGCACTTTGCAATACAACATAGAGGTGTTTTTTTGAGCTGTATATAAATTGTCCAGCAACTGGAAGATTTTCTCAAATTGATTTTATTTCTATGTAGATCAAGTAGCACTTACAGAATGGACAATATTTTTTGGAGCCTATTTTGCCCTTTTTCTACAACCTGTTTCTAGTGCTCAATGTGTATCTTCCTTTAAAAAAAAATAAAATTCTTCCTGTATTCCATAACTCCTTTCTTTCTCAGGTAAGATAAACTGTGACTTCTTACTTAGCAAACTTATGCTGTATTTGCTTCAAAATATGTTTCTCTTAATGAAAGTAAGTTACTTCTTGAGAAGCTTAAGAAGTGTATCACTGTTGTGGTTTTTTGTTGTTTTTTTTTTTTTTTTAAACTCAGGTTGTTCTAAATAATTATAGAATACAAACTAGTAACAAACACAGAGTGTGGTCTTCAGTAGGTTGTCACAACAAATGAAGGGGAAAAAATGGAGCTCTCATTTTTTGACATTTGTTTTGAAAATGGGAGTAGTTTTAATGGTCAGAACTTGTTTCTGAGAGATTGGTGAAGTAACATTAAAAGTTCTTTTCACTTGGAGTCACTTGAATTGATGCACAAAAAATACATGACAAAGGAAAGTATCTGTTCTGTGTGGTGTTTGCTACCTAAATGAATAACATATCATATGATCTTTCCCAAAGAGAAGCTGAAGAACTCAAAACAGGTCATAAAATAAAATGAAAAATTATCATTACTAGTGTTAAGCTTACTAGTTCAAATCAGAGGCATTCCTCATTATTAGATACATTTCACCCATTTATGACTTCTTTTTCTTTCTTCATCACCTCTGCAGCAGCTCTTACAACGTGTATCATACTATTTTATTCATGTGAGTTCAGTGTCAATAGCCCCAAACTGAAGGATTTTACAGTTTTGCTTTTTTTTTTGGTTGAAGTAGTACAAAATGTCAAAAATTAGAAGGAAGGTCACAGTGGAAAATACCAAGACCATATCCGATAGCACATCCCGAAGACCCAGTGTGTTTGAAAGGCTTGGACCCAGCACTGGAAGTACTGCAGAGGTGAGTTGTAAAAGTGTTCTTCTTTTCCTCCCCGCCCCAGCATCTTCTTTTCCAGGATTCAGGTGGTGGGAAAGAGTAGCTCACAAGTACCAAATGCTCAGATGTCACTGATGTTAGTAAAGGTGAAAAGAACTCCTTAACACTTGGATGTTCAACATACTAATACTAGACATTTCAAGTAACGTGTGTTGTCCCAGCTTCTAGAGAGGAGCAGTAGTACTGTTTATATTCATAGTATTTCCACCAACTTAAATTTTTCTGTACCAGACCTGATGCTCATTGTTGATTTTTTTTTTTTAATTAGTTATATTACTGGTGGACAGAAATTACAGATAAATGGGAGTTAATGTGGAGTCATTTGTTTGTTCTGCCACACTCACACCAATGGTATTTCCAGAAATGAGTGTGAAATTCACCCAGTAATGTCTGTCTCTTAGACACAGTGCCGTAACTGGCTGAAGACTGGCAACTGCCTCTATGGGAACACATGTAGATTCGTACATGGCCCTTCACCACGAGGTAAAGGCTATAGCAGCAGTTATAGAAGGTAAATCAAGAACTCACTTTGAATTCTTCACATGCTGTAGGAAAATAGCTTTTGCAACTATGTCTTCTGTTGTTTTTTTTTTTTTTTTTAAAGTGAAATGATGTGATGTGCCTAATGGTATGTTTTACTGATAACCAATTGCATTGTGAAGCTGCTCAAAACTATTAATTTGGCAACTTACAGTGGGTTTTCTCAGGTCTTTGTTTGTATGTACCTTTAAAAAATGAATGGAGTCTGCTGGATGAAGATTAACTTCTTATATTACTTGAAATGGGAAGTTCAAGTACCTTAATACTCTTTTTTTGTGTGTAGTGTCATTGCAGCTTCTGATATGCCTTTCTGTCCTTTTCTAAAATGCTTTTTTTGCAACTACTTACAGCAGTACTCACATACTCGCAGCCCTTCTGCCTTTGCTATATTGTTTGATGAATAAAGTGTCTGTCCTTTCTCTCCTGTTGTGAGAAAACATTTCTCTTCAAAACATAGTTTGGTGACTTTGTGTGTCAGATATAAACCAAATATCCTGTGTCACAGGAAGAGATCCAAAAAATTACTTCATTTTTCAGAAGAGAATATTTTTTAATTATCTGCCTTGTCATATGTTACTGTAATTTAAATATTTTTTCCATCTGTCCTTTGTGTGGCATAACACCTTACTTAAACTGAATGTGACAGTAAATTTTATAGAAACAACTGTGCTTTATAGTGCTACAGTAACGTCAGTGTTACCTCTAGATAGTGGATGGACACACTGAATCATCAAATTGTAAAACAACAACAGGAAAGTTGGTTTGAGGTTAGGGTTCTGTCTCTGGTTCTGTTGTCCTATTCCTGTGGCATACTCTCAGGATGATACTGACTTTGCTCGTTTGATCTTCCGCTCCTTCTAAGGTGGTAACAGCTGGGATACAAAACGTATCACTGAGTTTAAGGTTTCTTTCAGCGTGTAAAAGACTTTGTTCTGTACTGAATGCTGAATGTTCCAAATGGGAAAAGTGGGTGAATTACTGGTAGAGATTAAATTTAAAAACTGTTAGAATGTCATTTTCTCCTGATTTCAGTGTTTGGAGCACTCAGTGTGTAGTTCTGCTTGGTGATTTGAAGAAAAGTCACATTTCTTTTAATGATTAAATCTTTGTTTCTGCTTCACTGTCACCCTTGACTTTTTAAGAATAATGCTGATTTACTACTGTTTTTTGTTGATAACTTTTTTTTTTTGCTAGAACTGTATGAAAAAGTCAAACGACAGATCTTACCGCTGATTTGTCTGATACATTCAATATTTAATAAAGGTGTTCTTAAAAAGGGGGAGGAAGACCTTACATACACTACACTTACTTACACCCCCACACATACACTAAAGCAGACAAATGAAAAAAGCAGTCCTGTCTTCAGAACTTTCTACTGATAGCTCTTGGCCAGGCACAGTAAAAGCTGGTTTATGTACATAATAAAATGTTGGCATATTGATGCCGTTTAACTATTACAGATATCTTTACAAATGTTATCCAGGTATTCTGAATGCAATTTTATTGGCTTTTTGTGAGCAGAGCTAACATTGCTTCCACATCAATTTAGTTAAAGTATCTGGGACAACATAATGATGACATGTCCAGGTGTGTTTTGCCAGGCCTGTTGGTGAAGTCTTTTGTCTGCTTTGCAAGCAGTTTAGTAGGACAGAGCAAGTCTTACTGCCTTTCTGTCTTGCCCTCCAATTTTGTATCTCATTCATAAATAAATCTCATTGTTAATGGTTTTATCTGACCGTAATGCCTCTCATAGTTCAGAACATCACCAGACAGTAGGATAACGTGAGTCTAAGTTGTTGAAAAGAATCTTAAATCTAGTTTGGTTATAACTCCATTTCAGCATTAATGCTGCCTCTCATGGCATGAATTTTAATCTTGCTGTTATGAAAAGAAAATCTAGCATGTTTTTACATATAAAGCTTTCCTGCTGAGGATATTAAGAATTCAGTAATAGACATGCCAGTCTTCCAGGCATCTGAAGTAAGGAGAAGCTAAGAAGGAAAGAGCTGTGTGTAAACAGCTATCCCACAAGGAGTTTTGCTCTCTTGCTCCACTTACAGATTGTTGGTTAAATGCCTGGCAGCTTCCTGCTGCTTCTTTTATGCTATTGTCAGAATCTGTGCCATGGTAGCATCCCTCTCCCTAACCTGTCTGATCCTCTTCATGCTGGATCATTACTCTAGATTTAAAAACCCAACTGCAGTAATACTAGGTAAGAACTTACGGATTTTGCAAGGTTCAAATATTGTTGTATGGGAAACTGAAAAACAGGACAATGATTCATAAGCATTCAATTATAATATATCCACTATACACTAATAATTGTCATCTCTCTATAAAGGCACGTGTGTGTGCACATACACACAGATATTCCCAGACAGGTGTGTTGTCACGTCTGCCTGCTGCTAGAGTGGTGTTCCCTGACACTGTAGGAGGTATAGAAGCAAATATCTTAACTACAATTCTAACTCTACGGTTCATCTGTTGAAATTCAGCAATGTGCCTTACCTGGAATAAATGAAGGTCCCTTTTGGAGGAGGGGCAGAAGAAAAAAGTTGTATATAAAAGAAGCCATTGTATAAAAATTAAAATTGTGCTACATCTGAAAGGCAAATCAAGTAGTAGGCCAGCTTGTTTTTCTGTGCATTAAGGCAAAGTATCTGAAGAGAGTCACAGCTTCCTGAGTAATTATTTCTTAAAATTTGTCAGATTTTTCAGTCTGATTTTTATTAGCCTTTTTGGGGCATTACAGTGGTTTTTTTGGGAGGGGTAGGGTGATTACCATGACTTTGTGTTGGTAAAAACTAAAGTTCTCCTAAAGCTGAAAAAGAACCAAATGCCAAACCAAACAAAAAACCACCAACAAACCCCAACCCTGGAGCTATAGCTTTTTTCATTTCTGTGATTTCTCGATAACTTTTGTAATCTTTAGGTAGATTTGAATAATCTTTTAACAAAGTAAGTTTTTTCTTCCCTCCCATACTGAAAAAGGTACCAGTTCAGGGTGAAACAGTTCAGGTGTTTGTTTCACTCCAGCATATAACTTAAAGAAAAAAACCAAAGTATTAAAATATCAACTGTCTCTCCAGAAAATACGTGAGCTGCATTCAGTGTTAAGTTCTCTTGCTCTCTCCTTCAGCTACCAGATTTTTTTCTGAAATAGCTCCTGTTGAGGAACAATATTGCTAGTACATTATCTATAACATTTTTGCCTTTTAAATTAATTTTCAGTTTCACAAATCCAAATCCTTTGTGCCATAGCTAATGTATTATTAAAAATTAAGGCATTGAATTGCCACTTTAATGTTGAAAGACAGCTTATTTGTTAAGGTAGTTGATGGTTGGAATGCTTCAGAGTGTTTTGGTAATGCAAAGGAATTATCTTTCTAAGTTGAGAGGAGGGAAAAGAAAAAGATATCTTAAGTCTTAACCTTTCCTAAAGTCAGACACTTTAAACATGGTATAATAATGCATGCAAAAGAGAACTTGTTTACATTTGTATGCTGGGTATTATTTAATCCTTCTAAGCTCTGAAAGAAGGAGCATGCTACTGTACGTTTCCTCTGATCTAGTGACCTGTATTTGCAACTTCATGAATAATTAAATACATTTAAAAATTAGAGCAGTCACTGGTCTTTTTCTTCTTAGATCATAAGACTCTTAGCCTTATGACACAGTTTAAAGAATTAAATATAGGCAACATTGCAAAAGAGGAAGTGGAAACCAGTTACTGTTTTTCAAGTATGCACAGGTTGAAAATGAAATAATATGGATTTTAATGTATTACGTGACAGAGGAAGGGTGGGAGAAACAATGCTTTCTAAATGGAAACCCTAATTCTGACTGAAAAACAAGAAAGGCAAATTTCATTATTCAAATATTATATGAAACTCATATAATCAACTAAGTCACCATCAGTATCTCTTTATGGTTCTTCAGTGTAAACTGATGGGTACAGATCCAGTACTTTCATCTGACTGTTTCACAGAAGAATTTGTAATTACAGCTAACAGCCATTACAAAAGTACCAAACTCGGTATCAGGCCAGATTTATATGAAAAGAAAATAATTTTCTTGAACTGAAAGATCATTTGAAGCAGCTCTTATATCCCCTTTGCTTAAGAACTTGTTTAAATGCAAGGGTTGTTCTCCTTTATCCCATAAAGTGTAAATGAACTTGTGAATCCATACTAAGAGGAAACAAAATTATATAGATGTCTTGTAGTAGTGTAGGATATTACCCCTCCCTTCCCACATCACAGTAATACCTTTTACAGAAAATATACCTTAATGTTGCATAACTAGTAGAGTTCATAAAATATTTTGTAATTAAATAATGAAATAATTATGTTACTGCAAAATGGAAAATGGAGGAGGCGTCCAAGAGTGAATTTCTGGTGAATGGTCTTTCAACAGCATTTTTTTTTGTTGGCAGTCTCACCAGGATCATGAGGGGATGGCACCTAGGTCAGGTTATGTCCACTTGCAGACTGCATCCATATCCAGAAGTGCTTCTGTGTGGCTGTCATTGCTAGTCTACAGTAGTTTGACTCTGCATTAATTTAAAAAAAAAAATATATATATATAATATATATATTAAAATCAGTGCAGCTTAGAATATGGAGAAGGTTAAAGATGTCTTGAAAGACTTGGTAGGAGTGGTTGTGAAAGACATTTGCATGATGGTCAAAAAAGATTTGTTCTGGATAGGATCACCTAAAGCTAATCTAGAGTAGTAACTGAGTCATGCCATATATACATACAAGTAATTTTTCTTCGTAGAGTCAAGTCTTTCTTGATGTTCTGAAAGAGATGTTTTTTTAGAATGCGTAAGCCCATTAGAATTGAATATTTTTTTTATTCATCCACTTCTCTTCTGGGTGGGAGGTTTATATCTTTCTGTATATACTAATAAAAATAATTAAAAGACAGTTTGTATTCTTTTAAAAACATGCCATAGAACTGGTTATATTTTGTGTCTGTATTATACAGGTCACCAGAAAGACCCACTGGAGATCTTCGGGAAAGAATGAAGAACAAACGTCAAGACGTTGAGGCAGAGCCACAGAAACGAAGTACAGAGGAATCATCCTCTCCTGTTAGGGTAAGAGTGGAGTTTGTAGAACTCCAGAATCCCTCAGTAGCAATTGGGCAGTGTGTCCTAGAAAACTGATTGTGGTGACTTGTAATGTTTAAAATGTTTTAATGAACTGATCATTTTGTACATAGCATATGGCATATTTTATTATGAAGTGTCTTAACAATTGTATTATTTTGCAATTTTATAACATTTTCTGGTCCTTTGGTTCCCAAAGATTTTATAAATCATGCATTTATGTTATAAATACTGATAAACAGTTATTAAATAACAGGCAGACACTTTAATTATTACCGAGAAAGTATATTAACCGTTGTTCCAACCATCCACTATTTTACCCCCAACACTTACTCATGTCCATTATTTTACATGCATCCTGACTCCAGTTATTCATCCCAAATTTGCTTTTGATGAGACCATGCATTTACCGTTGTGCTGGTTCATTTTGCCGTCCTCTTTACGTACCCATCAGCCATCCCAACTACTCACTGTTGGGTTTGCAAAAAATTCATTCATTATCATTCTCATTTTCTAATCATCATTCTGCAACCCTGTACCCCTCAAATATCAGAATTTAGTCATTTTTACATTGTGTTATCTGTTCCTGCATTCATGTTAAAATCAAATAGTGGCAAAGTTGGTAGTGTGACCCTGCAACTGTGTAACAGTAGCACCAGTGTATTCCTGCGTCATTTTTTTTAAGACCATCTTCATATGAATAATGGGAAAAAGTTTTTATTTGTAAAAAATCAATTTTGCTTCTGCAGGTATTAACAGGATTCTTTTTTTTTTTTTCCTCTCGGTCTGTTCCTACTTGCTGTGTAAAATGAATTTTTGTGTCAGGTGTAAAGAAATCAACAGCAGCTGCTATCATTAAATTAACCTTGACTTACCTTCCAATCATGTTTTCAGTTGCTGTTAATTTGTGTAAACTTTCAATCTTTTTACTCTTTTACTTAAATGTGTTTCTTTTATTTTCTAATAGTTTAAATAAACTGTTCAGTACATGGTTGGTGGGAAAAGTGTTTTTCCAACCGCTATTAAAAATTTCCTGTAACTTCTCTCCTGGTACAACTCTAATTTTGATGTAATTATTTTGGTTAGTTAAACCTGCTTTTTATAGTGTTCTATTAATATAATAATAAGATACTCTTAAACAACTAAACCCCAAGTAAAGGTGAACTTGAAGAAGGTATCGGAGAATTAGCGGCTCTGTTAAAGTGCCAAAGAATTATTTACGGGACAAGCACACTGCAGAGAAAAAAAAATACTCTGCTTCAGTGTCATAAACCAGAAGGCTGAGGAAACCACTGAGCTTTTGTATAAGTTGCATGGAGGCAACTCTCAAAATATGGGCTATCCAAAGAGAATATTCTGGAACAAACAGTCGTCAAGAGTTGCATTGCAAAGAACCAGGATATCAAAAAGAACAGAAGACTGAAGTGACTGAACCACTAACAGAAATCTTGCTCCATCGTTAGAGCTACTATTATGGTGGAGCTCTAGTATCTGACATTTCCATCTCTTATTAAAGCTTTTGGGATAACAGAGGAGCTGGATAAGAAATCTTAACTTTGTTTTGAAATAATAAAAGTAGCTTGTTCCGTAAAAAGTTTCATAGTTGTGGGGTTTTTTTCAAAAGAAAAAAAAAAAAGCAGCACTGTTCTTGCAGACAAATTTTGTTCTTCACTAGTCTGCTAGCCTGAAACGTAGAGTAGTAGTGGCTGAGAAAGAATTGTCTTATACAGGTTAAACCTTAAATAGCTCCTTTTGAAACAAGGCTTTTGAGGCATATAGATAGTCAAAGAATAGCAGGTATAATATTGTCGGATTTGGAAGCCAGCTAAGGGGAAAATCTTGGATTAATTTCAAATGATGAAGTTACAGAGGATGCTATGGTGCTTCATCTAAAGAGCTATAACTTTTTAAGAATGTGGAAAAAATGTTGGACATCCCAAATGTCAAACTTTGCAGAAGATATGAAAGCAGTAGTTGAGATTACTAAAGTCTGAGGAATGCTATGGGGACTGGGGGAAGATAGTTTTTGGCAGTACAATGGCAGATGAAACTTGGTCTTGGCAAGTGCAAGGTAATGTGCAATGAAGAAAATGTTTAAAACACAACGTCATGAACGAATATTTTGAAAGTAACTGAAACTATCCAGTAGAAAAAGTTATTGTGGACAGCTCAATGAAACCATCTGATCAAAGTGCAGTCACGGTTGCAGAAGCAAACATTCAGATATATAAAAATGGAATAGAAAACGATCAATATTATGCTGTAGAAATTCATGGTCCAGTTTTATTTGAAATGCTGTTTGGTTGTGGTTACCTGTATGCAAGAAAATACAGTCAAAGGTCATTTTGAAGTGGGCAAGGAGGTGAGAAAGAGACCGGAGAGAAGAAAGGACATGTGGTGAATGCATGTGATGTGTGATTGAAAGAATGTAAATTAGATGCGTCATACTTATACTTTATTCCAGTAGAAAGAGTGACAAATTTGAAAATGACAAGGGGAAATGCTATTTATATTATATATGACAATTCTACCTGATTGCCAGAAGATACAGTAAAAAAACTGGATAGGTTCCACAAAAAGTCGAGGCAGTATGACTAGTATAAAATCTTTTTAGGAGAGATTTCTTTTTCTTTGGAGGCGTAAGGTAACTAGTACAATCTGTATGTATTTAGGAAGAAGCTTCCTATACAGACAACTTATAGAATATATCCCTTATTATTTCTTCATATCTTGTACTATTATTTTCAGAGACAATATGCTGTGTTATGTGGACAACTATGGTGAACTCAGTTGTTTCTGTGTTTCTCAGATTTGTGTTTGGAATTATTTCAGCACTGTATGTTAGTGTACCAATTATTATACAAACAATTAGATAAGATTCCTGCTGTTATTGTATTTAGTTGGAAATTTTTATCTTGAATTTTTCTCCATATTACCAGACAGTTACATTGGAGTGTACGAAGTATTACCTAAAGTATTACCTGGGAGGGGTGTGTGATCTGGGAGAAACAGTGGGAAGAACTTAACGTATGTTTAGGAAAGGTTGTTGTAAGGAATGTGTATTACTTGTTTCATATCTGTGCTTTTTGTTGCTGTGGTTTTTGAGTATCTCCACTGGAAATGGAAGTCGGCATTGTCTTCCATCTCTGAAATGGAAACAATACCTGTTCATTTCAGGGAAACCTTAGATTCATTTTCTTTTATGTTTGTGTAGTGTGGTAGTAGTTTACACTATGAAGGTATTATACATAGAGCAAAATAGTACTGTGCTTGCACAAAAGATTTTAGCAGTAATACATGATAGCTTTTTCTAGATTTAAAGGAATCTGTGCCTTTGAATTAGTTTATATTGCTGATATATGTGCTGATAAGGCTGAAACTGAAGCTTCTGCCTTATGTGACTTGTAGGTTGTAAGAGTTTATACGTATTTTCTCTGTTGGTGTTGGCAAATAACACTCCTTGGCTAGAAGCGTATTTGGGAGACTGGATGAGTCCTTTTGTGCTTGGCCAAACCTTCTGGCTGTAGTGGGAAATTCATTGAAGTAGACATCAAGTCTTGTGCTGTAGAGCGTTGATCATATCTTATGGGGTGTGGAACTCCAACTTAAGTAGACATTAAATTGAATACAATCTCACAGAATTCAGCCATAATGTTGTATTATTTTATTCCTTTCTTAAGTAGCATTTCTTCTGAACATCAACATTAAACTGGAATCATCTATCCAACGCATATAAATAATTTAACTGTGAACATATACCTGAAAACAGCATAAACAAAGTCTACTAAGTTATTGTTTACCCTTAGGACAATCTACAATATTATTTTTAGTAAATAGTTGTATTATTATGAAATTTTATTGTTTCTTGTCTAGTAAATGGCATTTTTTCAGAGTCTGCAGAGAAATAGGTTACCTGTGTGGCTGAAGTGGATACAGCTTCTTCAAGTACAAGTGAAAGATATGCTGTTGGCCTTTAGGAGCTTGACTTATTTTATTCTTGGCTTATTAGGGGATAGATAAAAAAACCAACTGTATAAAGTATGATAAGGTCTATAAGGATATGTAGGAAATATTTACTCCCCATAGTATGAGAGAGTTAAATGCATATAAGTGGAACAAGTACAATAAAAGGTATTGAAGACTTTTCCACGAGAAAATTCAAGTATGTGTTCTAAACAATCGTAACTTAAATTTTTGATTTGCATGCCCCAGGAAAATATACTCAATTTCTAAACTGAGATTTTTTTTTTAGAAGATGCAATGTTACCAGAATCTTTTTGCCTGACAACTAAACTGAAGTCATTAGTGTATGAATGGACTCGGATCAAGTTGTCCTGACCTGTACGATAGCATACTTGCATAAAAATTGTCTGTTCCCTTCCCCTATATTCAGTAGTTCAATAAAATTCCTTTCATTGAAGTTTTTGTTCTCAGTTCTTCTGTAGACGTGTGATTGTGCCACTACTGAATCTCTCCACTGAAAGGCAAAATTACAGGCTGTTTCAAGATGCTTGTGTTCGGTTGTAAGTTTGGAGATGTAGGCAAGATACATACAAGTTGTGTAGTATTTTTAACATGGGATATTAAATTGGTCTTGAAGCATTCTGACTTACCTGCACTTTCTCTGCTGACAAATTTTTTTGGGAATTTGCTTTGAGAAGTTTTTTTGAAATCAGTATGTAGAGGATGACCTAACATGCATATTTCAGTCTGCTAGTAATACATAGTTTTGAATTAATAGAAACTAGTATTGAAGAACTAGTATTGAAAACTAGTGTTGAATTTATATTGAAGAAATCTTGTTTATTGTTGTTTATGTTCTAGGAATTAGTTGGAGTACATAGCAGAAGTACACAGTTTAATCAGTATATAGAGGATGTTCTAACGTGTATTTCAGTTTGCTAGTAACAAATGGTGTTGAATTAATAGGAACTAGTATTTAAGAAATTTTGTTTATTGTTTGTTTATACTGTAGGAATTAGTTGGAGTATAAAGCAGAAGTACAGCGTTTAATAGAATATATGCAACCTTCAAGGAGGGCAGTCTAGAAAAACTAAGATATTCTAAAAAAAAAAAAGGTTGCAGGAGGTGCTTGTTGATAAAGTTACACATTTTTACATCTCATCAGAGTAATCTTTTAAAGTGACTTCCTTTGGAGAGTAGTACAAGTCTTGCTCTTAGACTGAAATGCTTTTAGTGCACGTTGTGATGATGGCTTAGTTGATGTTGATTTGTCTGCAGTTGATGTCCGTAACCAACATGACTTGATAGGTTAGGATCTTGTGTATCATTTTAGAGATCCTGGAATGAAATGGAAAGAAAAAAAATTTTTTTTTTCCTTATTCTACAAACTGCTTTAAATTAAACAGGATAAAAAATTAGTTCTTTAATGTGAAGTTCCTTATGTAGCAGCCGGGCAGTTTTTTCCAAATCTTTAAAGGCTTTGAATGTGATATACTGAAAGATGAGAGGCTTGAAGATAAGTGTCATTGAAGCATCTGTTTTAGTTCACTAGGTAAAATAAATGCAGTACTTGTTCTGTCATTGTTTACATAATTAAACTACAGATAAGATTTTAACATTGTTAGTGAATAAAAAGGAACAGTTGACTTTTATTCACTTCGGAGTGAGTATCCACAATGTTATTTTATTTCCGTACTGTGTTTCTAAGGTGGTGTTAAGGATTTAAATTAAGTCAAGATCTAAGTCCCAATAAGGAATAGCTAGTGAAATTCTCAGGCATCTCCTTTTCTTGGCATAAAAACAAAGGTTCCTGCATATCAACACTGAAGAATCCCCAAAAGGCAAAAGAAGGCACAATGGGAGGTGAGAACAAAAGGGATATGGGACAGACTTTCATTATTTGCTCTTTCTGGTTTCCTACTTAATAAATTAACCTGAGATACTTCTAAGCTTGAATGTTCTTTTTTAGCAAATAGTGAAAAAAATTTGTCCTGTACTCTACTTGAGCCTAGGTAGATTATTTAGGGAATGTCAATTCAGCAGAGGCAATGCTGCAACTATGCAGCATTACTACTGGAATTTAGCAGGGGAAGAAGAGTGGCACACGTTCAGTTGCCTTTTGAAATTATCTTCTTTCCTGTAAGAATAATCTCTGACTTAGGTATCCACAGGACCATCTGCCACATGCAAAATGGGTGCTACTGCAATAGTTAGACTTGTCTAATAACTTGGGGCCAGTGAAAATTCAAATACAGAGCTATCAACAAAACTTGATTCCAGTGCTTTAGACTTCTTTCCCTTCCTCTTGCCATCAAGGGTCTCCATTTTATTTTATTTTATTATCCCCCCCTCCTATTCATCATCTTCTGGAGAATTAAATGGCTCGGCTTCTGAGGCTCATCTGCCTTGCATATAAGTATTCTTATTTACAGCTGAGAACTCTTACTCGAGCTGTTAAAATTATGCTCTTTAATATGTTCATTAAACTTTTTGTCTTAAGAACTTGATCTGTTCTTTCAGTTCCTATTTTAAATTTTATTCTCTGATACGTGCTCGATTCTTGCCCTGCCGTTAAACCTTCTTATTTTATGAATTCCTTCTTCTCTTTTTCCCCATTTGCTATTTGCATACTGATTATATGAAATTGCATTATAACATGTTGCCTGTGGAGTCTCTGCTTATTTAAGAAGGTATTTGTTCAACAGGCTAAAGGGGGAACTGCTTTTTGTGCTATAAAAAAGAAACAGCCAAAACACCGTTTAAAATATACCTGCTTCTTCAGGCTTCTTTTAAAATAAAGTTGTTTACTCTAATGCAGCATTTTTCACTTTATAGAAAGAGTCTTCACGAGGAAGACATAGAGAAAAAGAGGATATCAAAATTACAAAGGAGAGAACACCAGAAAGTGAAGAGGAAAATGGGGATTGGGAAACAAATAGAGAAGGTAAGTATAATTAACCGAGTGGTCCACCTACAGCTCAAAGAATGGCAAGATTATTGGGCTGCATGTAGAGCATAATGGTTAAAGATTTGGTCTCTAGGCAGATTACTTTTATACAATAGCCATTAACGTTTATTTTTGGAGGACAGCAAAGAAGCAGTCTGAGTTGGACTGCTACAATGGTAAAACCAACTTAGTTTAAAAACACATGCTTTGGTTGGTTGGTGGGTTTTTTTTGTTTGTTTGTTCTTTGACTCCTCAGACAACAAAGAACTTGGCCACAGGCGACTCTGGGGCTGAATGTTTCACATTTAAATCGCTGGTTGAATCCAAGTTATGGCGAATATAATTTTGAAGCTGGTCAGTCTGAGGAGAGAGCATAACTGCTTTGAATTCAAAAGTCAGCAGGTTTTTGTTGCATAATTTGTACTGGTGTGAACTGTCTCATTAACAAGGGCTCCATTAGAATAACAACAATAGAATAACAATGTCAACAGACTAGATATAGAATGGATATAACAATAGCAACAGAATAGAATAACGTCAACGGCAGCTGAAGGTAGCAATTGGTGAACTATTTATATTCTGAAAACTCTCAAAAGACTGGTAAGAGTCTGTAGGTGGTTTTGATTGATTGTTTAATGGTTAAAAGGTGATTTCATGGTCCTTATCGATAATACTTGTCTGTTTTACGTGCAGACAGTTGAGGAAAAGGCTGTATTTTCCTCTCTTTCCTGAGTTTGACTTTCATTAGAGACCAAGTTCACCTGACAGTGAAATTACGGTAGCTTCTGATGAACTGTGGTGGTTTTGTGTCAGTGTTTCAGAAGTAGTTACAATATTGAAAGAGAAGATGGGAATCCTGATCCGTTCTGAGCTAATTCAAATACAATGAATGTATTTGCAATAAAGTATACTGCAAGTTGTCTGTGGGATGGAGCTCCTCTGTAAATATGGAGCTTCTCTATAGTATGTGGTATAAGTGTTGCAAATACTGTTTTGCTGTGACTTAATCACAATCCATGAACAGAAAAGTATCCATAATATATTTTCACTCCTTCCTAAATTTTGGGTTTGGCGTGATTTAAGAAACATTGGCCTATGACATGTCTGCATAGAAATAGAATCTAAGTCAAAAAACTTTGGAACATAAAACCCTCAAGTTTTATATAAATGTAGTCCTGCTCGTTGCATGGGGTGTTGGACTAGATGACCTTTAAAGGTCCTTTCCAACCCAAACTGTTCTATGATTCTATATAAATATATAGTGTGAATGTCTAAAACTTTAGACACTGAGGCTTTCATCTTGAGAATTATGATTTTTTTGAAAATAATGTTGCTCATAGCTGTGTATAAAGTAGAATAACTGTTTGTTAAGTTTTAGTGAGTGCTGTATAAGCAGGCAGATAGACTGGGAAAGAACCTGTGCTGCTAGGAGCTGCACCTCTCTATAAGGTGTTCCCATGCATTCGTGACATATGAAGGGAATTTGTACACTGAGTTTAGTTATGGCAAAAGCTTTTATGTAGCTCCTGTGTGTAGGAAGGGGAATGAAAGCTAATGACTTTTTAATGGAGTCATCTTTTCTGTGACAGTTATTTTCCTAAAGTGCTTTTTGAACATTAGACTTAAAATAGCCATAAACAAAATAATTGTAAACAGAATGAGTAAAACTGCTTTAATTTTCAGTAAGATTTCAGTTGCAAAGCTTGAAGCATATGACAGTAAGTAGCATGACTTAATGAAAAAGTGACAAAAATAGCACCTTTTCTAATGTGAAAACCCAACAATAATAGTGTTTTTAAAGAAGTACACTCTTGAAGTGTGCATTTATCCAGTGAAAGAGGTCATACAGACCTCTCTTAAAATCGATTTGTAGATGTAATAAATGTATCAATTGATTTGTGGGATACTCTTATTAAACAAAATCCTGTAGTGTCATGCATCACTGTTTAAATCCATTTCTTGTGAGACTTCCCAATTAAGTAGTGCTCTACCTATTTTTTGTCTTTATGAAGACACACTCTTAATTTTTTTTGCTATTTAAATATAAATAAATGTTTTACTGGATTTCCCTTGCTACCTCAGCTTAAGAATTGATGCAAGTCTCTGAAAGAAGTTAAGGTGTTGGGTTTTTTAATTAAGTTTAATAATTTAACTGCAGATTATATGGAACTAACTGGAGTTATTTCAGGTTCACCCGCGTAATTGGAGAATAGATTTGTCTTAGCTTCGTTAATCCATTCATGAGTGCTTAAAAGTAATGAAAATATTTATGCTTGGCATCCAGTATGCTAAATAATATTATCTGTTTCATATGTAATTTTTTACTAATCTGTTTACTTTTTTTAAAATGAAGACTCTGATAATGGAGATGTTAATTATGATTACGATCATGAGCTGTCTTTGGAAATGAAGCGCCAAAAGATTCAGAGAGAACTCATGAAGTTGGAACAGGAAAACATGGAGAAACGAGAGGAAATAGTCATTAAAAAAGAGGTTTGTATTCTGCAAATGTGAAATTAAAAAATAAGTCATTGGCTACTTCATAGGCTCTTAATTGTTTCCTGGAAGGCTTGAGCTTCCTGGGCTAGAAATGCACTATTGTGTTACGTAGTAGTAAATAACTGATATGTGTATAACTTTGTATGTGACTTGGATATTAGTTTTGAGTATCTGGTCAATCATCCAGCACTGTAACCAAGTTTTCTGCTTCATGAAGTCAGCTATTAAATGAGTAGGATTTGATGCATTTTAACAATGTAAAACTAATAAGACCTTTACCAGAGAAGACATGTAGAACAAAACACAAAGCATTTGCCAAGCTCCTTTTCCAACATATCTTGTAGTAACAGACTAAAGTGACAGGGGCAAAGCCGTGTTAGAAAACCTAAAATTTTTGGGAAGATTTAAGGAAAAAAAAAAAAAAGCCTGAAAGGAGGTCAGTCTTTTCAAGCCAATCTTGAGTGCTAACTGGAACATACTGATTTTAAACTTTTAGTTACAGCTTTTGTAATGTATTACAGAGTGCATCATCTTCTCTTCCCCCACCCCTTTCCTGTCCTCTTGCTTTTATGGTCTTCTTTGAAAATGATGTGGTTAGTTTATTTGAGATGGATGGTTAAGATCTCAGATGTATATTGTTATTGAATTTGCATATTTGATACATGTATCAACATACAGGTAAGCTTTTGAGCATCAGTATCTTACCAGTTAATATATTCTTTTCCTCAAGATTTCTCCAGAGGTGGTTAGATCTAAATTATCACCATCGCCATCACCAAGAAAGTCTAGCAAATCTCCAAAACGAAGATCCAGTCCCAAATCATCATCTTCGGCGAGTAAGAAAGAGAAGAAAGCATCTACTGTATCTTCCCCACTTTTGGATCAGCAGAGGTCAGTATGTAGATGCATCTTGCAAGAAAGTGAGAACAGAGAACCAAGCTGATTTTTATTACTGGGGTTTTATAATAATGGTGTTTCATTTTCCTTATTTTCCTTGCTTTTAGGACTTTAGATTATGTATCTTTAGGGGAAGGTCTCTAAGTTGTGCACTGTGAATCATCTGCAGAAAATTGTTATATGCATATAGTTGTCAGTTGATTAATTTCATGGCTTACAAACATGTCTTTTCTTTTGGAATGTCCAGTCTCTGGGAGGTGATGAGAAAATACAAACCATTACAAAGTGGAAAGCAGTTTTACTTGAGATGCTGCAGTCTGTGAAGTAGCTCCTGTAGACTGAAGCAAAATGTTTAAAATTTGACCGACTGTACATTCTGTTGGTATTGCATATTGCTGTTCAGGAAATAATGTTTGACTTTCAAAGCAGGGAATTTCTCAGAATTCAAGGGTGGAAAAGAATTCAGGCACGGGAAGCGTAGGGGGAAAAACGTAAGGACAAGGTATGTGAAAATCACAGAAGTTCACACTAGGCGCCTTGCCACAAAAAGTCAATCTCCAAAGCTTGTTTCTAAATTCTTGCTGGCTGTGGGACCTTTTGTAGATATGAAAGAAATTGCTGCAGCAGTGTAAATAGATACATCTATATTTGCTAAGCAACAATCCCCTTTTAAAATAGGGACAAAACAATATTGTTTCTACAACAATGAGAATGTTGTACAAAAATGTACAGCATGGGCTACTGACGTTCAGTACGCAGGTATATCTACTTTATAGGGTTTATGGCCATGGTAGTTTATATGGAAAAATAAATACAGTTTCATATTGTGAGATGTGTATTCAAAAATATTTGGTTGTTTTATCCTGTGTTAGGTAGTTAAGGTTAAATCAAATACCTGAGTTGTTCAAGTCATTTTGTGTATGTGATTGAGGTATTGCATTGCAGAAGTGGGAATCTGAACAGACAAGATGCTCTATAGAGTTCTGGTCCCCTGATGTGTGGAGTTCATACAAGGGCACTTTAACTTTGAAAACTGTTTCTGTCTGAGTGGGAGCAATTCCTATTTTTGTTCGCTTGCTTCAGAAATAAAGGTTATAAATGGAAGAGCTCAATGTGAGTTTATATCATCTGCATTCGCCCTTCAGTCAAGTACAGTTATTGAACGCTGCTTGCTAATGGAGTGGTGAATCCTATCCTAAAAGCTTCAAGGCCCTTTACATTATAACTTGCTTGCCAACATCTGAGAAATGATTATTTGAAATAGTTGGTAGTCCTTCATTTTCCTCCCTCCCTCCTGTTAATTTATCTCTAGGGGTTCTAAAAGTAACCAGAGTAAAAAGAAAGGTCCTCGTACCCCTAGTCCTCCTCCTCCAGTACAAGATGAAACTCCCCTGGGGAAAAAACACAAAGAAAAACATAAAGCCAAAGAACGTTCAGAAGAAAAGACAAGGGAGGTCAAAGAGAGAGGACGTGACTTTGAAAGGCACAAGGAGAAAAAAGAGAAACAGAGGTAAGTTATGTTGCGTTATTAGCTTTTAACATTAATATAACCTTGCTTTTAAAGTTATATTTTATAGAACACTGAATAATAAGGGATTTATACCTGCTTTGCCAACAACCTTTTCAGTACTCGTTAAATCATTTAAGTGCTTTATATAGATGGATTGATAGACTATAAGTAACAGATTGGTAGGTTTTAATTACATAACTTAGTAAGTTTGTAAAATGGCCTTTTGAAAGATCCATTACTTTTCAGGAAGTTGGATCTTCACCAATGCAGCAATTCATTTGCCAAAGTCTTTATCAAAGTCATTCACTTGTCTGTTTGCCTACTGTTCTGAAATCTTAGAGGACTAATATCTTTCTAAATTGGCAGTGGCACATCTATACTCTCCCTGATTTTCAGTAGTTTAAAAGTATTTCTGAAGTAGATAAAGACTACTGCAATTTTAGAAATGCTTCACTTTTGCATGGTGGACGACTACTCCTCTTATTTTCTGAAGCACAGGTGTCCATTTAAGTTGAAAAATACAACATCTGCATTTTTTAGGTCCTGTATTCCCTTGATGAAAATAGGGTACATGTTTGTGTTTACTTTGTAACTGGCATGGCAAAAACTAAAGAGTCGAAGACCAGTAAATTATGTATTTTTAATTGATTAAGTAAATTACACCATTCTTACTTGAAAATATATTATTTCCCTCATGTTTGCACACTCCATTAGTGGAAGGAGGTTGTAAGCAGTAGAAAAGAACATTTTAGGTCTTGCTGAAGGGAACAAGAGAGTACTTGGCTTATCACTGTACTATAATCAGGTATTGCTGTGGTGACTATAGCCTTTTATTTCAGTGTTGGATTTTTGTCCTTTTTTTCCTAAATAAAAATTAGGAAACAATTTCAAATCTTCATGATATACAGTAAGTGAAATAGTTGAAGGTTCTGGCAAATGTCTTTCATTTGCAACTGTGATTAGTGTTTGAAAATGTCTGTGAGCTTGAGCAAGGCTTCTAAATAAATTTCTGACGTTACGGAAAATTTTGAATAGGGTAGCAAGATGATTCTCCATAGACAGGAATTCTGTTTCACCACCACATGAAATATTAGGTAAAATTACAAGAAAATATTTTTGGTTTTACTGTTTTCTAGTTTTGTATTTTACAGTCCAGTGATTAGCAAGAAATTTAGATCATATCTTGTATTTTTGGGTTTTGCTAGCTTAAGGAAATTTCATATATAAAATTATAGATGAAACAAATGATTCTATAAGATAGAATTCTTGATCAAGAATAGATTCTTGATCTTGTAAGCGCAAGTTATATCTTAGAAATGTACTAATGCCATATTACACCTGTAAAACAAGCTGCTGTTTGTGTTTCCCAGGGATCCTTCTGAAAGCTCTCATAGACAGAAGCGTTCTCCTAGTCCTGCAGATCATTCTGGCAGTAATTCTTCCCCTTCCAGGGAGTATTCACCTCCTGCTGCAAGGCGAAGACAAACCTCCCGAGCTCCAGCCAAGTCAACCACTCACAAACATAACTTCTCCCCCTCTCGCAGGTGGGAGGTCAATTGCATTGGTTTTATTTCCATGAATAGTTCTACTTCAGAAACTTCCTCTGTTGGTTTGACTACTTGTTCATATGTGTCTGTTGCGGTTATGTGTGTGCCTCAAACAGTTGAGCTCTGAGACTTTTGGGGTTTTTGCCAAGTTACTACATTGAGAATACTTGTCACATCAGGAACACAAGTCATAGTTCAGGCTTCCATTTATCAGTTCCTCTCAAATGTTTTGGCTTCAGGTGGAACTTCAGAAGTTTGATATGAGATATAGATTGTGATTCTTTGGGAACTTTTGTTTTTTCCTCACCTTCCCCTTTCTTAAAAAGTAGAAAAAGTGAGAAGTCTTATGTCTTGGAGATGGGGAAGGAGCAGAGTTTCTCTGCTCTAAAATGGGTGAGGTGGTACATGGATCCTGGGTCTACACACTTTTCCTGAAAAGCAAGCACAACTGGCTAAACAGTACGATACAAAGACATTTTCAGAGACCCTTCTTGCGGCAAGCTTCAGGGAAGATATCATCCTGCTAGTTCTAGGGGGCCTTAGGAAAAAATATCTTTTACCATCCATTAAAAAGAAAGGAGGAGTCTTCTTACTTTGTTCTGAAGGAGTCTGTAAGCTTAGGTTTAGAATGGCAATGCTAAATACCACTGCAGTCTGCATACTGCATTTTGTATAATGGAGAGGGAGGCATACTTATTTTCTGCACCTCTGTTGAAGAGTGGGGAGAAGACACCAGGTGTCATATCTGCATGATGATAAAACAAGTAAAACCCATCCCATTCAGCAATCCTGAGAGTCATAAGCAAGCTCTTTTGCTACTGTGGTGACTCAGTTCAGCTGGAACAATGTTTTGTATTAAGCTAGACGTCACTGATGGACATTTCCTCTAAATTGGATTGTTTATAGGGAAGGGAGTAGAGCAGCCCCTTCTCCCTGCAGCTGGCAGTAATAAGGAGATTGAAAAATATCTTTGCAGTACTGTTTTCCCTATTTTTTTTATAGCCTGCTCCAATATTTTGCTCGTCACTACCTGCCTGGGGGGTCTATACAGATGTATAGAGTGTTGTGCAAGGGAATGTTAAGCAGGGAAGATAAATGGGCCTTCTGCTAGAAGCAGGGAAGGATATTGTGAAATGTTTTGATTGTCTCCAAACCATTTAGTCTTCCATGCAAGCCAGTTTTGGTAACCCTGTGTTTCATAATAAGGGTTTAATGGTGAAAAGTAAATGTAGTCTTAGTTTTAAAGATGATAAATCCTGAAATTATATTAGATTCTGTCAGTCATTTCTGACCCTGACAGATTTTTACTTTGAGTGCTTCGGAAATTTTGCTACTAATTCCAGGCCATCTGTTTCATTTGTATGTGACAATGTCTACAAATTGTCGTCTTAGAGACATGGAGGCTACTTGTTTCCTCAGTCATTGGTCAGACTTTTCCTCTTGCTATAGAAAGCTGCAGCCAGCATGAATATATTTCCACAGAGACAAAGAAACTGAGTTTCTTTTTTCCTGCCATTGCTAAAGATTGTTTACAGAATCAGAGAATCACGGAATTGTCGTGGTTGGAAAGGACCTGTGAGATCACAGAGTCCAACCATACACACACAAAAAAACCCCTACAGTCTCGGCCACTAGAGCATGCCCTGAAGTGCACATCTAGTTTACCGGGAGTATGCACAAGGGCACCTTGAGGCTTTTAAATTTTCCAGACAAAAGAAGCTATGCATAAGCATCCTGGAGGTCAGACTGTGTAGGTGTTCCAGGCATCCCTAAGCCACATCAGGAGTGCATCAGCTGGATCCCATGCACTTTTAGGTCTTCAGAGAAGGAGATACAGAAGCCTATTATTGAGGTGTCCAAATATTCTCTGGCATTGACCATCATAAACACATCTAGGTGTGGTAGCCTGCAGGCCTGGCAATATCTGAGCATACAAGCTTACAGACACAGTATGAATTAGATCGAAAAAATGAGATGCGGCCTGTGCTTCAGAGCATCCTAGTTAAGTATGTTACAAAGGCTCATTTTATTTATTTTTTTTGTCTCGCCCCTTTCTTTCTGCCACTCTTCTTGATATATTTTCTAGTAGAGATGAAATGGCTCAGTTCAAGTATTGTTTCAGCCTGCCTGTGAAAATTGTATTTGACTTCTCTCAATTGACAAGTCTGAAGTGCCTCAACAACCAAGTCAAGATCCTTCCTTTAGTGAATATATCTGGCTCTGTAATGGAATCTGTCTGTAAAACCACCATCTTCATGAGACTGGGCCTATGTTAATGAGCATACTACTCCATGGGGCTCTGAAGGCAGTTTTCTTGAGTCACTGACATTGACTTGAAGGAAGGGTGAAATACTCATTAATAGAAGAGTTTCACTGTGTTGTCTTTTACCGAAAAAGGACTTCCTTAACAGACTTGGGTTCCTTCATCTAGTTGCTAGAGATTTCACTTAGTATTCCGTTCCCAAAGTTTTGCTCCTTGAAAGCTGAATCATTGCTTTATGTTCTTGACATGAGAAGAATCTTTTTATCTGTAGAGCCTGGGACTTTAGGAAGCCTTAGCCCAGGAGATCCACTGCTGAGTAGTATTGGGTGGGCAACTTTTGGCTCGTGGATAATGACATGCTATAAGCCTGCTAACCTGAAAGAGTCCAGAGCTCATTCTCTTTAGAGCCCAACTAACATCAGCTATCTCACTGAGAAGAATTTCTTGTGATGTTTGCAAGATACTCAGCAAAAGCAATGTTACGTATATATCTTTACCAACTGCTGGACTATTGTGGAAGACTGCGAGAGGTACTGCTGCTTTTGGTAAGGTAGTCTCTCATTTGTGAGTCACCTTAAACTGAGAGCTTCGTCTGTATGATCTGGATGTTTGTTTGAAGTCACCGACACTGTAAATGGATGTTTAAAAGCAGGAACTAAATGCTTAAAATCAAGTGAGATTTTTTTTTTTTTAATTTATTGCCCATGTGTGTTTTTTCTGACTCCTGCTCTTCTGTTTGGAGTCTCTGGAATTTTGTGAAGTGGAAGGGAGGTGGGAGTTAAGGACAATGTATGTTTCCTTAGAAAAGATATTTGCAAGTTGCTTGGATACTGATGAGCGTCCAAAAAACCCCAACCACTACAGAGCTCAAAAGCTTGAAGTATGTGTTTGTTCACGTTAGGCTGTGCATGAGATAAATTAAGATCATTTACACAACAGTAGACAAATTTCTTCATAACGTTAAGTGATGGGATTTCCAAGATGAGAGACACTTTGTATACTTTTTTCTTATTCTATTAGATATGAGTTTTCCCAGCTTGTGTAGATATTCATGTTTGCAAACTTTTAAGTCGATAGGCATATCAGGATCCAGGCCTAAATTGTTTAAAGATCAATGCTTATAATAAAATAAAGAAGTTAAAAATGCAAAAAGGAGGAGATACTGTTCATTTCTAAAAAAAATAATGCTTTTGAAAACAAAAGGGAAAAAAATCCCTTCAGGTTACACTGTGTAAAAGTTATCTGCCTGATTTTACCATGAACTCAAAAAAACATCTTATATTGAAGAAAACAATTGTTCTTGGTTTGGAGATGGGGGTTGAGGATCATGGTTTTTTCTGTTCCTCCCTCCGTTCCTCCAGGAAGGCATTCTGGTAGCTGTATAATGTAATTTTGATTGGACAACTTGTTGGATATTAAATGAACTGTAACAATTTTAAGATAAGTATACTTCGAAAGGATATCCTTGGAACCCTTGAGTGAAAATTAGTTTGTTTTATAGAAACAGCACTTATTTTTAGCAGACTGAGGGTCCAGAACGCACAAATTATTTAAATCTCTTTTTTGGGTATGATAACAACCTTTCAAATGAAATTATGACATGTGTGCCTATCCTAACTCTTCCTTGCAGGTCTGCTTCCCCATCAGGTCAGCATCATTCTCCCCTATCCTCCAGACATCACTCCTCTTCATCACAGTCAGGCTCCTCTGTTCAAAGACATTCTCCTTCCCCACACCGCAAAAGAACTCCTTCTCCATCCTATCAAAGGACAGCTTCCCCACCTGCCAGACGATCATCTTCTCCTTATCCCCCCCACTCTTCCTCTTCTCCTCAGAGGAAGCGAAGCCCTTCAAGACACCGATCTCCAGGAAGAGAAAAGGGAAGGCATGATCGTGATCGGACTTCACAGTCTCATGACAGGCGCCATGAGAGGCGAGATGGTATGAATAAAAATAGCACTTAAGATTCATTTTTATTTATTTGCAAATTGCATTTTGAAACTTGATTTTTCAAATTGTGGCATTGGCTGCACTTATCCCAGTGGCTATGGGGTGAAGAAAATATTGGCAGACATCTATATTATCCTTCCTCTGTTGGTGGAGCTGTTTTCAGGGACTGTGCAATGGTGTGTTCCTGATAGGGCTGCTTCTGTAGGCTCAGCTGATTGTAGAGATCCTGTAGGCATCTGTCAGGTGTTTGTTGTGTAATGCAATGGTGGCATCAGTAGGTCAGTGATCTTCTCTTGATATCAGGCATATACTAGTGGATCAGCTGAGTAACAGCAGGGTATGTGTAGTTAACTATTAGTCTTTTCTGTGAGGTGCCCAAATGCTAATCCAGTCCTCACTGATTGTTCTGTTTTCTTCTTAATTGACATTAAGTAGGTGCGTGCAAAGAAACAGTCATTCCCTCTGGAAATCTGTAAAGCTGGTTGAGCAATTTGTGATAGGCAAACATCCAGTTTCTCTCAAGAGACAGATTACAAAGATTATATGTGTCAGCTTTTTTTAGACTGTCTGTAAACTTAACCTTTTAAAAAAAAAAAAAAGTAAGAAAAATATTTCTAGCAGGGCATTGAGGTCTTAAAAGCAGTGGTCTAAAAGTAGCATAAATTTCCTGAAAATATGTGCGTGGAGAAAAAAAAAAGGAAATCTGATAGGAGGAGAAACTATCTGACCTTAAAATTATTGCGGTTTGCTTGCTCCCTAATAGGTTTGAATATTTATTTTTATTATACTTACTGGTTTTTGAACGGGTAAATATTTGTAAAGTACAGATTCAAACTCACAAAAAGATCTTTAAAGCTTACTGACTATATAGGCAGGTACCCAACATGATCTTCAACTTACATATTAATTTTGAATTTTATGTGTATGTCAGAAATGTATTTTGACTGTTATTTTAATGTTATTTGTCTTCTGAATTTTTGCTTTCTCTGATTAAGCTAGGTATATAATGGTCTTTTAAACATTTTACAGAAACTAGAGGGAAAAGAGAAAAAGAAAGAGAAACAAGAGATGATCGTGATTATGATCAGGAGCAGAGTACCTCCAGGGATCATAGAGATGACAGAGAATCTCGTGATGGAAGAGATCGAAGGGAGACGAGAGACAACAGAGATCGGAGGGAGCCAAGGGAATCCAGAGACACGCGAGACTCCAGAGATACGAGGGATTATAGCAGAGATACCAAGGACAGTCGTGATCAGAGAGACTCGCGTTCCACACGGGATTCCCATGACTACAGGGACAGAGATAGTCGTGATGCCCATAAAAAGGATGACCAGTACCAGGATGACTCACGCAGCTATGGAAGATCCCATGGCAGAGAGGAGAGCTCTCGTACTGAAACAAGGAATGACTCCAGAAGTGACTCCAGAAATGAGAGCAGAAGTGATAGAACTGGCAGAAGTCGAGGCAGAGGTCCAGAATTGTCTGACAAGGGTATTGCATGATTTTAAAAAATAATGTATCCCTATAATTGCAGATTGAATATTGACGTTCATATTACCTTGATATTTGATATGGAACTACTGCCAAGTAGTTCATGCTTTTAAAGCTATGTTCAATTCTATGGTCATTAAATTAGAACAGTTGTTTGAATTTATAGCACTTCTGTGCTCTCCATTCGTTAAAGTGGCATAACATTGGTATTTTGCCATACCATTTTAAAGTAAACACTAACCCTTGCACCACTCTATTTAAAGTTTCTGCAACCCTAGGTTCTCCTGTGGGCTATAAACACAAGTAAGAGGCTGATGCGTAATGGAAGATTTGTAGGGGGCATTGTGTCAGAGTACTGGGCAGCAGGTTTTTTGTTTTCTCTCAAAAGCAACTGTATGTCTTAGGTATCTGAAAACTCTCTATCACCTCCCTGCCCCACTCTTCTTGATTGACCAAGAAAAATGGGATTTTAACCTTTGGCAGTATTTTTGAAAGTGTGTTGCACTTTGTAGAACAGCTTCACTTGCCACCTTTAAATCCTCTATAGTAAATACATTTTAGCTTTCTCAGGCTTATTGAGATGTTTTCATTAGGAAAATGGCACACAGTTTTTACAAGAAAAGTGATTTCTGCTTATTCCTGCTACACTCTCTCTAGGTTTACATCCTACTTGGGATAAATGTGAACTGACTTTTGAACTGTTATATTCCTAGTAAAGAGACCTCATGCTAAGACCAGGGCGTGGTGATTTAGAGAGAGTTTGCTGTTTGAAAATAATAACTTTACAATTTAAATGTGAAATTTGAGAGTTGTTTGTTAAGTAGAGTTTGACACTACAATTTCTATTTCCATGAACAGTTTATTCAAGTTTATTAAAAGTTATTACTTTAGTTGGTATAAAATACCAGTGGATTTCCTTACATGTGGAAACTCATCTTTTATGTTAATACATCCCTATTAGGAAGTCGGGGCACTAGAGGATCCCAGGCTGATGGTCACAGCAGTAGTGGAAACTACCACGACAGCTGGGAATCCAGGAGTAGCTACGCTGATCGGGATCGCTATGACAGTCGAGAACAAGCAAGGGATTCCTCCTTTGAAAGAAGGCATGGTGAACGGGACAGGCGTGACAACAGAGAAAGAGGTATTTTAATGTGTATTTTTACATATATGTGTGTAGTCAAATGTATATGTATGTATGTTTCTCTCTCCCTCCTTTTTTTTTTCTCCTTGTTCTGCCCCTCTAACACTAATTGATAAATAACTCGTTTGACATGACACGCTGACACTAGTCCTGTCCTTGGAGTAAGTTAACTTCTGTAGTAAGATCTCTCATTGGCAGTATATGCATGAATGTTATGCCCTTTATCCCTTCCTTTGGCTAGATTTTGGCACCTTCTGTTTTTATTCATCCAAGTAGTCTTTAAACAAACTAAACTTCAAGAGATTTCATTGTACAACTTCAATGTAAAGCAGTTTTTCATTCTCTTAACCTCCTCCTTCACTTCATGTACATGTGCATATAAACTCCAAGTCATGACTGCATTTCATCACTGGTTCTGTTTGTCTGTGTAGAAGCATAGTGCTTTTGCACTGTGAATTATTTGAGTATATTTTGAGGAAGGCCTGACTACTGGGCTGTCTGACTGACTACTTACTACTAAAATAAGTGACAGTTTAAATTCATGGTTAATTAAAAAAGTTTTTTTGGGGGGAACTTAATATTGATGAATGCTTTGTTGTTGTCAATAATAATTGGCAAGTAAGTGTTGGTACAGATACCAGTGATTATCGAAGGAGTATGCAGGACTGTTCTTTCAGACATAGGATGCAAGATGTCACACTTCTGCACCTGAAAGTACTATGCTGTCTCTAAGGAACCTGGTACCAACTTTCATTTTGGAAAATATTTGTATTGCTCACCAATTAAGAGAACAGGAATCGTCAGGCAAATGAAAACAGCATGGAAATGAAATGAGGAACTCTGAAGAATAAAAATAAAATTACAGTGGTTATTTTTTTTTTCTATCTTGAGTTTGGATTTGGAAGTCACATATGTGTTCTAGTTGTTGTTTAACTTCAGTTTTTCAAAGAGATGGTTTGTATTTTACTTTGTGAGGAGCTTTTTGATCTGTTGAAATGTATCTGTAATTTCTTGTTCTTGTGGCAGGTTCTGCTTTAGATTCTGTCTCATCTTCAAGACAGGATTTCACCAAACCTAATCTCCAGGCTTCCTTTGTCTTGTCAGCTGAAAAATCCTTCAGTCTGAATGTGTCCTGGGGGTTGGCTTTTGCAGTCTGGCTTTCATCTCTTTCACCTCCTCACTACCAATAAGTCCTAGATATGTTATAATGTAATTTGTGATTTTCATATCATACAGAGATCTTAATTTATTAAGAAAAACATTAAAAAAAAAACAAAAACAAAACTTGGGGGGAGGGGGGAACCCTTAGAAGTAAATACGTGTCATCACAACAAAATAAATTTCTAGAAGGGAAGTTGCTTTGAATGGGTTGTGTTTCCCGTTGGTGGTGAAAAATGTAAAGAGCTTGAATGGAGATAAAATTTGTTGTTTTCTTCCTTAAAAATTTAGATCACTTTTTGTAATAGTAATTCCTCCTCAGAGTTACAATTCAAGACATAGTTTCCATAATTAGATTACAGTAAAATTTGTTGTTCAGAGAAAATGGAGATAGATTTTGGTTGGTGCTTAGTCCTATGATAGGTAAGGAATCTTTGAGTATGATTTTAAAACGTAAGCTTGCAAATCTGGGCTTTGTTCAACTAAGGCAAATATGTAGGTGTTCCAAACAACTGCTGGAACAGTGCTTCAAATGATGAAATCACGTAAGAAGGGCTGACTATGTACATTTAGTTGTCTAATACACTTCCAGTATCTTGATTCGTGTAAGAGTTTCATGTAGATGTTTTGTCATCAAAACTGACATAACAAACAGGAGTTACAGAACTTATGTATAAAATCTAATACTTAGTATGCACAATAAATCATATTGTAATGTTATAGGCACCCTTAAAAGAATGTGAAACCTGTTGTTCATGGAACCAATGTCATGGACCAATGACTTGACTTTTTAAGAAAAGAAGTGTTACATCTGTGGCAGAAATGTCACTCAAGTTTACTTTTAATTTTACCTAGTAACAGGGGAGCATTAAGTCATTGTTAATTCACTTGGAGATGAAAATTGATTAGACCGATGGAAATGCATGTTTTATTGATTTAGTCCTGCTTAGCCTCTGCCTGCTCGCCCCTGGTGGACGTTGTCTCAATTTACAGTGAAAGGCATTCTCAGCCCCAGAGTAATGGACTGAAAAACACCAACCTCTGTGCCATTTTTTGCACTTTTGTGTAGTACCCCTAATATATATTGTGGAAAAATAGCTTTATTGATTTTTTTTTTTTTTTTTTGGATGCGTCAAATGCTACTAACATCAGCATAGAAGTTGTTATAAAGTGGTCATAGTTTCTAGAAATATTTTTTTAAAATATGCAAAATCTAACTAACAAAGGGCAGCTAAGTCTGTGGAGAGTAAATACTGTTAGATAAATCCAGTTTCACTGTCCTTCTGGATCAGTCATTTTCTGTATAAATTGAGTTTGCTTTATGACTCTAATCCACTGTCTGAACACTGAAAAACTCAGCTTCTAAGGCTCTGCAGCAAATACATATGGAAACCTCTAGCAGTTCTGCTTCCTGTATTGCATCCTTGCCTCTCCCTTTCTCATGGATTTGGTTGTGTACTTCTGTGCAGAAATAATCTTCCTCTGTGAAGAGACAGGCTAGTATTTCTTATTTTGCAGTACCTTTTACTATGTATTCTAAATAGTATGAGTTCTTTTAAAAGTCCATGACTGTTAACAGTTTTAGGAAGTAAAATTTTCATACAGAACTCATACCATATGTATGTCATTCAGAGCTTTTCAAAACCTTACACCAGATTTTGAATCATTGAGTAATGCATTAATAATAGCTAGGCTGTGAGGTTATAATTCTCTTTTGAAGCCATTCAGAAAAATCTGGTAGAAAATAAATATATATTTTTAGTAGCTTTTGGCTAAAATAGGGAAAGTTCGCTCCCTAAATATTGAAGTCTTTCAAAATTAGTACTTTTTTTGTCTTTTTTCCTCCCCAAAGAGAGTTTCCAAGATCCAAGTCGCTTTTCATTATATGCAAACCAATATCTAGATAAAAACTCAAGAGCTTTTGTTTTGACAATCAGTGTAGTGGAAGCAATGTATGTCCCTTTAGCACTTGGTAATCAAACCTGCCTCTCTTCACAGATCAGAGAGCAAGCTCACCGGTACGACATCAAGGACGAAGTGATGACCTCGAGCGGGATGAAAGAAGAGAAGACCGAAGGGTAGATCGGTCTGATGACAGGAGAGATGAAAGGGCCCGGGAGAGAGAGCGAGAAAGGGAGAGAGACCGAGAGAGGGAAAGAGAAAGAGACCGGGAAAGAGAAAGGGAGAAGGAACGAGAGTTGGAACGAGATCGTGCTCGGGAACGGGAGAGGGAGAGAGAGCGGGACAAAGACAGGGACCGCGAGCGTGACCGAGACAGGGACCATGACAGGGAAAGAGAACGAGAAAGGGAGAGGGAGAAGGAACGAGAACGAGAGCGGGAGGAACGAGAAAGGGAGCGAGAGCGTGAAAGAGATCGAGAGCGGGAACGAGAAAGGGAGAGAGGTCGGGACAGAGATAAAGAACGAGATCGCCAAAGAGATTGGGATGACAAAGAAAAAGGAAGGGAAGACCGCAGGGATAAGAGAGAAGATATTCGAGAAGAAAGAAGCTCAAGAGATGTCCATGAGGAAAGAAAATCCAAGTAAGTGGTTCTGAATGTTATCTCAATCAAAAAAAACCAACAAACCCACAACCGAAAACACCAAAAAAGGCATTCTTTTACTGTTGATTTCAGTAAGTTAGCAAGCTGGGGAGTGTCATAAGGAAGAACATATCCTGTTTATGCAGAGGCCTGGTCTTGAGCTATGTCTCCCCTGCATCTGTGTGGCGCATATAGGTGGCCCCAAAATCAGCATTATGGTAGTGAAGTTAATTTGATGCTCGTTAGTGCAGAATTGTGGAACTACTCAGGAACCAACAGTTGAGTGAGATGACGTAATTTTTCCTTTTAAGTATACTTGTGTGGGCTTGTCTTTAATACCACAGGCATTCTTGGAAGCATAGTAGTGTACTGTGGTTCCTTTTGAAGCCTGGCAAGTCAGATAGCAGCTAACTAGGTCAGGGTTCCTGACTTTGTTCATTAAATTTCTGTGGTACGTAAATTACCCTTTGTACTACTGATTTTTCAATACCGGAAGACTACTGGCGAAGGTGTGAACAATATTCCAAAATTTTGTGGTGCTTCCTTAAAGTATGTAGCACTGATTCTTGTCATCTTTTTCATTTAGTACAATAAGATTCTCCTTGTGCCATCAATAATAAGCAAACTAGTGTTGCCCTGAATGGCTGCTTTGCTTGGAAGTAATTAATAGCTTTTGTATGGGAGATTTATCTATTCCTATAAATCCTCTAGTACAGGCTCTCCTCCATCCCACTGGGGAGAAGTCATCAAGCATCTTGCTGGGGACTTAGCTGCCAGCTGGGGTCAACCTACTGCAAGGATCATTGCCAGAGGAAAAAATTGATCTTAATAGTGTTTCGTAACTTTTTGCTAAAAATATAGTTAAGTGTTAGTGCTTTAGTTTAAGATATCTTACAGTATTATCAGAAAACAGTTTTAGAATAACAACTTAGAAAACTACAAAATTTCCTAACATCCTTAGGTATGCTGACTTCTCTATGAAGTGCTTAGACTTCAGGGATTGTGTTGATGATAAACTCAATTATTGAACGTTTTCTTTAAAGAATCCTGAATAAATTTGACTGTACATGTTCGTTCCGCAGGAAGCGTCACAGAAATGAAAGCAGTCCAAGTCCTCGCCAATCACCCAAACGTCGCCGTGAGCACTCTCCTGATAGTGATGCTTACAACAGTGGAGATGATAAAAGTGAGTAGGAGTTGGCTGTCTCTGCAGCATGATCCAGCTTATCCTCTGCCTATGGAAAATAACTTGCGATCTTAAATAGAAAAAGCATGGGGCAAGCTTTTATAAATGTCCTTCTCCCCTTATTTTTATGAGTAACGCCATCTTCCTTAATCTGTATGTTTGTCTTTTTGACACTGTATATTACGTCTGCCAGGTGACAGTGGCTTCTACATCTGTTAAGATGCATATTTATCATAATGGAAATAGTCTGTTGCTGCTGCAGCAGTAGAAAAACTTAAGAAATGTAACTGAAATAAGGGATTGTTTGTTTTGATTGACGCTTTTTGGCATGCACAACATACCAAATGTTCACCTGTTCTCCTTCCTAAACAATAGAAGTGCATCCTTTTTCCCATTTTGTAGATGAGAAGCACAGACTTCTGAGCCAGGTTGTGCGGCCACAGGAGTCCCGGTCACTGAGCCCCTCTCATGTTGCAGAAGAGCGACAGAGTCGCTGGAAAGAAGAAGAGCGAAAATCGGACAGAAAGGAAAGTTCCCGGCGTTACGAAGAACCAGAGTTTAAAGAGAGGGTTTCTTCAGCAGATAAGCAGAGAGAGCAACCAGATGCTTCAGAAAGCTCCAGGTCCAGGGTTCAGGAAAATCTTGGACACCGTCCATCTGAAGAAAGAGATGCTTCTGATAGAATGCATGATGACAGCAAGAGGAAGTCTAAGGTACAGAAAAAGGCCACAAAGAAGAAGAAAGATGATGACAGTGGGGTGGAGAGGTATGCTAATGAATCCACAACTGAGGAAAGCCAGGTCTTTTCACCCAAGAAAGGACAAAAAAAGAAAAATGTAGAGAAAAAAAGGAAGAGGTCCAAGGGTGATTCTGAAGTTTCTGATGAAGAAATTGTTCCACATCATAAAAAGAAGAAAGGCCCGAGAACCCCCCCTGTAACAAAAGAAGAATTGGTTGAAGCACCACCTGAGAAAGCTGTGGCAGAAGTCTCCCAAAAAAGAGACGATACAACATTTAGTGACTGGTCAGATGAAGATGTTCCTGAACGTGGTGACATTGTTGTTCCAGAAAGAAGCACTGAGGACTCCCATAGAAAGAGTCACAGGACGAGGGGTGAAAAGGTGGAAGCCCCTCATGTTACTATAGATGATGGACCACACCGTAAACCTGTGGATCAGAAGCGGAGTAGCAGTCTTGGTAGCAATCGGAGCCATGCCTCAAGCAGGCTTAGATCCCCTTCCAATGAGTCAGCTCATCGCAGTGGAGATGACCAGACTGGGCGGAAGAGGATCCTGCACAGTAGCTCTAGAGACAGGGATAGGGACAGAGAGAGAGAGAAGAAAAGCCTAGAAATCACTGGGGAGCGGAAGTCCAGAATTGATCAGCTGAAACGAGGGGAACCCAGTCGCAGCACATCTTCAGGTAATAAGACATGTTTTAGTGAGACTGACCTATCATTCTGTATAAGGGTGCAAACGTATGAATCCCAAGTCATTCTTGGATGGCTGTATACTCTTCTCATTCATAATTAATGTGAAGGGAGGTACTCTCTAGCATTTATAAAACTAGAGCGAATTGAGATCCCTGCAAATATTACCATATCTGAAAAGCTGATCCTCAGTGGGCAGGATTACCGTTTTGTTTACACCAAAACATTCAGTCAGGTTCTGTTCATGCTGTCTGGGGAATACAGTAATTTGTAGGACAAAAAAAAACTCATGGAAAGAGAAAATGCTTGTGCTAACAGAGCACTGAGGTAATTTTATCATCTAAATAATGTTCTTAAATTCATTATTAAATTTTTTTTGTATTTTCCCTATTTTGGTATGGAAATCCTGAAGTCTATGCGAAATGAAAATGTCTTTTTTCTCTGGGAGAGAGATCCATTATCATCTCAGGAGCTATCTTCACTGAGGTGAATCTGTCATGGTTCCTATTAGACATACTTTTAATGCATATGGAAATCATCTTTGTTGCAAATCAAAATAATCAAAATTTACTTGTTTTGTTTGTGTAGTTTGAGGGGAAAAAAAAAAAGGAAAAAAAATATTTTAAAATTTACACAGCATCAGTAGGAAAATATCTTCCACCTAAAGCACTTTGGCTCTCTGTTCTCCTCGTGGTTAAATGCCTGGAATTGTTTTTTTGAATTTATCATTTGCTAGCCAGGGCATTCCTAGATTTTAGAAGACATGTTTTGAAAATTCTGAATTTTGAGATGATTCCCTAAACTTCTGAGTTAAAATGATACACCTTCAGTTTGGCTTCTGTCATATTAGGAAGTAGCCACTAAAAATCTTTTTTGGGAGTGGGAGAAATGCCTTATGTTTTTAAGTAAGATTAAATCTGTAGACAGTCTGAAGGCATTATTAATTTGAAGATGATGGTTTTGAGAAGTACGTTTTCATACCTGAATCTTTAAAATGCTTTGGTCTAGTAAAATGGTATTACATTTACGTGCTGTAGTCATGCTTATATTTAAACTATTTTGTTCAGATCGTCAAGATTCAAGAAGCCACAGTTCAAGAAGAAGTTCTCCTGAATCAGATCGTCAGGTCCATTCCAGATCTGGATCCTTTGATAGCAGGGAAAGGCTTCAGGAGCGAGATCGACATGAACACGATCGAGAACGAGAGAGAGAGAGGAGACAGAGAGAGTGGGACCGAGATGTTGACAAAGACTGGCCAAGGAGCAGGGAACGAGAAAGACTCAGAGAGCGAGAGAGGGAGAGGGAGAAAAGACGGGAGCTGGACAGAGAGAGAGACAGACAACTACCCGATACTGCTGAGAGAGAGAGAGACAGAACTCTTGACATCTCCTCTCAAAAAGAATCAACAAAACACAGTGAAACTAAACTGGACAGAGATCACGAAAAGGAGTTTGATGGTGTTTGTCGGGATTCAGCAACTTCAGAGAAGGAAAGAACAGACAAAGATTCAGGACCTTCACAAGGTTTTGAAGATGGAAATGAGGCCGAAAAGGTAGAGAGTTTAGAAGGTGAGATATTCTAGGAAATAACCTGGATTGACAAATACTCTATTCTTTCCCTTTTAGCATAGTGCTGAACTAAGCTATATTAGGATAATTTTCTACTGAAAGGCTTATTGGCTCCAGCTTCTCTGCTGTGGAAGCAGACACAATAAGAGAGAAAACTGTTGAGCATCTTCTTTAGTGTTGTGTTAGTGTCACTTGTTAATTTCTAAAGAAGTCTTAAGGTAAAGAAACATAAATGATTTGAGGTATAATTTCACCAAGATGTAACGTTTCTGAATAGGCAGTTTGCTAAAGAATACACCAACATTTGATTGCGTTGTTATACCATATAAGTTCTATTTCTTAGTTTGAAAGTGACACGTAATGAGTGAAAAAAAAAAAAAAAGCGTTTACTTGGAACTGTTCTTTGGGTTTTTTTTTCTGCAGAGCCCAGTTATCATAGAAAGGACTGTCTGACTAGTAGGTGAAACATATGTATGGCTTGGCACAAAAGTCCAAAAATAGCTTTTTCTGAGGTAATCTGATTAAATGCAGCTTCAGTTTGCTGGCCTTTATGGTACCAGAGAAAATGTATTTAGGATTAATAATAAATAAAGTAAGGAAGGGGTGAACACTGACAAACCCTGAAGCATTTGTCCCATAGATTAGACAGCTTGAGCTTTGCGTGGATGGGGAGTCTGCAAAGTACTTTTTAACCTGTATCAACAAGGTAAAAGAAGCAAGAGTAAATCCAGAGTAAAGGGTGTATGTTACAGTTATGTTCAGTAAGTTGGCGTTTTTTGGTGATTGCAGGAGTTGTCTTCTCTAAAATCTGTTGAGAGGGAAAAAGGCATTGTAGGATTTGGAATTTTTGGATGTTTAGGATGGTAAGGCCTGAAGTCTGTAGTCTTCAGAGAAACTGATTAATTAAGCTTTTGTAGTTTCACACAGGATAACAGGACAATGTCTCATATTTGCATGCTTGGTAAGAATTATCAGTAGATGTTCATTGTTAATTTGAGCAGTTAAATCAAATGTTGTCTGGAGAGGATGATGAGAAATATTTATTCCTTACTATGTCTCCTACCAGATTGCTTACAAAGTGGTCATTAAGGCTGACTGGTACAAATGAGAAAATTCCATTTACAGAGGCTATTTGTGGAGTGGAAGCACTTGTCAAAGATAGTGTTTGTAGTGAGCGTGGGGAAGTCTGCTCTGTCTCGCTGTAATGGGTAGAATGCAGCAATTTTTAAGCTAGAGGAAGGAATGGTGCAATAAATGTGAGAGTGCAGATTGATAACTTCAGAAAAGAGTTGGTGAAAGGCTGTTCCTAGGTACCTTATCTGTTTCCAAGAGTGCACCTATAACTAAACAGGCTGTGGATGTTAAAGGTGTTCTTAGGTCTAGCCTTTTAGCAGACTTCTTGTAAGTGTTTTAATGTGTATTCTTCTGTGTATTTTTCAAAGGCTGTTTTCTAAATTCTCTGAAAACTATCATCTGTAGGAAGTTATGGTATATTTAGGATTATTTTTTTAGAAAAAGAAATGTCTTCTTTCAAATGCATACCATTTTATTAAAGCATACCATATATGGCATGTTTATGATTTTCTAAGTTTTAGTGTATTTTTCATTATCTTTTCATTATATTTATCTTAGTGTATTTTTATTATCTTTCATTACTTTATTACTCCTGTTTATGTTGCTCCTTTTTAGCTGACTAATGTATCATGTTTTTAATGCAGAATTAATATGAAAGTAAATTTCTGCAAAAAAAAAAAGGGGGTAAAGGTAGTGAGAGGATTATAATCTAGACATTACCAAACTCTGATTTGAAATTCAAAATCAAGAAAGTAATCTTTTTTTAATCATGTGTTGAGAACTATGGATTTATTATTTTTAATTGCTTCATATGGTAATTTTTTAATGGTTCATTTGTGTTGTCCAAGCACATATTTAAATATTTAAATTTGTAAGGCACAAAATGAAATCTAGTATAGATCCCCTTATTTTCCTTTTAAAAAGGAAAAACTCTTTTGAAAAATAAATACAGTTTCCACATCTGATATTAAGGAGGTATCCGGTATTTACTTGGACAAATTACTGTAGTATGCTTTCTAATGAAATGTGTGGGGATATAAATGCTAATTTACTGTAATGTCTTGAACCTTAATGTGTTTGCTCTGGGAGTGGGCTTAAATAATGCTGAAGTTGCTATAATCTTCCTCCAAAGCACTGCCAGGTGGTCCAAGTAGTTAATTTACGCTCTGCTAACATGTCTCACTTGTTTTTTCTGTGACCATTTTTAGGTTAGTTGAGGTGATTTACTGTTTTTCTTCCCCCTCTGTAGCTTTTACAAAGGCAAGTGGAAAAAAAATAAACTGGGAACACCTTAAAACACAGTTTCCCTTCTGGTTAAGGCAGCTGGAAGATATTAGATATAGTCAGCCACAGGGGAGAACCCCTGTAAATTCTGTCTAGTTTATATGGCACAACTCATTGCAAGTGCTGTGGTGGGTGGAGAGCCTTAAGAAAGCCCGAGTTTTGAGCAGTAGGTTTTCTGAATGCTTGAGTCAGAACTTTCAGTCTTGGAGGCGAGCGAGATAATACCTTCAGATGTTCCTTTCACAAACTGCAGAATGCAGTGTTTACAGGTTTTAAGGAATGTGTTTACTCATAGAGCACAGGTATTTGTATATGCATATTTAGGTGGATGGATAGGTGTGTAACAACAACTAAAGAAGTTTGGCATGGCTTTCTAAAAGCTCTTTTTGTGACTTCCACAAAGAGTGTAAAAGTCTGTCAATTATTGCTTCATTCAGAATATCTTGGACCTTCTTGGGTTTTGGGGGCTTTGTTTCTGCTTTCTCTTTTAGAGCCTTTGAACTGAATCCTGAGCTTGTGTTCATGTGCAAAAGCATCTTAAAGACTTTGTGGTGCCAACTTAGATTTGCATTATTAACTACATACCAGATATCAGATATGTTTCTTCTGAATATGGCCTTCTATGTGCAGTCTGACTAATGCTGCACCAAAACAAATGACCAAGATATGTAAAATTCAAACTGCCTCATTTTTTATGGGAGAAAAAAAGGTCACTGTTTCCATGAGTTAATACCTGTTTTCGTGTTGAATATACTTGTCCCCAAAAACTAACAGTTTAGCTTCTGAACCTTTCTGTTTTCAGGCTGCTTAAAGCATGTTTAGGAAACAAGAGTGATTGCTTTAAAGCTACGGTGTGTATCTGTCTCTGTAGGAGAAGATGAAGCAAAGATTGATGATGTACAGTCACTGGGGTCTGGTGCTGGAGAATACGAGCCAATCAGTGATGATGAACTGGATGAAATTCTGGCAGGTGATGCTGAAAAGCGGGAGGATCAACAGGAGGATGAGAAGATGCCTGGTAAAAGTATAGCAAAACCTCTTTATGATTATTTGACTCTAAAGGTTCAATCAGTTTGCATATAATGCTGTTGTACTGTTAACAGTATTTCTGAACTAGGAGCACGCAGTTTGTTTGCTCCTAAGTATTTCTCATTTATTCTGTAATAGGTAAGCCTGAGAAGTATAGAGGTAAGTAAAGAGTACTGGGAGCTGTATCATGAAGTCATATTTATCTTGTTTTATATAGCTAGACGGGTAAGCTTTTTTATAAACATGTTTTTATTTATCCCCTTTGGTATTGATCATTATTTGGAACTGATATTTTTATGAGCAGGCTTCATCCATGCTCGAATGCTTCCCAAATGCTCTGGAAAGCATGGAATCTTCTACTTGTTGTAAGTTCAGTTGGGTCATCAGGGTTGTATAATCAGTGTTCTTCTGTGCTAAATATACTAGACACACAGTTGTATGGTTATTCAATAAATCCTTTGGGGGAGAAAAAAAAAGACAAAATCACTCAGCATCCAGAGTTGAAATACTAACTTTTTAAGCATTTAATTTGGATCTGTCATAGCATGTTTAGTTTTACTGTGGCTTTTGTGAATGTGTAAGTGATATGTCCAAATCTGCTGGCTAAGCAGGGTCTGAGCAGCCTTTCACAAAGGGGTTGCCATAAAAATGAAGCAGAATAGTAGGTATGGTTTTGGGGGTTTTCTTAAACCAAGAAGCTTTATATTTGTATGCTACTTTTTTTCCACCAATCTAAGTGAGATTTGACGTTCTTAACTGAAGTGTCCAAGGTTCTGGCATTGAGAACTGCTCATCTAATACATGCTGCTTATGGGAGACAGGGGTGTACCCAGTACGTGAAATTAATCAACTGGGGTAAGGGATGATGATGAGAACGCATTCTCTGTCAATGTTTTTGCAGATCCCGTGGATGTTATAGATGTGGATTGGTCCAGTCTTATGCCAAAGCAGCCAAAAGAGCCACGGGAGCCTGGGGCTGCGCTCTTAAAATTCACACCAGGTGCCGTTATGTTGAGAGTTGGCATTTCCAAGCGATTGGCGGGACCAGAACTCTTCACCAAAATTAAAGAGACTTGCCAGAGAGTGTTAGAAAAACCTAAAGGTAATTGTTTCTGCAGGCATTAAACTGTCTTTTATACTTTATGAAAATCCTTATGAAATGTGCATTAGTTAATTATTTTAGATTTCAAGATCATAGAAAGTGTATAATGAGTATTTTGTGAAAATTTCTGAATTTAATACAGTTGCACGTCAGTCAAATTAGTGTTTTAATTCCAGTAGTGGTGAGGAGGTCTTGAATAATAGCCTAAACAAAATTTTTCATCCTGGTGGAATATTCTGTTTGTGAGACCATTCATACTTTCCTGGCCTAAAGTGTGTCAGCTGTTTTTGTGGCAAGCTAAATATTTTCTGCAGTGAATTAGTAATAATATTGTGAGAAAGAAATAAGATTTCTTGTTTTCTTTGAGGGCCCTCTGCATGTCCTCTTACTTTTTTTCCAAGGATCCTCTCCAGAATGCATAGATTGCTTTTGGGTCAGAACGAAGGAGCTAAGTGAAATTAGTATATTACATCTCTGCTATAAGTGGGAAATTAAATAATACACAGGCCTGGGATTTGGATGGAGTATGTGCTGTAAGACAGGCATAATAGATGGGATGGGCATGAAATATGCTGGTGCTGCTTACTGCAATTCTGTAGTATAAGCAGGGATTTTGCGTGAGAGAATACTGATTTTTCTCTTTGGCATCCCAGAAACCAGTCGAGCTGCTTGCAACAACTTGAATGGTAGAATGACTATGAAAGACTTTTAGGGCTATAAGATATGTATGGAAAATATTCCAGGATCTAAATGTGAGAAAATTTTCACTTATAAACAATAGTATCTGTGGAGCCCATGTTTTTAGGGAATACCAGATTTTTCTGATTTTTTTCTTTTTTTTAAGTCTGTAAATTCTAGTTCTTTATTTCAAACCATAGTTTTTAATACCTTGCAACATTATTTTTTATGCAGTTACCTTGTTAATCTCCGTGAATGTCACTGCTTGCTTGAGCCATTTAAATTGTATAACTATTAATTTTGGGCTGTTGCTACTGCTTCTACTTTTTTTTTTTTAAAGTCAAATTAAATGCAAACATTTTAAATGCGTCATAGATTGTTTAATTTGAGATGTGTACTTGGTAGTAGTAAGTACTGTAAATTTTCCACTGCAATATTTGCAGCTCTTTCTGTGCAGTATTAGCTTTCTTCTAGTTTAAGGGAAAAAAAAAAACCTCAACTCTTATGCTTAAGAATTCACATAAACAATGTAGCTGATACAATATTGAGTCTTCCTGAGTTTGCAAACTGTCTGATACAGTAAAGGTATGAACTGTGTCTCTCTCCATGTAAGCTTTAATTTTGGTGTATACTTCAATGCTTCTTACCAACAGGAACTGGAGGGCAGAATCACTCCACCTGGCTATTTAAAACGATACCCAAGATAACCTCAGCAGCTTGCACGCTCCTCTAGAAATAAACAGAAAGTCCATAGTGATAATAGGAAACTGTCCAGCACTGTCTTAAGAGTACTTAGATTCAGCAGAACTTTGCTCTGGAGAGGTTGGGGGATTGAAGATCCTTCACTGATTTCCCTTTGGTGTGTGCAGTCTCTCACACATCAAAGTTTCTATGCGTGGAACTGCCAGTAGGCAGTTTTTCCCCAGTTGTGCTGGTGTCTCTAGTTAGGTGTTAGAGTCTCTGCTGAACACCAAATGTGGCTGGATTGGACCTTACTTCCCCCCCCCAAATTATATCATAATCTTCCTATTTATTGTAAGGGGGTTATAAATCAATGAGTTGTGGTCCAATCATGTGCATTCTTTTTGTCTTTGTCTGCATTTCATAGGAACAGACTTAGAATCATAGAATTGTCTAGGTTGGAAGGGACCTTTAAGATCATCTAGCCTAGCCATCAACCTAACTCTGATAAAAAAAACCCCATCACTAAACCATGGCACTCAGCACTGTGTCAACCTATCTTTTAAATACCTCCAGGGATGGTGCCTCAACCACTTCCCAGGGCAGCCCATTCCAATGCTTAATAACCTTTTCAGTGAAGAAATTTTTCCTAATTTTTCCAATCTGAACCTCCCCTGGCACAACTTGAGGCCATTTCCTCTTGTCCTATCGCCTATGACTTGGGAGAAGAGACCAACCTCCACCTCTCTACAACCTCCTTGTCGCAGAACAAGACTCACCTCAGGATCCATCTTTTGTTCAAGTGGTTAAAGTGTCCTAGCTGCACTCTCTTTCTTCTGATAAAAGTATTAAAGGACTAGTCCTGCCACTTTGAGTACTATTATGAAATGCTTTAGATAAGCTGGTAGGAGGGGGTAGTTCATTAGTACCTGTTGACTTATTCTCCAGGTTGATCCACCTTGGATAAAAGAATTAGTCTACATAGTGGTGTTTCACTTCTGTATAGCCAGACAAACATTGTATTGACATGAGTACAGTTATGTGATGTCTTGCAGAGAAGTGAAACTTTTACCACTTGCTCATTAACGCTAGTAGTAAACACCTTCCATCACCCATGTCTGACCATAAATGATACCCCATCTGTCCCAGAGCTGTCACGTGATTTTTAGGCCTCTTAGTGATTGCTGTCTCAATATTGCTTTCCAGTGCTGAAGCTACATACAAGGATACACGTCCTTCCCTTTAAATGATGAAGGATTTATTTGTTTTATTTTTATTCTGGGTTTTTTTCATAAACTGCAATATCCTTTTTTTTCCAAACCTTGATATTGTTTAGAAGGCAGAAATACAAATTGTAAAACATTAAGGAATTTCATATTGCTGTTCAAAAATACCATGTGTATGTTGATCTCTGCAAACATCAATGCATTCTAGATGCAGAAAACCTTTTCGAGCATGAACTGGGGGCGCTGAACATGGCTGCACTTCTACGCAAAGAAGAGAGAGCAGGTCTTCTCAGCAACCTGGGTCCTTGCTGTAAAGCGCTGTGCTTTCGAAGGGATTCTGCAATTCGTAAGCAGCTAATGAAGAATGAAAAGGCAAGTGGTTGATTTTCAGTGCTTGGTCAAAATGTGGAAACGCAGATTCTACTATACAAAGCATTTCTTTAGGGAGACAATGTTTGTGTGTGTTGCTCTGCAGTAGATCTAGTCCTTTAAACAATGGAGAACAGACTTTAAAGTAAAGAGGGTTGCAGGTTGTTTATTTTTACTTAGGATGAGAGATTAATTTAAGATTGATACTAGGAGTAGGTGCTGTTTCTTGTTTGGGAGTTTAAATTCTGGAGGTATGCTTTCTGCATTTAGAGAATATTTGATAAAAAGAATTGGTTAAAATACAGTTTCAAAGACAATTGTTGAATAATTCTCCTGCTTAAAATTCCATGTACTTTTATAAGAATTATAAGATTCTATTCTTCCAAGTTAAAAGTTTTCTTTTCAAAATGAAAAGACAAAATTCTTTTGCCATTTCTTGCACTGCAGCAGGTTTTATGATCTTGCATGCTAATAGAAAAAAAATCATTAATTCTCAGAGTCTTTTCTAGTGAATATGTATGAATAAACCCCTAATTATTGAGAGTACTTGAGGTTAATTTCTCAGCTTGCATGTTAAAAGCCACTGTTTTCACTTTTTTTTTTTATTTATTTTTTAATTTCAACAGGGTGCAACAAAACAAACTTACACAAATTCTGCAGCAATGGACAGTGACTTGTTACGGTTGAGTCTACGGTTATTCAAACGAAAGACTGTGTGCCAAGCTCCCGGGCAGGAAAAGACGGAGGATACTAAAATTCCACAGCCAGCTGTCCAGCAAGAAGTGTGCGTGTCTTGAGCGGATGACCGCGGTGGCACTTTCTGGTTCATTTCCCACTACCAGTGTTGGTACTGATGTTTAGAACTGGTTGGTTTGAAAGCAGCTGTAGAAGATGGAAGAAAATACTCCCGTTTGTATACAGAGGAGAATTATTTGGTTTGGTTGTGAATAAAAGGGGTAAAAAGTAAGGTCTTTTGTGTGAAGTTCTCTGCAAGTTTTATAATCTTGAATCTTACACTGTAACATAGACCTGTTTTATGGTGCATCAGATGTAATAATGTGAAGATGTTTGGTTTTAGCAGTTTATAATACCATCTGATATTAAACTTTAGAAAAAAATCTGTGTATCTTTTTCCTCATTACAAATGTGTTTTTTTCCACCACCACCCTGGTCCCTCAGTACATGTCTGGAATTTTTTTAATAGCTTGTTTCCTGGGAGCCTGTCTACCTTCGCTTTCCCAATCCCTTTCTTATCACAGCAGCCTCTGGTGTGGATCTGGATTTGGACACAGCTCTAGCTCATTTTCCATCCTTAGCATAGGTTTTCTCTCATAATTTCTGAACACAAAAATCTAGTCTCATCACTTAAGGCTCCCCTTCTTGTTTATGGTAAAAAGTAAAAAAACTTTCAGGAAGTGAATTATGACCAATTTTAGGTGCCTATATTTATGAGACTAACAGTATTTTGGAAGTGCTGGCTGCTCACAGAGGAGAACTAGTGTATATATTTTACATTCTGTTAAGCGTCAGGGCAGATCAATCCCATGCAGCAACCTGAGGGTGTTTCATACCTGCTGAGTCTCAGGAGTTTTTTGGGTGTTAACAGTAAAGGCAGTGAACAATGATGTTTCATTGGGTGTTACGGATTTTAGGGGCCTGATTAGAAACTTGTCAAGCCTGGTAAGAATAGTTTTCGGTGTGAGAAGGTAATAGCTTATGTAAGGATCTTTGGATTATACCAGTCGGGTATGTTTAGGTAGTCTGTGGAGGCCTCCATGTGAAGCTGGGACTTCTAAAACTCCAGACTAAGCCTCTACTTTCCCAGGGTTTAAACCCAAATTGTTGCTTTGAATTCTGCTCGTACAGAGTGGGAAAGAAATCCATAGTTTAACCTCAGTACTGCGTTGCTGCAAAGCCAACTTGTTTTCCTTATTCTCATTCAGCTTGAAAATGAGTTATGAACCATTAAATCTTTTGATGGTTTATATTAGTTTCTTATCCTTTTTCTCCACTTGAAACGGGCACTTTGAGGTGGGGTGTTGACTGTGCAGTTTGACAACAAGCCTGTCTCACAGCCCTTGTCATTACTGACAGTTGTATTGCTTCAAGCAAGGGCCTAAATCTGAATAACAATTCAATTCAAGTACAAAGCTTTCTTAAATAAATGCTTTCCTATAATATCTAGTATGTAAGCGTTCAGTAAAATGTTCTTATACTACACTTAAAGAGTTGTTGTTAAAGAAAACGTGACAGTTTTATTTATTTTTTTGTAAGTGCCCACATGCTAGTGTATGTGTTCTTGTATCAAATACAAATAGCGTGAGAAATTTCTACCAATTATTGGTTTCTTATTAAACTTACGTGATACAGGCAAAACTTTTATCTTCCTAAGTTTTTCACTTGAACATTTTTAAGGGACTTGGTGAGTATTCTTTTTAGTGTTACTGGTGATTTTATATACGCTTACGAAAAAAAAATGGTATGTCTTTCAAACACTCTAGTACTTTAACCTGAGCAAGAGTTAACAAACCTGTTCTATTCAGCATTTAAATGCATTCTCACCTATTTTATAGCTACAATAATGCTGCCTTTAAGCTGAAAGTATTAGATCATTGCTTCCAATTATGTTAAAGCCTATTTTAATCTCTGTCTCTAAAAGACATAAAGATGTTTGATAGCTGGAAACAGCCTCGTCTGAGACTGCAGTACACAAAATAGATTCACTGTGCGGCATTTAATTACACTGTGCTTACTTTAAACACTCTTCCTGTAAACCAGTCAAGGTGTATATATGCACTTAGTTCGCAGAAGAATATTTCACATCAGTCTAGAAAATGCAGAATAAAATAGGCTCAATGGGCTACTGTGAGTGTATGGTGGAGTGCTAGTGTCCCATTGAAGGTCAAAGCTGGTGCTGGCCTGTACCATCATTTGTTGGAATTACGCAGAAAGGTGATGAAATTGCCTCTGGTGTACCTTTGGTTTGATTTGATTTGCGGTACTTTCAAGTGCAGAAGGACATTGTGGTACTGGCAGAAAACATACCTGTTTGTGAGGGAAATATTGAGATTTTTCAAGCAATTCCTCTCTAGCCTGGCAGCAGTTCCTGCACAGGTAGAGCCCAGCAAGTGTGAATTTGCTGTGAATGAGTGTTTCTGAGCTCAATCACTTCAACATAAAATAATATTTAGTTCGCAGGTATTCTCTCTGATAGGGAGTCATAGAAGGGTTTGGGTTGGAAGGCACCTTAAAGATCATCGAGTTCCAACCCCCCTGCCATGGGCAGGGACACCTCCCACCAGACCAGGTTGCTCAAAGCCC
>JAOXNO010000001.1:179498916-179553470 GCA_028565335.1 Limnodromus scolopaceus | reverse complement strand
CCAGACCAGGTTGCTCAAAGCCCCATCCAGCCTGGCCTTGAACACCTCCAGGGATGGGGCATCCACAGGTTCTCTGGGCAACCTGTTCCAGTGCCTCACCACCCTCACAGTAACAAATTTCTTCCTAATATCTAATTTAAATCTCCCCTCTTTTAGTTTAAAACTGTTACCCCTCATCCTATCACTACACTCCCTCAATAGAGTCCCTCCCCATTTCTCCTTGCTGTCTTCAGGTAATTTTACAATAACTTTAGGAAAAGGAGATTTGCCCGCATACTCATTTCAAAAAAGGGTGTGAAACTTCTCTGAATCAGAGAACTTGTTTTAGGACCTTCCCTCCCCTTCCCTGCGACGGTCATTGTCTTTTCTGATGTGGTCTGCGAGCCCCTCTTAACCTATCTCTTTCTTTCTCCCCGTTTTTCTCCTAGCTTGATTTTGTGTGGAGAAAGACGAGTATGTAGATGGTAGAACTTTAGTCCGGTTCTCATCTTGCAAGGCTCCAGCGGCGGTACGCGGGAGCCTGTAATATTTCAGGCAGCAGCGTGAGGACAGAGCTGAGCACATGCCTTGGATGCCCTTGTGTGCTCCAGCTCCAAGTCTGGAAACGTGGAGAAACCTCCCTCGCTGCTCGGTTTCTCCTTTAGGCGGTCGCTGTACCGAAGAAGCAGAGAGGTCGGCCCCTTCTGCAGCGAAGCCCCTGCTGTGCCTACTTGGATGATAAATGAGTTTTAAGCCTCCCCGAGGTGCAGCCTGGAGCGTGGAGCTGCGGGAGGACAAGCTGCCCTGCGTGCTGGCGAGATGAGGCGGGCTTCCTCCCAGGTGAAACGCTGTGCCCAGCTCCTGCAGCCATGAGGGATACACGGGCAGAGCAGATTTTTAGAGCCTCGAGATACAAATGGGGTTACGACCTGTATCCTGGGATATTGTCACCTTCGTTGTCTCAAATAGCACTTTGGGGCTGTTACCGCTTCAGCTAGTGGAGCGAGATACCGATTAGGACGGTGGACCATCTGCACGGTGTACTCAAAAGACAGGAGTTTAGACAATTTTACTAAATTAAGGATTTAGTTTGGATTGTCTTGATGCAGTTGTGCTCTCCCTTTTCTGCCGTAGGGATGCCCTTCAGCAGAGACGTACCAGGCAGGGCAGGGGCCGCGCGTTCAATTTGAGTGGTTGCTACCAGCTTGAAGAGTTCAGGAACCTCCTTTGTTTTGCAATAATGGCCAAAGTCTGCTTTTCAAAGGGTCTTTATACAAAACACTTGTTTCTACCGCACAGGTCTCCGCCTTAATGCAAAGGGGAAGCCCACGGAGATGGATGGCAGCAAATGCTTGGTCTCGCTACCCACATTGTATGGTAGGTAAGGTTTTGTGGGCTGCCTGGGCATCCAAGATTGCTTAGATGAAAACTCAGAAGATGGCTTGAGAATGGTAAATGTGCTGCTACAATAATAATAAAAAGCTGTAAACAAAGCCCTGAACTCCGAAGCAAAGCAATGTGACCGAGCATCAAGATGCAAGGGGTTTCTTCAGCCAAACTTATCTCCTAAGACTTGGAAATTTGTCCCATTATGATCAGTAAAGGAGTCCAAGTGTGTGGGGAGAGAAGTGCTAAAATAGTATTCAAAACCCGGTTTGAAGTTTTTTTTGGAAGAAGGCGGTTGTTTTCTAACGAACAGCTGGTTTCATTTCCTCTGCCCTCTCAGTCAGGATCAATAGATGGAAGAGAGAAGGTACGTGCGCTCTGGGGAAGCTTAATTTCTTGACGCCAGCTTTCCCTGTCAGGGGTGCTACATTTCTTTAGTAATGAAGTCGAGGTATTATCCTTAAAGACTCAAGTGTCAGAAGACGTGCTAGAACAAACTGCTGAGGCACAAAGCGATGGGCTGCCAGATGCAAAGCGTGTGTTCACGTGCGACAGGGTTGCTGCTGGTTGGAAATACGCGGTTCCTAAACAAGTGGGGTGATTGAAGTAACAGGTAGTGGATGGGGATTTTAAGAAAGCTTGCAGCTTTGGGTACGACGGAAAATGCTCTTTTCCATCTGCTTCATAGAATGGTTTGGGGTGGAGGGGACCTTAAAGACCACCTAGTTCTAACCCCCCTGCCATGGAGTATGACTGCTGTCTCCTAAAAAAAAAGGGAAAGAGACAAATAGGAAGAAAAAAATGAAGGTCAGCGAAATAACAGGTGAGACTGAGCTGCCCATACGTATCTTAAAGATGGATACTGGAAACCCTCCAAGGACTTGGAGAGGTGCTTGCAAGATTTACCTTCTCTCCCAGTTGTAAAGGTACTTTGTGTCAGCACAAAAACTGCGGTTGCCTCTATCTCAAACATTATTCCTGTGTCTGTCTCTTGCGTGCTCACAGAAAATGTGTTAGCAAGAGGTTTCATGGGACTTTTGATTCGTCTCGCACAAGGTTACTAGAAAAAATTAAGCTGTAGCAAGTGAAGGATGAAGAAACAGCGTGAATTAAAAATTAGCTGGGAAGCAGAAGGTGAAACAGAGGATTAAATGATCGCGTCTCATCACAAGCAGCTCACAGTGGGTGACCTCCCTGTACATTTGTGATTTGGAAAGTTGACTGAGAGGGAAGATGGGAAAATTTGCAAATCACAGTAAAAAATGAAGAAAAACCCACAGAGGTGCATTTGCTGCCATGTGGCCCATTCATTTAGCTCATTTCAAGTCCTTCTGTGAGTGAGCATCAAGATGTGCAAATTGACACATCACTGAAGGGGGAAATTTAATCAACTTCTACACCTTATAGGTTAGCAATATCACTGCTAGAAGTTCATGGAAAACTTCGTCTGATGTAAAGAGATGTGCACAAAGCCAAAAATAGAAGAACACACACAGAAAAGGTAGAAAGGTAGAAAAAAAGGTAGAAACTGCACTATGAGTAGGCTCCTATGCAGGAAAACTTATTGCCAAACAGGTGAGTACTTGGGGAAGGCATGGAAGGTCTCATCAAAGTCATTAAAATTTTTGTGACCGTGTCCTTAGCAAGGAAAGGAGTAATAGCAGTTACAATTGAAATATATGAAACAGTGGTCTAGAAAAAGGAGGACGGAAGACGCTTTTTTCCTGCTCCTTATGACAGAGCTCGGTTGTAATTCAGCAAAATTAAGGAGAGGCAGAATTGAATAATAAAACAGAAATTCTTGTTTTACTCGCAGTGCCTCATTAGGCTTAGAGTTTCAGCTGTAGGACATTGCAGAAATTAAAATTTAGCAAGATTTCCAAAAGGACTGAATATGCTGCAAGTATATACAGTTGTTCCTGGGGGGTAAAACGAGGCTGCATCTGTAACAGCTTATATTATATGAATTCATACGTAATTGGGAAGGCTCTTGGGTGTTGCGAGCGCCTGGTGCCCAGCAGTTTGTTTCTGTGTGAGCAAGCTCCTCGGGCTCCTGAAATGGGAAAAATCTCCTGATCCAGCTGCCAAATCACACAGGGGATTTGCGTGGGGACAATTCAGGTTGGGACAGGCCTGGTTGAGTCACGCAATTGTTCGGACTCAGACAATCACCTCCCTGTGCTCGGGAATCATCCTGGGCGTGCTTGAATCTTGCAGGGTATCGTATTTGTGGGCTTAAACTGCTCAGCTCTTGGAGACAGCAAGACCTGCTGAGAAGGTTACATCAGCCTGTGTCTAACTCTGGTAGAAAGCAGGAGACCTCATTTGATGGCTCTTGGCTTTTCCTTTGAGGTTTCTGGTTAGGACCACTTTAAGAGAGAGATAAACTGGCAAATAACATTCCTGACTGCGGCATTTTTCCTGCAGGATCTGAATTTTTAAATTTTTTTCGTTATGCAAAAGGCTTTTTTGACGACATATCCAAAAGCAAGTTGCCCAAATAATAAATGCGCTGTTAAATTCACACTTAGCAGCAACTATTCTGCTCTCCACTTTCCCTAAGCAGTGGTACCCCTCTTTGCGAATCTCATCTGATGCATGAACTGTCAAAACACAAATGGGCAACTGTGACTTCTCCACTGTCTGCTCCGGAATGATAGCATAATCTATTTGCTGTATTCATCCCTTTAATTTCCATTTTTATTGCTATAATCTAACCTACTTTTTTTTTTTTTCCCACTCTCTTGGTGCACAAATTATAAAAATGGCCTCGCCTATTCATCAGGAGACTCTAAAGCTCGTGCGGTGCGTGATGCACGATTCTATCTTGTTGTTTGATCTAGTTAACGCTGCATTCATAACTGTACATAAAAAATGGGGAGTGCTCTCTGATGACAGCTGAGCGTAAATCACGGCATCCTCTGACCCAGGTGAAAGCACGGAATCTTAGCTGATCTGAAGCTTAAAAAAAAACCCTCACTGATAAACACCGCTTTTAAAGCATTTCTAAACCCGTGAAAAACAGAGCTGTTCTGTTCATTGTACGGGTTTGAACGGGTACATGAGCCTTTTCCTGGAACGCAGGACCGATGGCATCACCATCTACATGGAAATGTCATCACAGGAGCGCTGTGTAACCACGAGGTTCGTTCATAAAGTAACGCTCAAATTAGGATCCCACTTCAGCGCCGTTTTAGGAAAAGCAATTTAATACTGCTCAAATACCGTAGGAGCATAAAATGGTCTGATTTTGCACTAAATTGCTGGAGCCTATAATAAAATGTACCAGGTAGTTAATAAATAAGGCAACTGAATAGAGAATTTTTAGAGTCAGAACTTTTTTTATTTTTCTTTCTGGCAACAGGCATCTATCAGTCACAGCCTCAGCTCAGCCGTGCACATCTGGGTAGAAAGGAAAGATTGCGTTTATGTATGGGAGATTCAACTCTAATTTTCACCTGTATAAACCAATGTGAACTGTGAAGAGAATGACATGATTAAATTGATATACTACCAAAGTGATAAATCCAATATCTGGAAAGATGTTTTCCTTCCCTGCTTGCTTCTGAACCGTAGAAATTGGTTTTCAGCTCTTCACTCGAGAACAGCAGAGGAGGATTCATCGTAGGGGTTTTTTTTTTTCTTTAGAAATAGTCTGTGTTGCTCTAAAAGTACCTAATCACTGTTGTATTGATTTGTGTATCAAAAGAGGAATATTAGGTAAAGAGCAGGAGTTTCCTTGGCTTTTGGCCCTGATTGTTACTGAAATACATATATATGTTTTTGCTACAGTTTCCAGGGGGTGATTTGTCTGGTCTGGCCACAGGACAGAGCAGAGTGTGGGCAACCACCTGCCTTAGGCTTGAATCAACACCATGCAGAAGCGTGTCGGGTGCCTCTGAGGTGGTCTTGGTGCCACGGAGGGGCCCATGGGCTCGGCGACCTGCTCCCGGCCCATGGGCAGAGGTGTCCTAAATGTTTGTGGCTGCATCTTTAGGAGGATTTACACTGGTTTTAAGCAGGGCGTAAAAGCACAAGGTCTACAGTTCCCAAAGAAATATTTTATCTGCAGACATTGTAACCTACTTTAATCTGATAAATGCTGACACCGTCCCATAAAGGGATGGAGGAGAAATCAATGTAACCCTAAACTAAATTGAATTGTTGGGTTTTTTTCCTTTCCCTTCTGCAAGACTCGAGTAACTTTGCGATTCATCACACGCTACTGATCAAGAGCTGAGAAAGTTTCTTTCCAGCCCTACAAAAATTAAATTTTACACAGCTTTTGACTTGGATTAGCGGCGGGCAGGGCAATATATAGCTAGATCCTAATTATTTCTTAGCTGTTGCCCACAGCCTGCTCTGTCTCTCCACTGCTGGTGTGTTACTGCTTGTGGGCTGACAGATCCATGTGGGCTTGCTGGAAGAGGAATTGTGGAAGGGTTATTACATGGCGATAGAAAACTGTTGTAAATAAAAACATTCAAAAAGCCAACAGAAGTCTTAGGTTTATTTAAAAATACATTGTCAAGAATATTGCAAAGACCATTGTAGAAATATAATTGTCTTCAGCATGGCCTTCTTTCTAATTGAGTCTTAGACCCCCACTGGTTAAATGACTGGCTTTCTATCTGCATGGTAAAATCTGCTTTTTTGCAAATAACTCTTTATGAACACTGCTCCTGTTACAAATCGTGAAGTACAATTTATACCGGCAATAAAACCTTTAACAATTGCTAAAACAGTTAACCAGCTCACTAAAACATTCCCCATCCCAGATCTAGCCTTAGGAAGTTAACTAACAAACATGTTATTAACCACTGATGAGGAGCTGTTCAGAGAGATTATTGCTTAATTAATCTTTGTACTGAGCTAATAAGAGTGTTAAATGGGCCTCTCTGTTGAATTGGGTTCTTAATACAGATTGCAAGTTCCCTCAGGGAGAAATCTGAGACCAATATGACATTAAAGTTAGCCATCCAACAAAGAAGATATTTTAGGCATTAAAAATAACAAAGCCAAACATCTTCATCAATAATGTCATAGGATTCAGTGGCTGTGTGTATATGAGTGAGCGTACGTGTGTGTATGAATTACTGTGCTCTTTCCTCTTCTGGTAAGGAAGCTATATCAAAAATCTTATTTAGATTCAGCAGTTTTCATCACTGTTCTGTTGCGGCATAAATTAAACTTGTCACACTTATCTGTAGTAAGCAGGTTACGCTGATCAGGAAGGCGGAATCTGAGGCAAACTCTAATGTCATCTGCTTATCCTAAAAAGACAAACAAAATCAAAAATCTCTTCATATTAATGAGTTGAATAAACCTTCTGCTTGATACAATTTGTTGCAACAGTAAAAGGCAGTGACCAGATTGCCCTTGTGCTTCCTAGCATTTTTAGTAGTGAGCACTCGGGTCTTAGCCACGAAGCAATGTGCCCATATTTAATATTAAACCGTTTTGAAAGGCATTGTAATTCCCTGCATGAGAAGTTACCTACTGTCTTCAGCTCCCTTTTAACACGCATGTTACATCTTTTGGGAAAAGAGACAGATTCCATAAAAAGGAAGGTTGGAAAGGAATAATTCGCCCTTGAATGTCTGGTGTTAGTAATTCAGAAGGAACATTGGTCTATCACTACAGTCACTTCCACACCAGTCCTTGTCCCTCATGAGACCAAATTCCATCCTTACACCCAACTCAAAGGTGTTGACTCTGTGTGTGCTTGCATCCCATGCTCCAAATGTTATACTCAATGGGGATTACATTTATTTTGTATGAAACGATCTCAAAAAGACTAGGCAAAGCATTTATGACATGAAAGTAGCAATGTGACAAAAATGCACTCATGCATGCCCTAATTTTTGATGTTAGGGTTTTAGCTTGTCTGAATTCTTGCTGGCTTCAGGCTTAATATACTGCACACACACCCCCTCTCACCGAAAGCCTGGGCATGCCTGGAGGAGGTGAAGTCCTTGTTTGCCTGACTCCTCCATGACTAGCCTTTGACATCTTACAGGTTTATTTTATGGTCCTTTGCTATGCACACTTGAATATTGATGAGAATCTTGCACTTAGGGGCTGTGGTCATAGTACAGATCATTGCTTAGTGGCCTGTTGACCGGTTTTCTCTATGTTGTCCATGTTGTCTCTAATGCATCACATTGAAGCACCAAGGCAAAACCTTCTTGCTTAGCATACCCTTGGAGACCTCTAAATATTGCCTCACTTCATTACTACTGCAAAATGATCAATATGCCTCACCAAAATTAACTGTGCTTTGGACATCTCCCTTGCCTGATTACTGTGCATTTTTTATTCCTCAAGGATAATGGAGGTTTGTTCCCAGCCAAGATGTTATGGTGGTTGTAGGCACATCTGCAGAGTCCCTCTGTGTCTGTGGCCCTTTCAGGAATGGGCCTTAGCTGCTAATCAAAAATAATCTTTGTACATGTGCACACGGTTTGTGTTTGGCGAGTATGAGTTGGAATTCATAAATGGAACATGATTGATTAGGAGAACATACCCCTGTGCTTTTATAAACACCGGGATGAGGGCTGGAATACCTCACTCCTGACTGTCTACAGCGTATGTCCACAAATCAGAGATGTTGTTTTCCCCACCCCTCATTTCATGCTGACCTTTTAATGTACTTGCCAAAGCTAATCTTATGTGTACAACAGCATATTGGCTTGATGTATTTGTTACAGATAATTAATACTGCTCTAGTCAACCATCTTCTCAATTATTATTTCCAGTTGCTTCATAGTTATTAAACTGTCACATTTCAAGTGCAGACGAGTGTCCATGGTGATATACAGAGGCCTGTTAAGTGGAAAACTTTTAGGTGCCTTTTTATTACTCAGATCCCCAAGGAATACTGCTGTGGTCATGCTGTCTTCAAACATATATTTGACCTATACTTCATACGTGCATTTAAAGGTTAGAATAAATATGCATGTTTTCTCTGCTTATTAAGTGAAACTCTAGACATTAAGAGAACGTGAGAGGAGTTTCCACTGATCTCCTGCGTTACACAGTAAAATGCTCACGCTGGATGCACCTGCCCACCTCAGCTCCGCTCCACTCATCCATGCTGCTGTTTTTCCATACATGCATTCGTAGAAATCCATTTGCATGGAAATACAGCTCACTAGTTAAGCCTTTGCATTGTAAATCCACCTTTAATATTATCAGCAGTGCTCCCTGCTGTGTATCACGGTCCAGTAAACCACTCCTCCATGCTGGGGACCCATTGCACGTCCTGTGTCTTCCAGGCTCTTGCTTTCCATTGCACCTATGAGCAATGCCAGGTCCCTCTTGCCGTAGTGGGGGCCAGCTGACCTCCTGCAGTAAGTGCAGGACCCTCCTAGATGCCACTTGTTCATGTGTTGTCCTCAGTAAAATCTCCTTATGAATGCTCTTCTTGCAGGATCCTTTCTGTGCAGAAGGAATTGGATCTCGAGGGAGTATAAGCTTCAGCATGAAGGTCCAAGCGACAAGGTCAGACACCGCAAAACCCAATCCCCACCCAGCTCACCACCATGCCTGTGGTCCTGAGCACTGTCAGCTGGCGCTGTGCGGTGACAGTGCTTGGGAAGAGAGGGAAGGAGAGCTGAAGTGGAAAACCAGAGGGAAAGAGTTAGAATAAATGTCTGAAAGAAGTGAGGGAATGAGAAAATGATGGAACAGGTATTGTTAAATCTCTGTTCATCAGGTAGTAAAACTCCCCTCTACACAGAGAAAAATCCTTTGCTCTCCAGGACAGACCCACCTCCCAGCAAAGTCATGCTGGATTCAAGGAATTGTCTTTTAGAAGCTTCATCTCAAGCAAAACAGTATCTTGGCTTTTTACTGAGAAAAATCTGAACACCAAAAGTGGTCAGGAATCCAGCTAATGATAATCTTCAACTCCAGTAGTTCTGTTTGTCCAGGACAGGGGTCCCCCTTCCCCTCTCTGATGTCAGACTCTGATCCTTCATTTTTTCTCACAATTGCTCAGGAGACCCTTTTGTTCCCAACCACAGCTCACTGGCTGCAACAGCCACCCCCCGCCCCCTTTCCCCTCTCCTCTTTAGGTACATCTCCACCACTGTCGTGACCTTCAGAGCTGATGTATGGAGCATCCCTGCAGGATTGTTCTCTCTGACATTGAGCACGAGGCTGGGCAATAAAGCAAGGAATTAGCAGGCATTTACATTCTGAAGTTAACGATGAGGAGTGTGAGCCTTCTGAACATCTGTTTCCCTTGTTTTCAAGGGGGCCTTCAATTTACTCTTTGTTCTCATCCACACGGCTATTACCATTAACCATCAGCCAGCAAGTGCCCTGGGTCTGGGGAACAGAGGCTGGATTGTGGAATAAAACCCCTCTAAATCATGGTACATCTTCGTTTTGGGGCCACAACTGTAACAGCCATGGGGTTAAGAAACAGTTGGAGACCTTCTTTGCGGGTGATGAGGGAAACACAGGGAAAGCTGCGTTGTTCTGAGGCCTGGAGCTGGACTCAGGGCTATATAAATGAGGACCACAGCAAGCGGCTGGTCTGTCTCTTCTGCCAGCCTGCAAAGTCCTAGGCTGGTGACTGTCACCCAGGGAAAGAACAGAGCCCTGACCATAAGGTGAAAGAAGGCCCAGAAAATCTTGCAGGGGAAAAAGAATGAGAGGGGGAAAAAAAGCCCCAGGATTGATTGTGTGAGGACAAAGAGTCACGGATGAAGGGAAACTCTGGGTAAAGACCACTGCTTCGAGATAGAGTCGGACATAGGAGCAGAACACGGCTCCTCAGTGAAACATAGGCAGGGTGAAGCTACTGAAGAGCAGCCCCCTCCTGATCCAGGGAATGAAGGGGGCAAACCAGGCACCTGGTCAGGGTGTCAGAGGAAAAACGTAGAAGGGACCCCTTATGGAAGAAAATGCTTGAGTGGATTATAAAGGCCAATATAATGAGAAGTTTCCCCAGTGCCTCCGCCTTTGGCTTTCAAAGCCTTGTAAGAGGGCACATTGTTGAGCTGTTACATCCCTCCCTGATTTAGTGACACTGGACGTACCCTTCACCTCCAGAGTCCCCCACTTCATTGCCTTTAATAACCTCGTGAAGGGTAATGAAGCATTTCAGGTTTTGTGTCAAGCTGGCTGGTGTGGCGGGGGTGGGACATGAAGGCTTTGGGACATCTGGCCAAGGTTTCAAGATGCCTTTGAGAAGGGGCCAGGGGTGGGGATAAGGCATCCCAAGGCTCAGGGTCCAACTGCTGCAGCAGCTTCACCTGAGAGCATGAGGAGCTGCCCCCACATTTGGTGCCAGCTCCACGCCCTTTCCCAAATTCTCCCTAGTTCCTCCGTGAAATTTGTGGCTGAGGCAGTACAAGGCTGCAGGATGGAGACAGGTTGTCTGAGCCTCGTGTCTGCTGCCCACCCACAGGCAAGAGCTGGAGGTGGTTTTTAGCATTCCCCCTTGTCAAAAGTATTCCTCCTTGTCAAAATCTAAACACAATAATGGCCTGGGGCGGGGGGAGGGGGGAAGGGAGGCTTTAAAAGCCTGATTCCAAAAGTGACTTTCATTATGCACTGTTCGCAGTCATCCAACTGCTGCAAGGCCAGTGCACACCTTAAATTAAGGATCTGTGACAGCTGGAGGTATGTGAAGCCTCTGTGGTTTACCAAATAACAGGGAGAGGCAGGAAAATCAACACGTCACACCAGTGTCTGCTGGCACTCGCGCTGATTTAACTGACTCCACGCTTTTTAGCATTTGTGTTGGATTTGCTTGGCTTTTAACAACAGACGGGCTCTCAGGCTTGTAACCATTTTCAGATCAAAGACTCCACAACACCTCTGTCCCCATCCTCTTCTGAGATGCTTTTTGGCTGTCATGGGTTGTCAGACAAAGATTTGGTTCCAAAATGGTGCATCCAGGGCTGTAATAGAGCCTTTTCTTTTTGCCCGTTTCCCTTTTAAGCAAGGTAACCAAGAAACCCCAATTTGCACCCGGGAATGCTGATTGCACTAAGCAGTTAAGTCCATCAGGTTCCCAGTGACACTTTCTGTCTGTGAGTTTCAGATAAAGGCGGAGAGCTAAAGTAGCTTAATGGATTAAAGCAATTGCCTTCCCCACCTAGACACCTCAGCTGGAATCCGATTTCGGCGCTCAAGTGAAATTGTTCATTTGCTTCGGGGGATGGGAGGTGGAGACAGGTCACCCAAATCACCCCGGTGGCCAAGAGCCCCCATCTGGCAGCCGAGGGGTGGCCATCACCAGGACCAGGGCCATCGGTGCTGGTAGATGGGGTGGCCTGTCAATGCACATGTTCCTGCAAGTCATTCCTCTGCCAGATGCTCTCCCCCGAGGGGATTTTCCCACTGCTAAAGATTTAGCCCGCTTTGGCATGGAGTAACCATCCCTCACAGCAGATGTGGAGAACTTTGTCCGGCTTTTGCATACGTGGTGAGAATTTCTGCCAAATTCTCATTCACTTGGAAAACGGTGTTCAGGCTGAGGAGGTGCTAAATGGTTAATCTTTCCATCAGACCAGGGAGAGGCTCTGGCTGTGAAAGCACCAGTAATTTACCTTCCATTAAGACACTGCAGCTTCTGGTCTATTTGAAGACCAATAGAAATTGTTTTCTAACTAATAAGGCTTTCCCTGTAAAAAATACCATAGGTAATGGAAAGATTAAAACAGAAGTTGAGACACCACCAATCTATATATTCAATCAATGCCAAACGCTGAATACAGGCATTCTGCTTCTGTTACTAGGACCATGCCAGAAAGCTCAGGAGAATTTCCAAGAATTGCTGCTAACAGCTCTCAGGGCTGTTCCTTTCACTCTTCAGGGTGGCCACAATAAAAGTGGACTTTCTTAAAGGATCTGTTTGTTTCTGTGTGTAGCTGAGGCCCATCACTCCTTATTTCCCAAGGCATCCCAGAGCACCTAAAAAAATGTGTCCTGGAGGGTCACCTCCTCATTGTTGTCTTCTCCAAGGTCAACCAACACAATTTTGCCTGGTGATGGTACACAGCAATTTTCACCAGGAGAACATTTCTCCAAGACAGATAGATAGCCAGATTTTGATTAGGAAGAACAGAATCAGCCAAGCTGAAACTGAACAGTCAATGCCCCAGTTTTGCAAGCTTCTTTTTCCCGTGTAATATCTAGAAACACAATCTGTGAGAGCAGTAGGGTCGAGAAACCCATTTCTAACCTATGCAAACAGAGGCAGATCCCACACTGCTCGTTGAAGTTCATGTGAAACATATCACAGGAAAGCACTTCACAGGAATGATGCATCTGTGTGACAGAGGAGAGAGACAGAAATACCACTTAAAGCCAGATTAATCCAACACGATTTAATAATAAGGAGTAAAGGAACATAGTTGTCATTTACCATTGGCTTTAAATGCTTTGTGTTAACCGCATTTACTCCTCCATCCGATGTAAGCTGTTCATTTAAATCCTCTTGACACGCTCTCTCTCTTATCATTTCCTACAGAACCCTGTTTTACTGCCCCCCTCTTCTGTCCCAGCTTTCATCGAAGTGTGATTGGAGCAGAAAAATAGCCCACAGGCTGGTACAGCGGGGGTCAATTTCTTTCCTCTCACATTATTTTCCATTAAGAGTTTAGAAGGCGGCTGACCTTGACATAGGACGCAGAGTCATCGCCTCTGCCCTGTGTAACCATTACTCCATCTCATGAGGATGTTGGACGAAGCCTGTTCTGCAGACCTAACAAAGGGGAAACTTTTCCTTGACCGTGAGCAAATAGGATGGGAAATTGTTCCTGGGTCCTATCCACAGAGTTGTTTCTAGAGTGCAACTAGAGCTGGTGGGGATTCTTTTTTTTCCCCCATTGACTTAGGGACTTTTGTTGTCCCTGCTGGTGGTTTTTTTCAGCTTTCTCCATCAGAGGCCCAGAGCTTGAGAAATGGGAACGTTCGGGAGTTTCTCAGCAATGAAAGCTTCTCAAATCATGAAAAATCATTGAAAGTAGTATGTTCTTGAAAATGTTTATTGAGTACAAAAGCTGTTTTTCACTGGAAAACATCAGGGACAATTTTCTCTGCTCTAGTAGATCAGTCACACCTGAGCCTGAGCTCCTTTTTTACACTGTTTCATTTCTATTTATTTTGCCTCCTTCCCCCCCACACCCCTCTCCCTCTCTGCCACCCATGGGGATGGTGCCACGGTGGAAGGGTCAGGTGTCCTCAGCTGAGTCCCCGCAGAGGGCTCACAGCATCCTTTAAGCATCCAGGAGACCAGCAGGATTTCATGGTGTTCTTGTGTTGGGATGAAACCACCCCTAACAATTCCCCTTTGGCTTCTGACTCCGGGGAGCAGGAAGATGCTGGAGTTGGAGAGGGGAGCGGAGTTCTGAAATCTGGGACGTGGGCTTTCTTCTAGGCCCCCTTCCAAGCACTGCCCAGACCTTTTGTGCAGGCAGTAATGGGTCACTCAATCTCCATTGTCCATCTGCAGCAGGAGGCTCATGTACTCACTACCCACCTGCCTCCAGGTCCTTTCTGTCCCCTGCATTGCCACATAAAGATCCCAGGGATCCCCAGCTGAAATATCACAGTGCAATGACAGTATTACTAGGATATATTACCTACTCCTATCTCATTAGTTAGGATCTAGCTAAAGAAATTGCCATTTGCCCCAGTCAGCCAGGGACTACTACCGTTTATTTATCTTACAAGATGCAAATATGCTGGCAGTCAGAGGGTTAAGAGAAAGCAGCGACTGACTAAGTACTTGTAAATTGATGTAGTGCCCTGAGGGTACCTCTGCTGGTAATCAAGTGCATCTCATAAACAGATCTGACTCTGTGCTACAGTCCAGCAAAGCAAAGTGGAGTGGATCCGTCCCAAATTAACCGTAAATGAGACTGACACTCTAACACAAATCGAACGCCCCTCAGGGCTCCACTTACATTAGTTACAAAGCCTTGGAAAACGATCTAGAAGGGCTTTCTCTTCTCAAGGAGAAGTTAATTGAAGGGATCTGCAAATGGTAGAAAAGGCAGATGTACAAGAAGCAAAAGCCACTTAAATCCTTTTCTTTGCTCACGCCTTCTCATGATGAAAACCAGTAATATTAACAATAACTGCTAAGTGTGAATTCCTCAGGGTGCTGTTTTCCTCCTCCACCACTCTCCTTACCCTGACCTTTGAGGTGGAGAAGTCCATTGCATCTAGAGGTGTGGTCACTTCCAGACCACTTCCACACCACTGGAGGCAAGAGACCACCACTCTGGGACTGTCGTTGGGAGGTGAACAGGGCTGCGAGAGCAAAAACCAAGTCAGAAAAACTCATGGGCTGGGAAAGTCTGGACTCCCCAGGGGGCTTGAGGACACCCATGTCAGTTGTGAGTGCCCCTACAGCTGAGCTTTGGGTGTCAAGGGCGCTCTCTGCCCTGGAATGCCCAGATCTTCTCTGTGTCTGGTTCTGCTGTGACCTGGTTACTGCTGTCCCCAAGTCCACACCTCTGCCCTCCTGCTGAGGGGCTCCACCTCAGCCAGGGAGCAAAAAGCCAAGATACATGGAGGGGCCAAGCCTGCATTTCAGAGGAACAAAAATATGCTTTTTTTTTTTGTTAGAGGGAAATTAATTTGGCACCTAAGACCACCAGTGGGGTCAGGTCCTCCATCATGACTATATCCCGCTTGTGCTTGTGCTTTGGAGCATGTCATCCTCAGCAGGCATGGGCCAGAAACCTGGGCTGCGCACCCGATCAGGGGCTAATCAGGGACAGGCACATCAGGTCCAAAAAAATGCAAGAACGCTGAGGATCCGGACTTTGGGGCTGCTGTTTGCTGCTTCATGCCTTAAGCTCCGTCTCTGCTGCTTTGCATTTCAGATGCAGGGGCATGGTTTATAATCTGAATTCCAAAACAAAGGCTGGCATCTATTTTTTATGCTTTGTTAAGTAGCCTGTTTGGATTTTTATGATTCAACTAATATTTGTGGGTTTTTTATTGTGAGCAGCCATCCAATAGCAACATTAAATAAAAAGTGGAGCCTCTTTATTGATTTGCTTTTAGTTAAAAACAAACATATCATATATAACCGAGATGTACACTGCTTGTAGATCGTACAGAGCCCATTTATAAAACCATCAAAAGAAATAATTAAATGGAATATATCACAGCCACCTTTCCAAATCATTCGAACAGGCATGTGACACACATAAAATGCTGATAGTCCTTCTGGCAAACTTTTAATACAATCATTTGGTTTGCACTTTAAATGCCTGGCGTATTTTAATCCTGTAGATAAATGAATCTCAGTGGGATTGCTGAGTAATTAAGAAAAGTGTCTCTGATGGGCTTGCTTCATACAGGGGGGTGAAATAACACCGGGATAGTCAGCTGATCATCTGATATCTTTACATTAAAAAAAAAAACCAAGGCGGCAAACCCTGAGGCATGCCATTGTCACGCTGTGTGACTGGGATTGCTTTCAAACAAGTTGGGTTTTCGGTGCTAGCTGTATTGCGGTTTTATAAATTGCCATTTAAAATGTAAACCAGCGTGTGTTCTGGAAGGAAGCCTCTCGAGAGCCCCCGAGCCGGAGCACGGTGGCCTCGAGGCCACGGGTCAGGGTTCATCTGCTCCGTGGGGCTTTCTGTGACTGAGGGCGATAGCTCGGCGAGCCGGTGGCAGTGGTGGAAGGGCTTGGGGAGGAGCCGTTTGCTCCCTGCTAGATAATTGCCAGCAAAAGACCCACCGAAGTTGTTTATTTGCTAGTCATGGGTCAAGATATAGACAGGATGGTCTTGATAGCCTGCTTTTGGTTTTGCATTGAGCTTTCTGGACGCTCAGTTTTACTTAAAGGTCAGATTTTTTTGGTAAGATATGCCAAATAGAAATTGAAACACTGAGCCCTTCCCTCCCCCTGCAAAAGAAACCAAGCCTTAAATTGCTGCCTGCCTCTTTGCTGTGCCGTGATTAGCAACGCACGCAGTTTTAATCCCAGTGCTGTTACACACAAATCAGACTGGGAACTCTCCCTCAGCTCGTACTGCCAGCAGAGGGACACTTTCCCAATGAGACGTATGACTCAAAACAGTCGCTTTGCCGGGAAAAAAATCCTCTTGGCGAGCCGGCTCTGGCAGTTTTCCCTTCGGCGTAAAGTCGCGGAGCTAAATCCGGGGCTGGGACCTCGCAGGCTTGATCTCTGAGGCCAGGCTCTACTCCCCCCTCGGCACTCAGCTGCATCACAGCCAGAAACACGCAGCCTCAGCTGGGATTTTCGCCCGACAATATCGCTCTGGGTTTCCACGCCTGTGTCCTCCGGCAGGAAAAGCATTCCAGGAATAAGGTGGTGGCATCCCCCAGAGGTGATAACTGATCTCGCTATGAAAAATGTTAGTTATTCTCTGGAAAATAGACACAGAATTAAGACATCAGGTGATTAGGACAGTTGCCCCTTTAAATGATTATTTTCGACTAAAAACCATTATTATTATTGGGGGAGAGGTGGCTGCAGGAACAGTCCATTTGAGGATCGCGTCTGAGACCAGGGGACAGAAGCGCCTGTTTATTTGCTATATAAATCAAATTAATTTAGTTAAATTTACAAAGGCAGGAAGAAAAGCAATAAGGTCTGTCCTGTGGCTGTGCCCCAAAACAGAGGCAACAATGTCACTATTAAAACTGCTCTCCCCAGGGAAACCAAGAGTGCAATGTGGCTGCAAGTATTTATTTGGTTGTTGTCATTTCCAGGGCTACATATTTTAAATTTATTTCAAGCACTGTTGAAAACCTATACTGGTGAGAAAACCACCTGCCCAGAGGGACCCGGTGGGGTGATACGAAAACCAGCATGAAGGAGAGTTGTGCCGTCTTGCTCCAAGGAAATGGTGAATTAAGGTTTTATAACAGAGTCAATAATCCCAGCTATATCTCCTTCTACCATTATTCATAGATTTATGGATTATTAATAGGCACATGTCCTGGCCCCCTAACTCTCACCTCCTGCCCCTCTCCACTGCCCTACCAACATTCTCTGCCCTGTCCATGACTCCAGCCACATCTGAAGTAGGGCACAGAATCACTTTTCCACCCATGATGCAAAATGGAGGTAAAAAGAGGTGATACTTTGACAACCCAGCATTTCTCACCTTGGTGTTTGTCGTGTTAGTCCATGCAAGAAAGAAGTGACGTGGGTCCTGGACATCCCAGACAGCCTGTTTCTAGCTCACAGGATGCTAGTTCAGATGCAGAGAAAGAAGCAGCCGCAGCAGGACGTAGCCTGGAGGGAGCTGGGTGGCTTCCACTGCTCTGGCCAGCTGGTGATGGCAGGCACTGGTCTGCTTTGTCTCTGCTGACATCAGCATAATTGCAAGGGTATATTAAGCTGAAGGACAGTTTAATTCAATTCGGGGAGGACTAGCCACCTCTGGTTTTTCCTCCTGAGAAGATCCTGAAGGTGAAATAAACAGTCTAAGAGTGAAATTCTGCCATCAGATACCTCCTGAGAATGTCATCAGTGTCATGGGAGCACCATGTGTGGCCATGGGAAGAGGATTTAGTGTTCCAGATGAGGCCCTTCTTGTTGAGCATCCTTTTTTGTGCACTCTTTCTGGGCAGAAGATGAGCCCAGATTGAGCCCAGTTGACCTATATGGACTTAACCTTAGCTATCTTCAGGCTGAAAAAATGCCACCAGCTGCCAGGATGCCTTTGGTGCATGTAGAGATGTGAAAGGACATGGGCCAGTCAAGCTGTTGCCGGGTGCAGCTCATGAGGGATGCATGCCTCTGGTGATACTGTGGGACATAGTAATTATCTTAACAGCACTTGGTACTGACTACTGCCTCCCATCCATGTCGATCTCCGAATCTCTGTGCCATTAGCTAATTGAGCTTTGTAGCAATACCCTCAGCAACACTGGCATTGGCAGGCACGTTTTTCAAATGAGTAAATACAGATTTGGAAAGGTTATGTGTCCTGCCTGGCCAGTGGTCACCTTTAGATGACCTTTAGATGGCAGGAGCTGGTGAGACCTTCAGATAGTGGTGGTGGCCCCTGGGCTCACCAGGACCATGTGGGATGCTAATGCTGGGCTCTCTGCCAGAGTCTCTCACTAAAAAGGTTTAGAAATTTAGACCTAGCTGGTGCTTGTCCAACCATCCCCAGCCCATGTCTGTGTGGTGAGAGGCATGGCTGGCAATAGGGAGCTCAAGTGCCCAAAGCAGGATGGGGACCAGAGGAACAAGGACGCTCTTGCACTAGTAGTGCACTAGTGCACTAGTCTTTCACAGACTAATTTGGGGTCACCTGAGCTCTGGGACCTTCACTAGGCCCAGGCAAGGGGGATGTTGTGACCAGGGAGAGCAGCATGAGTTATGCATGTACCCTTGCAGCAGGCAGGACCCCTTGGCAGAGACTATTTCCCTTAGTCATGGCCAGGTCTGGCCTTCCTGCAGTGCTGGCCAAGCAGTGTCGGTGACAAGCAGGTCCTCACCGAAGCAGCCCCTGCCATGACACCCACTGTCCAGGTGTCCTGTGGGGTTGCAGGATGCCACATACTGGAGCCGCTGCTTATGTGGCATTGCCTAGCTTGCTGGGCTTGGGATTCATCTCACCTGGTTATGGAGGAGCGTGGTGCTATGTCTACAAGAGTTGTAGGTGTACAATCAGTGGAGGCGATTCCGTACTTTCAGGTGGTGAGTCATCTAACCCATTTTAGGTATCTCTTTTAACCTGAGATGCCCCAGATCTGCTTCTCCGCACTGCCTCAGGAGGCACAGCTGGCTTATTTAGGCATAAGCATCTGCTAGAGGAAGATGTGTGCCACCTCTGAGGCTGGAAGATCCTCACTGAACATCTCCTAAATGTGCTTCAACCAGATTTTGAAAACAGAAAAGTCCAAGACTAGGAAAATGTGGGTGTAGGATGCAAAGCTCTGAAGCAAGCCTGAATTATTTATCATTCTTGTGACCTAGAAGAGCAGGGACTTCAGTCTGTCTTGCTGGGTCATTTGGATGCAGCCTTCCACTTCTTTGTTCTCCATGCCCTCCTCCTCCATGGGGAAGGCAGGAGCAGCATGACCTGGTTCAGCAGGGCTTGTCTGCACACCCAGAAGCTGCTCACACTTTGACGTGAGCACAGCAAGTCTGTCTCATTCCTGCTACCTGTCTGTCCTTCGCGTCACTCTGTCCGTGTGTCTCTGTGCCTGTTTAAAGCAGTTGGACCGAAAAAAAGCCGGTTGTGACTCTGTCAGGGTCCTAGGGAGGGCCCCAGCATCCTGATTACAAACCAGTGCTGGACCTGAGGGCACACTAAGGAGATTAAAGGGTGACACCGGCGCTGACACCAATCTGCGTTGCTGATTGCCGCTTCCCTCAGTGGAGAGCAGTTCTGGGAGAGAAACGCCAGCCCGTAGAGCATGACCAGAGTCAGCCTCTCCAACAGGCTCCTCGGCAAATGAGAAACCCTCCAGCCCTTAAAACCTGCTCAGAATTAGAGGCTGCCTGTGAACAAGCTGCTGGCCGGGCTCTCGTCAGGAAAAGGAGTGTCCTCCATCCATCACTACCAGCTCCTGGTGCTTTTTCTCTCTGACCCAAGGCGACCGAGGTGGCTACGGTCCATCCACCCCCCCTGCTCGGTGCCGGTATGGCCCGGGGCAGCAAGGCTCTCCGCTGGGCATTGCATGAGGCTGGCAATTGAAAGCAGTGCGTCCTTATGTTAATGTGGGCACCAGGCAGCCACTATGAATAGGAAATGATGGCAGTTACTTTATCTAATAACAGCATGAAAATGTAAAGTGTCTTTATTGAGCTGCTGGCTTGCTGGTGAGAGTTAAAGGAGATGCTCTCTCGGGTATAACATTTGCAGAGAGAAGTGGCATGAGATATTGCCATAAACTCTCCCGTTAATAAGCGAGCAGAGGAAGGGAGAGCAGACCAAAGGCAGCGGCGTGAAGGGACAAAATTAAGAAGGTGGAGGCAGCAGCCTTTTTCCCTAGGCAGCAAACGGCCCCCAGGGAGAAATGAAGAATTCCCCTCTTGACCCAGCGACTGGAAAACTCATGTACTGCTAATAATAATGTAGGAAGGATGGCTTTGAACAGAATAAAAAAACCCCACCTCTTGCCATATTAGTGTCCTTCAATACCAGAGGGAAATGTAAGTTTCTGCGGAAGGGAGATTAGCAGGAAAAGCCCAGCTCAGCAGCTGTGCATTGACGGTGCTCTGCGGGGGGCCACGGGGTGCAGAGATGACTTTTGACCTGTGACAGATGGGGCAGACGTGGCCTGAGTGTGCAAATGATGGCCGCGTGCGTCCCTGGCTCTTCCGGCGGTGGTGTTGGATGTGCAGTGTTGCAAAGCAGCTCTGAGGGTGATGGCCATGAGGGTGAGCTGCCCCGAGGGAGGATGAAGGCAGGACTGAGGAAACGTCAGGAAGAACCTCAGAACTGTCAGTTGGTTCCAGACCAGCAAATTCCATTTTCTTCCTAGTTTTGTAAGATTATCTGTGGCATTTATCACTGATACCTTAACTGGCATGTTATTTAACTGCTTTAAAGATTGTTTTTGATAGTTCTTGCCCAATAAAAGCTGTCCTTTTGAGAAAATGAGAATTGTTGAGACATTTAAGATTAGTTTCTGCTTAAAGCATCCATACAATTACAGTGCAGCTACTGCTTATACTTTTGCATGGGGTCAAAATGGAGTTTTGAAAATGTATTTGGCTAAATAATTAACCACAAATAAAATGCTTCGGTAAGGCCAACAACTTTTTGACAGCACTTTGCTTTTGAAAAAAACGATCATTTTTTAAGAGGGAAAAAGAGATTTATTGAGGCTCTTGCTTCTTATCGCGGTAGACACCAGAGAAGACAAGAGGAGGGAGTACCTCCAAGCATTTTCCAGGGAGGTTTGCAGTTCTCCTCCCTGCCCTCGGGCAGCTCTGATTCCCAGGTGGCTGTGCTGAAGCGGTGTGAAATCTGCCCTGAAAGCCAAGAGGAGGTGTGGGAATGGGGACCCCACGGAGTGGATGTGTCCGGCCTGTAAGCAGTGCACCGTGAAGCTGTGAGCCAAATGGGTCCTTTCGCTTCTGTATTCATCAGCGGCGAGGACCAGATCAGGCTCAAGAAGAGATGATGAAGGGGTAGAGAAAATGCATAGAGAAGCTACAAGAGTGACCTGATCTTGGGCAAGAAAGGTGCTTTGCAAGGGAAACACTGTCTGCCTTTTGGGTTCACTGAAGGAGAGTTTAAGCAAAAACTGTGTTTTCACATGGGGAAGGTCTGTGGACGGCAGAGGCTTCCCCAGCAAGGGAAAGCACAATGAATTTCTGCAGAGAGAAGCTTATGCAGGAAAATAATTGTGACTGGAGATAGGATAAAAAATGATAGCCGTGCTACCAGGTGGTGCCACTGGTCTCCTTCATGGGAAACTTGATACCCAGGCTTTTTGGAGAGGATGGGCTCCGATCAAAACACAAAGCAATCAGCATGAAATGACACGTGCTGTACAGGGAGCAGGTTGAAGGGCTACAACTCCCCTCTTAATTTTAAAAATTACTGTCTCTGCTTCCCTAGGGATGTGCCCTCCAGTGCCCCAATATGACAGTTCTAGGTGCTGTGGGAATACCAGGAAAACGGACAGCAGGTGGTGGCCGCTGCCTAGGAGCCAATTCAAATGCCATCTCCTGTAGTTACTGCTGAAGGCAAGGTGCTGGGCTGGAGGGACCATTGCCCTGAGATAGTGGGACCTTTCTTATGTTCTTGCTTAAAATGTCTGGGGGACAACAGAGAAAAATGTGAACTTACAGTGCAACCACCTCTCCTCAAAACTTACCATGAGACCCAGGAGAGCAGACGAAGCTTCATACATTAAGTTTTCATCCAACGGATGTAGAAAACTGCCTGATGTCCTAGCCAGGTCAGGGGAAACACATCCTTAGCACGCCTATTCCTCCCATGGCTACAAAGGGAGCTGGGCTGATGCACTCAGACGTAGACGCTCACAGGAGAGGTGCCTAGTGGGCTTCTCCTCCAGCCCCTGGCCAGACAGAAAATGGACTTGAACCTTAGATAGATGGGCACAGTGACCCATTTAAATAGCCAGCTAGCATCTGTAAAAGGCAGGGTTGAGAGTATAAAATGGGTCCTTCCCTGCCCCATGGTGCCCATGTGGGCTGCCCCTGCTAGAGGGCAGCTGCAGGTTAAATAGTGGAACCAGAGTACATCCCATGTCAGCCAGCCCTGCCAAAAATCCTAAGAGCAGTCAGAAACATGGCTGAGCAAGCAGGCTGGTAAGCTGCCCGAATGGATACTCTTGATGCCCTGAACAGCATCTGTCTCTCCCGCTGTTGGGATAAAGACTAGTGCTGGGTTTGTCCAAGGCAGGTTAGGTTTCCTCTATGTCTGTTGGTAAGGGATGGCAGCCTGGTGCCATCTGCATGGGAATCATCCCGTGGATGTCAGCAAGATATACAGGTGGTAGCGAGAAGGAACTTGGGTTTTCTATGCCTGCGGTGTCTGATGGGGCAGGATGGGAGAGAGAGCAGCATGTAGGAAGGTCACCCTCAAAAATGCCTGGTCAGAAAGGTAAAGAAATCTGACTGAAACCCAAGCCCTGCAATTTGATGTCGGGTTAGGACTGAGCAATACATCTCCCAGGCTGTCGCCCTGCCAAGTCGCACCGTCCCCGGACACCCACAGTTTCCCATGAGTGTTTCCCTTTCACCTCGGCAGCTCTGACCGAAAGCAAAGCGGGCAAACCAGAAGGCCAGCCCTGCTATGGCCAGTTTTTATGCCTGGTGGATCCTATTATCTTGCTAACCCGATGCAGCTGAGCTGTGAGAGTATTGTAACCCCACGGGGACTACAGTGATGCCACTAGAGCTGCTAATTTGGCAAAATCTGGATTCTAGTGATGATTTAGCCTATGGTCTTTCACCACATCCTACTTGCATGTTATAGAATTAGCTATCTTGGAAATAACAGCTACAGTCATCTGGAATTTGCAACCAGCAGTTAAGCGGGATTCGTCCAGTGCCCTTTGCTCAGGGACTTGTTCCTCCTCTCTCTGGTGGCATCCATACAGCTAAATTAAGCTGTTGAGGAGTTGGTCCATGGTTTGAGGCCAGGTAGGGCATTAGACCTTGCATTCCCAAGCCTTAAGAAGACCACCGCAAACTCGAATTAATGGGGGTTGGCTGGTGAAGAGCCCTCATGTGCAAAAGCAGAAGACAGACCTGGATTCTCACCCACACCCCAGACCACGCTGCTGAGCTTTTGTCTGCAAGTGAAGCTGTGCATGTGGCCCGGCTGCCGCAGCTCGGAGGATGTAGGGTCCCTTGGTGTCGTGTGTTGAAACTTAGTAAGCAGGTGCTGCACGTGGGTCTTGGGACACAAAGAATATGGGCAGTTAAAAATTTCACCAAATCATCACCACGAACGCGAACTCGTGCACTGGGCAGGAGTTACTTTCGGATGCACTGAGTGCTTGTTTTTGTCCTTTTCCACAAATACTGCTGGTGGGGAGCTGCTCCTCAGAAGGTCATGTGTAGAAAGCAAGATGCATAAAGGCATTTGGGCACCAGGAAGGTCCCTTGTCCACCGTTGAAGGTGGTCTTTTCTTTGCACGAATGGCAACCCTTTTTGTACACCAGCCCAGTGACCAGGATGTATATTTAGGTTGAAGATATCCCTCTGCAGCTGTGGGATCAGGGACACTTCTCCTCTCCCCCAGAGAAGGCAGCAGTGTCTCAGGGGGCCTGGCCCACGGCACCGCCAGAGCCCCGGGGCTGGCTGGGTGGCAGGGATGAGGGGTGCCATCTCTGCTGCCCGTAGAGGGGGTCCTGCCCCCTAAGCTACACATCCAGCTGAGTCAATCAATTGAACACAAAAAAATCCCAGGGGATTTGGCTGGTGGTATCCAATGTAAGTAACGGGCACCTTTCACTCATTTAAGGCTTCGGTGGCAGAATACTTGCACTGACAACTTGCTGACTGAAATTTGCTGGTATAAAGTGTTTGTGCAGCTACCAACTACAAATCAGGAAGAAATAAATAATAAATAGCTGGGTGCTCACAGTTACTTTGGGAACGGAGAAAAGGATACATTTAAGCAAATCAATTCACTCACTTGTCCTCAAGTCTGTCTGAAAATATTCTCCAAGTGTCTCTCAGCGCTGCAAAAATTATCTCCTGTTCTCATTTACAAGCAAATGTTAAGAACTGAGAGATACATATTCCTCCCATCTTTAATGTTTTTGAGGGGAGATGACTGTGTCGTCAGCTGTTTCAGCATTCACAATATCCCACTTATTTATCTACTCAGGCCCCCTTTTTTATTTTTTTTGTTTTTTAACACTCAGGCTCTCTGCAGTCTGGCAGAGCCAGTATTGCAGTATTGATTTAGGAAGAGGCAGTTGTGACAATCCAGTCCCTGGCTGAAGCCTACGTTCCACAGGGGCTGCTCCGTCCGGAGCAGCAGCCTCACCCCCAGTGCCAAGCTCACGTTTAAAAAGAAGTAAAAAAAAAAAGAAAGAAAAGCTACTTTTATCTGTTCTGCTTTGAAGGGAAAAAGGATTACCAAGGCTAAATAAGCCATCTGAGTACTTAGCTAGCAAGCCTAAATAGCACCCTGATAGGAAGTTCTGGCAGAGAGCTAATTAAATTAACCCTCTTTGATTTATTAACAAGCAGAGCAACATATCATACAGGATTGTCCCATGAAATGAATGTGCTTTCTGATTCCCTCGGCTGCTTTGGCACAGTCACCTCCCGGAAAACCCCGTTATGGGGACTCAAGTTTAATGAGACTCAATGGCTCGAAAAGGATCCCTGCCCACCAACGGAGATACGCGCTGGTAATAATATGCAAAAGCATGTTACTTTCCTTGCACTTCCCTAATTCCTTTTTAATGCCTAGGACGATCTAATGGCTAATTAGTAATTTCCTGCCCACCAATATGCAGACGAATGACAAGCAAAAGCCTTCTGCATGTTTAATTATTCTGTTGATTTAGAAGCCACTTTTCCCTCAGTGCAAGTTTCTCTCTGCGTGTGCTCTCATGCATCATGTATTTCATTATTTTTAGAAGCGTGCTCTGTGCCTTTTTATGCTCTCATAGTTCCAGCATTCAGTAATTACCATGTTTTGTGTCCAGTGGACCTGATCCACCGGCGAGTGTAAATCAGGAAAACATCGCTGACTTCAAATGGAGTTATTCCAAGTTACACCAGAGACCTGACCTCTCCTATTTTTAGTGGTGGGGGGAAATGCTATTTGAATGCTGGGACCCTTGTGAAGTAGCAGAGTAAATACGAAATTTAGAAAACTTCAGAGCGGTGAAAATCCAAATCAAAGTCTGCGAATGCACAGACGTGAATCTATTTATATAGCGAGCTTTACTTCTGCTTAACCCCTGAGAGGAACTGTAAGTCTCTTTGCATATTTGATTTTTTTCTCCCTCAGTAAAACATAGTCTACTTAATCTATTTTTGCCACTTTCTAACAGTTTCACTGGTGGGCTTCTTCCCTACACCTTACATTTAGCCTTGGCATCAGAGCGCTCCTTTGTTAAATTAAGGCAATTAATAAATGGAGACGTTAAGCAATCAGTTTTGCCTGCATATCTCCACAGCCTTACGTATGACTGGCTGTAATCACAAGATAAATGCGATGTGCTGATGTATGGTAATGTTCAATAATACATTCTCCACCAGGCTCAATTCATCAGGGAGTTTCTGGAGGGGGGGAGGCATTCGTTATTGGCTGTCTCCGGACCTCAAGGATAACATTTCTGTCCTTTCCATTGGCCGCCCCGCTGCTGCAAGCCTCTTCCCGTCTTATTTTGATGATGAATATGAAGGCATGCTAAACCCTGCCGGAGCGGAGCTCTCGCCGACTGCACTCCCTTCCCCGGGCTCAAGGACTCAGGGGCTCCCTCGCTGCTTCCCCTGCCCACCGCCCGCAGCAGCAGCAGCACCAGCAGCAGCAGCAGCAGCAGCAACGCCAAAAGTTGTGATGCTTTTCTTCACCCAGTGCTTTGGGGCTGTGTTAGATCTTATTCACCTGCGGTTTCAGCACTACAAGGCAAAGAGGGTTTTCTCAGCCGCCGGGCAACTTGTCTGCGTCGTCAACCCAACGCACAGCCTAAAGGTGAGTTTTAAACATATTTTTTTTTTTTTCTCTTCTGACATTTCCTCATCTTCCCCCCCCAAACCTCCACCCCCTGCCACTACCACCACCACCGGCGTTTCTCTGCAGGGAATTAAATGATGCTCTGGCAGCACGGGGAGAGTGCTGTTAACACGTTGCAGCCCTGGCAGGGAGGACGTTTGCATTGTCTGGCTGCACGATTCCCCTCGGAGCGAAGGAGACGCAACCCGCTGCTCCGAGCGGTCGTGGGAAGTCGCTGCTCCCCCTCCCCAAAGTTTCCTCATCCCTTTCACCCGTGGAATGAACACAAGCGTTGCAGAGCCTCTGGAAAAAATGGTTGGGAAAGTTAGTTGGATGAATTATCGTCCCCTTTCTGGTGGAAGGATGCTGGGTGGTCTCCGGAGCACAGCTGGCTGCTGCCCAGCCGTGGGGAGCAGGGAGAGGGGGGGCAGCAGCACAGAGGTCTCCAGGTGTTGGTCGTGTTTGCTTTTTTGGGGGGAAAAAGCTTGTTTCTGTCTCCTGAGAGGAGTCTCAAGGCGTTGCTCTGGCGCTGAAAGTGTCCTTAAGCTATTTGCAAGGTGAATCTATTTTAGGCGGGAGAATACATTTGCCTTAATGCAAAACTATTTATAGTCCCCATAAAACATTTCTCTCACTGGCATGGTCCTGGTTTTTCACTGACAAAGTGTCAACAGCTCCATCCATACCGGAGCCCTGATGTTTGTACTTAGAGAAAGAGCAGCAGGGGGAGAAAGCGACTGGGAGGCTTTAATTACTTTATCACCGTAACGAATGACCAACTTTAACAAAGTGACTCCTGCTTTGTGGAAAGTCCTTGTGGACCTGACTTACGATGCTGCTCCACTAGCCTGACACAAGCTCGGAAATGAAATTAATTCAGGACAATTTATCTCTGGCTCTGCTGGGGTCCCCGCGAGGAGCTCAGAGGGGTTACAGGGAGCATCTTTCCCCAGCCACGGGACCCCGGGAGGTCTGCTGTTGGGGTAAATCCCTCTTCAGAGCAGTATCCCAGCCCCCCCAAAAAGGCAGATTTCCTGCAGTTATATTTCCAGGCTCAGGCTGTGCTCAGGCAGAGAGAGGTTGTTTCTAGCAGGTCACTAGCTCCGGGAGGATTTTCCCTGCAAAGCCGTGCTCAGCCCGGGGACCATTGCCAGCTGGGGCAAGTGCTCCCAGGGCACGGACTGCTCGGGTGCGGGCTCATTTCTCCCGACACCCTGCTCCTCTGATGACACAAGCTATTTAAAAAACCCGCAGCCCTGTCGTTTATCTGAAAGGATCTGGTTATCCAAATGGATAAAAGAACTAGCTGCATTCCTAAGTGCATGGGGAGATTCTGTAAATGAATGCTCCTGTGCTCGACCCCTTTTATGTGACCGTCTCCTGCTACTTTCATCTATAATTTTAATTATTAAAGAAAAAAAATGAGCAGAAAAAAGGTTATTGAAGGTCACAGTACAATTTCAGTGTTAGTGACATTGTCTGATGAGGTCCCATAAGCACACAGAGAGGTGTCCACTGACTGCTCCACTGGTTTCTAGGGCTAGACATGAATTTGTCAGTTCAGATCCTCTCGAGGTGCAGATTTGCTGTCGAAGGAGCTGCAGCATTTTAACTTGAATATAAAAAAAAAAAAAAAGTTGATGTTTCTCTAGCTTTCTGTTAAACACACAGGGCATTTTAGTGTATTAAAATCCCCTATGGCCAAGCTCTTCACTTGCTCAGACCCAAAGCCCAGTAGAGAGATGAGTAATCTCAGTACTGTCTTGGCAGCACTTAAAAGTAGGCACTGGATGCAAAACTCTCTTGGAAACACATGGGAGCCTCTAGGAAAAGGTTCAACATGCCAGTGAAGCCCCAGTGAGAATTGTCTTGACCTCAGTAGGGATTCCTCCCGTGATAGGGTTGCAGTGGGAACCTGATGGCACACGTTATCCCACATGGGCCTGTTGTGACACTGGGCAGATGGGACAAGCTGACAAAAAACCTCTCTACTCTGAAAAAACCCCTCTGACTGTAAAGCAAAATATGCCTTGAAGGTGCTCCCGAGTTACCCGGCTCACATCCAGCCAGGTAAATATGGCAGCCTTTAGCACTGATCCGCCTTCAAGGTGTTCAGTTTGGTTTCCCACCAGCTCTGTAAGGAACACACCACTGCTTGGTGCCAGCACCTAGAAGAGATGTGTGGGTTGGACCCCTTTGTGCCCAGCACGGCACAGCCAGTGCCCACCCTCCAGCACCAGAGAGTGGTAGGAGCCCATGGGCCAACGCCAGCTGTCTCCAAGCAAGACACCTCACCCCACTGGCTCTTGCCTGGTGGTAGAGAGGTGGTCACCTCCAACTAGCAAAGCACCTTGTCCAAGAACTGGTATCAAAGACAAGTTAGATGAACCTGCTTCTCGGGATGTCTCTTTCTCCCCCAGAGAGGCACAGGGAAGTTGTGGTCACTCCCTCCAGCAAACTGGCACAGAGGCTTCTGAAGCTGGGACAGGAAAATTCCCCCTAAACTGTCCCATACACCAAAAGACGTCTGAGGGACCACTAAAAAGGAAAGGGCCAAACGTATTACTCTGTGGTGGTTTATAGTATTATGACTACTTTGCTGTTTCATAGTCTATTATTTCTGGCTGGGTCATTTCAACTGCAACATTTTGTTGACAGCCCCCAAATCTATCCTAACCATTGACAAGTGGAGTGAAAACTGTATTAAGGTTCGCGGTCGATGAATACAAGCCTGTGAGGAAACAAGGACTCGGAGCAATGTCATTTCTCTCCCTTCCCTTCAAGGCTTAAATGTCTGTGCTTACTCCAAAATTGTAAGCTCTTTGCAAAGGGATTATTTTATTCTGTATCTCCGTAGCACCTGGGCGAGGGGGCTCCTGGCTGACTGGTGCAAATGATAAATGACAGGCATCATATTCGGCTGTGATTATGCACATTGACATCCCTCACACAGGTCAGGTCCTCAATCAGTGCAAACGCGCATAACTCCATTAAAATCAGATTGCAGCAGGACCTCCATTCTCGCTCCTTCCATCCAGGGCAGTGCTCAGGGGTGGTGGTGGGATCCAGCCCACCCCGAGGACCCATGGTTGGTGATCACTCGGTGGGCAGCAGAGGGTAGGGGAGCCCTGGTATCCTCCAGGGAAAGGTTGCACCAGCATCTGCTGTCACAGATCCACAGCTAGACCAAGGGGGGCCTCCAGTAAAGTTATGTCAGCACGCTGTCACTGCAATCACAGCTCAGACCTCTGACTGTGACCAGAGCCCATCACTTACCTCTTCCTTTAGGAGAGGTCCAGAGGTTGGCAGAGAAGCACAAGCTTAGAAAGAAACCTCTGTCTTTCTTCCCACTGAAAGACTCATTAGCTGGGAAGGCTGATGAGCCTTTCAGTGTATCTTAAAGGAGAAGATGGTAAAAGTGTCAGCGCAGACACCTCTATTGATCTGCTGCTATTTGCCCTGCGCACGACGTTGACGCTGGCAGCTTTAAGCAAGGAAAGACAATTTTGCAACTGTTCCCTTCCATTTTGCCTGTTTGGCAAGGGTAGGAATAGAGTGGGTGGGGGGGTGTTTTGGAGCCTCTTTGTCCCCCTTGCCTCTTTCCCAGGCACAGCAGCAGCTCCTTACAACGCGGTGCTACACTGGGATCAAAATTCACTTGGCAAGCAGAGAAAACCACATATTTACCGCACTTCTGCAGGTCACCTTCATTCTCAATCATATTATATGCATTGCCTTGTAACCTGTCTTCCTTCAAGCGTACGGTCGTCCTGATGTCTCCCTTAGGAGAGGCACAGCCAGGCAACGGACCTCCCCAGGTAAGTGGCTGCTCCCTGCAAGACCATATTAATTAGAGGAGCACCACTTGTGCTGCAGGGCCCAGCATGCAGGGAAAGTTTTAAGGCGCTCCGTGTGCGGGGAAGAAACGAGCAGGGTCTGCTGGCCCCTGCGGAGAAGAGGCTCGGTGAATTCCTCTGCATTTTCCCCCTGTTAATAGCAATTCTCCCCAGCACTGTTAAATGCACGTCAGGGAGAAGGTGAAGATGGGCATCTGTGCCCTCGCTCCTTACCTGGCATCGGACCCTGCCCCAAAAACCAGCCGTAGGCGGCAGAGGACTGCAGTGAGATCGCAGCCCAGCCAGGCACCAATGCTTCGCAAGGGGCTGCGTATGGCTGGCTAAAGCAGATCCTCTTCGTTCAAGGAGTTACGAGCTTTTTACATGCAACTTTATCTCTCTGAAGAGGGTGAAAAATGTTCTTGTAAAGAGTAAGAAAGTGTGTTTACAATGTTCTTGTAAAAACCACCCTTCCCCATCTCTATAGGACTTAAAGGAACTCACTGAATTATTAAAAGAAGCGTATTTATAGGAGGGTGTAAATAGTTCAACCTTATATTAAAAAAAGGGTTGTAGCATGGTTTATGAGGCCAAGCTGTCTTCTAGATACAGAATCACAGAATCATCTAGGTTGGAAGGGACCTTCAAGGTCATCTAGTCCAACCATTAACCTAACCAGTTACGTTACATTACTGCTGTTAACTGGTGCTGCCTGTCATGTTACAGCTCCAGAGATTGGATAGAACGGGTAAGCATCGAGACCTTCCTACCCACATTTGATTTTGAGGGTGAATTTCCATAATAAATTCAACCCGGTCATGCGACATTTCAAGTCAGATGTTACCAATGGGAGACAGTGCCATTATTATAATCATAGAATCATCTAGGTTGGAAGGGACCTTAAAGATCATCTAGTCCAACCATACTAGAGAAATGCCTCTCCCCTCAACAGGGTGTTTGACAGCAGGATGAGGAGTAGCCATCAGACACCACCACATATCACTTTGTAATCCTCCCACTCTGACACGGCTCAGTGTATCAATAATTTCTCAGCGCAGCCCTCTGGGTTAGACAAAACGGCCCAGATACCTCCCTCAGGGGAAATACTTTCCCAAAGCAATTGCTGTGGCTAGCGCATGGGGTGCGGAGGAAAGAGGGGTGTTTTAGTATAAGCCCCGATTACATGAAATGAGTGGTGAGTTCTCAGTCTGCTTCCCAGCAGATGCAAGTCACCCTTGGACATTCCCACAACTGGCATTAATTAGCACACTTTGCTGGTTGTCTCAGCAGAGAAGCCAAGCACCGAAATACCATCCTGCAGGGCTCAGACACTAAAAAGATTCCCAAGCATCATGAATTTTGCTTCAAAATGAGAATTTACAGAGTATGCAGAGAGTATAAATTCTTGTTTCATCATTAAGATGCTGTCCCGGTATCAAAGACCTCCCAGTACACTCAGCTGGAGGGCACCTCTTAGAAACTTCCTTTTTTCCTCAGAGACAATCTGAGATTCTTAAGTAATCAAAAAAAAAAAAAAAAAAAGAGTTTAAAGGAAGCACAGCAGACAGCAGATCCCGAGAGCTCCAGTAAAGAGAGGGAAAGGAGCTGCTGTGTCTGCGCTCTGTCTCCCTGGGGCTTCAGTGCTTCCTACGTCATAGAAAGACCATAATCCTTGTCCTGTCCAGCTCAGAGATGAGAGTTTGGGTTCTGCCCAGCACCCTCAAAGCCTTCCCATCACAACAGGCAATCAATGTCTCACAGCCTGGTGCAGAAGAGGGAAAACCTGTGAATTTTGCAACAATTTCACAGAGTGGCGGGGGGTAGGACAGCCTTTACCCAGCTTTACTGGGGACGGAGTGAGGTAGTGAGGAAAGTAGGAAGACACAACCACACTCTCCTGGCTGCACGATGTGATGAGGACTGCTGCTCCCCCGGCATGGTGGGAGCAATGACCATGGCAGTGATGAGCGTGATGGGCTGCCCACATGCATTGGCACACATGGCATGGCATGGCACAGCATGGTGCAGAGCCATGATCCTCCTTGGAGTTGCTGGAGGCGGGTGCCAGGAAGCACATGTACCACCAAGAAGGAGAGAATTCCTTTGGAGAGCTGAACAAGATTTAGGTAATGCATTAGTCTTGCTTTTTGGTGTGATTTTTGCAACAGAGGTGAGCAGAGCTCAGTCACCACGCTCTGATGGAGCCTGCAGAGCCTGGGCCTGAACTCTCCACACTCTGGCTGAATATGGCAGCAGCTCCCCAGCCTACCTTTGTATCTACGGGCTGTATTTAGAAAGGAAAAGCACAGATGTTGAGACATTAAATGCTTATCAGGCTGCGATACTTTTCTTTCTTTCTGTAGCTTGTCTCTTTTCATTAAGTACCTTTTCTTCTGTGCTATTGTTCCTCCTCATCGTGCCCATTCCCCACTATACCAAAGTCTTAAAGCAGAAGATTCTCCTCATCTGTTGTTCAATAACCTTATTTTGGCCTTTTTTCGCTCCCGCTGAAAGGAAAGCATCACTAATTTCACTGCAACTTTGGATCTTTTATTTTCCTCTAAGCTCCTTTAGAAGAAATCACAGTCATTCAATCCTCAGCTTGTTCGGTGCCACCAATTTACCGATTGACAGATGAAGTTCCACTTTAAAATGATTGCCAGCAAGATGAGGAGAGCTACAAAAAGCAGCGAAACATTGCTGTCACCACTTGCTGATGCAGCTGGCGAGGAAGCCAAGTGCCTTACATGCCTGCAAAATCTTATTGCCATCAGGCACTGGATGAGGGTTTGAGCAGGTCAAGCTGGAGGTGCCACCGTCGCCTGTTGTCCACCCAGCACAGTGAGCTATAATCACTATCCATTCACCAGCACTGGCAAAAGAGAATATCTTCCTTCTGCTTCTGTGTGGTGGTGCAAATCCACTTTCAGCAGGGATTTAAGCCGGTGGCCTTGTGTGTGCACTGCTGGAGTAGGCACATGTCCCTTCTGCTTCCATGCTGCAGGAGCAAGCAGCTGGGCAAGGCAGTGGCCTCAGCTGGTTCTCACAACCTCCTACGAAGCTCTTACCCCTAGGGATTATTGAGGGCTGTGCTGAATGGCAAAATTTCAGTGATGCATGGAGATGTCCTGAGAATTGCTCTGGGTGACCTGCTGCTAATAGCCACCTGCAGTACTCCTGCTCAGCTTTCCCACAGCGTTCTCCTCCAACGAGGGAAGAACATCCTGGCACTGCAGATGAATTGCCTGACACATACACAGTGTGCAATTTGAAGCACTTTTATTTATTTAGAGGCATTTCTAAGCATCTTATATAACATTAATGGATTTATCTTTAGCTCTCCCCTTTAGTCCCAGCAATAACATGAAGGTGTCACCAGGGGAGAATGGCAGAGACCTCTGAGTACTTTGTGTGTTTATTTTGTTGTACTTTTTTTAAAAGTCAGAAATGTTTGAAACAATTTGGAAATTGTTAATCGGTTATTTCCATGCCAGATCTAGTGCTTTCAGTTCTAGTCTTTTCTTCTAGAGCAATTTCATTCTGAGCTGATCCAAATTGAAATCCCTTTCCCTTTCAGATTCACCTCCCCAGTAAAAAATAAATCATCTGCACAACTTTAGTGATTTTACTGGCATTTTGCACATGGAAATATTAAGCTCCAGAGTGGTTGGTGTATTGCCCATCAACCCCTGGGAAATGTGTGGTGGAGAAGAGACACAGGTCCTTGTGAATATCCTAAACACAAGATCACACACTGTCTCACATCAAGTGCCAGCTAAAATGGAAAGAGAAACAGAGAAATGGAGCATAAATGAGACAGGAATAGATTAAATCAGTAATGTCCCCTTGTGCAGAAAACAAACACTACAGATGAGCAAGGAGGTGGCTGCTACGGAGCAGAAAAGCACCGATCAGCAGAGGATGAAAATGTTCTTCCACTCTTAGGGACTGCCATGTGGAAAATAAGCAAAGTAATAAGTGTGAAAATGGGGTAAATAACCACCACACAAGGATTATGCAGGGCAGCTGGGGTAAGGGGACGGTTAAGGCCACCTTTGGGCTTTGCAGAAATGAGAGGCTGAAGTGGAAAGGGCAGGATGGCACCACGCGTGGTGTCAGAGGGTGTAGCTTTGCAAGCCCTCTCCCACCAACACCTGTGCACTCAGCTGTGTATCACGGTAGTGCCCTGAACTTGGCAAGAACACTTGGGGGTTCAGTGTCAAGCATGTGCACAGATTCAGAAATATGTATGTTTTGCAGGATCAGATCCTTTATATTTATTCTAAATATTATCAAACTTGATCCAGCAAAAGTCTGCATGAAAAAACTGCTGGAGTCCAGCAAACTTACCCGTCCCTTTTGAAGAGCGCAGGGCAGATCAAAGACATCTTCCTCTTAAATAGGGAAGTGAACCTGGTTGTCTCGCTACTGCATTGCAACTTCTGCTCAGATGAGGACCTTTGTTTGCCTGCAGGAATATGTTATCTCTGCTGGTTGGACCCCCGTGGTATGAAAAGTCACACTGCAGACCAGTGGAGCCAGGATTTGTTTGTGGGGCAGTACTGTGAGTTCCCTACTTGTACACCCTGAGAGCTGAGGACTTCTCTGAGATACAGCATCTTTTGGAGTCTAGGGCCAGTGAGATGAATTGTCCTCAAAGGAACACTGCTTTTCTTGGCACTGGTGATCAAGGAAGCCAAAAGACTAGCTTGTGATGGATATGGCATTTGTAACTAGCTGAAGTTAGATTAAATGAATGCCACCTACATCCTACAGTTCCTCTGAATTATGCAAAAGAAAACCCAATCAGGATAATTGTTTCCTTAAGATAAATCCAGAAAGCTTGGGCACAGTAATGCCAAGTATTATATTCATTACTATTTTACACAGGTTCAGGTAAGACTATCTTCTTTTCACTCCCCAAAAACAAGTTTTGAGGAAGAATTCAGATACAGAAAAAAAAGGTTTGGCAACATAACTGCAGGGTAAGAGCTTTCAATGTTTTTCAACTAGAAGGGGCTTCCCATCAAGGCAAAAATAGGGAATAACTTTTTGGACTAACTGACAACAGAAAATTTCAGGCAAAGCAAGCAAATAGACCGTGGGTGCTGTCACCATTGCCAGGCAAGACAGAGGGACAAAGGTAAATGTAGGATCATGTATCGGGGACAGAATAACGCCACACAACAGTACAGGCTAGAGGCTGAGTGGAGAGTAAGAAGATTTGCAGAAAAGGCCGTGGGGGTCCTGGTGGACAAGCTGCAAGTGAGCCAGCAGTGTGCCCTAGTGGCAAAGGACAGCCTCATCCTGGGCTGTGTTAGCAGAATTGTAACTGGCAGATCCAGGTGAATGATTCTTACCCTCCTCTCGTAACTTGTGAGACCAAATCCAGAGTGTCAAGTCCCATTTGGAGCTCCCCACCACAAGAAGGGGATTGACACAGAGGAGTAAGCTCGGTGAGGGGCACCAAGCTGGTCAGGAGGCTGGAGCAGAGGATGGAGGAGGAGAGGCCAAAGGCTGGAGAAGAGAAGGGAATTGCTGCCTGCAATTAACTAATGGGAGTGTATAGAGAAACAGAGACATATCTTTTCATATAAGAAAGACATACCTGAAAAGAGTGAAGAAGACAGATAGACACACACACATGAGACACACTCAGAAATCCTAGGATCAGCGCAGAAGACTGACACCTGTGAAAAAGTATGGAGATATACCAGTTACACAAGTATCTGGTAACTTAAACTCATCAGAAATGCAAATCCTTATGGTAGTCTAAAGCCCAGGGATATTACCAGCTAATTAAATCAATCTGGATTGGAAAGGAGATCACTGGGGCAGATGAGGGATGGCCAAAGAAAGCAAGACATACTTTAAAATACGCTTTGGGATAAGCACCCTCATTGATAATTACAAGTGATACAAAATAAACTCTGAAGGGCAGAGGACAGATTGTTCAACATCTATTGGAAAAGACTTTGCACCGTGGCACAAGGGTAAACACATCCTAAAGAGCGCCGAGTGGAACAAATAACGTGGAGTAAGTCACGTGGAGCAAATAATCCACTCGGACAAATTTGCTTCTCATTCTCCTTGTGGGATGGCTGCCAGCAGAACAAACTTTCCCTGGGTTTATTCAATTAACTGCCTCATGATTGCTTTCCCCCTAAGGCAGGATCCCTAATGCTTCGGACCCGCTTTTTAGAGTGTGAGCTATGTTAATTAGCTGTGCAAAGAAATAGGAAGCAGAGAGGCTACTTACATAGTTTGTTTCTGTTCCCTGCCTGGATTCTGGGTCTGATTCTGGACTTGATGGAGTTTGTTTCTGTTTATCTTTGAGCAGTGAAAGCCAGAGGTGCTACACAGATTTTGGTGACTTAGGGTGAGATAGCCTCACTGGAGGTGAGGAAATACTGATTTACCCAGCCTTTTCAGGCTGGCTTATGGTTTGCAGTATGGAAGTCTGCAGCTGACCTGTATTTTAGGGGGGCAACTTAAAATATTGCCATCACACATGACTTTGTTGGTCCCCTAAAAGCTGTCATTGCTCTGGTGCAGGGACAGCAGAGGGGGAGACAAAGCTTGGTCCTCACTCCACCTCCAACCCATTTCACAGGCCTTGGTTGGTTTATTAAAAGGGTTTGCATTAGTATGTCAGACTGAAGAAGCAGGTGAAATGCAGGCGCATGTTCCCCTTTGCTGCCTTGGCTGTCGGAACGTGACTCCCAGCAGAGGCTGTGCAGGCACTGGGTTCAGGAATGTCCTAGGCCACCACAGCAAGCTTCACCAGAAGACATCTGACAGGAGCCTGAGGCATCGGTCCTTGAAAAATGTTATGCTAGTGTTTAAGGTTTGCTGGTTTGGGTGCAATGTTTGCGTTTCATTTTCTCTCCTTGTATTCCTACGAAATAGATGTGACGTGGTCAGAGGCATGTCTGGCTCATTTACTTTCCTCTCCGCCATCATTCTGGCAAATGTTTTTTGGGAACCTCTTCACCACTGTTGAGTCAAGCAGCATCCCATATAAATATTTACCTCAAGACACGTACACAGGTTTAGACCTCTCGCTATCTGTGCTTTGGGGAGTGGGTGCAAAGACGTGTTTTCCAGAGCCATGCACCAACCTCAAACGCAAACTCAAAGAAGGCGGCAATGCAGCAGGAGCATGCTCTTTCCAAACGAGGTGTCTTTACTTCAAGGCAATTAGTGGCAATGCCCAGGTCAAGATTTTAAAGTGTGCAGGAAAACAGACACAAATGCTTGCAATAATTTGCCATTGCTTCGTCCGGTTTCCCCCTTACAGTCAAACTGGAATCTTTCATCCAATTCTAATTCCTGCCTGCAATCTCAAGGGTCTAAATCATATGGGAATTAATACAGCTTTAAAAATAAAACAAAAATTTTTACTGGGTTTCTTCTGCCACAGAAAATATTTCACAAAAGAGACTCAAAAATGTTAAGGTCATGCAAGGCTGCACAAACATAACCACTGGTTTGTAAATAACTGATTATAAAGAATGAATTTTCTTTTAGGCTGTTAGTAAAAGATGAAGGCACTATCAGAAAACAGATCTGAAGCCAGCTTAATCTCCAGGAGCTTCACAAGGCAACTGGAGATAATTTAGTGTTGCAGCTAAAAATGAGCTTACTGGTGAGGTTTCTCTTAATAATTTTTAAGCTTTTAATGATTTTTTAATAATAAGCCAGTGATTAGAAAACAACATCCCAGTTCACAGATAAATCCAGGCTATGTCTGGGTATTTTGCCTATGTGCTGCTTTAACTAAAGCAACTTTAATTTGCCAGAGGCCAATCAACAGCCTGTAGCAAGAGAACTCAGTCTGATGAAGCAGATGTTAAGGAAGGGAAGACCTTTTCTTTACTCACTCATAGGGAAAATTAATTGATGCTGAAAGCAGCCTTTTGGCATTTTTTGTAATAGTAACTTTTGGTTCTTGACTTTTACAACACAGAAGAAACTTGCAGATCAGGTAGCTTCTGAGTTGGTTTTTTGTGAAAAAGGTCCCTGATGTTCTCTACAGGCAAGTCACGCAGTGGGCTACAGCCAGATCCCATCCTGCGTGACCCGCAATTACAGGCCAGGCACTCAGGAGGACCTGTGCCACCTGGTGTTTGCAAGGAGCTGAGTCTTGAAAGACAAGTGAGAATCCAGCCTAGCCCTCTGCAGTCAAGAAGTCCTGCAGCCTAAGTCAAGTTTGGGGGACGATTTTTTTCCATGGTGGTGAGCAACCTTACCTCTTGGTGGGTATCACCAGACTCCCCCAGCGAGCATCTCTTCCTGAGTTCATGGGCAAAATTTGGCTGATCTCCCTGGAGAGCCCTCCGTGATGGCTGACCCAACGCCCCGAGCCCAGGCTACAGCTAAGGCTGACAGAGAGTTTGCTGTGTTTACCTCTGTACTCAAAACTGCTTTCCCCCTCCGCGTACCAACACAACCTTCGAGCTCAGCGACAGCACCGGCAGGCTGCCTGTCTCCTGCCCTGCTGGCTCCAGAAGCTGGGGTGCGAGAAAGGACGGAGCGGAGGCTGGAAACGAGCCAGCCTGAGCCTCGCAGCTAAAGAGCTGCATTAGGCGGGTGCTGTGCCTGAACTAATAAGCCCTGCAGGAGACAGGATCTGTTCCCTGCAGCATCCTGCCGAGGCGTTGAGGTTTATCGGCCTCCAAACCTCCCCGTGCTGCAGCGGTCCGTCAGCTAGCTGGGATGCTCTGCAGGCATCTGTGCCTCTGCTTTCTCTCTCCGTAAATGAAGTAGGGGACAATGTTCCCTGACATCAGTTTGGTGGTTTGGGACAGAGGCCAAAATAGCCAAGTCTCCTGCTGTAGGTTAAGCTGCTGTATGTGTGGGAGGGAGCCATCTGCAAAACGGGTCCTGTTGCCATAAATACCGTGAAGCCACCGATCCTTTTGGTGTCAATGGGACTGGGGGGGATACGCTTTTTCAATCCCAGAGTCAGGCTGTAAATATCTAAGATGCAAAACGAGGATGCTGAAGCTTAATTGTAGCCACCTAAGTTTATAATTTTTTTACCTTCATCCCTTAATGATGATTATGCTGTAAGTAGAAAATATAAAGCATTTCAGAAGCATTAAGTAATACTTAGAGGGCTCATTAATCCACAGTTAATATGCAGCCACCACTGAGAGGGAATGAAGCAATCATGCCGCTCCAGCATTACGCAGCACGCCGTCCTTGCCTGCCTTCAGGAGGGAAGTGGGGGATGCTCACTACACCTGGAACCTCGGGAGGAGGTGGAAGTGGACAGAAAATGATGGTCTGGGGTAGACACCACAAGGCATGTACAAACTCCCTTGTCTTTGGGGTTTTGAGGCACATCTCCACCAACATCTTGACTTTTTCCCTAACAAAGATGGCAAAGTTGGCGCCTTTTACTTTCAGCTTCCAACCAGAGTAAAACTCAGCCACTTAGGTCAAGGTTGAGGGTAGTGCTTTGGAAAGGTGTGTGACAGTCCAGCAACCTCCGTGCTCTTCCCTAGCTAAGGCAAAACCCTGGGGAGATAATTCATCTGGGCTTCACCACACCAATGACCCAATTTAAAAAAAAATGGGGGGTTGCCAGGGGAATTCACCTGCCTTATCTTCATTGATAGACAAAAATGCTCTCCATCACTTTGAGTTTTCTTGATGGTTCCCCATGAACAACAGCAATCAGACTGTGCCTTGTTCAGTCCCAAGCACTAAGAGTTCCCAGCACCAAAGCAGAGGCAGAAATTGCAGTGTCTGCAGTACAGCCAGCCACTCGCTAGGGTTTAATTCCAGCAAAAGTGAGGGATGGGGGGTGATTCTCATGGAAAATGTCCTAATGTCACGCAGCAAATAAAAGAACCTGTCTGTTCAGTGACCTTCAGCAGGCTCTTAGCTGGCAGAACATTCAAGGGGGTACTTTGCACTGCCTTTGGACAGGGTAAAACGAGAATGGAGGGACATGTCAGGCAACAGTATACGTACATGTACTATGTGGTCAGAGGCAAGATCTTCCTTTGTCTGGCCAGGGAACTTCATTTTCCAAATACCTGTCACCATAGGAAATGAGTACTGAGGCTGTCACAGTCCCAAATGATTTTTTTCGTGTATTATCTTCACTTCCAGTGTGTGAGATAAGGCTGAGGTCACTCATGTGCTGGCCAGTCTATGGGACTCGCAGAATTGCCTCTCAGACGCAATACAGTGTCACGGCCAAATCTCAAAAAAGGCACAAATCCCATCAATCCTGGGCGGCTGCTTTAGTGGCAAAGCAAAGAGAGGAAAAAGAGCAAGAAGCCTGCCTTTCTGGTGGGCTTGCCTTTCAAACCCAATCCCAAAACTGAAGAAGGGAAGAAATGCATGTGTTCAAGGGGGCAAATCCTTCTCTGGACAAGAGTGGAAGGGGTGCCGTGCCCCCCGAGGTCCCAAGCCTGCAGCTGTGCCCTGTAGCTCATGTGTGGGTACTACCCAGGTGGGAAGGAACCTGTGGTGTACATGCAGCACTGGCAGCTGCCCCAGACTTCATGGCCAGGAAACAAGGGGTGTGGACAGGTCATTCTCAAAATATAACAGCTTGCTGCAAATCAGGCTCTCCTCCCTGCTCGGTGCTGCCCTCATTGCTAATGTGGAGATACTCTCTGCACCTCCTCGAATCCAGAAGCTATGTCTGGGGAGGCAATAAATGCCATGCCGTGATGCGATGCTCCCGATTTTCCAGAATTTTTATCTAAGCATAATCCACTGATGTTATTTAATTACCATAAAGCAGATGCCTTATAGCATCCAAAATACATTTATTTGCCTTAATTTTACAGTGTGGTAATTAACTAGCAACGACTTATTTAAAACATATTTACAGGGGGAAATGTCAGAGATGCATCACTTTTTCGTGCCCAGTAAATGCACACACAATAACCAATTTGGTATTTAATTAGCTTGCTTATGAGCTCACCTCTGAGAAAAATTATTTCAGAGAATGTGTTAACTATGATGCTTAAGCAGGTTCTCAGAGAGAGGATGCACCAGCTGCAGGTCAGCAACAATTTTTCACTTTATTATGTCAGGGTGTTTTGCTGCTCATACAGGCTGAACGTAGTTATGGCCTTTACATCATTTTTAAGTTAAACTATTAACCACATAGAAAATCAATACGCAATAGAACAACGTTAATTAAGCAAACCATAAATCAACCCTTCTGTAGACACAGCAGGTAATAAAGACTTTCACAGAACTCCTGGCCTGTTGTGATCAAAAGAGAGGAGAGTGTTACCATGACCAACACATTTCTGTGCACCAGATCCGGGTTAAGCGATACATACACGTGAACAAATATTAATTGTGAAAGGAATTTATGCCTGTCAGGACCAAGTAACAGTGTAGTCCTTCAAGAGTTCCTTCTGTTGTAACTCCCTGGACAAGATGTGAATTGCACAGCTTAAGAGGCCTCTCTGTCTCTCTATCATGCTCGGGGATACAGTCCTCCTGGGAAGTGCAGAGCTGGTCCCTCAAACGGGGATCGTGCCACCGTCCCCTGGGATTGCTGAGCTGCCTTTTAGCCACCAACCCCAGGAACCACAGGGCATCACGTCTGTGTCTACTTTGGCCTAAAAGAAGCGCAGCTCACAAGGCTGAGGATCTTCCACTGCTCATCACTGACTTTGTGTACTCACAGCACCTTCACCCATCACTGGGGACAAGCATCTGGAGGGAGCCTGTGAAGCTGGCAGCAGGGGCAGGCAAAAGGAGGATTCTGTTTTGGAACTCTGTTGACATAACACAGGGTTTTTTTAGGGTACAGTGAATTTTTTTTTGCCACCCAGACATAAATTCACATCCTTTGAAGCTAGAAGAGGCTCTTAGGGTAACTAATCAGGCCAGCTGCACAAATCCAAAGCCAAGATCCTTTCTCAGGAGATTAAGACCATAACCTCAGCTCCCTGATGTTTTTTAGAAAGACCTCCAGCTTGGACACAATGACTTTTACTGATAGAGATTGCATGTCTGTGGACAAAATATGATATTTTTAGAAATCGTACTGTCAGCAGAAAAAAGGGCTACATTTGATTACTTCAGAATGGCTTTGGGGAAGCTGGGAGGGGATTGTTCAGTGCTTTCGTTTTCCTGAATGTTCACGAAATAGCGTCGACTTGAGAACACACATAAAAGCCTGGAAATTAAGCATCTCCTCCATCTTGCTTGAGAGAATTTTGATATCCCCACAGAAACACTGCAACTGTTGTAAAAACCAAAGAAACTTTGCTAGGGGACCTGGGGGAAGGCAATGAAATAACCCCAGAAAAAACAATTAGAGCTGATTGACAGCAGAGGTTTGTATCGATTTGGTGAGACTCCCCTTCCTCAGGACAGTTTTGCAACAGCCTTACGTTCCCTCAGCGCTCGCCGCGTCAGCCTGTTCCCTCCGCGGTGGCTTTCCCCCGGGCTCCTCTCTCTCCCAGCTTTCGCAGGTGCGGCCACAGCTCATCTCGACTGCTGGATCAGCACTTCTTGCCCCCTCAGGCTTCGTGAAAGTCACCCCAGTTTGCAAAACCACTGACTGGTGCTTCAGCACTCAGCAAAAGCCAGCGATGGCTGCCCACACCGTTTGCCCCCCCACAGCAGGGTCCCAGCTCTCTCCACTGGTTTCCCACAGTAGCTGCAGCATCCTCCCCCTGCCCCATTTTGCCAGATTGGTCCTTTACTTGTCCCCCAGTCACATCCTGACCCATCCAGTTGGTTTTCCCATTCCAGGAGCGGGCAAAGAGCACCCTCCCCGCAGAGCATCTGCTCCTGCTGGCTCCTAAAGCAACCCTGCTCATGTCACATCAGGGAGGTCCGGCTTTCTGCTCCCTCAGCCTTGGGGGTACCCACCTGGTAGCATTACAATGCCTTAACGCCCCACTTCTGTTCTAATTCAATATTGTAACTCCTGTTTCAGGGAACTGGGTCTTCCTGTACATCTTTTTTTTTTTTTTTTTTTTTTTTTTGTTTGGTAGGGAGGCCATGGCTCACTGGCCTGGAAAATATCATGCTTGTCTTTGGCAAATAGCCAGGCTTATATAAAATGTTCCTCAAGTACAAACTCCCAGTCTGCTTATAAATACTTACCTGCGTTACAGAGGTGGAAGGACCAAGGCCTTTGTGAGGTTAAAGCAAAGTCTGCAATGCAGAAAGGAGGAAGCCCCGGTCTCCTCTCTTTTCATCAAGGAGGAGTTCGTTCTCAGTAGTTCTGTGGAACAAGAGATGAAACCTCTTTTGAAGTCAGGGAAAGTCTCAGGAGCTCAGCACTTACAGGTTCACACCTCCTATCAGCAGAAAGAAGGGGTTTGTTTTTTGAAGTTGATCAAAATACATTTGATTTTGAAGTCACAGAAAACCATTAATTATGCTGTTTTCAGAGATAATCAGTCTAGGCACCTGCTACATACAACAAACAGAATTACAGTGCTAAAAGAAAAAAAAAAAAAAGAAAGAAAAGTTAATGATGTAAGCTGATAACATTTGTCATCCAGAAAAGGTGTCCATTGAAGGACAGACACTATTTCCCATCTCACCTCAAAGTATATGAGCTGGGAGCTTTGTGAGGACATTTCAGCTCCTGATAGGTCTGTTGTGGCAGCCCCAACAGTCTGGAAAATAAATTAAGAAAATTAGTTCCAAGTCTGTGCTGCATCGTCTCAAGATTACATTGAACTTGCTATACAAATCACAGAAAAAATTAAGAAGCTGTTGGGTTTCCAGGGGCAAAAGTGCAAATTTCATGCAAGATGCCTCTGTTTGTCCCTGAGGGCAGAGCCTGGGCGTCACCCATGGGATGCTGCTTTCCAGATACGCCTCTGCTGGCGACGGTCACGAAGGGAAGACCTACAGCAAATGTCTTCTCCTGATTATTTAAGAGGAAGAGGGAAGTTTTGACTGAATTAAATCTGTGGTAGAATTTACTTAGGACTAAATTACAGCTGAGCTTTATGTCCCTGTTTCAAAACGGGGAGTGCATTGTGCTTGTTTCCTTTAGATTTTATCCACCTTTCAACCAGAACTGAAGAATGAAGAGTAGAAGTGGGAGGTGGTTTCAATACCGAAAAGGGGAACTGGGTTTTGGTCCCTTCCTTTTGGATGGGTATGGTTGTCTCCCTGTGGGGCAGACAGTGACCCCAGAGCAGGAGACGTGCATGATGGAGCTCTGGCAGCAGCGGCTCTGAAGATCAGCCTGGCTCTTTGGCCGTTCTGCAAACTGAGCTCCCCGGAGAGCAGCGGGGTAATTGTCCCACAAGTCGTTGAATCTGCATTTTTCTGATCACTCGAATTCACAGCGAAACTGATGATAGTGCAGGGCTTGTACTTTTCACCTGTCTTTTTCTCCCCCTTTAATACAGGAGAGTGGTCCACTATTAATGGGCACACATTAAACTGCTTGGAACAGCATGTTCAGCAGGGAGAGCAGGAAACGATCATTTCAGGGCCACTGCTAAGAAAACCTGTTGAAGTGTCTTGGGGCAGAGTGAAAATCTAGTACTTGGGGATTAATTATCTGGAATTTAATGAGGCCAAAAGCCAGGTGGCAATTAAATGTCTGTAGACGGAGAGGGGAGTTTCGTAACAGACCTCAGTGGTGAGGTTGGCTTAAAAAGTTTCTACTCTCTCATGTCAGTCTGTTACCAATAGTACTGTTTTTGGGGCTGTGCTGTGAACCAGATTGCTGAAGTGATCTGCACTGCAAACTCTTTTTGGGGATTATATTTGAGCTGTGACATTTCAAAATTAGGCTCAGGTTTCTGCCAAATTGGAGCAAAGGAAAAGACATACATGTGAGTGTGGATGCACGTGTGTATTTGTGTACTTCAATATAAAAGCATTGCAGAAGTGATGTTTGCACAGAGAAAGTACAGTATCAAAGTCCAAGACTGGTGGGTTACCTCTATACTGCTAAATGAAAGAAGGATCAGAAGCAATCTCTTGCCTAAAGCTAAATACCAAAGACTTCTTCAACTGGTTTGGGTCAGCTCTCTCGATAGCAATTTCACCTTGGAGTGAGGTAGCTGGGGTGGTGCGAACAGAGCCAGGGAGTGATAACTTGGGTATGTGGATGATCAGGAGTCCAGTGCTTGGGCTGACTACTTGATGTTCTCTTGCTGGATGTAGCCATGTATCCCTCTGCACTGAACATACCCAGCTCCAGATACTGGCTTTCTGTTTTAGACCCATCTATCCAACATAATCAGATTCAGAATATTTTGGTTTGATTTTTGACCTCCTTAGTTTTATTTATATATGCAAATATATAAATAAAAGGAGTGGTTCCTTATGTTAAATTATACTTTGAATAGAAAGTCCTATTTTTCCTGATTTATGTTAAAAAATATGTGAATAGATCATATTTAGTGCTTTTAAGAGAAATATGTTGCACAGTAAAACTCCTGACACTGCATCATCTGCCATGTAAGTGTCTACTTTGCATGAGCCAAAATCCAGTCCGATCCCCTATTTCATCCATTCCAGTTTTTCTGCAGAGTTTGTGTTTCTCTCAGAGTACAGTAACCATATCACTTCAGTTATTGCTGTCATAGCAAGGAGATCAGACATGCTCCTTGGCGCCTCCATACAATATATCAACTCTGGTTATGCAAAATATCACAATAAATTATTACATCAAACGGGAACCAGACAACAGGATTAAAACACTATGGCATGACACATATAATATGAATTATAGGCACACTACCTGACTAAGTATATGTGTATATATTAGTTTGCATATGGGGCCTAGGAAAATATTTGATGAATTGGACATCATTTTATTTTTTAAATCAAGACCAGAATATAACCACTCTGTGCTTGAGCAAAGCTCTTTCTTGCCTCTTACAAAAAGACTGATGATTTTCTTACAGCCATGGACCAGCTCTCCATCACGTATTTTGTTTTTTAAAGCTATAATGAGATCAGCCATAGCTCAGCTTTCCTTAACTCTCTGCAGGCTTGTATCAACGCAGATGTTCATGAAGAAGGGATAATGGTTTAAAAGCTCTAATTTTGTTACCCTTTCTGCCATCTAAGCTGATCCTAATGTGATTAGGAAAGTCCTTTCTTACTCAGGCAGGGTCAATTTGTCTCAGAGGAGGTAGGGAAAGGAGACGCTGAGGGTGCCAGCTCTGGCTTCATGCTCAGAAATGTTATTGGGTGGCTAGGAGTCTTGTTAATGTGGCGTCCTTCAGCATATCCAAAGTCAGGGGAGAGTGACCCGCTTTAGTAATTCCTTCTTTATTTGCATTTATCTGGAAGCAATGGACTGCCACTTTTCCACAAGTGCACTTCCTACAAAAAGAGGGTCCCCAACCTGGTCGCTGTGGTTGCACCAGGTCAGGCCATGTTCGTCACATCAGATTTATCACACAGATTCACCTCAGTGCAGTGAAGGACCACAAGAAACCCCGTGCATTGGGCAGCAAGCTGCCAAAGTGTTGACACAAGGCGTTTGGCTGCCAGACCTCCTAAGCATTTCGTATCACACACAACCAGACAAGGAGAAGTTAATGTGGTCATAAGGAAGTTTAGCTTAAGGTCAGAAAATACCAGGATGCTCCCAAAACATCAGGAGTTCCTGTGAAATAATAATAGTAACTGAGACAGGGAGGAAGCCCTAAAGACATGTTGCTGCAGTGTTGGCCAAGATTTGGCATCAACAAACATCAAGGGCAGCAAGTTGTAGACCGGAGGGTCAAGGTGGGCTGTGGAGGTCATGCTGGTTTCAGAGCTATGCTCCACCAGAGTGAGGCAGGAGCAGCAGGAAAGGACGGGCAGGGCTGTAGGATGAAGCCCATCGGAGGATAGATACATGATATAAAGGGTGCTGAATGTACTGGTGATCAGGCCACCTGTGTGCTGTGTTGTGACCCCACACCAAGGAGGTGTATGGAAAGGTTAAAGAGAAGATCGCTTCTCTTCCTCTGCATTCACCTAGAGCAGGCCTCGGTGGAGAGAAACACTGACAAGCTTTTGTGTGGGCACCTTCATCTGGCCACAGGGTGTAAATTACCACTTCACCCCACTGTAGATCCCTATCAAGAGGTCGCAAATGAACTAATTTAAAAAAGATGGTGTTACCCTATGCCTACAGCCTCCTTCACCCCTGGCAGTAGGCAGCTGCTCAGCCTTTGCTTTCCCCATCACACCTGAAACGTGAGCAGGCTAACACAGCTTGAGTCAACCTTCATCTGCAGGCACTGAAGATCACATTGTCCAGTCTTCGTTACTGGTTCAGTCCATTTCCTTCAGGGACACCTCTGACAAAGCTAACGTGAGGGTTTTAGCCTCATGCCAACATGCTGCCCCATCTTCTTGTTTCTTATGCACTTATTTTCTGGTTGTCCTCATGCAAAGCACAGAATTACCCTGGCAATTCTGGTTGCCAGTGCTCCACACTGCTTGCCCCACTGCAGACAAGTGGTGCGTGGTGTGCATCAGCTCTCCAAACTGCACAGGCAAGTGCTTCCTACTGTCTTTTCCCCGTAGGTGATTCTACTGCAGGTCTGAGGTTGCTGCTGTCATTTGGGCCGATTGCACACCCTGCCTTTTATCCTTGTAGTAGTAGTGGATGCCAGGGACAGGCTCGTTTGATGTTTGTCACTTCTGCCTTGACTCAGTGTAGTATTGCAAGGTCTTTCCCCACTACTAGACTGCATGCAGAAATGGCTCAGCTCAGTTGGAATATCTTTTCCATAAATGGCACAAACTTGAGTGTCATTCTCAGTATTTCAAATTTTTTCACTTCCTGCTGTTTTGGTCTTAGCTTTGGGTCATGTTTCAGCTTGGTTTGCCAAACTGCTCTTTCATTAACTACATGTGCCCCTGCAGCTGGCGTTGTTCAAACAGGATTTTCAGGATTGCAATGGTGATACTGCTGAGACCTTATACAAAGTGGGAAGGGTTTTTTTTCATGTCTGATTCAACCAGATGTTATAAACTTCCAGCAAAATGGCTGCTTTCAGTCAATGGTTCTTTGCCTGCTCTGTGGCACCGGACCCCTGGAAGTGCTGTTTCCATTTCCTTCATATTTCAGCAGTGCTGCCAGGGGATGACAGAGTTTGGTTTATTTCATACAAACAACAATTTTCTGGTTTCCTTTCCTTTTGATCTTCACTAATGTTTCTTGCGCTGTGCCCTTTGTGGTGTGTTAACCCTGGCCAGCAACTAACCACCCACCAGTCACTCGCTCACTCCCCCCCAGCAGGATGGGAGAGAGAATCAGGGGACCAATAGTGAGAAAAGCTCATGGATCAAGAAAAGGACAGTTTAATAAGTGAAGGGAAGAGAGAAAACAAAGAACGAGTGGTGCAAATGCGGTCACTTGCCACCTCCCACCAGCAGACCAATGTCCAGCTGGTTTCCAAGCAAAGACTACTTAGGAAAGACTACCCACCAGTTTTATTGCTGTGCATGACATTATATGGCACGGAATATCCCTTTGATCAGTTGGGGCCGGATGCCTCAGCTGTGTCCCCTCCAAATCTCTCGCCCACCCCCAGCCAACTCACTGCGGGGGGCAGAGTGAGAAACAGGGAAGACCTTGACGCTGTGCAAGCACTTCTTGGGAATAACTGAAACACCTGGGTGTTATCAACACTGTTCTGGTGGCAAATCCAAAGTCCAGCATTGTAAGGGCTGCTGTGAAGAAAGCGAACTCCATCCCAGCCAGAGCCAGTGCTCCTTATTTTGATTTCGCTCCACACCTCCTGTGACTCCTCCCTTCACGCACATTGCTCCTTTCTGGTGCCAAATACAGAAGATGTCTGACTAAATGCAGGGTCTCATTTTACCCAGTGGAGGGAAATAGGCACGCTTAGATTAGATGCAAAAGCAGATCAGGAGGCGAGCCCAGAGGACTATGCTATTTACTTTGTTAGGAGAGCCCGTATTGACTAGATCACATGCAGATGCCTGTGAACCTGTGATGTTAGGTAAGATGAATAACACTTTTTCTTTCAGCTGTTTTTGAAACCTTTCTGTGATCTCAAAATTTTGAAACACGGAGCATGAAACTTTAACCACATTTCTCTTTTTGAGATGGTAGATACTCTAGCCCAGCAGACTGTCACCTTCCACTACCTAAATGCTCCAGATCTTCAAAGGCATTTTGTTCTGTGACTCTTACTAAAACCTGAATTTTTGTCCTTAAAAAGAGTCAACACCATGACAGACTACATACATCACTTTACTCGTGTATAAGTGGAAACACGTTTTTTAACCCCTTTGCCTTTGTCGTAACCCCCCACACCAACAGAGGGAAGGATGAAGAATAAAAGGGAGAACAAGAACAAAGGAACCGGATTTTCCTCTACTGGTCATGCTGGTTTTCTATGCTGGAGAGAGGAAAGTGTAACCTTCCTTTTCTAGGTCACTTTGTTCAGGCACCTTTTGCTATGCACAAAGAGACTCTGTCAGCAGGATATACACAACTTTGAAGTATAACATGGTTATTTATTGGTTGACACAGATAAGAGATAGCTGGGATTTAATGTGCTACCAGACTGAGTATTAGCATGTTCATGTCCCCATTAAGGCACCTGAGGAGTCCTTGCTGGCCAGTCAGTCAGCCATCAGGTGGGGAAGGGTACGTTTCTACTGCACTTGCAGCAGGTTCTCAGTGCTGCTGAGTTTCCAGTTTCCAGCTCTCTGTGTTGCCATCTAGGACTTTATATCTTTCCATGCTGGTGTTTTTCATCTTAAATCCTTGAGTTGTGCTCTATCCCCATCTCAGCAATCCTACCTCTGTTTGCCTTTTCACTTTTCTCATCTCGTGAGTCAATGCTCTGCAGACTTTCTCCCAGCTCTTCCTCAGCAGCCTGGGCCAAAGCTACGTAGCTGGGCTGAACCAGAGCCAGGTGCTGGGTCCCTGGATCACAGAGGGCTACGTTTCTAGGAAGATGAGAGGTTTTGAGTGTGTCTGGGTGTAAGTGATTTATGGATGTGCACATCCGCAAGAGATTTTTGCTGGGCACCAAGATCAGCAGCGCTGGTGAGGATGCACATTACAACCAATAGGTCCTGGCATCATGCCAGGCTTTCATGTCACCAGTATCATGTGCCTCACATCTGGGGAAGCCCTGTATTAGAATTTCAGACCGAACCTTTAGTCTGGTTGAGCCCAGTTTCATTTTTCCCCACCCTCTTCTGCAGCTACAACCATCAGCAGACTCAGGCCCTGCTGGCAGAGGAAAGACCTCCAGTACCTGTCCCCTCCTTTTGAATGCACTTTCCCAATATCTTCACTGAAGATGTCCCCTTCTTCTCTGCTGGCTGTATGAGATCCACTTGGTACAAGTTCAAGTGTAGTGTCACAGAACAGAGTAACTCTTCTGCAGTCGATAGACTGAGATACCCAAGGTTTTCAGCAGTCTTCCAGTATACGGGGGATAGATAGGTTCCTGTGATGGATGGCGCTTTAGCCAATGTAGGGGTAAATGGTGATATTTCCTTTACCTGCCCATGAATGTGACTTGTTGGGAACTCAGAGCAAGATCCAGCTCCTAAAATACAATTAGACACTTTTTAGTCTCTAAGTCTAAAAGACTCACCTGATCACTTAGACACTGTAAGAGTGCCTGTACACTGAAGCTGGTACTGAAAACGTGCTGATGTGCCTAGTGTGCCTCCTCACCCCCAAAGGGTTGACATCTTAGGACACCACCTAGCTCAGCTCAGTGTCTCCCACTTGTACTTCTCTGGGTGCAAAATCAGGCAGTCCCATGCTCCCCAAGGAATTAGATCCTGTATTCAGTTTCTAAGTGTACCCAACACAGAGGGACAGCAGGAGAAGACACAACTCCCTGGCAGCAGCTTTCAGTCTACATTTCATTCACTGCTTGCAGAGCAACCTAGAAGCAAGAAGTCTTTCCCATGGGGTGGGAGTCGCATCTCCTACTTCCCATAGGAGTTCCATAATGCTGGAAGGGATCAGGGCAGGGATCATCCTCCGCTGTTTCTGTTGAAGTGAGGTCATCACACAGTCAAAACCACAAGCCTCTAGGGGTAGAAGAAATATGACTCCATACACATATCTTTTGTGGAAACAGTGAACGGCAGCCTGGTTTCTTTTAGCTACTGACTGTCTTCTCTAAAACACAATCCACAAAAACTAGGACTAGAACCTAAATTTATCTTCCCTCACGTCAGAACGCAAACCTCTGCTGTCCCCATGTCTCCCTGCTCTGAGCAGCACGGCTTTGTAGAGGAGGTGCAATGGCTGCAGTGGAGCTGTGTTGGCTTTGTTCAGCTAAGAATTTGCATTAATAGGGGTTCACCCTTTCTGTACGGTCCTTTTTCAAGGTACCTGTTCTGCTCAGTGGTGGAGAGTTAACAACAGCAGAAATAACGAGGGTGGCACGATGGTAAAGCAGCCAAGTGAGAAATGCACCTCTCCAGCGCCAATGAGACCCGTTCTGGCTGCTCAGCATCTGCTCTTCTCCCTGGAGCCACAGCTCCTCCACCAGCAGTGTCTCCGAAACCTTGAGGTGCCTCCACTGAAACATGATGTCACCTGCACACAGCTGAGCATGTTCAACTGAATGTGACCCTTCGCCAGGTGTCTGTAGTTGTGCTGATGGGATTTGGATGTATAATGAGAAGCCAAATTTACTTGAGATACCCTTGCTCCAGAGTGCCGGTTTCAGGAAACTAATGACATAAAAGGGAAGTAATGCACTGCTATGCCCGTACTATACACTTAAGATTAATTCCCTGTAACTGAAACTGATTGTTCACATAAATCTCACCCTGCTTTTAAGCTAGGACATAACCTCAGCTTAATTGATATTCGTGCTTGAAGACAAAGAAATCAATTTGGCACGTCTAAAGAGCCTTTAGGTTTTTCAAAGACTTTCCCTGGCAAATGAGCTTGTCTTTTTATAGGCTTGGGTTTGCAAACATGGAAGATATGCCTTTAAAAGTTACATACGTAGCTGTAGCTCTCCTTGGTGAGCTTGGAAACAAAAACACCTTCTGGATTCATCCTTACTGTGGTCTCCTTGGCTTTCAAATGCCCAGGCATGCGAAAATTTACACAGATAGTTCCATTCTTTCCCTTGCTGTCTCACTATTCCAAGACAAGGTACCTATTTATAATTATTTGTCAGTGTGTACACAATCATGCCCTGTGGAGGCACCTGTTGAGATGTGGGTATGCCACTTCCATTCCTGTTTTATTGTTCTTTGACCACTCCCCACCCAGTCACATCCTCAGATTCAGGCAAAAGTGCACAAATGAGGCGGGAAAGCTCATTTTACCATCAAACCTGCAGTGTGGGCATGTCAGCAGAAAAAAAAAATAAAACGTGTGAGAAAGCTCAGCCCGATTTCTGGCTGATTGGATTTTGGATGGGGTTCGCCGCATACCCTCACAAGCACACCCTCCCTTAAAGCTCTGAACCAAGCAGGTGGGAGAGCAAGGAGTCTGTGCTAGATTTTGAAATGAGCTTGTACAGCAGTTCACTGCACACTTATCATGGCTTGTAACATGCACTGCCTCCGTGTCCTACAATTTATGTGCTAAGTATTTCTAATATAGCAACCACATTGATTTCAAGGGCAGTTTGCGGAGCAGTGTGACTCTTCAGCTGACAGGGAAGGTAAAGCCTGAATGCCCTCTTCTAGCCGTAGAAGAGCTAAGGTATGCCTGAGGAGCTGAAATTGGTCCAAAAGAGCTGCTGACACAAAGTGCGCTTGAAGGAAGAGATGTTTTTTACGTAGTGCCTTGTGAAAACAAACACGTACCTGACATGTAACTGAATCTTGACATGAGATGCCAAAAGAAAAAGCCTTCCACAGGAAAGTGCTTATTATTTTCCCTTCCAAATGACCGAGTGCTTAGTAAAGGTGCCAAAAGATGTCCCTGAAGGTTAACAGTTTCTGTGCAACCGTTAGCCTTCAAGGGCTTGGGAAGCAGCACATGAACTCCCCTGATGTGAATTTCTGCCTCTCGCCTGCGCAAGCAGGGCTGCCTCTGGGAGCAGGAAATTCGGGTACGGCTGTATCCACCAAAGCTGCAGCATGCCACGGCCACAGCACTAACTTGCCATCATCCACGCTGTGTGATGGCCAGCACTGGCCCTGGATTTGCGCTGTGCCAGCAACTGCTCTTCTTGATGGGCTCGGAGAGACTAGGAACTGTTCCCACAAGACACAACACAGAGGCCACCCTGTCTAAGAGGCGAGTTGAAGCATGTGGACACAACCTGTGGCACTTGTCTTCAGGGCCAAGGAATGGCTCCTAGCCTGTTTTATCGGCATGTATAAAGGTTGTTAAATTAGATATGAGCTCTGGACCTTGACAACCTACACCACTTGTTCCTTGACATGGCTTCAGCTTGCACTGTCTCCCTTCAACGAAGAAGTGTCTCTAAGCCAGATTGTGTCACCTGAGCTTGGGACCAGAGATCTGTCCCTAGACCTCTTTTATTTTGGCAGTTTAGGCCTTGCACATTGTCCTTTGTATCATTGTCTTTCAAAGGCTGCAAACCATGCTGAAAACAGGGATGCTTGCTTTGTCACACGGAGCCTTTCACATAAGGGACCAGGAGTTTATCAGTGTCAAGGCATCCCCACACAACAAAGAGAGAGCATGGAGGTACTCCAGCTGGCTGGCTGAGGTCCTGAAAGCAGTCTAGGGTTAGAGGGAGATGTTGACAGTCCTTGTTCATGGCTCAATTAGGGCAGAATTCAGGGAAAAGCAGAGATGTCATTAGGAGAGCCTAAGTTCATGAAGGTACTAATCTCAAGAAGGACATGGGGTCAACAAGGGGGCCATGTTTGTGGCAACATGGGGACAAGACAGTGCAGGGACAGGGAGATGGAAGAGACAGGAATCAGGAAGAGACAGAATCAAAGGGCTGAGGGCGACCAGGAAGCTCAGGAGCCAAAGCATGAGTAGGGTGGGACTCAGCTGAATGTAGGAGCTGAAAACCAGATATCTGTGTCTGAGCTTAGCTTGTTGACCCTCAACTCCCCTTGGAGGCAGTGGAGCGAAGTAGCCAAGTGATGCCAGAATCAGGACAATGACAGACTGAACTGGAAAGGAAGTTTAACTATAACTCTGCCACTCTACAGCTTCGTATGGTTTAACTCCTTCCTGATGTTATTTCATGTGCAGTCTTGTCTGATTTTTCAGCCTGCATTCCTTTAACTACAGTCACCTGTGCAAAAGGGCATTTGTAAGTCAATTTA
>JAOXNO010000001.1:179462120-179492745 GCA_028565335.1 Limnodromus scolopaceus | reverse complement strand
GTGGTCCTGCTTTGGCAGGAGAGTTGGACTAGATGATCTCTATGGTCCCTTCCAACTCTAAAAATCAGTGAAATTCCGTGAAATTCAGTGAAAGAGATCTTGGCAAATTTGAGAAGTGGGACCTTGTGAATCTCATGAAGTTCAACACAGCCAAGTAGGTAGGGGCAACCCCCCATATCAATCCAGGCTGGGTGGTGAATGAATTGGGAGCTGTCCTGTGGAGAAGGACTTCAGGATAGTGGTGGATGAAAAGCTGGACATGAACAGGCAATGTGCGCTTGTAGTCCAGAAAGCCAATCATATTCTGGGCTGTATAAAAAGCATGGTCAGGAGAACAAGGGAGGTGATTCTCCCCCTCTGCTCTGCTCTCATGAGATCCCACCTGAAGGCCCGCTTCCAGACCTGGGGTCCATGGTGCAGAAAAGACATGGACCTGTTGAAGAGGGTCCATAGGAGGGCCATGAAAATAGTCAGAGGGCTGGGACTCCTCTCCTATGAAGAAAGGCTGAGAGAGTTGCGGTTATTTATCCTGGAGAAGAGAAGCCTCTGGGGAGACCTTATTGTGGCCTTTCAATATTGATAAAGGGGGCTGATAAAAAAGATGGAGAGACATTTTTTACGAGGGCCTGCAGTAACATGACAAGGGGCAACACTTTTAAACTGAAAGAGGGTAGGTCTAGATTGCACATAAGGAAGAAATTTTTTATGATGTGGATGGTGAGACACAGGAACAGGTTGCCCAGAGAAGCTGTGGATGCCCCACTCCTGGAAGTGTTCAAGGTCAGGTTGGATGAGATTTTGAGCAACCTGATCTAATTGAAAGATGTCCCTACCCATGGCAGGGTGGTAGGACTAGATAATCTTCAAAGGTCCCTTCCAACTCCAACCATTCTGTGATTCTATGCTCCCTCTTGCTGGTGGCACACAATGTCAGAGTGGAAGTGCCAGCAGGCTGGAGGATACTAGGGGATTCCCTCTCCAAAAGACCAATGCTGCAGGAGGGGCAGCGTGGAGACTGCCTCAACCTCTCCTGGCTTGGGGAGACATTTTCGTCTCAGACCTGAGGCATTATGACAGGACAAGTTGGAAAAAAAACCCATGCTGTTTTTCTCTGTGCTCTGCTCCTTCTGCTGGCAGAGCACTGCAAACTTGGAGGCTGTCAATACAGCACCTTTCCATAAACATGAATGTTAACTTAGAAAGCTGTTGGGTGCTTTTTTTCTTCAACAAAACCCTTTAAACTTTCACTCTATTAATAGAGATAATTTTCTTGCTGTAGGTGGAACATTGTCTTCTCTGGCTAAGCTGAGCCTCCCTTTCTGTTCTTTCTTTCCACCTGCATCCTCCCCATGTGAAGAAAACTTCTAGATTAACTATTCTTTAAGAATTTGAGGGGGAAGAAGAAGAAGGAACAGGCTATGATTTGCACAAAATTAAAAGAAGAAGTATTTATAACACAAGCTAAATGTTCCCACCAAAATGTCCCTTTCCTTACTGCAAAGAATACATCAATGAAACAGCAGCTTTCATTACACAGACTGAAAAAAAAAAAATCCCCAGACTTGCAGTTTGGTTTTTGTGCCCAAAGCTACTGCCTCGCATTGGTTTTCTGAATTGTTTTGCACTTTTTCCCCTTCCTTAAGATTGACGGCACAAACTCAAGCCACACTTTCAGCTGACAGTAGAATAATGACGAATTTTGCGTTGTCTTGTATCAGGGACCCTTTTTTTCATTCAACACCACACTTACACTGCAGGCCCACAGAGCAAGCACGAGCTGAAAGCTCAGGGCTGGGTCAAGAATGCAGAAGGGGCAGGGACATTCAGGGAAAGGAGAGTTACTCTGAGCCTGGCACAGTTTATTTTCTCCTCTTCACTTCCTAATGCTCTTGAAAACTGAGCATGGTCTCCACCACACCAGACTGCTGTGGACGGATTTGAGATGCCCGTCACACACTGGTACCAGCGGGAGGGAGGTTTTAATCCCCACTTGCATTCCTCCACAGTTCTCAGGAGAAAGTCCTAACCAAAAATGAGGAGTGTCTTGTGGCTGATACGTTGCTCAGTGATTGTTACAGAGATGTAGGTGTGGGCGCAGCCTATGAAACAGGGCAGGGAGCCAGCGTCAGCAGCACTGGGTGCCTTGTGCTCCCTTCTCGCTCCACATACATGGTGCCAGCCCAGGATCTTAACTCAGCTGTGATCTGCCTGGGCTAGGCTTAATTGCTCGTTATCCCATGCTAGTTACGAGAGCAATGTGGCATAGACTATAGAGCAAATCCTTGGCCAGGAGGTGTGTGTGGATGGGATTGGAGACATGAGTCCCACCAAGGGAGGTTGCAGGCTTGCTCAACAATCACCACCACATCCCTTCTCTCCTTGCAGCAGGCCAGTAATGTTTGTTCTGGCCTTTGGCACTCCTGGGGTGCATTCCTGAAAGAGCAGTTAGTAAATTTAAATGTCATATAATTGAGATAGCTGGAGGTTGCCTGATGGAAGGGAAGCATTTCGATTGTCTCAGGGTGGATTTGGTCTAATTATCTCAGATGACACCAGCAAATCTGCTCCTCTTGGAGACGTGCTGTTACTGTAGTAACTTGTAAATGAATATTGGATGATGAGTTATTAAAGCCAGTCTGAACTGGAAAGTTTATGAGCACAGTGGGCAATAATTTCTTCTTTTTTTCTTTGTTCTCTTTTCCATATTAATCTCTTCCTTAGTGTGAATGTAAAACACAAAATCAACAGGTCAGATATAGGGCTCTTGTGAACTCTGCCTCCCCTATCAGACAGAGCAGATGCAGCCTGGAGCTACTTTATAACTTTGCTTTTAATTAAAGCCTATAACGCACTTTGCACTTTGTTAACAGTCTTTATACAAAATACAAAGTGGATAAAGGATGAAGTGAATCTTCAGATAATTCTACATTTTGGATTATCTCTTTTTACATATGCAGGCGGTTCACTACATCACCCAGAGCCCCGACCAGCGTTGCATCATGAGCGATCTGGTGATAGACAGGGGTTACGCTCTGCCCTTCTGGAGCAAGAGATGACAGTGTGTGCCCTGGCTTCCAACACTTTCCCTGTGTGGCCAAGGGGATGATATTCAAAGCCATCACCACTGCTTAAACAAGGCATAAAATCTTACCCTGGTCCAAGAAGGCGGTGAACTTCTCCATGCCCCAGTGCCTCAGCAGTTGCAATGCAACATCCAATACTCTATATGACAGTTTGTTGTCACTGCATTGTGCCCACTCCTAAAATGCAGTAAAGGGAATTCAAGTAGCAAATCAGGTCCCAAGGGCATGTCCCACTATCCAGCCTGGCTTCTTTTGTATCTGTAGTGGCTAGAGCCCCTCTGCAAGGCTGAGCAGTCTGCCAGGAGGAGGTTCAGGGTCCCCCAGAACCGAAATGGAAAGGGAAATGGTCAGATTATCTCCAAAACAACAGAAGAGGAGGAAGCCCATGTATCTGATCTGCAGCTGCCCACCTTTTCCACCTCTGTTGCTGGTGGCAGCTCTAACTCAGGATCTGGGGTCTGGATTTGTTCCCAGTAGCCATTTGCACTTCAGGGAATACCCCTGTGGTAGAGACAGACTCTGTCTCCTCTCCCTCCACAGTCATAGTGGGGACAACAGCTCCTGCACAACCAGAACAGCTTCAGTTCAGCTCTTTCCTTCAGTGCCTCTTCAAAGGGCTTCAAATGGTACAGGCAAGAGCACCCTTGTGGTCTTCTCCTTGAGGAACAGAAGCAGTTTATTGTCTTCTATTGTTCCCCTTAGTTTGGAAAGGCCTTAAATATCCAGGAAGCCAATGTTTCTGTCAGGGATTCCCAAACCCAAGTAATAGAGAGAAGAAAGGCAATGTGGGTGATGGTAGTGAGCATGGATGCAAGATAAACCTGCACTGAACAAGGATGCTCCAGAGTGAATCTGGTCCTATGTGTTCCCACAGTCATGGTCTCATTCTGTCTTTACTCAAAGCTAGGATGCCTTTTTTCTATTGTTACAGATATTAAAGCTAAGACTCATCATAGAATCATCTAGGTTGGAAGAGAACTTTAAGATCATCGAGTCCAACCATTAACCTTACACTGAAAAAAACACCACTAAACCATGTCCCTAGGCACCAGGTCTACCCGTCTTTTAAATTCTTCCAGGAATTGACCACCTCCCTGGGGAGCCTGTTCCAGTGTTTGATAACACTTTCAGGGAAGAAGTTTTTCCTAATATCCGTCCTAAATCTCTCCTGGTGCAACTTGATGCCAGTTCCTCTTGTTCTATCACTTATTACTTGGGAGACGACATGGACCCCCACCTCTCTGCAACCTTCTTTCGAGTAGTTGTATAGGGCGATAAGGTCTCCCCCCAGCCTCCTTTTCTCCAGACTAGACAACCCAAGTTCCCTCAGCTGCTCCTCACAGGACTTGTGCCTTAGACCCCTCACCAGCTTCGTTGACCTCTCTGGACACGCTACAGAATCTCAGTGCCTTTTTGTAGTGAGGGCCTCAAAATTGAGCACAGTAATCGAGATGTCTCTTTGATCTTAAAACTAAGAGTCATGCTTGGCTAAGGCCTTGGAGCAGGCACAGGACAATTACTCCAGAGCAGGTGATGTATATCAACTTGCCAATCTGCTAGACCTCCACAGGTCCAGATACTTCTAATTCATCCTTTTCATCTCCATACTTTTCATTTATTTCAGCTAGCAAATAACTGTGCTAGGTGCTCCACAGGAGCTGCCCATGTGCATGGGTTTGCTTGTATCTACTCAGTGTATTTTATTCCTCAAAAAAAAGGCACAGAAAGTGATGTCAGTTAGGATCCAGTAAACACAGAAACTAAACCAGGGTCATTTTTCTGCATGTCCATGACCTATCTGCAGCTTTGGCTGAGGGTCAGCAAGGTGGTGCTTCTCCCTTCACTCTGAAACATGTGAAGTTTTGGTGTCCTCCCACCTGGGCTGGGAATGGTCCATCAAACTTGATTTTAAAGCAGGAGAGCATGACCCTGCTTCACCCTGCTGCTGTCTGTGCCTGAGCATCTCCCAAAAAACATCTACAAGACTGAAACACTTTAGTATGGATCTTGTGCATATTTCATTATAATTAATTGTTTTCAATATATTGAAGAATGTCAAGTCTCTTGATACTTTTTGCTTGCACTTCAAGACTGCATGACAGTTTATGCTGAAAACCCTGAGTTTTGAAAAGCAAGCAAGGGATTTTAATTTGAGAATAAAGTCTTTCTTTCCATCTGGGATACATTTAAAATTTTGTAACATATTTTTGCTACATCTATTACTACCAGAAAAAAAACAATTTTCTTTTTTTCCAAAATACCTCTGAAAATATATGGCTTCATCTAAAATTTGAGTTCCTCTGACAGAACTGTGGTGCTACAGTGTGGACATGTACTAAAGCAGCATTTTCTCTGTGTACTCAGAGACGTGTAATTAGCATGAGGACAGCCATTAACACATCCTGTGCACTGTGTCACCAAGTCATGCCTGATTATGTTGCAAAGTGAGATTAGCAAAATGAGCTTGAAGTTGTCCTCTTGCTGCCATTTCATAGTAGGGAAAACAAATCCTTCCACTGCCAAAGCTGCAACTAATATTCAGTACTTAAGAAATTCAACTGATGCATTCATAATGAATAGGATTTTGTGTAATCAAAATTTTAAATAAATCCCCAACATAAGTCCTGTCTTGGACTTCTTAATTTTGGATACAGAAATACAGCTTTTAACAAAATAGGTTGAGGGTTGGGGTGGTTTTTTTTCCTTCCTTCTCTTTTCTTTCATCTGAAAGATTTACAAAATCTCATTAGCATACTGAAAAATAGCAGAAGATAAATTAAATGAAGACCGGGATTAAAAGACTTGCTAGTTTCTTCATGTCACCTTTATAGTTCTTTTGAACATCTGTCCCTGTGTGGTGGGTGTAAGTAACGTGGAGGCGGATGTTAGTGGGTGGCAAAGCTTTTATGAGGCAGAAAGAAGCTGAGAATCAGAAAATTATTGGAGGCAGTTTCCATACAGATGAGAAGAAGCAATCAGACCCTGAGAAGCCAGGGAAGAGGAAGAAGACAGTAGGAAAACTGAATATATGGCACATTTCACTGGCAAAGAAAATGTCGATTTGTTTCAAAAGACACTCTGAATGTCGTCATGGAGCTCTCACCCAAATCATCCCAAAGCTGCAGGCCTGGGTCCCTCCTTGCCTGCAGAAATCTTTAGGTCAAAGCCAAAGTTTCACAAAGTTCTCGTGGCACGTTTCCAGGTTGCTCAGCTACCTATGACTGACTGCATCCCTTGTGGTCCCTTGTGACACGGAGGGCGAAGGGGAAGACGAGATAAGTGATGGCAGGTTAGCAAGGAGGTCTGGGAATATAGTATAGCTGGGAAGAGCTGGACTCCGCTCCTGCCTCTGCCTGGAAAGTCCTGTATGATACTGGAGAGTCATTTACAGCAAGCTGTTCACGGATGGCTTCTAGTCAGTCCATCTCTCCCGAGTTGCTCAATCTAAAGTCTTAGACCTGATTTGCTGACAGTTTAGTCACTTGTAGCTGCATCTAAGGTTAATGGAGGCTGGCTTTTGAAAATATCAAGTGCTCTAGGAGGCAATTGTACTATGAAAAACCAGGAGCTGCGTGATACAAGCAAGGCAACAAAATATGGTCAGTACACTTGGATCTTTAATCTCCCCATGCATAAACTCCTTGACCCAAAACTGGGAAATAATACTGCTTTTGTACTACAGCTCAATATCGTAGGTATCAGCTGACAGATGCCTGTGATGAACAGGGACAGCCACAGCAACGACCCTTGTAGAAGAAAAAATACTTGGCAAAATTAACTCTTCTCAGAGGCAATTTAAAAAAAAATAATAAAATTACAGTCTCAAATTTAGGATTATTTTCAAAAGGACAGCAAAAGTAAGCTCATCATTAAAATGCATGGGCTTCTACCCCCCTAGGCCCCACCATTTTTTAAATAAAAACTGTACCAGAGTAGTTTAACCTGGACAAAACAAGGAGGTTTTCCCCACTGCATTATTCTTAGAAACATTTGAAATAGACCTGTAAGTGTTATGAGTCTAATATATAAATATGTGTATGCGTGTTCACATAAGTGTATATTCAGTTGAATATATATATATTTTACAGTCAGCCTGAATCAGGTGTTATCCCAAACAACCTAAGCTTTACAAAGTTGTACACAAATAGGAGACTGGATCTCGGAGTGGGATTGGCCATATCAGGAGGCAGCGTTAGCACATGTGGTGGGTTTGTAATGGGGGGAAAGGGGATGAGCACAGCCCCTCTCAACCCCTGGCTCCCACCGAAGGACCTATTGCGCTGCTGTGAATACGCACAGCTCCTACCCAGCCTCCTGTAAACCAGCCAAGAAAGCTGCAGCTGAGGAGAAAAGAGTTTGGATCCACAGAAGGAGCAGATACAGGTTCCCTCTCGGGAGGAGGATTAGGTGACAGTGTCCCAGGGTGTGCTAAAGATGGACAAGGGCAGAGAGAGAGCGCTCTCTGCTAGTTCAGGCTGGGTGGCGTGTCCAATAGCTTTATTGTCATCTCTGCCATTTTTTGTGTGACTCTGCTCAGAAGCTCTGCTGTGATGGCCATCAGATTACACCATTGACTTCCCCAAGCAAATAGCCCAGCCCACGGGTGAATTAATGAGTGTTTGCAAAGTTGTGGGTGATAAAATGCAGCTGCACAGGTGTGAATTGTATAGAAAAGGATCATTATTCACAGCACCTGCTTTGCTGTCAGAAACCCTTATTGACCAGGCAGCAAACGAGTCCTTGTTGTTACTCCTTGGGATGTTCTTGGCACATGCTGCACTGTTCATAGACATGTAAAAGGCTGATTTTTTTTTGCACATTATATGCATTCCTGTAAGTAAAAGTATGAATGGGATATCCAGGTTCCCAGTATAACACCAGGGAACACCGGAAAGTGCAGAAAGGTGACATTTAACCTTCACTCAGAAGACCTGAGCAGCATTTGTCCTTCTACAATGTGGTGGTGTTACTCACCTTTCTTTAACTCCAAGATCATCAGGGTCTGGGTCCTCTCCCATGGGGTGGGAGGACTGGATTCAACCTTCCCTTACCCTGACGGGTTTACAGCGAGCAAATTCCCCATTTGCAAGTCAAGACTTTAATTGCAAGGTATTTGGCTGCTCAGGGCAGCAGCTGCCTTTGCTCTCTGGTTTGAAGCTGTGCCAACGTGCAGCAGAGCAGCAGGGCTTGGGGGATCACGGTGTAGCTGATGCCTGTGCCCCACAGTGCTGGGAGCTCCGCCAGCAGGGGTGCAAAGTGGGTTACTGCCTTTGTTTCCACTATTTTTGCCACAGTTGGCCTAAAGTCTTCGCTAGTTAAAATATAAAAGGTCTCCCAGAGCATGAGGAACAACACCAAAGCCCTCTCCTCCTGGGTGGATACCTCAGCTTTGCAGCTGTAGGCTCAGAGATATGCTTGTGTCTTCTCTGCCTCTTGGAGATCTCTACCTCTTGCATCTACTCTTCAACAGTCCCTTGGAATTTCTATAAAGCCACTGGTGACTGGAGGTGTAATGGTGGTAGGGAGCCATGTATTCACATCCCTGTGTGAGTAGGCATCCATTTCTCTCTCCACGGTCTGTGTTGTCTCCGGTGCAGCAGGGGAAGCCCACGGTGGTACAGCTGTCTTGTGACTGAAACAGGGGTGCTTTTCTGCTCCTTGTCTAGAAACTGGTAAAACCTCTGTGGGTCTGCCCCCAGGAAGGGTTTGGTCCTGGCTGCATGTAGAGAGCAGTGTCTGTGGAGATGTTCCTTCAGCATCTCTTGAGATGAAGTGAATTGCACTCCAGGGCTCTGCATGGGCTGTAAAAGGAGCTGATGTTCTTCAGAGTTAGCCACCTACTCATCAGATGTCAAAGTTAGAACAGATGAGTCACACCTAGAGCGGTTTGCTGCATTTTTAGCAGAAAGTCTGTAGAAAGGCTGGGGCGGGACTCAGAAACCCTGTGTCCCAGGTCCAAATATAACCTTTTTTTTTTCTTATAAGAAAAGCACCTTGTGTTTATAAATTGGTCTTTTCCAAATGACTTGTTCTTAAAAAGAATTACACTCTAATAAGCTGCATCATTAAAATGAAATTATCCTGTGAGCAGCAGAGCCTGGTTTCCTGCGGTTTGGTGTCTCATGGTGAGATTATCTCGCGTCTAATGAGGTACACTCTGGCTGAAGCCTTTTCTCCTGTTCATAAAGACGCTGTCTCATGTGAGTTCTCTGGTGTCTATAATACATTTGGGGTCAAACTGCCATTGTTTAGGTTCTCTCCTACCTGACAATGTAATATTGCCCCCATGGCAAGCTGTTCTTCCCTGGAGATGCAGAAGGGTCATGCTTCGCTACCCTGCTGCCTCTTCTCACAAAACTGGTTGAAAATTAAAGCCTTTGAGACTTCTCTCACACAGGTAAATTGAACTGAAATTCGCCAACAGGCTAAAAGATAATTAAGAATAATACCGGACTGACACAACAATATAATAAACCTAATTTTATTAGGAAATTGGCAATAAATGATGGAAAGTAAATACCAGAAAAGATTAAACATGGAAAAAATGTTCATAAATATTTATCCAAGCATTTAAATGCACTCAAGGTGATCATTTTAAGCCCATTTTGCATTTCAACTTTAGAGGTTCAATTCACAGCCGTATGAAAGACCAACAAGGGCACAAGTACCCCAGTAGTTACACTCATAGCTCAAAAGTAAAAGTAAAATAAGTTTTCTGTGAGACTCTTCTTCAGAGACAGACAATTTTTAAACATTTCCTTCAGAATATTACAAAATTTAACATTTAGAAACAGGAATGTTGAATAATTCAGAAACCAGATTTTGAAGATGATTCTCACCTAGTCAGAGAATAAAAATAGATCGTGGTTTGTGCTGGATTTCCAGAATTTTCAATAAACCTGAACCTGAGCAAAGTCATACAAAAAATCCTTTGCTGAAGGGATTCATAGAAATGTTTCAAAAATATGAGGCATTAAAGAGAAATCTCAATTGCTTGCACACACACGAAACAAATTGCAAATGAAGTAAACGAGAGATACATTGAATAAATTGATCATTATAATTTATTTTTCCAGTTTGTGAGCCATAGAAACATACTTATCATAAAGTTATTTTTGAAGATAAGATAACTTATATTTTCTTACCTTGGATACAGTTTAGATGGATGAGCTACCATTGCTCTCCATGCTTATCAAATTAGGAGAATGCATTTCTAAATTCAATTACATCCTCAGTGGAAATGGTTTCTCTGACTCTGGTAATCTTTGGAGAGGAATTATACACAGTCTATAAAGCTTCACATTTCAAAACCTAATTTTGAATGTTATTCAAGAGGTTAATTTAAGATTCATCTTCCTAAAGAGGAGTTAAATAAAACTGATAGAAGGCTGAAACTTGTCGAGTGGTTGAGAGGTTTATCAGCATGTGAGTATGAGTTCATTAGTTTTAATTAGTATAATCACTAATGTTGCATTAACAGTTTGGTGAGAGAAAGTAATTGCTCACACCCACTGTATTAGATTGGGAGATTAGAATTCATTTTATGAGGCAATTAGCATTTCAGGGATTTTTTAAAAGGCTTTTACGATCTGCCATTGCAGTAGCCTCCTTCACCAAAAAGAGTTTAAATTAACCATAACTTTCATCCTAATGGGATGCAAAAATTAATGTAGAATTAAGTGTGAACCAGCAATCCCACTGTGATAAGCAAGCAGCTAAAGCCACAAACCTCGATTAGTGTATAATGACCTGTTTTATTTCCCAGACAATGATAGTCATTTATCTGTCCTCAATTCATTATCTTCTTGGAAAGTTTATATTCTTGAATTTTATACAGCAAAACAAATAAAATATGAGGAAGGGAAAAGTCAAACAGTCCTATTGAAGTCATAATTCTCCAAAGAAAAAGCTTCAAGGTTCAATAACAGGACTTAAATAGTCAATTATTCTTCATATTAAATGTCAGAGGAAGAAGAAACGGCTCCCTTTGATACCCAATGCCTTGGGAAGAACTCTGAATTTCACAGCAGCGTCAATCACAACATTGCTCTGCCCATCAGGCCCCTTGGCAGCTACTGACAGAAAGAGAATGGAGATCCAGGATTTTCTCATCCTGGTTGGCAAGAAAGCCCTCATATTCTGTGAGCTGGGAGAGCTGACCCAAGAGATTGCCTTCCGAAACATCCTGGAAAGCAAAAGTGAAAGTTCTGGTAGGGAAAAGCTGCTTGCAGTAAGAATGCTTGCTCTTGCATCAAGGCTGTAATGAAAGACATCACGGCTTCCATAGAGAGGTGACACAACTCACTCACAACTCACCTATCTGACACCCATTGTACTAGAGCCCTCAGCCCAGGAAAGACATGGACCTGTTGGAGCGACTCCAGAGGAGGGCCACAAAAACAATCAGATGGCTGGAGCGCCTCTCCTGCGAGGACAGGCTGAGAAAGCTGTGGTTGTTCAGCCTAAAGAAGAGAAGGCTCCAGGGAGACCTTACAGCAGACTTTCAGTGCTTAAAGGGGGCCTACAGGAAAGATGGGGACAAACTTTTTAGCAGGGCCTGTTGCAGTAGGACAAGGGGCAGTAAATTTAAACTAAAAGAGGGAAGATTTAGACTATATATAAGGAAGAAATTTTTTACAATGAGGGTGGTGAAACACTGGCACAGGTTGCCCAGAGAGGTGGTAGATGTCCCATCCTTGAAAACATTCAAGGTCAGGTTGGACGAGGCTCTGAGCAAGATGATGTCATTGAAGATGTCCCTGCTTATTGCTGGGTGGTTGGATTAGATGACTTTTAAAGATCCCTTCCAACCCAAACTATTCTGTGATTCCATGATTCTATGACTCCATGGTTCTATGATGCTATGATTCTTTGATTATACTTGTCCCTGGTTAAAACAAATCTGTGTTCAAAAATAGCTGAACAAAGCCCAAATCTGCTATGACTTCAATGTGGCATGGAGGAGAGCAACTGTTAAATGTTAGAACTGTACTGTTGTTCCAGCAATTTTGGGTACACACATATGTTTAAAAATGCAGACATGGGGCAGTGTCCCAGGAATTACATCAAATCTTCCTAAAACCTATGTTAAAGCAAAATGCACATATATATACATATGTGAGTGTGTGTATACCCTTAATTCTTACAGTCCTTATAAGCATCTCCAAAGGAATTCAGAGGGAGACATTGTCCTCCTACATTTAAGCACCTAAAATTTAGATGCAACTAGACAGATTATATCTGTCACAGACAGATTGCCTTAGTCACTCTGGCAGCATCCTGTGCCACCTTTAGGAGGTGAATTACTCCCGCTAAGATCTGAATCCACCACTGGGAAGGGCTGCCTCCCTCTATTGACTGCAGAGGCAATCCAAGGTAACCAGGTTTCCATCTTGGGTGGCTGAAGTAAATGCTTAAAATTGGGTAGGATGAATCATGATCGGAGTGCCTGTGCCTTAGGGTCTGTCTATGCACTGAGCTATTGCAAAGAGCCATTACTCTTCCTGAACAGCCTTACGTGTGGATACACTTTTGGTTGAATAAGACTCACTCATTTCTCTTCAACAACATCGGCTTGGCAGAGGTAGAGTGGTTTTCTTCCTAGTCCTCACGTGGAATCCTCCTGCAAGAGCTGCTGCCTTTTCAGCTAGCTGCCCTACCTCAATCCAAATTTACTTGTATATATATTTTAGTATAAAAATGCCCTAAATTTGCCATCCATCCACCTTTGAGAGACATTTAAGATTTATGAAGGTAAATGCATCAATTAAGCACAAATAAATTGACAAAAAAAAAATAAACTTAAGGCATGCAAAATAAAAACTGACTTTTATTTCACAAATTATGGGTGTTATAAAGCATATTGTTTTGGGAAAAATGCCTGTATTTGCCAGTGTGTTTCATTAAAGAATAATAAAGCCATACATATTTCATTTCCTTGTTCTGAGCTGCAAGAACCTTAACTATATAACATGCCCCATGCCGTTCGTCCTTGCTTTGTTGGGCTTTTTTTTTCTTTTTAATCAGATTTTTCCCCCCAAACTAATGAAATTGCTCTTTAAACACATACGTCACTTTCATTTGAAGTGACTTATCGCTCAAATGGTTTCTCTCTTCTCCTGTAGAACACTGCAATTGCCAGCATCTTCTGCTGCGCAGATCCTATCCTGGATGGCCCCTGATCTCAGCCTGGTTTCAGCAGTGCTGAGTTCCTGGTGTTCCCACTGGTGCTGTTTCGGGTGGGGTATCTGGTGACCGCTGTCTGCTGGGTCTGCACCTTGCATATCTGCACCGGTTCCTTGTCCACCTGCTATCACGTTGTAATTTCTCTCTTCTTGTAGTATGCACCGACCCGCTGTGCAGCTGGGCAGACGTCCACGGAGCAAGGTGTCCTTCCTCCCTGCCATCACCACGAATCAGTACATGATCCCCAGCTGGTTCCCTGCACATGCCCGCTCTTCTCCTGCCCATGGGAAGGGCACCTGGAGGTGGTGGTGTCCCACCTGAGGCAGACCCACCGCATCAACATCCTTCAGGGGGCAGAGATTGTCTTCCTGGCCACAGACATGCACCTGCCCGCCCCCACGGACTGGATCATCATGCACTCTTGCCTTGGCCACCAGTTTTTGCTGGTACTCAGGAAGCAGGAGAAGTATGAAGGCCATCCCCAGTTCTTTGCTACGATGATGCTGATCGGTACGCCAACCCAGGCCGACAACTTCACCTACCGGCTGGAGCTCAACAGGAACCAGAGGCGCCTTAAGTGGGAGGCGACCCCCAGGTCGGTACTGGAGTGTGTTGACTCTGTCATTTCTGACGGGGATTGCCTTGTGCTGAACACTTCCCTGGCTCAGCTCTTTTCCGACAACGGAAGCCTAGCGATAGGAATTGCAATAACCACCAGCAAAGTTCACAACGCTGAAGATGAAATGTGAGGGGGAAGAGGAAGAAGAGGAGGAACGATGGTGCTCTAGCTGCCTTGTGAGAGCCAGAACTTATGGACTATTAGGGGGGGTCTCAGGTCTTTTATGGTATTTAGTACTCATCCACAGTGGGCATTATGTAAACATTCTGTGGTTACGGTCTCTGTGTAATGTATTTACCATTTTGTTAATACAATTTTATGAGAAATTTTAAAGAGACTAATCAATTTATTGTTGCCCTCCAGCAACACTGGAAACAACAGCTTTCTCCTGAAAATGCCGCCCAGGGTGACTTATAGAAACCTTTGGTCTGATCATGCTATGCAAATGTGTTTCCCTCATCATCTGCCTAATTGCCTGGTATTAAGGAAGCCACAGTGCCTGGCAAAAGGTAAAGTATTCCACTAAGGGACAAGAGCATCCAGGTTTCCAAACCAGCAATAGTGATTTCACTCTTACACTGTGGTCACAACTAAGCCTCAAGGAGTTTGCATTTTCAGAGCTCCTTTCAGCTTCTGAGAAAACAACCTTCACCACCCAGTGAGAAGTGAAACCCTCAGAAGAAAAAGTCACCACCTCCACTGAGCTGGGGTCTGGGAAGCCTCATCCTGAATTAAATTGGGGATGACAGGTAGTGGGTGGTCACTGTGAGCATGGTTAAATCTCACTCTTGTATCATGATGGGCAGTGAAACACTTGCTGGATGGCCTGGCACCAGGATAAGTATAACTATTGCCAGCCATTGGGAAATTCACCTTTTTAGCTGCTATTTCCTTAAGCATTCAGAAAAAGATTTTCAGAAAATAAAGTATCAGGACAGCCCTAAGTTGTGTACTGATCTTGCTATTGAATTCTGTGCCCCTTAGACTCTCAAATGTGTGGCTGAATGTTGATTTAAAACAATGCAGCTGGAATACCTGTGTGCAAATTGGCTACAAGATTTCAAAGATTTCAAATGCTCTCCTTTAAAAGTAACCTTTTTTTTTTATTATTATTCCATACACTTGAAGGGTAGCAATGGTCCCTTTCTTCTGCTGAGGGTGTTTCACAGACGGCGATGGTCACAAGAAGGCACAGGTTTCTCGAAGAGCTTCTCTCCTTGGGGAGAGTCAGAGGCGGGTGCTAGCCATCTCCTGACACTCAGTCCCACCTGCAGTCAGGCAGATGTTTCCAACAACAGCAGTGAAATCCCACCGCAGCAGAGGATGTGTTGAAGGAGTGGGCTCTACAGTGAGTGTGATACACAAGAAGCATGGGAAATTGTCTTTTCCTGTTTTCCCTCCTGCCCGTGTGTGGCTGTGGCCTAGCTGCTCCTGAATGTTTTTTTGAAAAAACATCTGGCGGGTTGGGTCGGTTAGTAGCTAGAGAGACTGAGGCTCATTCTTTGAGGCCCTTGGAAAACCAAGAAAGGGTGGGAAGCAAGCTAAGAACATAGGAAGTTAAGAACAAGTGAGTGCTTTAAAAGTCATCTCGCTGTAGCTACCTTTGGGTAGGAAAATGCACTGATGCTAATCTCTCCCATCTGCTGCTCTCCTGGGAATTATTATAAATGATGCGTGAAGTAAAACGAATTGCAATTTTTCTGAGATAAATGCTATGCAGGTAATGCCTTCTGAGTTGCAGATGCACCTTGCCTCCTTACCTGGGTTTTCATAGCAGGTCACCGCTCAGAGAGGAGCTAGAGTCTCTTCAACAGGCTGCTCATGACCACACCAGCTGAGGTCTGAAGAAGTCTCAGTCCCTCCAAGAGTCTGCTGGGGCATGCCTTCACAGCTGTCTCACCTCTGAATTTGGGGGGCCAGGGAGGCATGCTGGTTTGCAGTGCTTCACTGAGACATGCAGGCTTCAGAGTGGCTTGCTGTTTTCCTGTGACGTTAAATATTCAGAACCAACAACTGCTGTCCTTTCCCTAAATGATAGCAATAAATAAATCATTGGCATTTTTGTGGACTGAAACTGGCCTCTCCAGCTCCTCTGACAAATATTCCACTGCCGAATTAAAAAAAAGAAAAGGTAATAAAACCCCAATAAAACCAATTCCTCTAGCTTAAACTTCCTGAGCTCTTTGTATATTGTGGTAGAGACCTAACATAATGCTGCTTTTGTTGCCTGATGTTTCTAGGAGGATACATATCCCTCAGATATTTACTTGTTCCCTCTTTTAGTTGTCATCTTTTGTTCTTGAAATATCTACTGAAATGAAGAATGTGCTGTTGGCATTTTTGGGCATGCTGCTTGCCAAAGGACCAGTATATTCCTGGCAAGATGAGTGTGACAGCAACAGTTCTCTCCATCCCTTGCCAGCATGCTGGTTTTCTGGTTTTGATGGGGTGGAAGGCAGAGTGGAAATGTGACCTCCCTGATACGGACCTCCTCACATACCATGTGTCCTTCTCCCAGAGCTTTCTCACGACCACACCAACAGTTCAGCCTTTCCTTTTCCTTCCCAGTCTTCCCCCTCATTTTGTGGCCACCCTTCTCAGACTGTTCTCAATCTCTCAATCTACATTTCACCCTTTGGCTTGCAGAGACCATGGAGCTTCTTGCCTCCTCCCACTTTTGCCTCTTGTGTGCCATTGCTTAAATTGTTCTCGTTGCTCTTTGCAGCCAACCAAGTAATCTCCTGGCTTGGCTCTCTCCACAGCTGCAAACCCCCAGCTCTAACAGGGATTTCAGAAACCCAGGTACATTGGAAAATCTGCCCAGTAAGACTTCCAATACAGAAATGGAGGACACAGAAAGGAGATAAGGTCATTAAACCCAACCTTTATAAGCATCTCAACATAAAACTCAAATGTTTAAGACTGTATTTAAGGATTTGCTACTATAGAAGACATTCTAATTCTGCCATAATTTAAAGCCTATGAGCAACCCTTCACTGCCATAAAGCAAAGGTGAAGCAAATATTCTGCATGGTGGGACATAAATTCTAAAAAACTGGCAAGTAGGATCAACAATGAAATTCTGTTTACATGCACTCTTTCAGTGCCCATAATATAGCACTTTTTACAGCTCTCTACACATGATTGAAAGACAGCCATAACCTGGCTTCCCAAATTTGGCCTGAAATCGGGGCCTGTAGAATTCATTTCTTATTTTAATATTTTGCATCTTTACAGTGTATTATACCCAGTCACTCTAAATTCCTTCCAAAAAATGTGAATAACACAGCTTTACATCTCTTTGAAGTAAGGAAGTACCCCTCATTAGGTGCAGCAGAAAATGAGGTCTTGCAGAATGGCTATGCATGTGTTGCAAAATTCTGTTTTCCTACCCACCTGAGAACAGTGTTCCCTCTTTATTTTGTTTTGTTTTTTTTTAACATAGATGAAACGGTGGGTTTTTTTAGAGTTTTTACATATCTGTGTTCATGGATGGATTTTCTTGTACCTAGATTAGTAAATTGCAACAATAATTTCATCAGTCTGAGCCAGATGGATTGCTACCAGACCCACTAGAAAACCTACTTTGGTTCTTCTGCACCATCCATCAGACACAGTGTGAATGTTAATGTCAGATCTGCAGTAAAACAGCATTAGTGCTTTCAGCTCAATCCCATTATGAATTAAGCTCACATCATACATCCATGGCTCCTTATAAATCAGCTGAAAGCATCCCGATTCTCATCATCTTGAAGATGACAAAGGATCTTGCTGTGCCAGTGCCAGCCAGAGGGCTTGCTGAGAAGTAGGGCAGTAGTCCTCTTCCCACGGCACTCATATCACATCCTCCGATTCATATCATTCTTCATGAATACAGGCCAGTAAGCTACTGAAGAAACGAGGGACGGTAAATTCTGGACATGGAACAGGTCATAACAAAATGAATGGTTTACAATAAATTTCGGGATACTGCTGCCTGGACCTCTCTTTTGGGCATCAGAGGAATGAAACCCAATTGACATTACTGTAGTATAGGTAATTTATCTGCTTTTCTAGCCCATACCACACCTGAAAAACACTTTAATCAGAGAAGAGTCTGCCAGAACAGACTCAGAGATGCATTTCTGCTCCAACTGGACCAGAAGCACCTTCTCACATGGAGGAGCTGCAGCTTCTGAACTGTTCAGACACAAGCATAACTTTTTAATCCCTTTTTTTTTTCTTTTTAATCTAGTTAGCTCTGCATGCTCACACTGAGTGAAGGGTGGAAAACAAAGATTGCCACATGTATCATCACCAGAACTATTCACACAAAGAGGTGATTCATCTTCTACAGAGATGAACCTGCAGAAAATGAGGAGGTTTCACAGCAGAGTAGCACAGGGCATCACCTGCAAGCTCCAGAGGCATACACATACACTGGCATACACTGAGGGTAGAGTTCAACCTCCGGACAGAAACATTACTCAAGAGAAACCACTTGGAGTGAGGTCACAGCAGGGGCTGTCAGGAAAATCATCCAACATTCTGAGAGCAGCAAACCAGTGGGGAGCTGAAGCTCTGTGCAGAGACTTCTCTCTTCACATCAGCGCCTTCCAACCAGCAAAAGGGTGGCTCGCCTTCTGGGAGCCTTGTCTTGGGACCAGTGCAGAGAAGACCAGCCCTTGGCACTGTGGGTCTGCGTGTGGACGGCCCTGACTTTGCCTGGTGAGTTGCAGACACCCAGACCCAATCCTGTCCCACAGCTTCCCTGGTTTTGGTGGGTACCCAGCTACCTGCAGCTGCCAGTGGTTCCTCCAAGCCCTGGCACCCAACAGTTTTGTTGTCTTTCACCTGTATAGCTCCCACCAAGTTAGGAAATAATTTGCTGAAAACCACCCAAAAAATCTTTGGCAGAATATCAAATTAAACCTATACCTTTTACCCTTGATTAGGACTATGATCATTCATTCTCTCTTCACAAAGACAATAGACTAATGCATAGCTCTTTTATCCCTCTTTGGGCTCAGCCCCTCCAGAACAGGCACATGAAGGATTAGCAGGCACTGATCATCTTCAAGAGAAGGATGAGGACTAGCATCCATTGCAAATATGGCTGTTCTCACAGTACTTTCACAAAGGGGTCCCAGGCTCCAGAAAAGAGCCTAAGAAACCTTAATGGAAGGCAAATGGGAAACACCAATTGCAAAGCCTGCTGTCCTTTGACTAAAATGAGCTTTATATCTTCCAGGGACTGAAAATCCTCCTGAGACATTGCCTATCTGAATACATCACTTAATCTTGTAGAAAGCCCCAGGACTGAGGGGTTCTTGCTGTTAGAAATTGCATCAAGAAACCTTATTGAAGATAAATGGCTCTGAACTTTCATGGCAACAGTGATGAACTGCTTCAACATCCATGTGGTGCAGGCTGAAAAATGAGAGCTTTTAGATACAGAAATAAACTTATTCAAATGCAAACGTGAGATGTGGGGCAGAGTTTCCAGGTGATCTTAAAAGCACTTTCCTTATTGCCGCAGACTGGATGTCTGCGTAGCAAGAGTCACCTCGCTGCCAGTCAGGTCCTATTGGCTGGAGTTCAATAGAAAATCAGATATTCTTCCTTTCTTTACTAAGGGAGAGAAACAAGCCTGGAAAGGACTTTTCTTTTGACTGGACTGCCTGGCCAGCAGACCATGGGGAAAGCGCTACATCTCCTGCCTGTTCAGGGTGAATCCAGAGTTGCAAGCACAACCTATGTAGACTCTTTCTACTGCAATCCTTACTTCAACTATTGAAGATAACAGCTGTCAGGCAGCTGTCTTGAAGCCTTTGATGACTTTAAGACTGTTCTCTAAAACCTACTAATATCAACTTTTAGGCCGAGATGGTTTTAGGGCATGAGACAATGAGGCTCCACCGAGGCTCTGCTAGGTTCATTAATGTGTGTGCATGGGAGGGACGCAGGCATGTCCTACATCTTTGTCTCTGCCTTTCACAGCAGGAGCTCTCGATACACCTGCGGGGATCAGTTTGGGTCTCTCCTAATAAACTGTGCCAAATCTCTGAATCATAGAACTGGATGCCACCAGTTCTAGAGATGTTCCATCCAACAGCAGCCAAAATCACTGGGAGTGCCTCCCTTAGCTTTGAGAATTAAAACAGGATCTTGCACAGAAACATTAGGCCTTTTCATATCTCCATCAGATGGCTTCTCTTAGGGATATGGGTTCTTCTCTGGCTTCTGACAATGACAGTAGGCTACCGTGTCTTCCACAATAGGGTCCTGATCCCCAGAAAGTCCTCTGGGAACTACAGTAATATAAATGAATGATAGTATAATATACCAACATAAAATAATAATGCAGTGAGGCCTTTTAGGGCTGATAACATCTTTTAAAGTAGCAACTGATACTGAAAGAGATCATTACTCAAAAGGAGCTTCAGGTGATGCCTGTGCTTTTGCCTTATTGAGATGTGGAAGAAGATATCCAGAAGAGTGACAGTTTCAGGGCTACCCTGATTACTCAAAGAAATGCTGAACTGAAAAAAATTAAATAGGAGAGTCCTGAGTGAAGCAGAAATATATTGCTGTTGCCTCTGGGCAGCAGTTTCTTGTGACATGTGGCCTTGGAAAAGGATTTCCAGTAGGCAGAGAGGGTTGAACTTCAGCATGTCACAGCCCCTACTCTGTCACTTCCAGAGTTTTTACAAAGAAATACTTAACTGGGACTGCAAAAAAAAAAAAAAAGAGTATAAATATTCACTGAATGGTGTGACCAGTGTGAGAGCTGCCAAGGAGATTTATCCAGTCTCCTCTGGTTAAGCCTCCACACACCTCCTCTGCTGGATTGGCAGAAGATAGGGACAGCCCCAGGTCAGAGGAGGACTGGCTGCATTCCTGACAGCCTGTAAATTGTTGTTGTTGTTGTTGTACAGTGATTGAGTGTGATAACTCCTGCATTGAAAACTGGCAGAGATTAAACCTGGGCCCTCCAGCAGCGTATATCTGTACTGGCTGGTGTTGACAGCCAGGCTGTGGGTTATGGCAAGCTCAATGGTCCTATAGCTTGTGATGCAGAACTGACAAATGTTGACTGGTGCGTACATATATACTGGGAAGTCAAGTTGAAAAAACATTCCTGCATGAGATATGTCTTTAGCGTACTGAGGATGAGCACTTAATCACATTGTCTGTGCTGGATCTGAGTCTCATCTCACCCATGCCTCCTGATTACTCTTCTTCTCTCAGCTGGAAACCTGGAGGAACCAGAATTGAGTCACCAGCCATGCAGGTGTCCATGCCACTGAGGTCAGCACAGAAGCACCAAGGGGATGTCCATCCTGGAGGGCCCATTGCTGTGCATAGAGAGAAACTCCAAATCACACAGACCCAAAGGCTGAGTCTTTGAATATAAGCCTTAGCTTCAGAGACCCTCAATCCAGAGAGAAACAGAGAATTTCTGTCTTCAAAACAAATTCTCTTCATTCAAATTGTAACCTAAGCAAAATCCATAGAATCATAGAATGGTTAGAGTTGGAAAGGACCTTAAAGATCATCCAGTTCCAACCACCCTGCCATGGGCAGGGACACCTCCCACTAGACCAGGTTGCTCAAAGCTCCATCCAGCCTGGTCTGGAACACTTCCAGGGATAGGACAACACTTCCAGAGATGGGGCAATGATTCATGAAGTTTCCCTATGCAGTGTTGGTGCCAATTCCCATTCAGACTTGATGGATATCAGGTCAAATGGGCCACACTTTGGCCTCTCAGTTCCTCAGTGACTGCCATGACTGTTCTTCTGTGTAGGCACAGTGTAGCTCTTCTCCAGACTTGATGATGTTCGCCAGGTGCAGGCTTGCTGCAGAAACCCCAGCTACACCATGCAGCCACAAGGTCAGAGTGAGCCTTTCCAGCCTTAGACCTGTAAAGCAGTTGTGTTGACGCTGCATTGCCGTGAGGTCCATGATCTGACTACAGGTGAGCCAGCACAAGCATCAAAAGCCATCCTGCCATAGACACACCATCTTGCCAGGTTACGTCACTTGCTCAACCCATGGTGGGCCAGCTGCCCATCCTGGAGACAAATTAACCCTACAGGTTGCAGCCATGTACAAGACTGATACACAGTCTGACACGGCAAACCCCATTTTCCTCTCCCAATTGCCCTGAGCAGACAGAACAGCCAGTTCTAGAGACAAGTCTGAGGCATCATAGCTCAGCTAGGAGCTACACTGACAGTGGGACAAAATAGCACCAAAATCTAACTCGGATGCAATGAGTGGTGGAGTTCATCAGCAGCTAAAAACAAGAAATGGGGCATGCTGATAAGGAGGATTACAGCAAAGTGTCCAGATGCAAATGTGACAGGAAAAAGACACTCTTAGGCTACAGGTCAAGAGGTTTTTCTACAGCAACCTTTAGTTTTGGTGGTAATGTCCTGGCAGAAAGCTGACACAGCTTGGCTTTCAGGCCCGTAGGGCTGGGCAGCAGCCAATAACAGCATTTATTCATTACATGTAAACTGAGCAAATTGCCGAGGGAAGGGAGTCAATAAACATGGAGCCTCACGGCACCATTTTCACAGAGTGACCTTTCAAAGTATAATTGCATGTTAAAAGACTCGATGGCAATCGTCTTTGATCAGAGAAGCACTAACCCAATTGGCCTGGGGACTTATTTGTTGTCAAGCAGGAGTGTGCCGAAAAAGGGCTGTGTAGTTAGAGGCTGCTTTTGGCTAGCTCCCACGTGAGGCTGTGATCAGGAGAGGTCCTCCTAACTCCTCTGCTACAAAAATGCTTGATCTCAGGCCCTGTAGGGAAAGGCAGAAATAACAGTGGTGATGCTAGAAAGCACTTTTATTGTCACTAAAACACCTATGGCTTACTGCTCTCTTCTCCTCCAGTCATGACGACTCCATTCAAATCACTTTGTATGGGCGGAGATTTTGATTGTGGTCATGAGGATGCATGATCTTGAGAACGGACCTTGGACCACAGCCTTCAGGCTGCAGCTCCAACTGAAACACCATCGTAGGATGTGGGGTCACCCACCCCCAAGGCAGAAGAGCTAGCTGTCCCCTCATCACCCCACCCCAGATCAGACTCCTTCCCTGGCAAGCAGCCTTGCCTCCAGCCCTAACACCCCACAAAACTATCCTTATTCCTCCCCAGGCAATGATCCCATACCCTTGCAGTGCTCAAAGGCCCTTACTTTAACTTTTTTAAACAGAAAACTTTCCAGCTGAAAAAGTGAACCTGAACAACCTTGATGTTATGTCAACATAACTGCACAAGACTTCATATTCATATTCCCAAGGGGTTAGGGGATCCTGGCTATCTCTTCAGCCTTGTGTTAGATGCCACATGTCATAACACAGTGTCATTTCCCAGGACAGACACATTTAACCCTAAGGCAAACTAGCACGAGGCATTGCAAAACGCACAGCAGGCAGAAAACCAGCAACAGCCTGAGAGACAGGCTTCCAGTTTCAGTTAGTTAGAAAGAAGCATCAAGGAGTGCAGTAAGGAGTGCTTGGAGCTGGGCTGGCAAGGTGGACACCTCTGAAGCTCAGCAGAAGACTATGGAGAAGAAGAGGGGTTTCTGGAACCTGACTACTCCATGATTTAATTACTATTCAGGTCACTTAATCCAAATGCTTAGCTTAACCTCTGAGATGCTGAGGTGTATTCATCTGTGAGCATCAAAGACAGTATCTTCAGAAGCCCATTTTTTCCTTTAAAATTCAAGCAGTATCACTCTGTTAATGCCTCTAGAAAATTAATCATTTGAGAAACTGAAACTGTTCCTTTTTGGGTGAACACTACAGCCTTACGATGGCAAAGTTCCTAAAGGAGCTGCTTCTTTTAAGGACAAATGCATAGCGATTTTTTCCTAGGACTTCAGTCAGCAGATCTATGTATATGTCTAAGCATTTCAATGGTCAGGGAAGGACTAAGCACAGACTCGAAGATAAGCACGAATAACCTGCCTGAAGCCAGGTGAGGTATGCCAGATTGGAGTTTAAGTAAAGGAAGTGGCATAGGAATAGGTAGGAAATTTACTGTACAAATCCCAAGCAATGTTTTCTTCCATACATTGTTTGACACATCCTTGTGTTTGTTGGCATTCATATTCCACTGTCCCCCCAAATGTTTGACATCAACTTAATATATTACGTTGTATGAAGTACTCTGCTTTAACATGCAGTGGTGACTCAGAGAGAGAATTTCTTAATCTGAACCAACGTATGTAATTTTCTAGAAAACCTTATGATGACATATTACATGAAAGAGCAGCAATAAACCTTTCTATTGGTATCTGTAAAACATTTCACAATGTCTGCCATGAAAAACGCCATTAAATCCTATTTGGCATTCTCAGCTTGCGTTGGAGGGCGACTTTTATGAAGAGGGTAGTGCATCATGAGAGGGTAGAAATGAAATATTAGGGAGAAAAGAACAATTGCCAAAGTGCACTGCCTGTAAAAGCTTGCCTTACAATTCGTTATTGCCTACCTTTAATCTTCTACAGTCACAACCAGTTTGACAAGAAAAGTGTCACCATCACCAAAGGCAAAAAATGGGTCCCAGTACTCCCAGCTTGGGCTGTCCCCAGTTGCTCTCATGAGCTGGATTCAGCACTGCCTGTGTCTGCTGCTGGGAGCTTGAAAACCCATGTGGGAATCAGAGCTTTGGTCCTGTGTCTAGCCCGAAGCTGGTCATGTGGGGAAACAAAGAAGGGGGTTCTTGGCGTTTTCCAATCTTCCTCTCATTTCACCATATGGAAACAACATGAGGCCGCTCCTCATTGCTTTCGGGCTTCGGGAGCTGGTTTTTGCTTGTTTGCTATTTTTCTTCTGGACAATTAACAGGGAATAGACTTTAGCACTAACCCATAAATTGTCAAGGACCTTCACAGATTAATTCTTCAATTTCAGGTTGGTTATTTGCAAGATCAGAATTGGTCAGGATCTCTAACCCTATTGCCTGTCAATTCCTTTTAACATCAATCTTCTTCTTTGCTTTCTTATTGCCAAAACCTGTTTCAGGCACTCATGGAGCTTGATAGAAATTGCCTTGAAAAGAGCTGAGTGATCAAAACTGACCAGATGTGCAAGATGAATATTCATGGTTTATTGGAGCAACCTCCACCCTCTTCTCAGAGCAGGGTACCTTCAGCTGACCTGTTGTCTCTCATACAAATTACTGCCTTATTACCACTCATTCCTCTGGAACCTTGCTGCAAGGGACATCGAGCTCATGTTAAATAATTCAGCTAGACCGTGAAAGAAAACTGTATCTGATACAGAGTGGAGGCACCTGAAATTCTCTGCCATACGTGCAAATGAAAAAAGACCTGAAGGAATTACAAGAACCAGCTTCTCCCCTTGGACATGAAGCATGGATGTTATCCTCTCTGATTTTAGACATCTGAAAGATTAGTGCACCTGCAGAGGTCACCCGTAGTTTCCCTTGTGGAGGGTGAGGTGGGGCACTTTAAGGATGTGACTAATTTCAGCTATTTAGACACGTGCTTTGGGGGGAAAGCAATAAAGGTGTTAGATTGCTCACATCAACCTCTGCTCTTTGCTGGGGGCTCAAATCTCCAGGAGAATCAGAGTGAAACCTACCCTATACAGACACTGCAGGCAAGAACTGAAGGGTGGCTTGTGCTTGCACTAAATGCTTAAAATTCCCCAGGGAGCTGGACTAGATGTTCTCTAGAGGTTCCTTCCAAACCCATATCAGTCTGTGATCCTGTGATTCATTCATCTACCAGCTGGCAATAGCAAAAGGTTACCAAAGGAGCATCCTGGGCCGTGGGTTAGCATCAGTCTCCAGTTTAGCAGCAAAGAGAGAATTTAATTTCGATTATCCTCACTTTCTCTGACCTGCCAGCACAATCCTAGGCTGTTTCAACAAGGTCTAAAGAGGAGGACTCCACCTCCTTATGGGATTAACAAGTTGCTTCATGGCAGACAAAAAACCAAAAGCTGACAATGAGAGGAGGGAGATCTCAGTCTGGAGAAGAGGAGGCTGAAGGGAGACCTTATCATGCTCTATAACTACCTGAAGGGGGGTGTAGAGAGGCGGGGGTTGGTCTTGTCTCTCAGGTCACAGGAGATAGGACAAGGGGAAACAGCCTCAAGTTGCCCCAGGGGAGGTTTAGATTGGATATTAGGAAACAGTTCTTCACTGAAAGGGTTATCAAGCATTGGAATGGGCTGCCCAGGGAAGTGGTTGAGGCACCATCCCTGGAGGCATTCAAAAGACAGGTAGACATGGTCCTCAGGAATATGGTTTAGTAATTTTTATTTCCTATTTCTTATTTATTTTTTTGTCAGAGTTAGGTTGATGGTTGGACTACATGATCTTTAAGGTCCCTTCCAACCTAGACGATTCTATGATTCTATGATCTGGCAGGTGATTTTCCTCCACTTCCCCATGAACAAATACAGTGGTGGTTGCAGAGCAGTAGCTGGTTTGCAGAGAAGACAGTAGTGCCTTAAAACCCAAGGCAACAAGGGGCAGAGTACTTTTTGTGGAGCGAAATCATGTTTGGGGAAGACAGTGTTGTTCTTCCTTTAATACAGCCAAATTTCATGCACAGCAAGAACAGGGGCTAAAAATAGCCTGGGATGTTAATGAGGGCCTGGCGCACACCGTATGTATGACAAGATGATTATTCTCTTTGAAAATGCAATAATTTAAGGGGTTGTTTCATTTTGTTTCTTTCTGCTGCTGCAAAGTGTTCAGAAACACAAGGCTGTTTGTGCCTTCGGTTTTTTTTCACCTTAATCTTAGGAAAATGAAATGTTAATGGACAAAGGAGAAAACGACTAGAAGCAAGAGTTGCTTTATTTTTCCTGAGGCTGCTCGCACATGATCAGCAAACAAAGTGGGTCAGAGGGAGTACTTTCATCACATTTCAGGTAGATTTCCACACAGCCCAAGATGGGAGATTGGGATACTTCTTACACAGAAGGACTTCTATTTTCCATGATTTATAGGTACTGGGGGCTGAAGCATCCACACTTTTTTTATTCCAGCCCAAGGCTTAGACACGTAGCTTGCGCAAGAGATGGCCTGTGAGCTCCAGATGGACCTCTCTGCAAGCCTGGCAGACTTCTGCATCCTCACAGCCCATTCCCAGGCTCTACACTGTGCCCCAGGACTGCATGCGTGATGCAGCCTGTCCTCCATTGTAGGCACCGCTGGTACCTCCCTGTCCTCACCTTGGTCACCTCTCCTTCTGAAACCCACCTGGCAGTTCCAGGTTAGCTCAGGACACTCACTTTTGTGGGACACCTAATTCCCCCAGTTGCCCATATAGCTCACACACAGACATTCCCTGGGGGTGAGATGTCCCACCGCGCTGGGAGAGAGATGAGGGAAGAGCTTGCTCACATCTATCAGCAGCATGGACACAGAAGTAGTGAAATCCAGCCTTGGATGCAACTGCTGGTGGTGAGGCTGAGCCCTCCCCAGCTCTGGTGTACCCAGGCAAAACTGCCCAATGGTTTGGGGATGATGAGGACATTGCATGGCACAGGGCTGTGTAAACCACATCTCCAAAGGAAACCAGGCTGAAAATCAGAGCAGAAAGCTAGGAGTGTTTATGAAACTTATCTTTTTTTTTCCTATCAGAGACAGCCAACTGCCTGCCTGTTAGCAGCCTACATCGGTGGACTGTAAAGCATGCAGCAGATCAGGAGCTGTTTTCTGGCACGTGCACACTTGCCTCCTATAAATACTACTCCCGGAGGGAACAAAACAGGTATTGTCTCTTAATGCTCCCATTAAACAAAGCCACACAGGTGGCAATTAATGCATCATGACATGACATAAATTGTAAGAAGAAACTGCTGCAACAAGAAGTCACCACAAGAAGAGCAGGATTCATTTTGTGATCGACTCCTTCTTTGCTTGAAGAGCTAGGGACCAGTCATTCCACATTATGAAAGATTTATTCATCTGCTTTCCTGAGTTTCAGGTCACAATGGAGCTTTGTTATCTTTAATAGATTCATGTACTCCTTCCCTAGTGCTTTGTCAAGTAATAATACTTACAAGGCAATAAAAGGAAAAAGAAAACACAAAGAACCTCTCCCTGTGTCATAAGTTCCGGGTAGGTGAATGCATGTGTGCATTTGTGTGTGTGTGTGTATAGGACCGGGGTTGTTTATTGCATCGCCCAGCACAGAATGAAATAATTTATGTACCATCTACATGCAAATGTATCTTTCATTTAGGTAATAAACTGCACCCTTGTATAATTTACCCAAACAATGGAGCTGCGAGGACACTGCTACTAATCTTCAAAAATCAACTGTGCCTTTTCAAAAGGGATTTTTGTCTTTCTATGAATTGATCAAACTTGACAAGTAATTTCAACCTAATGTTCACGGCTATCCTCCTCTCTCCTCACCATCTGTAGGTGAGAAATCCCATTTTCTGGAAGTGACAGGAGGCTGCAGACATCTGTAAAAAAAAAAAAAATAGAATAAAAGAAGTGGTTTTCCCAGAGCTACAGGCAAAACAGGGGTGGATTCAGGAAGGATATGAGTATTTTTGAAGAAATGATGGATTCTTCATGCCTGCAACCACCCACATGGAGTCATGTTTTTTAAGCCACCAAGTTTAATAAGAGCAACTGAGGGACTAAAATGTCTCTGTATTTAAAATACTATGGTAGAAATGCTCCAGTGGATTAGCCTTGCTCTTGTTAACAAATATAATAAAGACTCTTGAAAGAAATTCATTCTGCAAACTTATTACATCAATGAAAACTGCATTATAGACAAAGAGACTGAATGTAAACTCAATTTGCTTCCAGATTTATTTATAAAAATATCAGCTTTGACTGAAAGCCGAGCAGTCCTGTATCAAGCAATACAGGAGAAATTGGAAAAAGGCCAGTTATCACCCCGCCAGGATCACTGACATGACTGAGATTAATCCAAAATGATTTGCACAGCTACAAGACAGTTTTCTGCAAATTTTGGGGTTTCTCCCAGAAAGTACAATGTCAGCTTACTGGGGTCCTTTTCAGCCATATCAGGACACTTCAGGGAATACGGAGCAGCCCCCATGTACCACTGGATGGAGATTCTGATACTCCTAGACTGGGTGAATCCAACCTCAAACATAAGCACATACGTGTGCAATATATATAAATACACCAACGCTGAGGGAGTAATTATTTTTTTTACTTAGAAAACCTTCCATGAACGTGCTTTCCCCCTTTCTGGATCACTGCTGCTCCTGAGAAATCCTTTAGGGCTATTTTCCCTAGCAAGCAGGAGGTCTTCATGTGGGACACCAGGTGCCCTCACACCCAGCCCAAGGTGAAAGGTAATTTTTTTTCCACCATGCCTACATCTAGATAACTGGACCCAGGAGTGTTCTCAGCTGCTGAGTCCTGCACATCTGCATGAGTCCTGCACATCTGCATGAGTCCTGCCTCCAAGAGCTGCAAGCCAGTTTTTTTCCCACACACACAGTCTGCTTCCCACACAGAGGGATCCCCTACCTCCTCTTTTCAAACCTCTTATGGGGCTATTTATTGTCACCTTTGGGAACAGACCTGTTAAACATAAGCTAAAGTACTCATTTAATGAGGATGAGGGGAATAAGTGGTGGACAACATGTGAGCTATGACTCAAGGCGAGCTCTAGGTCCGGTTGAAGCGCCTGGCTGTGAAAGGCACGAATGATGGCTGGAGGATGGCAATTCATTTTGGTGTCACGAGAATTTTTGAAGTTCTGAAATCTTCTTTAATTTTCCCATTAGAAGAAATCCCAGAGCTTCTGATGGTTTTCACAGCAGGGGATTTCACCAAAACAGATCAAAAAGGTCCTTTGGAAGATTGAAAATATCAGAGCTTTCAGGTCTTTCTGTATTTCTCCCCCTTTGTTTCCATCCCTCAAGGATATAACCACTCCACTTCAAACTTCACTAAAGCAGTATGGGAGAACACAGTCAAAATCAATATATGACCGCAAAATATCTTCTTCAGGGAAAAAAAAAAAGGAGCTAGCAAAACCCCACATTTTTTAATTAAAAAAAAAAATTCTCTCTGCAACTCACCTAAACACATTTTCTTCCCAGACATCTCAGCTGAAATAAAAATTAAGCTTGTTTCTGTTGTTGGGTGGTGGACACTGTGTTAGCTCCTCAACCAAGAAAATTATCTTCATCTCAGGGCCTGGTCGCTGCTGGTTAACGTAGGTCATAGGGTTTTTAGATTGCAGAAGCAAGAGCTATCCCTTAAATTTGCCTTGTGAGGGCACTGGCAGCAGTACGTCAGTGGAGCAACGCCGGGTTAGTTGTGCAAGGACAGATACGAGAATTTTTTGGTCACAGAACTCACCAGAATGGGATTTCTGAGTCAGTAAAGTGCCAGGTGTGTTTGTTTCTACTTCAACAAGGGGAATGGGATTTCATTTCCATTCTGTATAAATAGTGGTTTGGCAAAATACATTGCCTCTACTAACAACATTACTCTTGTAGGTAAAACAAAACAAAACAAACCTTCTATAATAATTCACCATTTTCTCAAATCATCCAGTCCTGAAGTACGCTGATTTTTTTTCCCCTTAAAGCTTTGGGCTTCCTGAAGTTGTGAACTTAAATCCATGGTAAGGTCAGAGAGACAGACTCCCTCTCCTCTCCTCTCCTCTCTCCTCTCCTCTCCTCTCCTCTCCTCTCCTCTCCTCTCCTCTCATCTCCTCTCCTCTCCTCTCCTCTCCTCTCCT
>JAOXNO010000001.1:179434265-179456359 GCA_028565335.1 Limnodromus scolopaceus | reverse complement strand
CTATGTTCCAACTTATGCCCATTGCCCCTCATCCTCTCACTGGCAACCGCTGAAAAGAGTCTGGCTCCATCATCCTTCAAACCACCTTTTAGATACTTATAGGCATTGATAAGGTCACTTTGCAGCAACAAATCTTGTAGCACAAGAAATCAGAGCTCTTTCACCCAGCTTCATAGTTTAAAATGTAGATGTTTATGTCTAAGACCATTAATGTGGCTTCCTTTATAGCCAAGGAAATAAGCACTCATAGAGTGCTGTCGCTGGTCTCCTCTGGAGGTGGTGGTGAGAGAACACCCTCAGCTCTGGAGACCCTCATAGCAGTCATAACTGCTCCCCACAGCCTTCCTCGAGGGTAAGCCTATTTTTTCCCTAAAACTTGAAAATCTTGAGTTTTCAGCTTTGAGCTCAAGCCGTTTCTTTCTTCAGTGAAAAACTGAAGCCAGTTGCTGATAATGGCAGCACTTCTTCCTTTGGAATCCATTTGAAAGAGTCAGGTAGTGCTACCAAGCTGTTCAGCTCATGAGATTTATTTGTGTTTTCAGCACACTTTGAAGCTTCCAAGTGCCGTGTAAGTATTATTGGGACCATGTTTTCAAGCCTGTCCATCACCCGCCTGATTGCTGCATACCTGAGCTTATTGCTATCCTTTGTAAACATCCACAAAACCTGTCTTGTGAGACGTCATTACATGTTCATTCCCAGACACCTTTAAAGGATCTGAAAATGAATTATAAAGATTTCCATATATATGTGTCTGTGTGTGTCTGTGTGTATGTGCATGTGTGTGTGCATGTGTATATATGACTTACACATTTTAGGTGCATATATATGAATACATGGAATAACTTGGAATTATATTAGAAATTGGTGATCCAGAAAAAGAATTAACCAGGCATGAATTGTGCCTCTTCACCTTCATTTTACCCCTGGTATGTATATTTGCATGACAGCTTTCTTTCCACTGTTGCTGCCTGTGTTAGTGACATCTCAGCCTGTTGCAACAACAGGTGTGGGATGAGGAGGTCACGGGACTGAGGAACCAAGAGGGCTCCTGTCTCCTTGAGTGACCAGGACATCTCCCACCGCAGTGTTTCTTGGGGTATTTACTGGGCATGTATACTGGTTAGCTTAATAGCAGGAGAGCCAGAGGCCAGGCAGAAAGGAAAGACATAGCTGTAGGTGAATAATCTACCAGTGAACAAGAACATCCCACAGCGATGCTCGAGCTTTGGGTGAGGCTGCTGTGGTGTTGCAGCCCGAGTTCCAGGGCTCATTTCTCAAAGGCTGGGTGCAGGAGACAGTTAAGTCATTTTCTGCAGAGCAAGAAGCAGTTGTCAAGGAGCCTGGTCCCCTTTCAGGGCATGTCAAACTCTAAGGTAAGATGGGCAGGTCTTCAGACTGTTTTGCATGTGTTTAAATCCCTTTCTTGGAGACTCTGTGACCAGGGATATCTTTTATTAAATCGCTGTAAAAAAAATTACTAGGCGGCTGCCTTTTGGTCTCTGCCTTCACCTCATCTCTCCCAGAACAAGAGGGTGCCCCCTGGCCCTCTGTCATAGCCACCGGGCTGGGAGTTCTAGCCATGCCGGTGGCCTGCAGCTCCCTCCCTGCCCCTCTCCCTTCCTTTGCCTTCTTCCTCTATTGAAAACTGTGTGTTGCCTTCCAGAAAAGAAGTGGAGGAGCATGGAGCTGTTACTGGGTGCTGTTATGGTGGGAGGCTTGGGAAGGAGTGCATGAGGTAAAGAATTGAGGACCAATGGTTGACACCCCAGGACGGTGCAAGCCCTGGGAAAGGGGCTTGTCATCAAGTCCTTCACCTAAATCCCTCACAAAACCTGCAAACTGCTTCTTGCAGGGCCAGAACTAATACGCCTTTTTGCCTTAGGGAGGAAAGAATCCTTGCAATCCATACAGGATCTCACTACGCCAACTTTTCTAACGTGACATCTCCCTTTTATTGGAGAACTCAGCTGGGTAGAGACAACCACAAAGGACTCGAGCTATACCTGTTTCTCCTAAACATCTATTCAGAGAAATTAGCACAGCTCCATGTCTGAGCAAGTCTGTCCTGCTGAGACCTAACAAAGAGGTTTAAAAGGAGGAGGCAGGTCTTACTCGCACAGCACAGCCCTCTACCACAATGAAATTCTGAGCTACAGCTACGTCAAGTTCCAGGGTGTGGGAACAACAGCCCTGTGGCTGCATCCATCCTAAAGATTTGCCCCAAGTTGCAGTGATAGAAATCTCAAAGCTAAATTACTAAGAGGAAACATTTCAAACGGGGCAAGGCTTGGCCCTCCCTCTTGCCTTGGTGACATTTCTCACCTGTAAGAATTGCACCTCCCTGTTTGCACTTGCAAAACACTTCCCCGTGCACTTGCATCTCTCCCCACTCCCCTTTGCTCCATCAAATAGCTTGCTTTTTGATCCCAGGTGGAAAGAGCCTGCGCAAATTGCTAGGCTGACCTTCTGAAAATGAAGCCTTGAATTACTCTTCTCTTGTATTTAACTTCCGATTTACCATATGGTAGGAAGATAAATTAGATAGGTTAATTAGGAAGCCCTGGAATTCTGTTCATCATTGTGCTGCGCAATCATAGATGCATCTTGCCTTTAGGACCCTGAATATGCTGACATGTAGACTTTTCTGCATGCCAGCCTCACGGCATCTCCATCACAATAAAGGAACGGGAGGGGGAGATGGTTGGAGTAGCCAAGCAAATCAGGAAAAACAACCAGCTAAATTGAGTGCTTTCTAATCTAATGCATTTAAGTCATACTCAATAAAGCTTGCCAACAATCCCCTGGCCTCTCTGCTGCAAAGATCACAGAGGCATCTGATTAGAATAACACGTGTCTTCTAAAAATCCTCTTTTTTATCCAGATTTTCAGTCTGGATAGGCAACACATAATGAATGTCCCTTTGCGAGCGTGGGGTGAAGGGGCCTTTCACCAAGCCCACCCGGCCTCATGAGTCCTACTGCTCCCTGCCTGCCGCAAGCTGGAAAAGCCATCAGCTATGGCTTATCCCTTTCCTGCCAAAAGTAAACAAATGGAACAGAAATAGCCCTGATCAGTCCTGCATTCAAGTGATTTCCTGAAAGCAGTTTTGGGCTTGAAATCCAAGCCCAGTTTTAGATACCAGCAAAAGCAGTCACGCGTGCAAGGGTCCCCGGGAGACTCATCCCTCAGAAAAGTATTGATTTCAAGATGTATGTGATAGGACTTACAGTAACTTCTGTCAGGTAAGGCTCTTGGACGTTAGGAAACAGGAGTGGGCAAGGATTTGAGGAGAGATTAAGAATAAGGTGAGGAAATAGATCATCATGATGTCGCATCATGGGCACACCACAAATCCGTGACATGGGCTGTCAAGAGGAGAGGAACACAAATATTTTTTTGAAGACTAATTTAAGTTTTGCATCTGAATCTTGTAAAAACCAGGCCAGATGAAACCTTGATTATATGTTGTAAAGGAGTACAGATTGTGCATCACATGCTTTGTTTGTGGGTGATTATTTGTCTGGAGAAGAGCAACTCCACAGACTGTGTGCATCCATGCTCTATCTGTGTTTATTTCCAGGAGGAGTCTGAGCTTTCCTTTTGCATAATAGCTGGTGTCCATGCCAGAAAATAGTACTTTCTTGGGCAGTTTTGATCAATGTAATGCTCTAGCTCTGGAGATGTTCTCTAGCAGGGTCACTTGCTGCTTCCCCCTTGCCATCTTAGCAGAGCACAGAAGCCTGGATAATGTCACAAATGAGGTGTCCAACCTTCTTGAGGAGGATTGCGTTTGTGTGTTTTATTTCACATGTGGTGGTAGAGCCAAGAAACCCCTCCGGGTACCTCAGACTGCACCTGAGCAAAGCTTTGCTTGCAGCAACGGTGTTTAATGCACCTTCCCCTATTACGGTCCAGCTTCCCCAGACTGCTGGTATCTTTCCAGCCTGGGAGTATTAGAGGACATGTGATGAAGAAGATGTTTCTGTCCCAGACATGCCTATAGGTGGTAGAAGAGCCAATTCACATGGGGTAGAAAGGGAGGGATGGGTGGATATTCAAGGAGGGATCCATATTGGCCTTCAGAGCCTCACCCAGCAATGGGCAGGGCAGCAATGCTGAACACAAGAAAGTTCAGGGCCCCTTCCTACCATGTCCTCCTCAGAGGTCACTCTTGCCTCGTCAGAGCTCTGTCTCAGGCTTTGTGGGGTAGAATAACCTCCCTTTTCTAATCTGGCTGCACCTGTGACAGCTGGGGATATGGGAGGTGATCAAAGCTGCATGGCCTTCTAATTCCTTGCCCGACACCCACATCACTGGAAAATCCAGTTGAAGATGAAAGCCTAAGATAGCTGAGAAAATGTACAGCCAAAAGCAACTTGCTGCATACTGATGCATGGGGAGAGCCCGTAATATCAGCCATATTCTTCAGTTTTATCTACAGTCCCCACAACCTCATACTTTCTTTGGAAAATTGGATGGAATGAGGACATAGCTTCTGATATCCAATACCTGGAGAACCACTGAGCTGTCTCAGGTTTGCAAACACATTTAAATTGAGCAATAAACCATCCTTGAAACTTGGTGTCAGGCTCCGCTTATATTTGCTCTGGTAAAAGGGTTTCAATGCAGCATTAATGCACACTGGTTTTACTGGGAATTAGACTTTTCAGCTTTAGCGTGGCATATGGTATTTTGTTGTACCAACAATTAGGTATTTACAGTCACGCAATTTTATGCCTAAGGCTAGCTTCCGCCAAGCAGTAAGGGTTTGCACATATGGTGCAGATTTCCTATAAACAAGGAGCTTAGGTGGAATAGCAAAGCACTAGTTTTCATTCAAGTCTGATAGTACCTTGAAGAATCGTAATTTCTCCTTGCTTGTTCCATCTCGGGGGGTACAGCAATGCACTACCTCTAACCGTTCCCTACAGTGTGTCCCACAGAAAATAACTTTTCCATTCTCTTTATGGAATTAAACTAGCACTGTTACAAGTTCTCCTTCAGGATGTTAACGGATATATAAGGAAAGCATTTCTGATCTCCAGCTGAGACACACACAGTTTTATACTTCCAGTATAAGTGCTCCAATCCCCTGCTTGCCTTTTTGTTGAGCACTCTTTTGCAGTGCCCATGAAATCTCTGATTATTTAAAATAGTTAAAAATAGCTATGGGTTAAGAGCACTTGAACCTTTTCATACTCTTCAAAGAGTAATTTAGAAAACCTCACAGGGTTCATCATCCTGTTCCTGATCAGTATAGTCTTTTACATTGTTGGCAGTGGAGTACCAGCTAGACCAAGGGAAGATGACTACTCACAAGTAAGCTGTTGAAATAAAACGATATTAAGCAAAAGGCTTGGACATTGATCAGTAATGACCTTCATCAGCTAAAATGTTCTGTATTTTAAGTGAATTAATGAGCTATAATTATTAGTGATTGCGGAGACGGTGATCAGATAAAGCATTTTGCATAATTCAAACAGTACAACACAAATGGAAGCACTGTTTGTCTCAAACAATCAGACAAGGTCCTTTTTGTTATAATTAAATGTTATCACCTTCCTTGCTTCTTAAAATGTGCTTCTCACTGTATACTTTGATGTCCTCATGCCACCACCCCGTCACTATTTATGGCACAGTCACATCTGCCATAGCAATGGAGGTTTTGAAAATGTTTTACCTGACTTTTAACAGATGGATGTTAATGGGATATTTATTTACAGAATAAAATTAAATCGAAGCTGAATCTTAATGCACAATTTACATAATCAGCTTTGTTCTGAGCTGGTGAGCTGTTTTTCCCAGCACTTGGGACCCTTCAGTCACAGCTGCATCAAAGAAACAGCCACTGAGAATGGAGATTAAACAATTTCCTAAAGCTAGAAGTCTTGATGAGAATCTATTATTCCATATTAGAATCCCATAATTTCTCCAGACACTGCCATAAGATCAAAGATGTATGTTAGAGCTTTGGCATAGCCCATGATCAAAAGGAAGATGTTCGATTTGCATTTAGAAAACATTTCTGTCAATTATATTTTTCTGAAAATCTGAAAGTTCTGCAATTTTACCTTTTGCGCACAAAACAACAACAAAAAAAAATAGCAACTATTAACCCAGAGGCACAGGAAATGCATATATTTATGAGTTTGGTGAGATTTGGCTGTGCTGTTTATGTGATCTAACTATGATCCTCCATCCTGCTGATGCTCAGCTCAGCTGGAGTTTAGCCATGGGCTTCAAGGAGCTTGGGACAGAACCCTCAGATGCAATGCTGAAAACCTGCTCAGTGGCTAAATCCCTAACTCCAAGGCTGGGTGAATGGCTGTGAGCCACTGGGATCAGGCTGGGGAGCTGATGTCAGGTTCAGGAAATAAGCTTTTGCTTTTTGCCTACCAGGAGAGAGAAAAAAGTGACCTCTGCCAAGTCACAAAAGCTCCCCATCTCACGGAATCACAGAATGATATGGGGTTGGAAGGGACCTCTGGAGATCATCTAGTCCAAACCCCCTGCCAACGCAGGTCCACCTAGAGAAGGTTGCACAGGAACGTGTCCAGGCAGGTTTTGAATGTCTCTAGAGACGAAGATTCCACCACCTCTCCGGGCAGCCTGTTCCAGCGCTCTGCCACCCTCAAAGTAAAGAAGTTTATCCTCATATTTAGATGGAACTCCTATGTTCAAGTGCCCAATACCTTCTGTACTGTCCCTGGGCACCACTGAAAAAAGACTGGCCCCATCCTCTTGACACCCACCTTTTAAGTATTTATAGGTGTTGATCAGATCCCCCCTCAGTCTTCTCTTCTCCAGAGTAAAAAGACCCAAGTCCCTCAGCCTTTCCTCATAAGAGAGATGTTCTAGGCCCCTAATCATCTTCATAGCCCTCTGCTGTACCCTCTCCAGCAGTTCTCCTTTTCCGTCAGTACCCTTCGTGGTGTTGCCTGGGCAAATGCATTAAAGGATGAGACCATGTCTCAGGCCTGGGCTCTTCCCACTTAACCTTGGCCACTCCAGGCTCTCTGCAGCCAGCAGGGAAAAACCTGCATCCCTGGAGAGGGTCTCTCTGGCAAGCCTGCCTTCCTCCATCAGTTGCAGAAGTTACCTCAGGTGGCCATGGGTCTCAATTAGTGCTTTCATTTAAGTGCTTCCACCTAGGTGGGCTGAACGTCACTTTGAAAAATATGGTAGTGTTTTAAAGCTGTCTGCTTTAAGCCAGCCAACAGCTTCTGCAGAAAACAATTTCTTCATGCACCTTACCTGAAGAGTTGCTCCCTCCTTCTTGGCACCTCACTGCATGAACACTGTGAGGAGTCTGCGCTCGAATTTGAATATCAAAATCAAAGAAACTGACTGGTGCTGTTTCAGCACAAATGTTGCGTGAACAACATCCACCATCTCCTGCATTTAAAAGTACACTTATGGCTAATTCCATGCTGAACTGGGACCGACACTGGGAGGACCAGACTGGGCTGCTGAGAACCCCAACAAACAGCTTGCACCACCATGGAGAACGTGAGTTTCGGCCAATGCCACAGCTTCTGAAGCACATCCCCAACTTCATGGAATCACAAGCAAAACTCTGAGAAAACTGTCTTCAGCAGTTAACAGGAGAAAGCCAGGGCTCGAGAAGGCTCAGAACACTTTAAAACAATTCCTAAATTGCAATTTAGGATCATGAGGATGTGGTGGGGCTACTAAGACAAGTGTGAAAAGCCAGGGTGGGTGTTATATGAAGACAGTACAAAAGCAGCTGTATTAGCCTGCCTAATAAGAAACGAGAACAGGAAAGTCAGCATTTGCACAGAGCCCAGCTACAGGCAATAATCCAATTTACAGGAAAGCAAGAGGCTGATGGTGACCTTGCCAAAAATCCAGCTTTCCAAAAATAGTACTGACAAATGAGCAGTGCAAAAATAAGGAGCTAATCAGCAACAATAAGAAGGAGAAAGACAGAAAGTTTGTCTTTCTGCAGAAGGTAAATTATGCACCATAAGAATGACATCCACCCATTTCAAACCAGAATAGCTATCAGTTTCCAGGAACTTGTAAATCAGTAAATAGGCTAGGAAAAATAATTAAGCTTACTCTGTTTTTTTTCCCAAAACTACCTAAATGTTACAATAATGAACAAGTTGTTCCTGTAAATACCCGCTGCTGCATTTTCCCTCCTTTGGTACTTTAAATAGGTTGCAAAAGCTGTGAGCTTAGCCCCCCTCACCAGCACCTACTCTGGATGGAGACCACAGTGATGGATACTGTCATGGCCCCCACTGAAGTGGTCAGTGCCACTTGCTGGGGCCATGGAGCAAAGCAGAGAATGGGCACTGTCCCCATGAAGTCCTGTGGCTCTAAGCAGGCAACTCAGTCAAATCTTACCTCTCATGCCCTCAACATTGAGTAACAGATCGAGCAATACTTGTAGACCAAGCAATATTTGTGATCGTCTGCCTTTGCCATCACCCAGAAGTCATCCTCCACTGCTGGCACCAACTCGGCCCGTTTTGTAATCAAATAAGTGCAGACTGGAGATGTGGTACCTTCTGGGATTGTGAGAGTTTTCTTGGCACACACTCCTCTGCGAGATTAAGTGCTGGGCAGTCATTATGGGCATTGTTACCTCAGCACATGACAAGGCTTGAAAAACCTTTAAGGCACGAGGCAGTTGAGCTTCTCTATGAGAGATGCAAAAAACACACCGGGTATAGACTTTTTTGTAACCAGGAAGATCAAAGACCCAAAGCAGTGACCAAAGCATGAAGGGCTCACAAAACCTAATTCCCTCCAGGCACATCATTAGCATTCAGGAGAAGCAGCCTGAAGATCCCCTGAGCATCCTACATGCATTCCTGACAATTAAGTTCTGGCCAAACTAACTCAATTTTATTCACAAGGTAATAATTTCCCTACACAATGGAGAGATCTGAGTCAGCTGCTTAATGAAGGTATCTCACAGAAAGCCAAGCCAGGGACTGGAACCGGTAGCACACGCTTCCAATCTTGTGCCACTTCACCATCTGGTGAAGCACCTCCTCTGCTCGGAACCGCCAAAGCTTAGTTAGTTAGTTAGAGTTAGTCCCTCTAACTCAGCACCAAACTGAATGTCTAAGTTGGAGCTCATTGCCCTCAAAGCAATTATAGAGATAAGCAGGTGACTCCAGTTGGTGACTCAGCCCATCCTAAAACGTTTGTCTAAGAGAGGTCAGATAAATCGCAGCCTGAAGGTGCCCATTTCTTCCTACAGGCTAGAAAGGAAGCCCAGGGTGACTAGCTGATATCTGGATGCCCTGTCCTGGGTGGACACCTGACATTAAGTGAGATGACACCTCCCAAGCACCTGGTGAAAAGCTGCATGTCTGTGTGTCTTTCCTGCCCATGTAGAGGGACATGCTAGGAATCAGTTCCCTGACTGCTGGCAAAGGAACGGTTTATTTCTTCTAACAGAACACAAATCGCTTTGTTAAAATATGGACACACGACCAAAGCTTGTCACTACTGCTCCTCCTCTTCAGAGCTGGGCATTAGAGTCTTCACAGACCCCCTCCTGACTCCTAACAAGTATTATGTTAAAACACAGTGAGGGAGACTGTTAGGAGAAAAAGATTGTGTCTGAAGGCACAGAAGCACGAACATGTTCCCCAGCACGGGTCTGATGTATTTATCTATATATAGTTGTAATCCTGTCGTCAAGCAGGAGCAGCTTGCTGCACATCCTCCTATTAATGGACATCATCCCTCTTCTTCTCACCTGGTCCTTACACATGCAGCCCTCCCTGCGCCACTGACAGCCAGCCCTTTACCTTCAACCATGAGAGAAGATTTGCCTCAGCATCTTGAAGTCCTAACAACAGAAGAAAATACCCCTTACTTTAAGCATCTGAAGTAAACAGTCATCACTGATAATTGGCTTGGTGTTGTCTGAGAGTAATACAAGTTGAAAGATAATTCATCTTTTAGGTAATTTGGTGCCAAATCACTTAGAGACCTATAAACCAGAGTGACAACCTGCTTCTTGGGTCCTGTTGCAAGAGGTAAACCCCACCACAACCTTCCCTTTGCTTTACAATAATGCTCCTACAGTTGCTCTGCAGAAGTCTCCTTCTGCCTGTCTTGTTGGATTACCTAAAGATTCCTGTATTCTGCCCGCAGACTGCGACAAATTACACTGCGTCAGGGATGTCCAAGACAGAGCAAAATGTGTTTCCAGACACTCTGGCCACACAACTGAGACTAGACCTGATTTTTATCAGCAGGTCCTCCATCTGAATTTTCTTTCAGCAGTGAGCTATAAATAAGACACTAAGCAGTCTTTCCTATACACGCTGCATCCTAAAAGTGCCATTTATCAACTAATAATGATCTCACTTGAAATCAGTAGGATTATTCAAGTGTACCAAAACAAGGCAATTTGAGAAGAATTAAGCCTAATTAAGGTACAAAATGATGGAGGTAATTTACAAATAACCAAGGCGGAAGGGGACATGCTGTTCTGGTGGGCAATGTTTGCTTTATGGTTCTGTTATGCTCTGAGGCAAGAGACGGATTCTCTTCTGAGGGGGAGCTTTAAACAAGGGAAAGAGAGAACAATTTAAGTGGGAATGTGGGACTGGGAAAAGGAAAGAGCTAGAATGGATATATATGGGGCATATAGTGAGTTTTTTTGGTGTCCCACTGTCTTTCCTGGGCCTGTCTCATCTGGGAGGCTACATTTTCCATGATCCACTCCTTACCTTAAATGAGAGGGAAGGCTGGGGTATGGCAGAAGACACAGTTCAGCCATTTAACTTGGCCAGCCATAAGAAAGAAAGGGACCACTAGGGATTCCAATTCATCTCGTAGTTGGGATCCTCCTTTTCATCCCTCTGAAAAGTATGGCCAACAGAAGTATGAAAAACATCAATTATCTTTTGAAAATCTAGGTCTTGTTGTCAGAAACTTTGAAAACAAATGCTGAAAAACATATTTTCCTGACACTAGGCAAATTCATGACAGTCACGCGCATTGTATAATCAGAAGGTGAAATACATCTAAGTAATGTAAGAAAATTTCAGAATAACACAATGTTCCCCAGATGTCTTCAGGCTCTACTGGGATTTTATTAGGTTCCCTGAAACGAGGAGAGAAGCTTTCCAAGTAATTGGACTAACAGGCCTTAACACCAAGCTTTATATCTCTCCAAGCTGGTGCTCAGTTACCAGCTTCTGCCCTGCCTCTTCATACACTGGGGAAGTGATGGCAATGAGTTCCTTTTCCAACATTTCCATTTGAACCCTGATGTCTGACACAGTGTTTTTCACACCATTCAACTGCATCTTCAATCCATTGTAATCTTCTTGGAAGGATCTGCTCACATTGTAGAGAATGGGACAGCCCTGTTCCTCCCCAAGTAGATGGTTCTCTTTCAGGAAGATGCCAAGGAGTTGGTATAATTCCTGGACAGCCCAGACAATTTCATGCTCACTCTGCATACTCGGGGAAGACTTGATCTTATTCTGGGTTGGAGTGGTGCTTTCTTCTTTATCTTCATGTTCCTTCTGGGGACCTGGGACAGGGTTACCTTCTTCCACGGCTGTGATGGTGTCAGTATCCTGCTGAAGATCTGAGCTGGCACCCTTGCTCTCTTCATGGACTCTGGTGGGCTTTTCATCTTTCCAAATGATGGGGACTGTTTTATTCCCCTGCTGGAAATCCTGTGAGACTCTGTTCTTTTCTTGGACCACCTGGAGAGCTTTATCTCCTGGGCTGATCGGAAAGCCTATGTTCCTCTCTTGGAAGAATGGGAATGGCTTATTTTCCTTTTGGAGGCTTTGCTGAATGGCATCACTGTAAATAACCTGGACAGCTCTATTCTTTGGCTGGAGACATTGTAGAGATTTGTTTTCTTCCCAGAGCATCCTGTTCTCAATCCGGAGGACTTGGTTTTCCTCCCAGAGTGCTCTGTTCTCCTCCCAGATGCTCCACTCATTCCATGCCTTCTTGCTAAAGAGTTTCCGTTGGGAAGCAATGGGTGGCTGGCAGCAGACCTCATTCACCCATTTACCATCCACAAAGACAAACATGTCATCCCTCAGTTTCATCCGGGGGGCAATATATTCTATCTCGGGCTCTGTACATTGGTTCGTTAGATCAAAAGCAGACATGGCCTTTCTTTAGTGATTTGAGGAAGACTGTGGGAAAAGGCTTCTTCCAGGACTCCTGTAAGAGCCCACTGGCGAGGAGTAGGTGACACAGCAGGGGTGGAGAAGCTTGATCTAGAACTGAAAGAACAGGCAATACAAATGCACAGAGTTACCACCAAAATTCAAGGTCAGAATTAAAGTCCATTGAAGGACAAGAACAAGCTAATAAGTCAGTACCCACAGTCGATTCTGTTGCCTCTTTGACTCTGGAAAGTAAGAAATACACCAGAAACGCAGTTTATAGAAGCTGAGAAAGTTGGCATTGGTAGATAAAGCAGCTCTATGGCTGCACCACAAACTTTGATGTAAAATCTGGACTCTCCTTCTATCTCTCTACTTCATTTTTATAGACACATAAGGGGGTAAGATGCAAAAGTGTTTTGCACCTCAAAATAGCCCATTCCAAACTGGGTGACAAATGAATTAAAAATCATTATGAGGCTGAAACCACTTTTCAGAAGAAAATATTTTTAAAGCACAACAGTGAGAAGCTAGCCTCAAGAGCAGCTTTTTCTTGTTAACGATCAGTAGCCTGTGTTAACAGGACACCACAAAAATGTGGTGGCATTTGTGCTTAAAATCCACAGAACTGTGAACGGCAAGAGCTGTGAACTGTACAATATGCACAAATAATTAAAAATCCAAACCTCAGCCCTGGAACATTGGGACTAGGAGAGCACTGTTGCTCTTTGCATGTTTTTCTTATAAGTTCCCATCACCATGGTCCAAAAACTGTCACAACCCATAAGTAATTCTCCATCTTTCCTTCTATTTTCTCCCCGATCGCTCTTTTCTTTATATCCTTTGATAGCTCTATTATTTTTCTTGCTTTCTAGGCTTGCAATAGTGATTGCTCATCTCTTTCTTGCAGTCTATCTGCTTCTTTTTCACATCGCCAGAAAACTCATCTCTTTAAAATCCACACTGCTGGGCTGTACCTCCAATGCTTCTCATTTCAGTCACAGAAGCCTCAGACTTATCTGTTCAACACTCTTCCTTCCTTCCCTCTGCCCAAAATGTTGCTGCTTAAATCACCTTCTAGTCATAAGTAAACCTGGGCAAGTGAAGGATTTCAGTCTTCTTACATGAACGAAAGAAAAAAACATCCAAAAAAAGTGGCCTATGCCAAAGAAAATCTTATTTTCTGCAGTTTTTACCATAATTAAATTTGTGTGATTTTCAAGATGTAGTCATTTGACCTGAGATTGAACAATATTTATAACCAAATTGTTAAAATTCTTCAGGCTTCTGCACAGTGTTTCTAACAGCACAATTGGGCCTTTTTCTAGTATTAAATTTTAAATTAAATCTAGTATCAAATTTTGCCCAGGTATGCCCCTTTCCCCCCCTCAGGTCCCCCAGTTGCTCTCCCATCCCTTGTGAAACCCAGTTCTGCTTTTCTGTCGGGGAGGAGAGCTTTACCGTCATGAATTTTACCCCTGTGTCTCTGCCCCAAGCATTAGGCACGGAGTGACAACCATGCACAAGCTCTTCATACCCCCCAGCTCTGCCATCACATTGTGCACCCCCTTCCCTGTTTTTGCCCCCTCCTTTCCAAAACCTGCCACTGCCCCCTTTCCCTGCCACCCCCACCCCACAGCACTGCCTCTCTGGGCTGGGCTCCTCCAGGTTACTTCCAAGAACCAATATCCATAGATGCTTCCTTTGCCTCCTTCCCAAGTTTGTCCAAAAACTCAGAAAGTTATTGATCACATTCAAAATCCAAAATCCCTTAATGCAGAAGAGGGCAATTACAGTATAAGTCTGTTTGCAGTAACACTTGATTTAACTACAACAGGATCTTCTTCGGACTTTCAAGGTTGTCTCCTACAACACCATTTGGCTTATCTCTCATTCGAGTCATTTTTTCACAACATTGTTCCTCTGCTAAAAAGGATTTCTTCCAAAACTCCTGGTTTTGGAGGGTTTTTTTTTCCACTTATGCCATATTGAGAACAGTATATCACTCCCTCTCTTGCACTCTCTCCCTCACAGCCTCACCAACCCATCCCATTCCCTCTGGGCATCCCAGTCCCAGAATTTCCACCATCAGCCCCAGGATGGGTAGGTAAATCAACCACAGGGGAAACTGATGCCTAAATATCGAGATGAGAAGCAGAAGACATGTAGCATCATAAGCCCAGACCCACCTGCCACTGCTTACCATGGGCAGGCAGCTAGAGTTGATAAAATCACTTATATTTAAAGTGTTTATGTGGCAAGTTTTCAGGATAAACAGAAAAACGTATAATATATACAGCACTGAAGGACATTGTCTTGGGGACAATTAAGTTTGACAGCGTCTCTGTCAGCTCTTTTGCACTGCAGGGGAGACATCAACCCAGGCTTCAGAGAGGCGCTTCCACTACTCCCACCTCCCGTATTGTTTCCCTTTATCTCTGAATTAAATAATCCTGGGAAATGCCGGGCAGCCGGGGTGGAGGGGCAGGGCAGCCGGCCGGGGGGAAGTCACACGAAATCCAGCCGAGCTGGGTAATCTGGCAGCGCTAAATTCCGCTTCGGCGTGCGCTCACCTGCTCTCCGGGGCTAATGGTCTTCCCTCTCCCTGCACTCCTGCCAGGAAGCTTGATCTGAAGTCCCGCTGCTGCCAGGGTGTCCGGGGCAGCGCGGGTGGCAACAGGGGACAGAAGGGACCCAGTGTGATGCGAGCGCTGGCAGGGACCTTGCCCCAGAACCAGCCCCCCAAGCTCCTGCCCGGGGACTGTGAGGTCCTGCCCATCCTCCTTGTACAACCCACTTCTGTGGTCCTTCCCCGCTGGCCTCCAAGGACTGTCTTTGATTTTTCCCAGCATTGTGGGTTTTGGGTTATTTCTCATGGAAATGACCTTTCTGGTAGTTCTGCTCTCATGCCCTTTCCTGAACCCAGACTTCCCGATCTGCCTTTGATGCTCATAACTCAGAGCAATTTGGACGGATTCTTTCTCCCTCACACCCCCTTAAAACAAACTTTGTTTTTATTCCAAATCTTTGAATTATATTTGTTGCTGAACTGATATTGACACATTCAAAAATCACTTCTTTGTATACACTATGAGACCTGAAGTTATTTTCCAAGGACAACATGGGTTTGGAGTTTTTCTTTGACTATAAGGTTAAGAGCAGGCCATCGCTGAACACTATTAAGAAGAAAATAGAGTATGCAGGGCATTCAAGCATTGCAAGTTTAGGTATTATTTGTAGCAGCTATTCCCGCTTCCATGTCTTTACATTTCTAATGATCTCATTCTCTTTCTTATTTGCTACATCTTTCAAATGTGGTAATATTTTTTTCTAATCAGGGTTCTTGAATAATAAATACAGCAGTTAATTTCTTTTCCAGTGAAAATTACCAACTTCACATCAGCCTCAAGGTGACTGTTACTGCTTTTGGAAGTTGGAGGTACAGTTCAGCCTTGGTGTTAGCAAAGATGACAAACTCAGGTGTAAAATTCTTCTCTGTAATATCTCCCTTGCTTATATTTAATCTCAGACAACAAAAAACCATCACAGGTTACTATGGCAACTCCCCAGGGAGCACTCTCCTCTATTCAAGCCCCAGGATCCTGAAAAGGAAAGCAGGAAAATGTCCTGAAAAGAGAAAGGAAAAGATATCACGGGGTGCTTGTGCCTGGCCTTCCATCAGATGGGAATTTAAGGGTGCTGCCCAGGTGCAGCAGTTTTCAGGAGAGGTGACTGAAATGGCTGACCTGAACTTCTGAAGAACTGAAGCTGTGGGTCACTAAAACAGATCTTTGATGAACATTTTAAGGGCTAAAAGCTGACTGGAAACTGTGTTAACAGAGACAAGCGCAGCGTAGGAGTGGTCAGCAAACAAAGCCTGCTTAATCCAGAGCCATTGAGAAGTAACAGCAGTGTACCTTTGCCTTTTCTTATGCAATATTTTCCTTAAAGTTGAATGAAGTTGTTTTGGCAAGTATTTTATTTGCTGAAAATTGTGACTTGAAATATTAATATATTTGGATGAAATTTAGTGAATATCATCAGATGTGTATGGGCAGACATGGAGACATACATCAGAATTGGAAATGTTGCAACACCTCACTGCAGATTTTTTATAGCAGCTACACTGATTTCTGAGCTGGACTCTCAAAAGGACTGAGATGTCATTCACAGGATTACAAAGGCAGAAATAATGCTGAGTGTGTTCCCCTCCCTGCCAGGAGACAAGTAACCCCTGCTCTGTAAGAAGGGTCTGAACTAACTTCCCAGCTGAGTGCTTTGTCCACAGCTTCAGACTACTCAATTTCTTCAGGTGAAGTTATTTCACTATACAAAGGATTAAATTTTAATTGCAACTAAAGCCATACCCCACATCCTACCCCCACATCTTACACCAGCCTGTTCAGCTGACCTTGCTGTCCTTCTTCTTGGCAATTATCTCATTCTGGAAAGGACCCAGTGGGAGAGAGTGGATGATCCCACACACATTTACAATATTCTTCAGTTTGGAAATGCAGCTTCATGTTGGGCTGCAAGAGGTCACCATCCAGTGATGGGCTGGAAATGGAGGGGAGACTGAGCGCTGAACTGCTGCCATGAAGACCTTTCAGGAAGGAGCCTGGGGATGCCAACCCATCCTCCTTCCCATTAGGAACAGTGGCATGTACCTACAGTAAATCTGAACCCTTTCCTTCCTTTGCTTGACCTGTTAAAGTACCTGCAATCAGAATAATCTGGGGTTTTTTTGTAAAAGCATAATGTTTCTTTGAACTTGGAACATCTCCTCTCTTTTTCTGTTTTTTTATAAGCGTGTTATACCGCTGAATTTTTATTTGATTAAACCAAAGACATCCAGCTCCCCTTTCTACCACCCCAATTTCATTTATCCTTCTGAAACACTGGCCTTTGTTCATGTCATTACAGGCTGGTCTCACCGTGCACTCACACGCTGTTCTGCAGGGCATTAAGCCTGGGTGCAAATCCCACTGAGTCACTCAAAAGATTTTTGCATATTTGAGTGATCTTGAGTCATCTCCTGACCTGAATAACTGGATAGGGAGTAAAAATTATGTTTTCTCAGTTTTTGAGGCAGTGAAGTGTCAGGAAAGAGAGGTGATGATTTTTCAGACTTGTATTCTGCCCAGGAAGAGATGAGTGCACTTGGTCAGCAGTGTAAAAACCAGTAATTAAAGCTTTCAGAACAGGGTTGGGTTTTTTCAGATCAATGATTTGAGGGACACAACTATGCCACCGTCTATTCGAACTAATTACCCTTTCAGAGACAGCATCGCAGTGCTGCTGCCAGTGTGCCTCAGTGTAACCCCCAGTGTGCAGTGCTGTGCAAAACACCAAACTATGCATACTCATGTCAACACCAGCCAGGATGGTTGAGTCAGCTGAGAGTTGAAACGAGAGGTGGAAATAATCTACTTTTATACCTTTCCACTGGTCCTAATTTAATTTTAGACATTGGGCAAATCATCTGTTCTCATACCCCCTTTTCCTCAGGTTGTCAGTGAGTTTGGGATACTGACATTCTGGTGCAGGCTGTCAAGAGAAATTAGAATTGTAGAATCATACGATGGTTTAGGTTGGAAGGAACCTTAAAGATCATTGAGTTCCAACCCCCCTGCCATGGGCAGGGACACCTCCCACTAGACTAGGTTGCTCAAAACTCCACCCAGACCGGCCTTGAAGGTTTCCAGGAATGGGGCATCCATCCAAATTAATTCTTACTTGTAAAGTGCTTTGAACAAGAAGAGCACTACAGTAAAGAAGCTCTATGCACCACTCTTATTTATCCCCAGGATTGTAATACATTGTTTACAAGCTGAAGCAAAACATTTGCCTTTTGCTCGTAGGTGACATCTTACAGATGTCAGGCTTTGTGTTGTTCCATCTTAGATCTCATTCCCACCTTGCTTTCATTCTACTTCAGCTATGAATATTTTAAAAAACACATCAAAACCATGTGCAGTCTCTTGGTCAACTCTAAGCCATTGCCTGCCAATGCTAGTCTTCTGTGCTGTGTCTCTGTGATGTGCTACTTGTCAGCCTTACCAAGAAAATTCTCACAGCCCAATTACAGTATCACTGTCCTACTTCTGTCTACTTCAACTCTATAGCATCCTCTGTGTTGCTGAAAAAAACCCACTAGTTGTTTATTGTTGATTCAGTATTAGCAGCAATAATCACTGGTGCACTTATTTTTGTGGAGAGGGCAGAGGCACATTCACCAGGGGTGATGGAGGTGCAGAGCTGACATTGCATCCAAAGAAGCTCTTTGGTCTTCCCATCCACTGGGACATATTGGATGGGTACAGTTACCTCAATGTGCCATGTGTACCGTAGGGTATCTTATGTGGACTCCAGGGTCCACTCTGAGAGGCAGACCTGCCACCAGACTGTACCAAACTTGCTGGCCCTGATCTCTGATACCAACAAACCCCAAAGAGCAATAGGCACCAGACTTGGGTCCATGGTGGCTTATCAGTCAAGTGATGCTTCAGCTCTCATTACTGCACTGATTAGGTCTCTGCTGACTGCAGGAGAGCATAATCACTGCACTGTCCTGTAGGCACATGTAGACATCTCAAAGTAGGTGTCCACAGTTTGGAGGTGAATCTTTCCTGGCCTGCAGCATTGACAGACATGGTGTGCAAGCTCTTAAAGATGTAGTTGTCTCTCCCTGCACTGGCTACAGAAGAGTCTGCAGTGGTTAACCTCCTCAATTAGGTGGTGAGAGTGGAACCTCACACCCTAGCAGAGCCCTCCAGCTCAGCTTGGTTCCCGCATGCACCCTGCAAGGGAAGGTGCTGCCCAGCCAACTACTGCTGTGTGGCCTGGGACACCTAAATGGGGTCAGCTTGGCAGCAGTGAAAGCTTTGTGTTAAGAAACCCTCTTCCCAGGGGTTACAAAAAGCCAAGTGCAAAACCCCTGTCCCCCATGGGCATCAAGCAAGAAACGCAGAAAGCGTGGGGATGGGGGGAACACTATGGAATGTCCCATTTCATGAGCAAGGGCAGGAGCTGAGTCTCAATGAGCGGAGGAGTCCGCAAGAGCACAGGCTTGATTTGTGATGTTCTACGAACAGCTGTGAGGTTTGGGAGCCGAGGGCGTTTCAGCTAATTTTGAATATGGTGGTTCTTCCACATATCAAGTCTCGCCGGGTGAGAGGAAAAGTCAGCGGCTCCATTCCTGATTGACAGGGAGAAAATTGAGGGTTCAGGCTTATTAAACAATCTCTAATAGTGATTTATGGGGTCCTGTACATTTTAATCTAACAAAAAAAATTATAAAATCATCTAATTAGCTAAGTGTGTAATCCTGTATATTAATTGTCTATTAGCCACTTCTTAATTGTAATTGAATGCTTATAAAATAGCATGTGATGGCCACGTAGAACCAATTTAAGTCATTATCAGACTAGCTACTGCTTTAATAAGGATCTGTTTAACTGAAATCTAACTATTTCATTTTATTTTAAAAGCTGTAAAGAAGAAGAAGTTAAGATCTTAAAAAATTAGTATCCCATTAGGATTTACTAGACGCTATACTATAAACAATGCCACACAAAGAATCATGAAAGCAACGTGAAAAATCCATTCTGTTGCTAACCTAGATGATTAAATGGCAGAGCACAGTGGAAATCTACCAGGGAAGGAAGACGTGTCTCATTTAGAAATACTGGCGAGCTCAGGTATTTCCCACCTCTTGACTGTTTGACTTTACAGCCTCGGTGTTCAACTGGCACATGTTTGTGCATGTGCGTTTTCTGACATTTTTAAAGAGATGAACTGAGAAAATTTGATTATATACAGCAGCATTGATCTCTACACATGTCACCAGCAGGACTGGTAACATCGCCACAATTTGAATTAAACAGGATGTATTTGCAATAGCAATACTAACGAGTTATTATTTTATACACAAGGCCACGTTATAGGGAGACACATATGATGCAAGGAGATAGTTGTACTGCCAATGGGTTTCACAGGTATGTGCTGACGACCAAGGAACCTGCAGACCCCAAACCACTAGGTTTGGATCTGTGGGGTGGATGGAATTGCCTAGTAGCTCTTCACTACAGCCCAGCTCCATCAGCTATTCTGTACCTCTTCTCTGTCTTCCCCAGTCACTGCTGGTCCCGGTTTCTTTCTCCTATACATATAGCTCACGAAACAGCATTGCATCCTAGAAATGCCATTTCCAAAAAGGATGAATATGTAGGGTCCCACTCTCCTCCCTATGATTTTATGCAGACTGTTCCCTCCCTTCCTCATTACTCATGTTTCATCCTTCAACAAATTATGAAATAGCTACTGAGAGTTGAACCCATGCTCTCACGGGCAAACATACCTGGGCTGGGTACAACCCTCTCAGTCTTTGCAGGCATGAAGATTTCTTCTCCTGTTTTGGTATCTCTAGATCTGTGGGGGCAGACTTCTAACAGGTCACAGGACCCACCTGGTAATGTTATTAAAAATCAGGTCTGGCTTTCAAAAAACACCCCCTCCTTGGTGGGTTTCTCTAATGCTAGCTTTGTCACCTGAGTTTTGCAAAGAGCTCCACACCCAGCTCCAAGGACTGTCCTTCCACAGCATTTTTGCCTGCTACAGATCTACCCAGACTTTGACTGGAGCTGATGGGCTTGTCAAGCATCTTATGAAAAATATAAATAGCTTGAAAGGTCTCTGAAGCATGTTACTGGACAGTATAAGTTTGCCAAACTAGATACACAAAAAGCACAGAAAAAAAAGAAAAAAGGGAACATAGGCTCATACCAAAACTTCAAATGTGGAGCAGTGGTGAAACAAGACCATTTCAAGCTCTGTAGAGCTGCTGGTTTAGCTTTTCTAGCATGTATCATGCTTTGGTGGGCCATGGAACACTTTACCTAGAGGAACACAATTTTAACACCTGTTCATCTCAGGCTTTGAATTGCTGTCAGAGTACTTTTTTAATGGTATGCCAGAAGAAGAGAGGTTTCAGCAATAAAAGAAGAGAATAAACAGTTAGATCCCAGGTACTATTGTTAAGCACACCTAGGAACAGTGAAACAGGCAATTTTAGAAATGTTACATGACCCCTAGGAATGATTTTATGCCAGAGAGGCAGCCCCTTTTACCCATTTCCCTCAACTTTTAATCTGCAAAGTCTGTCCTGGGGCGACTGGAGGTTACCAAAGTTACCTGGTTTCATAAAACTACCGGCAAACATCTGTGCAAATTTGGAGTCACTGTCTATCCAAGTGCTCTATAGTGGCACTCGAGAAATAACTGGAACCAAAACACACATCCACCCAGACAAATTCCATGAGAAAGAAATAGGTTAAACTGTATTCATATGTGTCCAGAGGATATCATTAACATTAATGCAGTCATAAAGCAGCACCTGCTGGCTCAATGCAGCAAATCTTTGCCTACTACCAATTAACTCCTCAAAAAATAATAGAGAACAGTTTTCCCCCTTCTTGCCCCAAGCACAATAACTTGTTTCCTGCTAAGCATTATTAATTATAATGTCCCTGCTGCTTTGCCTCGCTCAAATGAACAGTTCCATCAGTGGCATAAGCTTCATAGTAAGGTGTATCTCAGCAGGAGCAAGTACGGAGTTATTGGGCTTTAAAAAATATTACACTGCTTTTTATTACTATTGTTGTTCCTTACTTGATGTAGTGATTTCACTCATAACCACCCAGGAGGAAAAAAAAGCACAGATCTCAGTCAAAGCACAGATCTCAGCTAGGTGTAGGGATGCATTCCCTGAAGATATTCACATTACTGGAATGTCAGTGATTCGGTGAGAAAAGTCTGAGAAGGTGGGGCGAAGCATGGGATGGGATGGGATGGGATGGGATGGGATGGGATGGGATGGGATGGGATATCAGGGGATGGTGGGCTGGGATTTGATGGAATGGGATATGATGGGAATGGCGGGGTGGGATTGGACAGGAT
>JAOXNO010000001.1:179409033-179424048 GCA_028565335.1 Limnodromus scolopaceus | reverse complement strand
TGGGTTTCCGTGCTTTCAGACAATCCAACTTCAGTTTACTTCTTGTCTCTCGCGACACAAATCCCAGAACACACACTAATAACCATGATTTACGGCTGGAGCCGCTTCGTTTTACTGCGCTGTGTAATTGCTATCCTGTTGAAGAGCCAGGCTCTCCGAAGAATATTCATGGACTGTAGTTCCTCGGCTGTGTGTAGAGCATGTGTCGTGCCCGCTCCATGGCCCAGGCAATGGCATCTGCTAAAATTAGGTTTACTTTAAAATCTCAGGGATAGAGGTTGGTTGTCTGATTCCTCATGCCCCTCCTATGCTGTTTGCGTCTACATTTTACAAACGCAAATGAAGAGAAGTTACTTTTCTGATTTACCAGAATAAAAGGTTTTAACTCTTAATTTGCGGGTGTTAGTGGCTGCAAGCAGAGGCTGTCATCCGTGCACCTGCAGAAATAGCACCGTCTTTATAACCTTGAGTCTGAGTGAATTCACCAGGGTCTGGATCACCGCATATTTTCCATATCCTTCTATTTTTCCTCTAAGCCTGTTAATGGCCACTACGGGTTACAGAGAGGTAGGCAGCCCCTCGACTGGAGCCAATGTCACCGCTACGGTGAGATCCAGGCTTTTGGATGCAACTCTTCAAGCTGAAAGGCACTGCTGAGATGAGTATTACTGGCTCTGCTGGCGCTTACGGGACTGGTAGGATGTAATAGGCATGAGGGCTGCACAACAGGAGGCCACTCAAGAGTCTTGTGTGTGATTTACGGTGACCAATTGCTCTCCAAATGTCTTTGAAAGTGCAAAGTGCAGAAATGGAGTTATTTTAGAAGATACTGTTTTCTCTGCAAGAGCAGTGGTTGCAACTTGGAATTTGCAGATCTGTTCTGGACACAGCTGCAATGGCAGAAATAGAGGAAACATCCTGTTTGCTTTTAATACGCTTGTTCTGCAATTAAAACCCATAAATGCTTTTTTATATACGTGTGTGTATAAATATAAAATATATGTTATACGTTTATACACATATATAAAAATATTAGGAAATTAGTCAACTGCTCTCCTTGAATCTGTAAACAGAGACATACATACCTATGTATATGCATATATACACACATATAGCTGCTTCTTTAGCGTTTAAGGAAGTGTGGACTCCCACCAGCCCAACCACCCTTGGTGGGTGGTATTTAGTTGTGGCTTTGAGCATCACAGCACCCACGGTGCCAGCAAAACGGGGTGACCGCAGTGACGTGAGGGCTTCCCCGGGAGCCTCAGTCCCTCCTGGGCCGGAGGTCTGAAAGCTCCTGAGAAATGGCATTGCATTATATAGTCCTGCTGCAAAGTCACATCTAAACAAAGCAGAGGCATCGTCAGATGCCTTTCATTGCAGCAGGACTATAAAGCAGGAGATTATAAATCCCGTAGGATCAAGCAGGCATTGCTTAGAGGGAAAGATTCCTTCCACAAGCACAAATATCTTGAAGATAGCAAAAGAAAGCAGAGGCAGACTAAACTCATATTTACATAGTATTCTCCCCAGGCCCACTGCAGAGTGGAAATTCCCCTGCAATGTCTGTGTATGAAAGTCTCTCTAGCCTTGCGTACATAGCACTCCTCCACCTTTTGGGATACGTGCGGGGAGCATACGACTGGAATTAATTTAGTTGACATTTTGCGGTACGGCATGGAGTTTAATCCTCATTTGATGGCATTGCACTCTCTGCCTTCTGCCACTGCCTGGGGAGTTACAGCCCTGCAAGTAGTATCATCTCCCCTCGAACAATCCCACAAGGAAGGTGTTCATCTCTGACCGTGTGCTGGGGATGCTGGGTGCCACCAGCCACTCTCAGCAGAAGACATCCTTTCCAGGCCATCCTTGCACCACCCAATGGGGGAACCCCAGCCCACGGCCCACAGTCATAGAAATGGTGAATTCAGCTTGATTTTTTAATGGGAGGTAATGAGAGAGCTCAGAGTAAGGAAAACAAGGTTTTGATGGTGAAGCAGGCAGCTGGGATGGGAATACCCACGCGGGGCTGGGCACCTGGTTCGCCAGCCCCAACGAGCTCAGAGCAGTGCCCCAGGATGGGGATGGCAGGAGGTCCTGCCGTGACCTCCTATGGCCACGACCAGCCTGGCTGTGGCTGAGAGGGGAGGAGTGAGGGGCTGCGAGATGGGCCATGACAGCAAGAGCTAAAGAAATATGGGGGTAACGGCGCCAGGGAGGCAATTCCACTGTTATTAGCACAAACACAGTCATCGCTCTGCCTTTGTCTCCCGATGAATCAGAGGAAATTGCCTCCCTAGCCCTTCGCCTTCCAGCTACTTCAGCTGTGTTTTGTTTCCCTAAGATTCAAATATTCTGACTAGATTTCAGCATATTATTATGAGAACAGAAGAGCTATAGAGAAAGTGAAGCTTCACAGAGGAAATAGCCAATAAACGTTGCTTTGAATTCACTTGCTTTTTATGGCGAGCTCTGATGTCAGGGACAGATACGGCTTTGGAGAAGATGCGTCGCTGTGCTGCAGATGTGTTTGTGAATACTTAGTGGACAATCTCCTGTGACATTGTAATGGGCAGCTTACCATTATCTATTAGATTTTTAAGCCTGTCATTTTGATATGATTGATTTTTCTATTTAATACTGGTCCCCGTGAACTATGAGCTTACAAAAGCAAGAGCACTCTTCTTTGTGTGGCGATCCTATCTGGCCAGATTAGCAATACGTTTATTTGCATTTTACCAAAAAGATTGGGCTTTGTAGCGAAAATATGTATCAGGTCAAGTGAAAAATGTGATGGCTTGATATCAAAATCCCAGAATGGTTCGTGAGGGAGAGGGGGAGGCAAACTTCCAAAGCAGAAATCTTTAATTTTGGCACTTACAAAATGTGGCATTTCATCCCTCTAATTTGCCACTGGCTTTTTGTTTCAAACATTTCTTTTGATGAAAGCAAGCGTGCAAACAGAAAAAAAAAACAACCCCATTTAGAATTCAATAAAATGCTTCATTTGATCCTCTTCAGTTTCCTGGAAAAGTTCAACATGAACATTCAAGTACTACTGCATTTCTTCAAATTGTGGAGAAACTGCTGATCTGCTGGCTGTGCAGCTTTGATGTGCCAAGTGCCAAGAGAAGGTCCTCTAAAAGCTACTGTAATTCATATTACTCAGTAGGACCATCCCAATAAGCATGAAAGCTCAGCCTGGCAGGTACGGTATGAGCACAGAGACAGAGGCTGCCTGTCCTGAAGGCTTTACCCTTCTGATGTGTGATTCCTATAGGGTCAGCTATATGGTTTTGTGCAGAGTGGCACAGGGAGAATGGGAAAGTCCATTTGAAATGACTTTCCGCTGCTGGAGGGAAAGTTCTCCACACTTTCTGTATTTTTCTCTTTTGTTCGAGGGGGAAGTCAGGATAGGAAGGGTGACAAGGCAACATAGATAAGCTGTATATTAAGGGTGAGATCCTGCCCCTAGACACTGATGCTTCTGCTGTGTGGAGCTGGGCAGGAGAGCTAAGCCTGCGTGTCCATGGCTCACGCTCTTCTGCTGGGTTTGAAAAGTGTTCATTTCAGTTGTGTTTCTGAGGTTGCAAGATAAAAATTTTTAAGAGCACTACTAAGAATACACTAGAGAATGTCCTTTAAAAAGCTCATGAAGGAGGAAGAATTCAAGGGTGCCATCCATTTTTAAGAGGTGATGGTGTATGAGCGAAAAGCAGCACCTGGCTGGAGGTGAAGAGAAACGCCATGCACAGACACGAGCCAGGACAGACCCCCCCTGCCACGCAGACATTGTGAAAATGACACCAGTGTGATCCAGAGCAGTCTCTCAGAGCCAGGCGTTGCAATCCAAGGCAAATGGCAATTACAGGCCATTAAAGCTGGGAGATGAAGGCGACGCTGGGTTGGAGGAAACGGCAACTAAAACAGCCGAGTGAGACCTGACTTCTAAACACCAGGTGGAGGGACATCATTATTACCCTCTGCTTGACACTGGTGAGGCACATCTGGAGTGCAGTGTCCAGTTTGGGTCTCCTCGACATGAGGGACATAGACATACTGGAGTGAAGGGTCACCAAGATGTGTAGAGACTGATAAGACACCCTCTAGAGAGGCTGGAGCCTATAGGGGGGCTGGAGCTTATATGCATAAGAGGAGAGCAAGATAGTTGGGGTTGTTCAACCTGGAGGAGAAAATGCTAAGGTACATCTCATTGCTGCCTATAGCCGCCAAATGAGAGGGTGAGGAGAAAACAGTCAAACTCTTCCCAGAGCTGCAGAAGCTAAGGGGCATCAGGCACATACTGGAGTATGGGAAATCCCAGTTAAATATTCGCAAAAGTATTTTCAGAATGAGGGTTGTTAAATACTGGAGTCAAAAAGGCTGTAGGATCTCAATTGTTGGAGATATTTAAAATTTGACTGGGCAAAACCCCAAGGCCCCTGATCTAGGAGGGGCTCTGGACCCTGGAGACCTCCAAAGGCACCTTCCAGCCTGGTTTGTTCTACAGGTCTGTGACCACGAAAACTTGACACAGGAACCAAAAGTACAGCAGTGCAATGATCAGTAGAGTTAATGACATCACAGATGCCTTAAAGTATGATGAAGAAGCAAAAGTATCTTAATTTGTTACAAGAGTAATGACAGAATTGTTCATAAAAAGTAGAAATGACAGATTTTTCCAAAGCTAAGCCTCTAAGGAGAGGAAAATCAAGCAACGTAATTGGATTATGTGATAATGAGATACTGTCCCAATAATGAAGAGTGCCACTGGTAAAGCTAGATGCTTTAACATCGGATGTAGACAGCCCAGGCTGCACAGTAATAAAAGAGAAACATTTGGGTTCTTTCTGGGTTGTTCGTATTGGTTTTCACAAGTCCTGGATCAGACAGAAAATTCCAGAGAACACCTGAGAGAAGGATAAGAGGAAAATTAAAGATAGTCCTTAATGTGAATCAGCTCAAAGTTAGGGAATATGGCTTTTGCCAGAGCAGCTCTGTGATTTCTTTTAATAAGATGTATATGATTCATTGACAAAGGGAAAAGTATTGACACCCCATACATGTGCTCCTCTGTAGCATTTGAGTTCATTCTGTCAGGGACTTGTATTAAGAAACTAAACTAGGTCAGCCTTGTGGATTAAAATGCACTAACCACCATGTCTCAGATCTATGGTCTTTAGTACACAAGAAGTCATAACAGGTGACCATTGCCAGAGTCCCACAGGAACAGTGCTGGCTGAGACCTCACCTGGTCAGCATCTTCACCATGGATGGTGCTGCGCTGTTCCTGCTTGGCATTTGCCTACTCTGTTTTCAGAAATTGTCCCACCAGGGAAGCCCAGCAGAGGTAGAGGTGAGGAGCATGTCCCACTGAGCCCTCCCCTGCACATCTGCAGTGCCTGGGTGCTTGGGTGTCCATGGGGTCCCACAGATTGGGCAGACACCACTCTGCCCATGTGGATGGAGGGGTGATCCACGGGTGCCCCAAAGCTGGCACTGAGGTCATTGGAAGGTTTTGGGCCCCCTGTGTCAGTAGAACACCTGGAAACAGCTGTCTCTGTAGTCAGACAGAACAGAGGATCATCATGCCCAATGGGAATTGGTAGGGAGGGGCGGGCAGGGGAAGAGGAGGTTGCAAAGCACTAGTTCTGCCAAACTAACCTTATTATTTTTCCCTCCATTCTCTTTTGACATTAAACAGGCTGAGAGGATGAAGGGAAGACGCAGACACAATTAACCAGATACTGCAAACAGGAGGGCGAGTTGCTTTTTATGGCTATTTTATGTTTCAGGCACACAACTATACAGAATAATGCAATAACAAAAATCATGCGGTATTTACCCTGGGTTTATTCACTGCAAGTCCTTTGAGAGCTGCTTTTGTTTGTCTTTATTTAATTGGCATGGTCGGATGGCCACCAGCAGGTCCAATTAAACAGATTCAATAGATTCCACTGCACATTTTTATTTTTTTCTTCATCAGCATGTAGCATAAAATGTCCAAAATAATTTGTCTGAGTACTAGTAATGAATATAAAGTGCACTCTGTTCCAGCCTGCATACTGTAAGTTTCAGCTGTACCGCGTTTTACAGCCAAAGCAAACTGGGCTAATAATAAAATCACTGATGCAATCTTTAGTACAGCCTTAGTGGGGACAAGGGTACCATTGCTTCTTACGATGCGAGGTATTTGGTTGCTCAACTTTGGGCCTATCTGAAGACAGATAGGCATTAAGCCATCTTTTTTAGCTGTCTTAAGCTTCAGCATTTAAGTGTTAGGTGGAACTGTTTTAAGAAAATCCCGCCAATGGGACTTGGGCATGCCCTTAATATCAGGTATTTGTTTAAGTGCTTTGTTGAATTGAAGCCTAGTAGATCCTCTTGAAAAGAAAGTGATTTTCAATCTAATAAGGTTATCTTAGTGTGAACATTTTAACTACATCAATCAATATGCCCGTCAGGAGTAAATGACTAATGGGATTTCTCTTTTCTTTCTTTCTTTGTTACCAGAATGATGAATTGACTTTGCCTGTTGCCGAAGATTCTCATCTCCTTAATGCATTGCAGATATGTCTAATGGACAGAAGCTGTCGGGGTCTGGTAGTAACCAGTCCCAACCCAAAATATTTCCCCCTGAGACTGTGTCATCAGATTCCAGCTCTGCTCTCACAGTGGAAAATGTGAAAAGGCTGGAAAATGAATACATGACTTCTAAAGAAGCCTTTACTAAACAGAGAATACAAGATTATATTAAGCAGACTAACCTTGCTTGCTTCAACAAAGAGACAACCAGGAAAGCCAGCACAGAGCTTGTCCGGAATGCAGAGCCTGGACCCTCCTCGTCCTTTCCTGCAAAGCAGAGCAAAAATAGCAAAGAAGTTTGTTGGAAGACCTCTGAAGAAATATCAAGGAAAGATAAGCTGTTAACAGGTATTTTTCAGCAATCTGTTAGAGGGAAGGAGAGAGAATAAGACAGCTGTCCTCAATCTTTTCTACATTTCTGTTTGCATATGGTAAATATGAGTGCAATACATGGGCATCTAAAATGGTGATGGGTTTTGAGGTGCAATATCTGCCTCCTTCCCTGCATGCCAGTGAGGGCTGCGGTTGCGTGGACTGCTGGGTTGGTTTGTACCATGTTTTGGGCAAAAATAGTAAGCTGTGAGAGCATGGTAAGGAGCACCAGCATCTAGACCTGAATCCCAACCGTGGAGTTTGTCAGACAGCTCATCATAAATACAAGGTGCTAGTCTAAGTGTCCCAGTGGGAAAAAAAAAATGAGATTTTACCAGCAATTTAAACAGAAGCAGAGTGAACCCAGGACAGAATGTAAACAGGAAACCCACCCATTCATTTTAGGCAGTACTTCTGACTTTCCAAGGTGTTCAGAGTCAAAACACAGTGATTTATTTTTGTCTGGAGCAGAATTGCTTTGTTGCAGGGCACCTAAATGCCAGCAAATTCATATTAGACAATTACCTTTTATTAGATGTCTCAAGCTGTATTTACCTTTTATATATATACATGTACCCTGCTTTTAATAATATTTTACAGCTCATTAAGTGACACAGATAGTGTTTGGAGACAGACAGCAGGAACAAAAACATAGTTAATCCATGGAAAGGAAACCCCTCTAAATTACAGGGGGAAAAAAACCCTTTTCTGAGAATGGCAAGAACTTGTCCCATTCTGGCTCTGGCTGCCTGTACTGACACAGCCCATCTCCTCTGCTTGCAAGACGGGATGTGGCTTGTGGCCGTATGCAGGACAGGGTCATAGCTGTCCCCTGCGAGTAGCTGAAGAAGGGACAAGTGGCCCCATCAAAAGCCACTGGAGGGGCACCACACAGCAGCCGAGGGGAAGGGCAACTCATTCTCTACATAGAGAGATTTTGACTTTCTACAACAGAGACTGGATGCCAAACCGGGATCTGAGTGGGACAATTTGGCCTTATCCTATGTATAAATTAGGTTTTTAGAGGAAAGATTGGACTTTTCCCTTATTTCTTCTTTGAATACACCATAAGCACACATTCCACCTGCTCTAGGAGAGCCTCTAGCAGAGCCTGCCTTGGCACAGCCAGAAATGCACAGCCGGTAGGAAAAAGCCAGGCTAATCCTTGAAGTAAAGGGTTACCAATTTCCTAGGGAATTCGTGCATTGGTCCTCCTTGGGGTTGGGCCAACAGAAGTGTTTTGTGCTCACTTTTGCATTTCCCTCAATACGAATTTGCCAGCTCCCAAGAATGAGAAAAATTGACTGTTTGCACACGTAAGGTTTATTTTTTAAGAGCTTTCCATGTGGAAATCAAGTATTCTTAGCAGAAATACACATGAGCTAAGGATCTGAAACAGCCACAAGCGACTAGAAGCAAACGCATGCAGAAACCTCGCTCAGTGATATTCCAAGCAATCGCTTGTTGGATTTCCACATGACAATTTAAAATTCAGATGAAATATGAAGTTTCTTTCAGCCTGCTTCAGTAGAGGGTTAGTATTTAGACACAAGTAGGTTTACCAAGGAAAATCAAATATGGGAATGCCTCATTAGAGACCTGCAGTGAACAGTTATTATGTCTTCAAGAATTTGTACAGTACAGTGATTCACAGGGCTTCTTTGGCCTTTTCCAGTCTCTTCTCATTGCTTTTTCTCTTTCGTAAGAGTGGCTTATGTAATCTGAGCAGTAACCTTCATTTTAATGCTTTTTCTGGCTCACTCTTACAGCCATGCCTCTCTTTTTTTCCCATCTTCCACATTTTCTTTTCCACCATCTCCTCTGCCATCCTACTGCCCTCCCCAAATTCCTCCATGTCCGTGCTCTTTCCCCAGACCTCTGCACGCCCACAGGTGCCTCTCCTCTCTCCCATCACCTCCTGCATATGTCTGCCCTAAATCTCTCCCTCTGCCCTGTATAATTTTTTGGAAATAACGCCACTCAGGATGTTGGCACCGAGAGAGGTTGCCTAAGCAGTGATTTATCTGAGAGAGCATTTGAGGTGAGACGAGACGTACAATTAAGCCTGTAGGAGGGGGCTGCAACAGACCACAGGTCTGCTGTGCTCTGCACGCAGAGGGACACGTGCAGCCTGTGGCCACTGAATTAATGCAAACCTGGAGGAGAAAGGGTCTCCTCTGGCAGCAACACACACACACACACACCCAGCCCAGGGCACTTCATCTGCCTGTACAAGCTTATTTGGGCCAAAATTCTCAGTTTCCTCCCCATTCTTGTAGCATCATGCCACAGAGGGGCAGCCCCAGTCCCCTTCCCCCCATTGCCCCCGTGCAGCCGCACCGGCACGAGCAGTGAAGGTGAAACACGGGTGGGAATACGCCCTCCCAAAGAGTCGGTAAAATAAAGAGGCCCAAACTGCTTACAGATGAAACCTGAGCGGAAGGGCAAAGTAAATTAGCCTGTAACTCTTGTCTCTTCCTCTGCAAAGCCTGTCCTCAGTCTCCAGCAACTTTTTTTACAGCTCGTTTTTGGGAGCTTTTTCTTCGCTCTCCCACAATTTATTATACCATTAAAACCGATGGCAAAAAATGTTCCTCGTTAAGGTGGGAAGGTTTTATCTGAAATACAAAATAATGAAATGGCAAGAAATCTCAAGGCAAGAAAAAAAACCTTTGCTGTTCTACACAAAAAAAGAGGATCTTTTTTTTTTAAAGAAAGCTTTTTCTGTTCCCTCCAGTACCGACGACAGATTCCCCATCAGATCAGCCCACTGGCTCTAAGCCGAAGGAATCCAAGTAAGGAGAGTAATTGGTAACATTTTTCTATAGAATGCAGTCACATTAGGCTGTATTTATGCCGCATGCGGGTGAGCAGCAGGAGCACCTAACAACTGGAGAATTACAGTATGCCTGAGACATCTACAGCCTGGCAGCCGCTGCTGTCCCCTTGCTATTAATAAACTGGAGGTTATGTCTGTCCAAGTGGTTGTCTTCGGGCCCCTCAGCATTTGCTGCATTAAAAGGGATGCTGCCAGCCTCTGCAGAGGCTTTTTTTATAATTATTTTTGTTGTTGTTGTTGTTAGATAGATAAATCCCGTGCAGCATCTCTCGAAGCAGCTGCGATGTGCGATTTTTATTTTGCAGACTGCTCTTCCAGCTGGGGAGGAAAGGGAGGTCTGATTCCCCAGCCACGGTAAATCAGCGTAATACCACCCTTCATGCCACTGGTGCTGCTGCAGAAACACAGATTTACATCGGCCGGGGACGTAGTATAAATGTTAGACATATCTAATCTTCCTTGCAGACAGAGAGAAGGGGAGAGAAGAGAAATTGAATAGAGACGCTTGTTCAAGAGACAAATAAAGACCAAATTCTTCTGCAGTGTACTTTAAATGGCACTCAGCTCATTGATAACATTCGTTGTACGAATATCTGAAGGATGTTTTGGCTTTCGTCCTTAAAGATGACACCACATGCTCTTGACACCAAGGGAAACGGATATAAGCAGCTGTTTAAGGGAAGGCTGTTGTATTGCTACATGAACACACAGCAAGGTTGTTTTTTCATTATAGGATTATAAATTCATAACTTGCAGCCTGAAAGAGTGCAGGCTCTATTCCCCAAATTTTGAAAATGTTACGGTCTGAGGTAAAAACTCTGTTGCGATATCAAGGGAAATCGGTCTTAAGTGATTCCTCGAAGGTTTTCATCCACAGATGCATTAATTTGTGTGCACTGTGCCCAGAATCCTTTAAAATTTGTAGATAACTAATAAAAAAGCAGTGATGTGTAAAGGCCTTCTTGAATTACTAATGCAGACAAACAAACAAAAAAAAAATAAATCAAAAGCCCTTCACTCCTTCCCTTGAATCAGGTCAAGTCAGGCCCCGACCATCGTTCATTCAGCATCTCTTTTTTTTTTTTTAATCTGCCAAGGCCACCAGCATCTTTAAATTACTATATCACAAGGGCGATCAAAAAATTCTCCCTGTGTTACAGAGATAGAAGCAGCTGGCCACCTCGATACTCCGTGTTGTAGGCTGGGAATGATTTCATACCCTGCCAGACAACTGCAGATGAAAACAGAGAGTGGGAGGGGGTCTGGAAAGCCCCACTTACCCCTCTGCACTCTGCTGCCCTTAGCTTTGCGAGTACTTCTCTCCCCTCCACATGCCGCAAGACATAACTTTCGCATCTTCTGAGCCAGAACTCATTTAAGGTGGCTGGTGTTCACTGCCCAAAATAGTGTCGCCAGGAATCACTGGAAACAGCTGGGAAACCTTGCCTGCTCCTAAACCCCACAGCTCTTTCCCCCTCCTTGGCCATGAACCGCCTGTGAGCATCCTACTCAGTGTCACCTCTTTTCAGATGGCGTGTAGATGGCTATCCTGCCGACAGAATGCATGACATCAAGGAGGCGATGACCCAGACGAAGTGGAGCTATTCAAATAAGTCCCTGGCTGCCAGGGAAGAAGGTGAGTTCATTTAAAGCAGCCCTGTCTGACATTCCAAGTACTCAGAATTGTAGACTGTTTTTTTAAAAAGTGGCTTTTGGCATCAGTTTACTTAAAAAAAACCCACAACTCACAAAGTTGGTTTTGTTTGGCAGAAGAGATTCAACTGAAGCACTTTGACAAGGATAAATACTTCTCATTAACAAGATCCTAAGTTCCGTTCCTTTTATTATTGTGGTACAAAATGCCTTATGGCAATTTTCCTTAGACCCAGCTTTGTTTCACTTCCCACATTATTAGGGGTTTCACCTAGACACTGGCAAAAACTCTCAGTCCCCTACACAGAGCTGGTCAGACACCAGTGAGAGCCCAGGAGTAAGCCAGGGCCACGCTCAGCACTTCGCCTGGTGGCTCAGCAGCTGATGAGCATCAGCAAGAGGGCTCTGAGCCCGCATGACCCCAGCCCGCTCTGTCAAGGTACAGGGGATGAGCTGATTTTGCAGTGAGCTGCCCCTTGAAGTGAGGCTTGCTCTCCATCACCACCCCAAGCCGTATTGCTGGAGCCAAAGGATGACACCTGCTGAAGTGGGAGGATGCCCAGAGATGCTCAGCATCTCCAGCCCGCACGGTGTTAGTGTGGATTGTCTCAGTCAACACAGGTGGTTACAAATGAGAATGTAGAAATTTTCTAGTTTTTAGCTTCTTGATTTTAATAGGTCTCCTCAGGCTGATGGATCCCTCTCTTTTTGCCCAAAACCAGGAGTGAAGTGAACTTCACTTGAAGTTCATGAGTGTTTTGACAGTACTATCATTGCAGTCTACCAGCAACGGGCAAAAACCGTTCTTCCCATCCCTCTCTGCCTCCAGCAGTCCTGAGGTTGTCCTTCCTTGTTGCCACCAGCAAGATGGGCCCCTGCAACCACTCAAGGTCAATTTTCAAGCATCTCCTTTTAGGCTAATGCAACTCCTCCACCTCCAGCCATCCACGTTCAGAAGTACGTTTGAGGGCCAAAGTCACATTGATGTCCAGGGCACCTTAGACACCTAAATGTTTTAGGGCATCTCATCTCTGTGAGAGAATCACAACATTGTCACTAGGCTGTCTCAGCCACGAGGGTTTATGAAATGCTTAGCTAGCAAAACAAAAAGCATTAACTTCTTGGCTACAGCTTTCTGCCAAAAGATAGGCAGATCGTGCTTCAATGCAGATGTCTCAGGGAAAAAATGTGCAGTGCATTAGAGAGCTGTGACTCATAGAATAATTATCCTCGTTTCTCATAGTTTATTAATAATTTAAACCCAATCTTGGTGTTATTGATCTATCATTGAATCGGAGATTTATTTCAGATCTGTAGTCACTGAAGCAGTAAATTTAATCCCCCTTCCCCTCCCACCCTTCCATCCGCTAAACTCACTTTATAACTAAAACATGATGTTTAGGCTGTTTCAGTAATAGGAGAGGAGAAGAAGAGCTCAGAGGCTGTGGGTGGCGGGGGCAGCCTTAAGCTCACAGAGGACCAAGCTGAGCAGCATTAAAGTTCTGGTTTTAATACACCTTTTTTGACCGAACCATCCTCTTCATGTGGTCCCAGGGATGCCAAAAAGGACCAAGTGCTACCTGCTGGCATGTTCGTCACAACCAGATCCTAAACCAGTTTTGCCTGTTTTCCTCTGGGTTTGCTTGCCCATTCCCACAGTTAACCATCACTTTTGTGTGCATCCCAGCTGTGGATCCCAGTCTTACTCTTCATCCTCTGGAAACACAGATATGAGCTCACCGAGGTAAAAGCACCTGCAACACAAAGGCTGTTGCAAGTCACACAAGCTCTTGGGCCCCGGTCCTAATCTCACTTAAACTGGCGAAAACCTGAAGCAGCTGCCTGCGTGTCCCAGGAGTACCATGAGTGTAGAATCAATTTAAGTGCGTGGAGGATGAAGCATAAAAAACTATAATGTGAAGACTCCTACAGCAGTGCTCACTTGGCTCTACCATGTGTCTGGTGCATTCACTAATATAAGCAGCAAGACCTGGCCTTTTAAAGGAAGCCAGGAATAGGAAACAGCATGCTTTATGGCTGTAAAGTGCCCAGAAGAGTGATTTCTGTAGGCAAATGAAATACTTTTTTATTAGACCAATTGTAGTATACAGTTGGGGTGGAAAATGTGTTCTTGGCTGTAGCAACTCTTTCTCAGGTCTGAAAGAAAGCAGCAAATGTACCCAAACACTCTTCTGTTCTTTTCCATCTATATTAATGGATACAATTAAAGACATTACCATCCCCTGCCAGCCCATCCTCGCTGCTATCCTTAGACTCTGCAGCTGGAACCACGACGAGTGGGGGGTCTTGGCCATGGTTGGGGCTTCTGCAGCAGCTGTGGAAATGTGCAACAGGGGGCAAACTGCCACAGCCTTGCTCTAAAAGGCAAGCAAGGCTTGGCGTAACCAGGCAGAGAGGATGCGTTGGTGGGGCAAAGCACTGGCGTGCACCCCTGAGTGTGGGCTCTTAGCGTTCCCGGTGTTTCTTGCCCAAGTGGAAGATATCCCTAGAGATGAACAGCACGAAAACAAAGCACAACAACCTCTGTGTAGTCTGTAACTCTGTTTTCAGAGGTACCTTTCTTAATTAAATAGTCATGAAGGTGGGTTTTCCTTTGCTTTGGGTTTGGAGGTTTTTTTGGTGTTCGGTTTAGGTTAGCTAATCCTGGAATAAGACCAGTGACGTGTTACTATTTCTCTAATCCTGCAGGACAAGGGGTGTCGCCAGCAGTAACACATTGGGATGCAGGAGCTGGGTGTTGCAGGGTTGTTGGAAGGGAAGCAAAGTCAGGGAAATCCATGGCTGGAAACGCTGCTAGGTGGCTGGGTCCCTGTGATGCTGGGTCCCTCCTGTCCTGGTGGGACCATTGTCATCCTTGGGTCACAGGTCCTGCAAAGCCCAGGGTTGCTGTCATTAAACCTTGCTCTTCTGTGAGGTGTGAGAGACTTATTTGGCCAGATTTCACCCAAAGGTGTGAATTCCTAGAAACTGAGGCTTGCCTGCAGTCACAAAGCAGTGACCTCCCTTCATCCTTCTCCTTGGTGAAAGAGGCAGAGTGAGCGATTGCAGGCACAGGTCCCCGTCACCACTCACTGCAAATGTGTTTTGAGTACCCATCTGTGATGGGAGCAGGTTCAGTGCCTCTCTGAATACATAACCCTTCCTCCCACAGTTTAGTCCTGCGTCAGGCAACCGGGAGGGTATTTTCAGTACTGAGCAGCCAAGTAGAGAAACTTAGTGTTCCTTCAGGGCACAGTTCACCCAGGCTATGTTATTTAACTTGTTTAGGTCTCATTGTACCCTGGCAAGGTGAGGAAATGCCTTTTCCTGCCCTTTTAGGAGTGAATAACTAGAGACCTGGCTCCCCATCTCACACACCCCGAGCTAGGTGTCTACTCCTCTGAATTGCTTGCTGGAGGTATCTGTTCCTTGCTGTTGAAAATATTAGGCTCCTAATTCAGGCACTTCACTGATGGGGACGACCTTGGGTCTTGGTTCAGCTCACACACATCTCCTGACCCACAGGACACCCTCTTCAAACAACCCAGGTATTTGCAGAGGCAGGT
>JAOXNO010000001.1:179393025-179408933 GCA_028565335.1 Limnodromus scolopaceus | reverse complement strand
TCTTGGTTCAGCTCACACACATCTCCTGACCCACAGGACACCCTCTTCAAACAACCCAGGTATTTGCAGAGGCAGGTCGTGCTCAGCTGGCCCACCATCCTCCTCCACTCAAGCTGGCCACAGGGGGGGACGGTGGTCCCTACACCTCCTGGCACCCATCGGAGGCTGCGATGGTGCAGAGGCAGTTTTGGCACCGCATCCTCATGCTGCAGGAAATTCTGCTCTTCCCTTCAGTTGCGGAGGTGCTCTCCAGGGACAGCGAGGTGTACCCCAAGGCTGGAGAGAGCAAGGGGGTAGCCAAAAATGAGGAAGAGGCAGCAGCCAAGGACGGAGAGGAAGATAACCAAGCAGGACTGCATGAGCAAGGTACAACGTGATATTTGGAATAACCACAGCCACTGTCAGATAAATCTGTGTTTTCTAGATGCCCATCTGCCATCCTTTGAAAATCACAGGCTAAACTAAAGATCATTTTGTTGATAAGAATGACTAAAGCTTTTGAAGTCCTCCTTTTGCTGCCATGGATCAGAGATTAACACTGTTCTGCGGCCATGGAGGACAAGCAATCCTGTCTAGCCATTCAGGACCATAATAAAAATGAGAAGGGAAATGTGAGTGGAAGCATTTTCATGAGAATACTAGATTTAGCCTCTAGAAAAGGGCCAAGTGGATGCCTGGGAGCATCAGCCTTAAACCTAGGGGTTGCAGCCCTCTTCCTCCCATGGTGTTCCTCCTCAATTTCAGGGGATTTCGTTTCTTCCATGTCTCAGCTGGGCCATCATGGGATGTCAGAGGGTGTAGGAGGCAAGAAAAACCTGTGGTTTGCAGAAAAAACAGTTGGGAGAGGGGATTAAAGAAAGAAAACTGGGAATCTGAGAAAGAGGGCAAGAAATAGGAGATTAGAAAAGGAAAAAATATCGATAGTTGTGGGGATATGAATGAAAAACTGAGGACAGACCCCAAAGAAGAGAGAAAAACAAGAATAGGGATTAGGAGAGAGACAGAGCTGGGGGAAAGGTGGAAAAACACAAGGAGAGACATTGAAAAGGGAGATAGATATGAATTAGAAGCAAAACTTAAGTGGAGAAGACATTTAGCAAAATTGCAAAATGAAAACAGCAAAGTAGAGAGCAACTGATTCCAGAGAGCAGGGGAGATAGGTTTGGCAAGACAATGCTCCTGATTGTCCATTGAAAGCTTGCTGACAAAATAGTGCAGAGAAGGTAAGTCCTCTTTTCTACTTCTGTCTGGATATCTGCAGTCCTCTGAGGAATCAGGCTGTGAAAGAAAGACCTAGGACTGCAAAGCACTTCCTTTCTCTTTGGGATAAAAAGTGCTCATTCTGTGGAGAAGAGGGGAAAGGGCAGAAATAAGTGATTCTTGCTTTTTATTTGGTTTTCTGGGTTTTTTTTAGTTTTTTTTTTTTAGTTTTTTATTTTCACAATAAGCTTTGGCACATGTTTGTTAGGTAGAGAGTGGCTGCCTGGAGGAGGGGACATGCTCCAAGATGAAGTCTCCTCCAGCACTAAATACCAGAATACTAGATACCCAGAACAGATACCGGGCAAATGGAGGGGCACAAGCAGAGTCACTGCCTGTGCTACCTTCCTTTACCCACCTCAAACCTCTTGATCTCCCATCACTGGGATGCAGCAGCTTGAAATCCGCAGGAGGAGAACTCCTGGAAACCCAGCTCTACTCTTTGCCCCGCCCTGCAGCTCGTCCCTCCATCCCTACTTTTGCTTGTCAGGCATTTGTATAAATAGGATTAACATCTGCAGTTACACTTAGCTAGGTTGCAAATTACACAGGCTATCAAGCCTTGTGCTTCAGGGCATGCACTGATTACCATCGGAGGGGCAAAAATGAGTTTTTCCAATAACAGAATATTGCATGATTGACTGGGGACATTACGGGGCAGAGTGGATTAGCCTTTGCCATCAGTATCAGTTATATGTCATTACCGCATCAAAGCACCAGACGTGGGCGAGCCGCCTCCATTCAGGCAGCGCTGGAGGTGGCTGGGTCCAGAGGAGCCGGGCTGGTTGTAAAAACCGGCACTGATTTCTGAACCTGCTTATAAAAATGTGCCTCCAGCAAGCTGCACTCCCTGCTTCTGCTTGCCCACCTCCTGGGCAGCACGCTGCATGTCTTCAGCTCACCAGAGGACCCCCATCCTCCCCTCCCTTGTCCTCTTACGGCCGAGACCCGGACCTCCCCGCTGCTACCGCAGGGATCCAACCACCCCACCTCCCTGCCCAGCCACTCTCTCTTTCCCCCTAACCCAAATGATGTTCCTCTGGTGGTGGTTTCCCCAGCTTTGAGCCAAGGACCAAGTCCTGCAGTACAATATGCAGGCTGCCACCCATAAAACATCATCCTACGACGTGATTTTTCAGAAGACAATTCAAACACAGGATCTTGGGGCTCCCCACCACCACTCTGATACTTTGCAGTCAGAGAGGAAGCTTTGACCTACAAAAAGCTGCAACATCTCCTGGTGTTTCCCAGCTTTGGTGGGATCGAGAGCTATCAGAGGAGCTGGGACATGCCATAACAGGAGGCTGGAGGGCACCTGACAGAAGGGTCTGCTGACCCCATCCTTACAGTGCTCTCAAGGGCTTGTGAGAGGGGCTGAGGTCCCCATTATCTCCCTGTTATGTACGAACAGCTTTGCCCATCCTCAACTTTCAGGCCACCTCATCTCCTTCATCTTGGCAGCAAACGATTGTCTCATTTGAATGGAAGAGCTAGATTTGACAGAAATCCAAAATAAGAAACATAATTAGCAGCAGAACTTTTAATTCCCCTTCCTAAGCCATTTCTAAATGTGTTAGTGCTTATTTATTGGACCTGGCTTGACATTTAGACAGTTCCTTTTAATGCTAATAGGGTTGATTACCCGGTTGAATCCTACCGCTTTGAGGAAACTGCTGCTCAGTATTCAGAGCTGCCAAGTTCCCCCTGCACAGAAACACCCGCCTTTCTTCACAAGAAATATGTATTATTCAGCACAAATGCATTAAAATAAGGCCATCGCAGAAGCGAGGAACCTGCACCAGTGATGCCGGGCCAGCAGCCCGTGCATGAAGCATGTGGCCATGGGGCGACTGGATTGTGTCTTTTTGTGGCCCAAAACTCCCGCCAGCACCAGTGGGATGGGCGGCTTGGCTGTGGTGCTGGGGGGCACCCTGGGAATGGCAGGACCCTCGTCTGGTGATGGGTGGGGAGCCCCAAGGAGGAGGAGGAGCGGGTGAGAGATGCAGCCACAACAGAGGAGGAAGAGGAAGAAAAAGAGGAAGAAGAAAAGGAAAAGGAGGAGGAGAAGGAGGAGGGAGAGGAAGAGGAGGACAAAGACGAAGACAAAGAGAGAGGAAGAGGAGAATGAAGCCACCTCATTTCCCCAGGTTGCACCCAGGAGCCAGTTTCCTTCCCTGCCCCACTTGCAGTTCACACTCTACTTTCAAGACTCCCGTCTTCCCCCTTATCTTACAGAGCCAAACTCAGCAGGGACTCCTTCCTAATGGAAACTGAGGGCCAAGAAATGTGGGTGGGTTTTTTTTTTTCCTCTCATAGCAATCACTATCGTATTATTTGCTTCGGTGTGTGTAATGGAGCTTTTTGTGCTCCTTTTCCTGGCGATCAATCGACCGGACAGGTGTCTGATTGTCCTCCTGTTTCAATGTGTATCATCATTACTCCTTCGGAGCCGCTGCAAAATAGCACAGGTGTCAATAAGAATAGAACTTGGCCTCGCGCTCACTTTAAATTTGGCTTTATGGGTGAAAATTGTAGGTTTTCAGAAAAATAAGCCTCCCCTCCACATTACTGAGCACGCAATCGCAACACGGGGCAGCTTGGGTGATGCAGCAGCCTCCAGAAATGGGGCAGGCTCCTGAACGCTGAGAGTGACAAGCCAGCCCGGCTTGACAAGCTTTGCCAATGGGCGGCTGAGGGCAAGGAGATTACCCTGATCTGGGGAACAGAGACACTCGAGCTCAGGAATTTCCCCCCAGGGTGCGGTTACTTTATAATAGCCACTATCCCTCATTCTCATTTCTAGCTGGAAAGGAGGTGCAGAGTGAGGCTCCTAGTTTGCATCCATTGGCTGGTAAACAGCCAAGGTATGGCTTTTAAGGCAATCTTGGAAAAGTGCACAGGGACACAAATGTCCCTGTCATTAAGGTGGCGAGTTTTCAGCCAGAAGAGGCACTTATTTATTGTGTTGTCAGAGCATCCAAGTGTTTGTTTTTAATTTACATGGGGAAAATCTGAGTGAAAATCTGAGGAAAAACTTCTTTATGGTGAGGGTGACAGAGCCCTGGAACAGGCTGCCCAGAGAGGTCGTGGAGTCCCCTTCTCTGGAGATCTTCAAGACCTGCCTGGATGCAGTCCTGAGTGGTGTGCTCTAGGTGTTCCTGCTTTAGCAGGGGAGTTGGCCTCGATGATCTCTAGAGGTCTCTTCCAACTCTGACAATTCCGTGATTCCATGATTCCGTGACTGTCCAAGCCACTGCTGTACATTTTTTATTTTTCTTTGCTCTCCCCTCGTTCATCACCATGCATCATAAGGAGAACAGGATCCGGTCTCTTTCAATGATGCCTTGGAACGATAAAAACCAATATGATCCAGGTCTTGCTGGAGGAAGGTGAGCTGACTGCAATAAAACATCCTTGTTCTGAGACCCAGCCACCGCCTGATCCCATTTCCACAGCACCATGAGATGCACATTAGAGGTCTGCATGTAGCACAAGGTACATCCCTTGGTTATCCTTGGTGCATTTCAGAGCGACTTGGCCTCCAACTGAGGACCTGCAAAGAAGATTTGTCCGTGCAGGGCAGGCAGACTGGACAGGCTTCCTCAGGCCCCAGACCTGGTGATGGGAGGAGATGGTGTGAGCCAGGTTTCTGCAGGGTGTGCCTTGTGCTTTATGTCAGTGGCTTGGTGCTTTCCCTCAGTCACTAAGGTCTGGCTCCCACCAGGAGCTACAGAGGTCACCTCTTTGTCTTCCACAGTGAAGAGCATCCCATGAGAAGGGGTCCGTGCTTGGAAGTGCTTGGGGTTCGGAGGCTTTCGTTTTGGGAGCTAAAGGAAAAGGGGATGCACCTGCCTGCAGGTCCTGGTGGAAGGGTTTTTGAGCTGAAAATCATGCCTGGTGTGTTCAGCTTGAAAAGCTCTATCTCTGGGACACAGGGGGCCGTCTCTGAAATAGTGACAGGCAGCAGCACCAGACACCTCAGGCTACATTTAAGCTGTTTTGCTTTAGTGGGAGACATGGCCTGGTGTGAAATGCAGAACGCAAGGATGACTGCAAAGGGTCAGCCCCAAAGTGCACCTGGCCCAGCATCCTGTCCTGGGCGAGAACCAGCAGATGCTCAGGAAGCAATACAAAAATAAAGCAAGCATTTGCTTACACTTCCCAGAATACTCTGCATTCCCCTAGTGGTCTGTGACTCGGGAACCTCCTGAACTGTAGGTACCATCTTTGCATTTAATAGCCCTTGATGGATGCTTCCATAGATTAGTTTACACCCTATTGAACCAACGAAAACTTCAAACATCCACTGTACCAGTGGTAAGGAGTGCCACAGCTAAGCATCTCTTTTGTTTGTTTTGAACTTGTCACTTGATAGTTTTCTTTGATGATCGCTCTCTTCCTTTGAAGAGCACTGAATACTGTGAACAGCTGTTCCCCGGTCATGCCACTCTTCCCATCACAAAACTCGGTCATATTTCTTCCTCAGTCATTTTTTCTTCCAAGATAAAAAGTCTTAATCTATTCAGTCTTTCCCTGAATGGAGGCCCTTTTATGTCTTTGATCATCTTCAATTGTCTTCCTCTGTAACTTTTCTATTTCCTCTATATCATATTTGAGATTGGTGAATCAGGACTGCACAATAGTATTCAAGAGATGGAAGCCCACGGATTTATACAGCAGCATAATGATTTCCTCTGTTTTGCTCTCTCCTCCCTTCCTAATAATTCTTAGTTTTCTGTTTGCTTTTTTTGATTGCTACTGAGCGTTGAGCTGACATTTGCATAGAGCTATCTATTATAACCTGAAGATTTTGCTCCCAAGTGGAAATAGCCAGCTCAGAGCCCATTATTTTGTATGTAAAGCTAGGATTGTCTTTTCCTGTGCGCATCACTTTACATTTATCTACATCAGATTTCATCTGTGATTTTATTACCCTTTTATTCAGTGCCACGAGGGTCTTTCTGCAACTCTTCACAGTCAGCCCTTTGCCTCAACCACCCTGAATATCATCTGCAAACTTCTCCTCTCCCTGCTTACTGCTATTTTGAGATTATTTATGAATGTTTCAAAAACATGGGACCGTGCTTAGGCTAATTTAGCGGCTTTCCCTCTCAAATTTGAAGTGCCAGGTCCCAAGGAAAGGGAAGAAATGTAGTTTCCCAAGCTCTTGGGGTGTCGCTGGAGATCAGTTGGTGCTTTTGGAGATGGATGACGTTGTGCTTAACCAGCAAGTCTCCCTCTCCCCTTGCACAAATAGATGGGGAGGGTAATGCCACCTGCTGGGATGTGTGTCTGCCCCCTCCACCAGACTGGACAGGACCAGCAGGAGGCCCTATGGTGGCTATTTCTCCTGCTGAAGCTGGACCTTGGCACAAAGAGGCATGCAGTAGTCCTGGGGCCCCAGGAAAGGAGGCGGAGGGCAAGTAATGGATGGCAAAAACCTTTCTCTGAGAAAACCTCTGCACACAAAGGTGTGAGATCTCACTTTGAACAAATATGAGCTAACTGGCAACTCTTCCTTGCAAAAAGCTGCATGGGAGCCTGTCGAGCTTGCCCAAGGGAGTCCAAAGCCAGAGTCGGACAAGGAGCTGCTGTCTATGGGAGGAGAGCACAAGGATGATGAGACCGTAACTTCCCTCTGCTCAGACAAGGTGAGACCCAGCTGGTCAATTAGCAAAAGAAACCAGAAATTACCAGCAACGATCACTTTTTCAGTGGTGTTCTTTTTCCACTGCACCTTGCAACAGTGCCCGGTGGGAAGATCGGTGCTGGGGGGCAACAAGGAGGGGTGCTTCTTTCTGCTGGGGGCATCTCTATTTGGGGGAAGAGGTTGGAGAGTTGCCGCTGCTATGTGTAGGCTGAGCAACACTGAAGGTGAGCACAGAATTAATTCAAATAGGGGAAAAACTGGCAAGAAAGTGAACAGCTTTGGTGGAGGGTTCCTCATGGCTGTCTGGTGGTGCACCTCATTGCTGTGGGGTCACACGGAGCACGTTTCTCTCTCCTCCCTGGCCCCGGTAACTTCTTGTCGATTTGTTTAGAGCCAGGCAGTGCAGGATTTGCCAGCTCTCTGGTGAGATGCCTTCCAGAAAAGCCGGGCAGCTCCCAGAAAAATGCTCTGTGGAGGCAGTTTGACATTCCTGCAGCTGCAAGGGGAGAAAAGAAGTTAAGTCTCTCTTCTCCGATAACGAAGCAAAAATTGCTCCAAAGGGCAGAAGCCTTCCCCTTTAAGAGAATTAAGCTTGACCATCAGAAAAACAGAACCCATTTGATGACACAAGAAAAAAAGCAGGCATTGGTGACTCAGGTACAAAGTGTCTTGTGAGCTGTGGGAAGAACTGTGTCTCCTGGCAGAAAAAAAGGTGAGCGTGCGCGAAAAAATCCCCACTGGTTTCACAAAGCAAAACAGGAATTCAAGAGAAGAGCGGTGGCAGACCCACTGATACTGCAGCCATCAACCCCCTTCTCATCTGAGTGGGGAAGGCTCTTGGCCACCTTAAACACAAAGGCAGAAGTCCCTATTTCCACCCCAGCCATTTGACAGCCATGCTGCTGCCTGCTCCAGGGACTGAAGCTGGGGACTGGACAGTGCCAGGGGTTCCTGCGGTGGGGCTGAGGGTTTTAGCTGTGCCCTCACCCCTGGCTTGCTTAAGGGCAAGGCTTTTGGGGCTGGAAAGGCTGGGTGGTGTGCCCAGTGTCAGCACACTGCTGGTGAACCAAACCAGCTTGGTGCACACATCTGTGCAGCCCTGGGACACCAGGGTTTGTGCTGTTGGCCAGCCCACGCAGCCCCTGGCCAGCCCACGCAGCCCCAACCGCTGATGGAAGAAGAAAACCCACCTGGAAAGCAACCTGGAGCAAGATGGGCTGGCTTTACGTGACATTGTTCGTGGTAGAAGGCATCAGGATGGCTACTATAAATACTATAGAGCGGAAAAAGGCCCTCAAAGCTAAACCAGACAGAAGCCATTTTTGAGCCATTATCAGGAAGAGGAGAGCTAGTCGTGAATGTTTCCATCATAAATGCTTTGCAAACGCATGTTTTTTTCCTTTTGAAAATGCAAACGTTCTCATTTCCCTTGAAGTTTCTCCATATCAAGGTTGCCTTAAAAACTGAGCACTTCTTGATTTTTAATGTGGTTTCTCGGGGTTTTGTTTTTAAAGAAGAGACAGGAGCTGCTTTTTAAAACGTTTTAAAAGTTTGAAAGTTTTAAGCCTTTTTAAAAGGCTTAAAGCCTTTTTTTTTTCTCAAGTTGTTCACATTTTCACATGAAAAACAGCTAGAATTTTCCATTGAGCTCATGCCAACTGCATTTATTTGTGACCACAGATAATTAAACATAATATAAACATAAACATAACCTGACATTATATACATACATAATGAGAAGTTCCGGTGTTACACTAAATGCAATGAGTTTGGTTGCCTTTACAGCAACAGCCTAGACTTAAGCCCTTTTTCTTTTTTTTTTTAAATTGATGAAGCTGATGTTGAATTTCCTTTGTCTTTTGAGGAGACCACCTGGACAGAGGAGGCTGCCAAGTGCACCTTTTGCAGCGTTTCTGAAAAGCCAATCCCAACAGTGATGGATCTGAAGGAACAACCCCAGGAAAATGTGAGTGTACCCATGCTGTGTGAGCATGCCTGTAACATCAGTTTCTTCCTGGGAAAAGAGACCACCCCATGGCAGCAGCAGAGAGAAAGGGGAAAGAGACATGGGCAGAAGAGCTGGAGGGTGAGGAGGTCCCTGGTCTGTCCAGGTGCCCCATGCCAGCCCCACCGCTCCTGATGGGTGCTGGAACCCACAGCTCTTTTGCTGCAGGACATATAAGGAAATGTTTGATGATATCATCCAAGATTTGATGAGCGAAGATGAAGCAGAGGAGGAAGAGTTGGACATCACTTCCCATGCTGATCCTTCCGAAGCTAATATGAAGAACAGCATCAAGGAGAAACTGCTGCAGCAGTAAGGACCAAAGGAGACTGGCCCAAGGCCCCAGTGGGAGGAGGAAAGCCCCATCACAGGGTCCTTTCAGTCTGGTCCCAGGGAGTTTTGCTGATGGGAACCTTCTTGTGGCGTTGTGGCACTGCTGCCCACATGCATCAACAAGCGTTGAGGCATCCTCTTGTCAGTCCTATGATAGTACCACTGGTAGGTGGTATCACCTGCCCTGGCAGGACAAATGAGGCCATTAAATGTTGGACAAGGATGGTTTAGTGCTGCCAAAGCAATACTTGCCAGAAGGTGCTCACACAGCTCATCTTCACTATAGCACCCTTAGAAATGTGCTGGGTGGCTTGATGAGGAGCTGCGATTGCTGAGGGCTCAGCAGCCGTCAGCTGCCGATGCAGCCATCAGCTGCTCCATCTCAGCAATTCTGGCATTAAAGGTTTGACATTCACAGGTTAGGAAGCTCCCTAGACAGGGGGATGAAGACACATGCTTTCCCAGATGGCAAAAGGTTTTCCCAAGTCAAACCCCGGGTAACTGTTCTCTCCCAAGAGACCCTGAAGGCATCTGACCCCATTCAGGGTCTCCCTCCTATCACACAGGCCCTGTACGCCTGCCCACCGCGGCTGCTTCAGTACACACCACCCAGTAGCCTTGGTGGATGTGGATGTGGCTTCCCAACCTCCTCCTAGGCTGCTCAGCAGCAGAAGGGTCTGACTCCTGTTTCCACCGTCCCCCATGGGGACATGTCTTTCCCAGGGCACACGACGGGTGGTTGTGGCTGGGGCTTACTGGCCTTGCCAAAGTGGGCAGAGACCAGACTGCATCACTTGAGTTATCCATGCTTTGTTGCTATTTCCCCATTTTCTCCCACCATTTTTGTTCTTCGGGGTTTGACTTAAAAGTGCTATCATATCTTCATGGACGCAACAGCTCACAACAAAATTTCTCTCAGCTGCAGAGATGCACTAGAAGGTTTGAGTGCCACTCAGATCTCCAGGTAGGACCTGGTTTGAGACCTTTGGGTAGGGTCTGTCTTCTGGCTCTGAAGAGGCCAGCAGTATATGTGGCATGAAGCACTTGGTCCCACCAGCCACGCAAGTTGAGTTTTGACCTGAAAGACCAGACTGGCGGTCAGGAGCATGACACACAAGTGGATTCGGGCAGGGCACTCAGCCACATGTGTGGTGAGCTGTGGGAGTCCCGAGAGCTGGGACTCACCCCACCTCTGCAAGCCCATACCCAAACCTTCCCCTGTCATCTGCACGTCCTGTTGGGTGAAGGGCAGGGAAACAGGCATTTCTACTACATGATTCATGAGACCTGCAATGAGATGGATCTCCTGTAGCTCTTCTTTGGCTGTAAAAGCCATCTATGGTGACGATCTCATCTGCAAGCATTTGCAATCGCTTCAGGTAAATCCTAGAATCCTAGAATGGTTGAGTTGGAAGGGACTTTAAAGATCATCTAGTTTCAACCCCCCTGCCATGGGCAGGGGCACCTCCCACTAGACCAAGTTGCTCATCAGGTTGCTATCCTGATATAACATCCCATGATACTTGTTTTTACCTTAGATGATGTGGGTAGTGTCTTTAGCCAACAATTCGATTTTATTTTTAACTTCCCCTTTTTTGATCTTAGGTTGGATGAAGGAGCCTTTGAGAGCTACAGGGAAATACTTCGGCAGTATATGGCATTTGTTGCCTGTATGTACCTTTGCTAGTGAGTTGCTGTCATTGCTGGGCTTGACCTGGAACCAGAAGCACAGGGTAGCTTCAGCACACTTAGAGAAGAAGCAGACACTGCAGCCCTTGGTGTAGTATAAGGTGCCGTAACCCTATTTATGAGTGGCCAGGGACATTCATAGTTACTAAAAACACAGGTCTGTATAATTGCCTGCCTACAAGGCCTATCATTTCCAAGCCATACCTCCTCTGGCTGAAAGGAGTAGGAGATTGCATGGAAGACACTTGCTAGTTCATATCTAGTCTATCCTTTGCTGTAAGTAATTCTCAGCTGCTCATGGGCCTGATGTTGCATAGTTTTAAGCAAGGAGACCCTTTACATCTCTTAGGAGAGCCATCCCGCAGCATTGCAGAGCCTACCTCATCCTAGTTAGGTCAGGTTTTCCTTTCCACTTACTTCTCCTCAAACAAAGCAAAAGACACAAAACCTCCTCAGTCCCTCCCCTCCATTCCCCCTCCTTTCCAAATGATCCATGACACAAGGCTTGAAGAGACAGAGCTGCATCGCCTTCTCCTCAAAAACAAGCTTCTAAAACATTTTTCAGCAACCAGAATCTCGTTCAGACTCTCAAAACAAAACGAATACGCTGTCGGGCCAAAAACCAACCCTTTCCAAAAATACCAACCAACATCAGCACCTACAGAAGACCTGCTGGAGCTGGACAGTGAGTTTGTTGCAGCGCACTTACAGGTGGGTGTAGCCTGTTGGGTCTCTTCTTGTTGCTTTTCAGACAGGGATTGTAGAGACCTGCATGATGTTGGGTCTGTTCATACCCCGTGACAGTCCTGCTGTTCCAGTTAAGCATGTTTAGATATCTCCTATGAGAGATACGGAGAAGATCCTGATTTAGCAAAACATTAAAAAGATTATCGGTGGGTGTGCACTAAGTTGATGGGACATTCCAGCTTGTGGCTGTTTGAAGATGGACTTAATCAGGTGTTGATGGCTGTGGTGGAGAGCTGAATCTGACATCCCTGCAGTTTTACTGGGATGGTGGACATGTATAAAGGAGTTTTCTTATGGAGCATCCCATGCAGCTTGAAGGCTGAACAATGCTGGTCAGTGAACTCCACTCCAGCTGAAGCCTTTAGATCCTGGTCTACTCAATTCCATACCATTCAACCCTCTTACCTTCCAAATCAGGCTGCCTTATTCAAACTAACTACCCAGCAGGATCAGATCCAGGCTCCTCAGCCAGGAATCTCTTTGGGGAGTGCTCCAGTTCCAGGCCAAGCCCTAGCCCAACAATTTAACAACACAGACAAAAAGTCCAGGCAGCCTTGAATTCATCAGTAGGGATGTCACCACTGTGCCCAGCAAGGGATGAGATATCCCAGAGTGTCCCTTCCACCCCAGCGGTTCCCCAGGGCCTGTTGTCCCTGCCCCAGTGACCCTGGCAGCGAAAACCAAGGCTGGGGGCCTGTCCCATCAGCTTGGCACTGCATGGGACCCCTCTGCCAGCTCAGCCCCTCAAAGCATGGCTCCTCTCTTCCCTCCCCTGCCTCTCTTCTCCCTTCTCAAACCAGACAGCATTGCAGTTTCTGCAGGCGTGCAAGAAAATTACCTGTGATTTATCACGCAATCAGTGATTTTGTTGGCTTTTTTATTTTCGACATAGAAGCGCGTTATACTGCTCTCCCCTCCTGAAATATAGGGGTAGCAAATCCTCCTGCCTGGGACCGTCTGTCTTTTTAGCACCATAAAAAGCCTGAAAAATGAAAGCAGGGACAAAATCATCGGCTTGTTGCTTCTTTTCTTTTTTTTTTTTTGTTCTCCTCCATCCCTTACAACCAGGAGGTAACTCTTAGCTGTTCTGCAGAGCCGAAAACGTGCATCTTCAGGTTATAATAAACCAGCGCCGCAGTTATGGCTGGAGTCAGCCCCTTCACGTGGAGGGAATGCCTCCGCCTGGGAGCTGCTGCCGACAGGTCCCTCTGGTCCCCGCGACGAGCAAAACCCGAGCACGGTCCCTTTCTTCGCGTGAGAATTAGCTGCTGCTTTTAACGATGATGCTAAAAAGGAAACAGCAAGGTCTCCCCATTCTTCCCGCCTCCCCAGGCCGCTCCCCGTTCTTCCCGGAGAAGCGGGAGGGAATGCTGCTTATTCCTATTAGAAAGCATTAAACTCGGCTCCCTTGTAATGCCGGGAGCTAAGCCCTTAGCAAAGAAATGCTTCTATTTCCCTCGTCAGTGTGTCGCAGGGTAAATTACTTGTGCGTCTGATGGAAAAGAGGGCTCTTGGCAAATTATGTCGTCAGAGAGCGGCTAATAACATGAAATAAGAAGAGCTGAGCTTTGTACATGAAATGCAAAAACACAGAACTGAGGATGAGTTTTCCTCAGTTATTTAAAATGAGTTAATTAAAAAGCAAGCAAACAAACGAGGCTAGGTGGAAAGCGTAGAGTGTGACAGTGTGGCTTGTCAGTGCTCTGGGGTTAGTACTGGTGTGGGGAGAGGGATGCCTGGGGCAGAACATCCCTATCCCCCGTGTCCGGGCAGACATCCCTGCAATGGCCTTGGTTTTGCTCCTGCAGCACTGCCGTTCTCCCGAGCCTGTAAGACGACATTATCCTGACGGACAGACCTTTTTTCTCCTGTTCCCAGATGGAAGTGGTCAGGTTTAGTATCCAGCAGCAGTGACGCTCAGGGGTGGGTGGGTGAGAAGCTGTGGGAATGCCCTGCCTTGGGCTAGGTTACCTCCCTCCCTTGGGGTAACCCGCTGGAGCTGGCTACACAACTTGTGCCACCCTTGCAAGGAAACAAGATGGTTGCCTTGGGGCTGGTTGTCTGAAGGGTGGGGCAGGCTTGGGTCACTTCTCCCCAGACACTGTCCCATGTGTTTTCTTCCAAAGCATGCGTTCTGTGGGGTTTCTACAGGCTCATCTTTCCTTAACTGTTTCTCAGCTACCCATCGGGCAACGTGGCCATTCTCATCACGTTCTCTGAGGAAGCCCTGTTCACCTACTGCATCCTGGAGGACAGCAGATACCCAGGGATCAGGGCTGCCTTTGGGAGCCATGGCCACGGGGTCTGCTTCCACCCTGATGGCCACCTCTGGTAAGTGCAAGCCCAGAGGTGACACCGGATCCCACCTCAGCCCCAGCCCACCCCGGTGGCACTCCAGGGCTTTAAGACACGTTGAAAGCGCCTTCATTTTTTGTTTCAGTTTTATTTTTTACTATGTGAAAAGTGCACGTCTCACATTGTGCACCAAGGTGCAGGCAGCATGGATGGCGTGAGGGCACTTGGGCATCACCCCACCTCAGTTGCCAGTGACATCTGTCCAGAGATCCCGGCATAAGGACTGATTTTGGCCAAGGCTGGCCACACAACCATACAGGTGGTTTGGCTCCCTTATCGTACAGGGAGGAGAGCACATCTGCCTTACCATCTTCTCTTGCAGCCCCGGGAGGCTGGAAAAATGTGGGTTTATTATCTGCACGAGAGGGCAAACCTCAGTAGCTGGAGTCAGTTAGCTTGAGGTCAAGATCGCTTTTGGTTTGCTTCTCATATCCAGTGAGTGTACCTTGCTAAAGAATGACTCAGGCGACCAATTTCCTCCAGTCTAATTTGTAATACAAGGTGACCGATGGCTTACAATCAAAACTGCTGGCGTTCGAGCCATCAAATACTCATTTTTGACACCCCACCCCCAGACTCCTAAGTTTCCCTTCAGAAAGCTGGGAACTGGGGGGAATCAGTAAATCCCACCTCAATTTTACAAGTCGTCCCTGCATTGAGACTAATTAATGGACATCTTAAACGTCTAACTGGCTATTACAAATCATTTTAAACAGCTTTTGCAATAATGCTTCCGTCGGACTCCTGCAGTCCTACCCTTCGCCTGCCGACACGCTGGTCTTTCATCCATCACGCTGCAGACAGGTTTTTACAGCTCGTCACCGAAGCGATTGCTGGCAGCTCTAAACCCCACCGTGGGGCTCTCCTGGCCCCGTTGGACCACACACTCCCCGTCAGCATCAGCCACGAGCCAGCTGCCGGCTTGCCACCAAGCTGGGGTGGGCTGCTATGACCCTCCCATCCCCTCCCGGCAGCCATAAATTAAGGGCAGTGTTAAGTGACCACTCTGATATTTGTAAAAAGAACATGATGAGAGGAGAGCAGAAAACCGACAGCCTGTGGGTAGGTCGCCTGTCCCGCATATGGACCAGCTCAGGCTTGCCTGCGGCTGGCACTGTAGCACATCACAGCTGCAAAGTTAGATTTATTTATTTTTCCTGGCCTTTTTTTGCTGTGTTTTGCTTTTTTTCTCCTGAGCTGCCACAAGAGATAATGCTGGGGGAGGCTGAGCTGCTCTTGCAGCCCAGCGAGAATCAACTTCTTCACCGTTCTATGATTCACACTTAGGCAGGAAAAACTCAACGTAACACACGCTGTGAATAATAAAAACTCTCCACGGGCTACGGCTGCGGGGATGCTCCAGCACCCAGAGCCACCTTCCCAGGCTGCCTGGGGAAGGGGAGTATTGATTCGCATCTGTATGCTGTAAATACGGGCTGTTTCCCCCCCCCACGCTGCATTTCTCTCTCCTCTGCAGTTTGGCAAGGCCATTTCCTGCACCCAGCCACACGCACGACCACACACACACACAGAGCACCAGTTTTTAGCATAAAGGTTGCTAGAGCAAAAGAAATTTCCATGTCCAGGGACTTTCAGAAGATGTAGATGTGCAATAGGAAGAGGAGGAGTCACACACACACAAAGCCTGTGCTCTGCCCAAGGATTTTCTGTCGTTCAAGGGGATTTACTGCCCTCCCGGGGGCCAGCCAATTTCTGTAGTGTGCTTTTACTGTTGGACAAGAACCAGTCCCAGACCTGATGCATCAGGTCCCAGCAAACTCTTGGATGGCAAAAATCATAGAATGGTTAGAGTTGGAAGGGACCTTAAAGATCATTGAGTTCCAACCCCCCTGCCATGGGCAGGGACAC
>JAOXNO010000001.1:179363018-179388498 GCA_028565335.1 Limnodromus scolopaceus | reverse complement strand
CCTGAGTGATGTGCTCTGGGCAATCCTGCTTTGGCGGGGGAGTTGGCCTAGATGATCTCTAGAGGTCCCTTCCAACTCTGTCTAATCCGTGAATTACAGGGGACAAACCACAAACCTCTGGATGAATTCGTTTCTACAACCCAAGGGCCAGAAGAACAGCATGTGGTAATGAGAAACTATGGGTAGATGAGTCTGTGAATAACCAGGCAACAAGACCAGCTGTCAAGTGTAATAATTCTTGCGATTTCTGCCGCCAGCTCCCAAGTTTTCTCTTAGTAAAAGCCTACTAGTTAAAATACGTTCTTCCCTTACAGTTGTGGTTTCTTCCCTCTAACAAAACTGCAAGCAAACACTTAGCCACACAAGACCGTTTGTCAGTAAAGAAAATACAAATTTACTTTTATTATAACCATAAAGAGGCATTACTGTAACAATTAGCTGTACATTCAGCACTCGGGTATACATCTGTGCCAAATAAAGTCAACTCTCTTACTGCTAAAAAAGAACACTTCTCCTCAGCGATGCACTGCCTGTGCTTACAGGGTGTTTAGTGTCTCTGTATTACAGTTATCTTGACAGACAAGCCTCAGGATACAGAATAAAGCTTTACTCTCGGACCAAAATAGGAGGCAACATTTTTATTTAAAAAAATTAAAAACAGCAAAGTTCTAGTCAGATAATATAAAGCATCTTAAATTAATCTTTTGAAAGTATTTACACTATTTGTAAACGTAAATATCTGAAACTGTACAAGTTTAAACAAATACTCATTTAGCAAACAGGCTATATAAACTGATTGCTCATTTAATTTTTCAACCAGCTGTCCCGGAGCTGTCTGGGTACTCTGAGAGAGAGAGAAAGATCCCAAGCACAAGAGTGACTATTGCAACGGTTTCCCCTTCATATCTTTTCTGTACAACGTCTGTATTAAGTCAGTCGATAACTCTGTACAGCGACCATGCAGTCCTTCTGTAAAACTTTATAAAAAACCAAATATACATATATTACAATCCACTGGACATTATTTTACAGCCTGTATTTCTACATAAGTAAAAAAGAAAGGGCAAGTTTTCTTCCTTGTTAGTTCCTTTAGTTAATTTTTAAGGAGTCACGTAAGGTCCTACGAGTACCATTTATGTACCTCAGCACCACTGCTGCAACACCTCTCCTGGTAGCCTTAAATCCTACCATCTTAAGCCTCCAGCCACGTGATTTATAACAGCAAAGTTATTAAACCAAAACACCACCCAGGTGCTCGGGAACGTCTACGTATTTAAAACTACAGAACGGGTTCTATAAACAGGTTAAAAATCTGCCATGCAAGTCACCGCATTTTTCTTTGACTGCGCTGCACAATCAAGACTCACCCACCGAGGCACCCTAAAGCTGCTTGTAGTGTTTCCTTCCATTAATGGCCAAGTGTTTAGCGTTCAGCTTCCCGAAATAACGACCGATAAATGCACATTGAACAGCCCGTATTGTTCGCCAGCTACCAAGCACTTATCCCCCCTTCAGGATGCTGATTTGGCAGGCTTGCACGCTCCATTTCTGGCACCCCCCCACACCCTCATATTAGCACTTACTCCAGCCCACAAAGGCTGCACAAGTCCCAGAACCCACTTTAAACAATAAAACACCACCATCTGATCTTGGGTAAGGCCAAAAGAAACCAACTCTAACCTGGAACTAAGTACCTGAGAATCTCAATTCTAAGCTTTGCAGTAAAGCATCTGAAAACATGCGGTTGCCTCAGAAATTATATTGCACAGTTTTCCATCGCAAATTCCAAGGAATTGAGATTTTTTACACGGAGCATGAAACAGGTCAGATCTCAAAGCTCCCAATCGCAACAGTGTAAGAAAAACAGCACGTCCAGTGTTTCAAAAAATGTTTCACATGAGGGAAGTAAAAGTTTTCCCAACTAAGAACCTCTGAATTATGTTCAAGCACGTGGTGGATTACCAGGATTTGGGGGGGACTTAAAGAAAAATCAGAGCATGCCTGCTTAAGTCAAATTGTCATACCAATGTGCTTATCTCCAAGCCTTGCAAATACCTATTACCACTCCCATTTGATTCCCTGCGCATTATTTCCAGCATGTCTTTGAAAGTGCAGCTTTTCACTGCATACATCAGCTTACTAAAGGAAAGAAAGAAAGGGTTTCACATAGAAAAAAATAATAGGATTTCAACTTTGAAAACATCTGGAAAAGGCAGTCACTGAGCTCCTGTAAGAGTGATCAGCAAAGGGTATTTTGTTTGCTTTCCCCACAATTTCTCAAACCAATGAATAGGAAGACCTTTCACAAATCAATAAAACTGTTTTTTTGGTGTTTTGTTTTTTTTTTTTTTTTTTCCTAGAACACGGTTAAGCAGCCTGGAGAGTTTTGATGCAGACCAGACTGCAGAGTGGGATCCTTCGTTAATTTCAAGCAAATGTCTTCACATTCCCTTCACTGGCTGGCATTCAGCTGAAGCTTATTTCAAGCAGCCTCACTGTTGGGCTACTTGGACATCGATAGAAGTAAATTCACCTGAAACGCAAAAGGAAAACTTATGTTAGAACAGCTGAGTGTCAGAATTGATGTCTTATATGCTAACCTCTAAACAAAAGTCCTAGGAAGCACCTAGAGTCTTAGATGAACCAGAAGGTGGCAGCTGAAAACAACTGGCCAAAATTTCCAGTCAAATGCCCACTCATAGGCGTTTTAAAATGAGATTGTTGACAATGCTGACTAGTCATTTCAGCAGTCACAATCTACCCTGTCAAACTTTTTAAAATTACTTCAGGCATTGTCAGGGTATTTCAAAAAAACCTCTGTTCACTGGCAAAAAAAGTTAACATTCATCTTAGATATATGAAACGCATTTGGGATCCTTTGCAGTACTTGCTTCTTCCCACAGATTACAATATTGTTTCCCACACACTTCAGTTTGTAGGAGAAGTGATCCTGTGGTTTAACAGATAAACAACTAAAAAGAAATCTCCTTCAGGATAACCCCACCTCCTTCCAGCACACCACTTCCACTCTTTGCTCCAGGAGAGTTATCACACATCCCTGTGGCCACATTCACTCAGGCCATGTCCTTTAATCCAAAAACTAGATTATCTGTTTAAATATTGGCATCCTGGGATAATCATGATTCTATCCACATTCCCTGGACCACTAAGGTCAAAGCAAGATTTTTAAAAACCTACTTGGTTTCTGTCAGAGCATCCTAATACAGAGAATTCTTAACCCCAATCATCTCCAAGAGTAAAGACCTTATTATGTAGGGTTACGTTTCCATAAACATCTGCACATTTTCCCAATGCAATTTATTTCAAATGAACCCTTGTAATTCTTTCTCATGCTTCCTAAATGTAAAAGTTGCTTCTTTTTCTATTTGTCAAAAGCAAGACTGCCTTTACACACACTGCCTTTTTTTAAAGCAAGTTCACTAGCTTTGATATCACTCTGAAGAGACAACATCCAGAAATGGCAAGACTCTGCCGTGATGTTGTGCAACTCAAACCCCAGCAACACAATTGCCACCTTCGGTTTAAAAACTCTATTGGATATCCATTAAAAAAAAAAAAATCAAACCAAACCCCCTTCCAGCTGGGAGCCTAGAGTTCAGATAAAGCCCCGAGTTTAATCATCTGGGATCAAGGGGAATAATAAATAAGTAAGGATTCTGAACAGTGAAAACACTAACAATGAAAAACTGATGTTTAAAAAAAAAGCTAGATACATGAAAGAGCAACTGATAAAACAGGGAGGTTCGATATATACCTGTTCCATTGAAGGACAAGCTATTATCTGGAGATCTTCATTACTAAATTCTTCCTTTAACAACGCATGGAGTTTCTGGAACATTTGCTGAATGTTATTCTTTTAAAGGAAAGAAGAAAAAACTCAATATTAAAAAACACAACACGCACCTCAAACATGAAACAGAATAAGCCCAACGTATAGATGGAACAGCTACTGAAGTGACCAGACAGAGAGAAGTGGTCAAGCTTTAAGAGCTTTTATTTTAAAAACAATCCCCAAAACAGCCACAAGGAATCCACATTGGCTGTGAGATAAAAACTTCAGCTAAGATGTGCTACACCGTAACACTAGAGTCCTACAGACTCAACCTGGAAGCTTAAAACTCAAGCTTGGCTCTTTCTGGTGGGTTTCCACCGGGTGTCCCATTGAATTCTCTCTGCCTCCAGTGTTTCTGTCCATGTGTAATGGACCAAGCTGTACTGGTTTTGGCTGGGACAGAGTTAATTTTCTTTGTAGTAGCTTTTACGGTGCCAAGTAGAAGACATGCAGACTGCACAGAACCAGTTGTGTCCCTGTAACGTGTATGTGTTGTGTTGTGTAGGCTGAGTACAATGGAGAGCAGGAGAGCTTTTTGTTTTAAAAAAAAAAGTAACAATTATAGAACATATTATTAGATCATTATTTTTTTTTTTCATTTCCTATGTCTTTTCAACAGGCTTCTCAGATCAGGGACACCACAGTGACTCTAACAGTCTGTTCACTATTACACATGCATGGTATCTGTCACATGTTTACTGGCTGGACTGAGAATAACTCTACAGATACATGTATAACTATATACACTTATAAATACTTTTATATAGATATACTATACATATAACCATACACACACAGAAGCATAAGGCAAATGATCCCACAAGATGTGCTTAAAGTCTTTATCTAAAAGAAGGCCCAACACCTACTGGAAAACATGCTGAAGTACATCTAGCAATACTCACCCTAACTGGCTTAAACAAAATTAATTCTGTATCTTTATTGGACAAGTATAACGACATGCTCCGTAACGTCAATGGCAGCTTTGTTTTTATTGTCTTGTAAGTGGAAGAAACTAGATCGTTGATCTTCGCTAAAAATAAAAGAAAATATGCTTAATAGGCTGAAATGGCATTCTGCTAGTTGACATCTACACTCCACAATGTCACCTTCACTTCACTGGGGTGGATCATAACCACAAGGTTGATTGAAAGGAAAGGGGGTGACCGGGCTGTGCAGCTTCAACCCATCATACAACCACAACATGCCATAAAGACTTTTCTTTTAGAACCTGCTCAAGACATCAGGCCCTCTTTTTCTGAAAAAAATGCATCCAACCCGTTTCTGTGACCACATCCTCCTGAGGCTCCTGAAGTCACAACCTTCCAACAGAAACAAACTTCTACATGTGCCTTCCCCTAGAAAACTTGTTGGAAAAGAAACTGCTGGGAAATAAACAGTGTTAGTAAAGCTTAATTCTTTACATAAATTCTCCTTACTGACCACAGGCTATGTCTGTGAGAAGAGAGGCTGCACAGCCATCTGGATTTTGAATCAACCAGACAGGAATCCTCTCAGAGACAAGACCTTCTTCATTTATTGCTAGGTATTTTAATGGTTTTACAAGCTCTTTACTTAAAGGGCAGGAGAAAAATCCATTCATAGTTTTAAATTACTGAAGTTAAAATACTATGTTATTGTTTTCCCCTCAATTTCTACCATATCTACATTTTCTACCTACTCCTGCTTTCCAAACAAATGACTCCAAGAAACAGCAGAAGCTCTGCTTAGATGTGCCTCTACACACATAACTATCTCCAAACAAACATTAAAAATACTCCTGAAGAAGCAGGAGATGTTAAGTAGAAGCTCAAGTTAGCCCTTGAGAGCATCTGACCTATGGAGCAGCACTGAATTATGAATGAACGTGGCTGGGTTTGCATTTTAAGAACATGATGCAACAGAAGGTTCCAATGTATGAATTGGAATTAATCAAATTTCCTCAGTGTCACCCAAAAGCACAACTTTGTAATGTGAAAAGCAAAACAACCCAGGAACATCTAAACTACTCCCAATGTTCCTACGAAGCAATCACATTTGAATACTTAAGAGGGAAACAAAGCTGGATTACATTTTTGCATAGTGACAGGAAAGCTGAAAAGGAAGTAGGTACCAAATGTACAGACAACAAAAGCTTCAATGCAGACTCATTTTCTCCTACAAAAGCAAAAGCTTTATCTTAATGTAATCAAATAATTCCTTAAGCACATTTGTATGCAGTGGCGTAAATGCTCTTTTCATGCAAAAACAGTCACAGCTTGAGAAACAGTCAAATCATTCATCTACTGCGCCAATTAAATATATATTCTGAAGGTTGGCAGGTTTTGATTTAGAGGTATCTTAAGATATTTAACCTAGCACACAGGTGAAAATGGAAGCCAGGATTTTCAAGAAAAAGGTAAACAGTTCTTGGGCACTTAAAATTTTTCCAGATCAATCAGTCTCACAGTCCAAACTTACCAGGCCAGCTTTTCAGATCACTGTTTTAAAAGTCAAGCACGGAGAGAAATGACATTCTGAAATACTCAAGCCCCATGTAATGCAGCTTCTACTGCTCTACCAAAAACTGTGAATGGAAGGGGTCTTTTGCTCAATACAGCAAATGGGTCTTTTGCTCCATTTGATGAGAAGTTTACAGAAGTCTCAAAGTAGTACATGATCATGGCTTCATTAGCCTACAAGCACCTCAGAGGTGCTTGTGCTTTATATTCATAACATGAATATAAAACAAAGGAAATACCTGGTTGTGCCCAAGGTTGCTGTGAAAGGCTGTAATTGGGACCTCCTTGAGTGGCCATGGTTTTTAAAGCAGCTACCTAAAACAAGTACAATCAACAAAATGATATTTCTTTCAGTTGAATTAACAACAAAGTGACTAAGTAACAATTGCACAAGTCTCTTAGATACTGCAGTGTACGGAATCTCCCCTACTCTCTCTCTCCTGTATGCACTGATTTAACAACACACAAGTGAAGCAGCCTGACAGAAACACGGTTCAAAATTAGAGTCGTGATCACTTCTTGAAAGTAAAATTCAAAATGGGATTACGTTTACAAAGACCCTTAGGCACCTAAGGATACACAGAAACCTCAGAGATATATACTTAAGCAGGTTAGTCAAACTCTCCGAATTCCCGGTGAGTCACTGGGGTCACTTGGACCTTCTATCATCTCATGGTGTACCCATCCATATTTTAGGCTTGCCACTGGCCCCTCATCCCAGCATGACAAGCATCAGTACATGTAATACTGTAATCTCCTAAATTCTCAAAAGCCACTGGCATATTCGCAATATCTGTGCAATGCTGTAGCCTCAGTTTCTCAGACGTCATGCTGTAAAACCACTTATTTTCAGTACACAAGGATCCACATCACACATTTCATTTACCAGAAGTGGTGGATCTTGTTATGTGGTCTTCTCAAGGTGCCTAGAAATTCTGAGCTCTAGAGCAGGTTCTAGAAAGAAGTGTACTGTAACATGACACCTTTTTTGTTCCTATCCCTTAGGATGCCTAATCTTTCCGACCAACTTTTATCAGGAATTTGTCACTTGGAAAGAAAGTCCTGCTCAGCCAGCACCTAACTGGTGTAAAATATGCTGAGAACAGAAACTTCTAACACATTTCAGTCATACTCTAAGACCTCCCTCAAGAACACGCATGCCCAAAGATTGGTTTTGAAGGTTTACAAATTCAGTCAAGGTAGGAGTTTTCCTACAAACAGAAAAGCTCCTGCCAGCTGTCACAGACCTGTTTCAACTCAATGAAATGTTAAAGCTTCTTGATTGAAGAGCATAAATAAGGGTTGCTTTTAAAAAAAAACCCATCATGTTCCCTGAATCCATTAATCTCAAAAACGCCTAGAAAGTTGTTTTTGGAACTTAAGGGGAACCGCAACCTTATAATAGGAAACGCCATCATCTTCAGCTAATCAGACAGAACTAGCAACTTCTCCTACACCCAATTTAAATACTAATTCCCTTGTCCTACCAATATTTCGGTTAGGTTAACGAACATACAACACGTCTGTACCTTTGTCATGAACTCCTCCAGCTGTTCTATAAACTGTTTGGTTTGCTGCTGAATAAACTGCTCACAAGCCGATTTCAGATGACGATCTACATCTTTCTTAGAGTCGATATAATGTTCTCTGATTTCTGGAGTACCCTTGAAGAGAAGACAACAAATCTCTCCTTTTTATTCACCAGAGATCACCAACCGCTTAAATGACCAAATTTTTCTTAATGCAATAAGAATCCATATTACCTCCAGTAAGAACTGTATCAAGGCGTTGTTGCTGTTTAGTCTAAAAAATCTTGAAACTGTCTTAGGGTTCAGGATTTTAAATGCTGCATCTGTGAATCAGAAAGTCACTCATGCTGTAAGTCAATGGCATTCAGCTCCAGGAATTAAAAACTTGAATCACTCATTTACTCATGAAAACAGCCTGGAATGATTAGGAATATAACATTAATGATTCCACTACAGCTAAGTGTGGATGCACAAGTGCACGTGCACGGAAGCACAAAGTGTGATCCATTCTTTTTCAGTTGCACCTATGGCAAACCTGAATCTAAGAGTTGCATGGTCTAAACGGATAAATACATTACACCAACCTAACGAATGACTGATACCAGCTGCATGCTATCAGCACACAAATTGTAACTATATCTTTTGTAACTATATCTACAAATTAAAGACTTTTACATAAGCTATGTAATTAAGCAGTTAAAGAACAATATGCAGAATTTGGCCCATGTTGCCTGGGAAAAACAAGTGCAGTTGCATGAAATAACTTACAACTGTCACTCTTTTCCTCTGTGCTTAATTACTTCAGTTAGGACTAAACAACAAGACATCAAGGTTGATATACAATCATGTTTATGGTCTCTGCAGAAGTCCCAAGTAGTTGTAAAAATGCCTGCAATTAACACACCATACTGAAATTATTCCTATAGCATTATGGAGATGTTGTCAACCTAAAATCACACTCGGGGAAAAGAAAATTATCAACATGGTTTCAGTCTGGCTTGTTGTCCCAATGTCATTCATTTATCACCCTATATATCCATCTACTTATTTTTTTTTAATTTCAAAAGTAGTTCTGATTCCAAAAAAAGAAGCCTAAGTTCCTGATTAGAAGCCTATGAGCTAGTCAGTGTGAAAGTCACTTCTCCCCACTGTGTACTTCAGTTACAAGAACGCTCTGCTCCATACCGCTTCAAAGAAAATTGTGTGGAATCGTGACTTTTACATTAAGCAGTGTCCCTTTGTCTCTAAATCCCAAATTAAATATTAAATCTATGTGCAGACAGCTTGGCTAGAACACAGTAAAACTCCTATTAGCCATGTTATTTTTCTTCTACAACTCAATCCAAATATAAAAGCCCTACTGGCCTATGCCACACTACATTAAGAATTGAACAGAATGTACATCTTTTCAACACCAACACCCAATATAAAAAAAAAAAAGTGTTTTCCATTACTTACCACTACCATCTGCAAAGCACTGGCTGGCACAAAAATTTATTCAATTAAATAAAGATGGAGAACAAAGTTGTGTGTCAGCCAGGACAAGACACCAAAAGGATGTATTTGCCCTTTAACCTCCAGTCAACTAGAAACTACTCAACAGGGAGGAGGTTTCATTGATGTTCAAATGCAACAGGTTAAATGGTTAGTTGCTTGCTTCAGAGTGAAAACAGCAGAATATTAGATAGCAGGAAAAAGAAGTTATTTCTCCAGCTTTCCCTTCCGGAATGGAAGAAGAGAAACTTGACATGCTTCCAAATAGATTTCTCATTATCTTTAAAAACTTGACACGTACATGTCTGTTCACTTTTGCATTGAGAGGGTTTTTTTTCTGCATTTTACAAAGGAACCATAGTACAATTTTAAGAACCATGACCATGGCCACTATTCTCTATATTCCCTTCCTACAACAGACATGGTCGCTACACAAAACTGTTCAGCAATATTGCTTATTGAACTTGCAACAGAAGAAATCCTTTCCTAAAGCAAAACCTCACAAAAAGTTCTAGGAAATCTTAATTTGTTCTAGGCAAGTCAACTATGTATTTTTAAATTCACCTGCTAAACAGCAGTAACAAAAGATATTCCTTTAAAGAGTCAGAAAAGGGGAAAAACAGCTCCATGCAACAGAAATGTAGATTCCTTCGCTGTTCTTAAAAAAGACTGGATAAATAAGTTAGGTCAGCAGCAAAAAGCAGTCAAATGCATTTCATACAAAGATAAAGAATGTGTTAGATACATCTTTAATTACCCTTATAAGAAAATGGTTTGGGTTTATTTCAGAGAAGACAAGAACAAAGCAAGAGATTAGAACAAGCGCACAGGTCATTGCAAATGAACATAAAATAAACCCAGAACTTTTGCTGGCACATTAAGGGAGGACAATCCCATCCCATTCTGTAGCCAGCAACTGTTTAGTACCTCTAGTTTTCTTAAGGTCCAGGGAAATTTCCTTAATGGTGAAATCAGTGTGGAAAGGAGCAATTTGTTCACGAAGAATCAAAAGGTGCTTTATTAAGAAAAGCTGTCCATCAACCTGGGTCTACAGCATAAGAGAAAGAACATGCGTCACACGTAAAAAAACCCAACAACCAACAATTAAATGAAGAGCAAAGTTTCAACACCTCCACTTTTAATAGTTACTTCCTGTAGTAAAATTATTAGCATTAATTTTGTTAACAAGCTTTTTCCCATTAGTCTCTACTGCCATTAACTACACCCCGGAATCAACAAATCCCATTTTTGTGTTTCTAACACATTGCTCTGCAGAAGCAGGCTTTATTCACACTTCTTAGTTAGAAGAATTAGATTACACAGCTATATTACTGAATGTCCACATTAGGTACAGGTATCCCATTATTGGAAATGTACAAACTTATTCTTCATAAAAGCCAGGAATTATTTCACTTAATTCATATAACTTATAGTTAAAAAACATGAGGTTCTAAAAATTTTTAATCATTATGATGATTAAAAAAAGGCAAAGACAGATAATCAAGGTTATTGTAACAACATTAACTGCTATTGTGCAAAGGTCTTACAAGGCATTTTTCTCATGTCATTAAACACAAAGCTTAGTTAATTTCTAAACAGTATAGCAAAGATACAAAGAATAAAACAAGGCCAAGTTCACACCACTGAGACAATCAGTTTTGCACTGCTTGTTATTTTAGCTGTGTGCTTTATACTGCGTGCTGCTTTTAATCTTTGAAGTTCATGGCTCATTGAGGTAAATAGAGGAGGGACTCAAGAATTCAAATTTGCTTTTGCAAGCTGGAACTTTCCTTGATATAATGTTAAATAAAACAGTAAAGAAGAAATTGTATTTAAATCTGCAGTTTTAACAAATAATAAAGTTTACGAAAAATAAGTGGTGGAAGTTTCTTGAGTTATTTTTTTTAATTCTTACGTGCATGATTTCACCAGATAATGTTAAATTAACACGCATCAAGAACAAAGCGGTACAGATTCCAGTCCTGGGCCAACCTATCCAGGGCCTGCTGCTGGATTGGTTTTGTTCTCTGCAATACTTCAATGCTGACCCAATATAGTGCTGGAATGGATAATTAACTGTAGAACTCTGAATCATTTACATATGAAATAGTTACATGCTCAAACTAGAAGGAAAAGCGGTCCGAATTTCTTTTAAAGATACTATTGTTTAACAGATATTCTTCAAAGGACACTCAAAAGAAATACTTCAAAACAGTTCTTCATTTCCCATAGCAACTAGAACTTTCTTCATCACTCAATGTTTACTTTTTCTACAAACCCAACAATTTTAGCCTACTAAGACTTTCCTTTTACTTTTTTTTTTAAATTCACATCCTAACTGTTAGAAATTAGAAAATTCCTACACCATTTGTATTAAAGGAAGTGTGACGGGACACTTAAGGTTAAAATGACTTGATGAAACTGCAAGGAATTCTGAGCAACACATCAGATCCAAACTTTTGATTATAGACAGTTCTGAGCAGAGAATATTTAACAAATCTTCCCACTGAATTTAACACTTGGGCAGATTTTTGAAAATTCAAAGAATGGAGGCAGAGAAAAAGAGAAAAGAGTTACAGACAATGAAAACAAGTACAGGGAACAGAAACTTAGCAGAATTTTTCTTTAGGTATCACTTGATTGAATCCATATGAGTTAGAGCAGCCTGTAAACACAATTGCTATAATTTGTATTGCACCTTTCCAGACAGGCCAGCATGTGAATCATTATCCGTGCTTTACGATACATTAACCATAACTAAAAGCTGGCAAATCCATCCGGTCTCTGGGGGCAGAGAAACATGCTTTCACTGAGATTTCAATAGAATTCTGAACAACTGCTTCACAGCCTTAGATATACATAGGAGGGAAGGGGGGAAAAAAAAAAAAATCCTACCCAAAGCACAGATTCTGACCTTGTTTTTGCTGATAGAATCAGCAGCTCCCAGCAGCGAGTGGATGCAGGCAGATAAGGCCTCTTGCGATAATCCCTGAAACACTGCCCTCTGCAGGGACGAGGAAATAAAACAAACAGAAAAAAAGGTGTTAGCAAAGCTTAAGCAGGATTTAAGAGTTGTGGCTTGTGAAGGATGTGCTTACCAGCACATAAAACTCTGCATTAGTGAGCTACAAACACGTCGTGTAAGTTCAGTAAGACAGGATGAAGCATTTGCATATAAAAGCTACAGCAGTTAGTTAGACCGGAGGCAGGATGATTATCCCCTGTTCACCCTCCAGCTCCGAACCTGCACCCAGGCAGTGACACGGTCAGTGACACCTAATGGCATGAACGACGCTTACCGGGTAACCTGACCAGACCCTTCACGTGTCAGGGTAACTATCTGTGTGTGCAGTTTATGCTGGCAACAGGCGTGAGATCATTCGAGCGAGCCTAACCTCAAGCAAACTCAAGCGGCCTCACGTTTGCGCCAGGTTAGTAAACAAACATGACAGCTGCCATGGGGTAACTCGGGTGACACGGAGTAACTCATTAAGCCGCAGCAATTAGATCATACGGCTGAGCTGGCCACAGGAAGACAGCTCGCCTCCACCAGCGCTCCAACAAGGTAGTAGGTGATAGCCCTGACTGCCCCAAGGCTCACCAGTGACACTTCATTCATGTCTTCTCCTATCTACAGGGTGCCAGTGAGGCACACCAGCCCTGCTACTTGGGTCACCATCCCTGGAGGTATTTAAAATATGTGTAGGTGTAGCGCTGAGGGACATGGTTTAGCGGTAACTCGGCAGTGCTAGGTAAACAGTTGTACTTGATGATCTTCAAGGTCCCTTCTAACCAAAACAATTCTATGATGCTATGCTAGAATATCTCAGGGAAAAAATAAATAAATCACTGTGCAGATACACTATAAATGAGCCTTGCAAACAACCTTGCAACAACAACCTCATCCAAAGGTCTAGCTGAAAACAAGGGCAAATACTCATTTATCTTTAATGAGATTGACATATTAAGCAATAAAGTATTAATATTTTCCAGCTTCTTTTTAAGCAAATAGCATCTTGGTAGCAGTTTCACATAACACCTATATTTATTTTGAATTGCATTAAATGTATCTAATAAAGATACAACACATACAGAAAAGGAAAAATGTTTCTCAGAGGCTTATTAGTCTTCTATGCTATTAGGTGACAGGCATAAATCAGATTCTAAAGGGCAAGTCTCAAAATATTTGTGAAGTAAACACCACTTTTGTTTCTATTAGGCATGAAGATTTGCGCTGTCTTAAGCTTTGGAAACATCTCCTACATTTTGGAAGGTGAAAAGATGTGCCACAAAAAATTTCCAAGAACATTTCCAAAACGTAGTAGTAGTCGTTTTCAAGACCATAAACATCACCTTGCCTGACGTCCTGCAAACCACATAGCAAGAAACACATTCACCCAGTAATTTCTGCAAGACGGTTCTCTATAACTGACCCAGAACTTTCTATTCTATCTTGTCCTATTCACTCCTCAACTTTGGTGCGATAAGTATCTTGGGCATCACACACTGAAGTATTTCTGTAACAGCAGCAGCAATAGATGTACAAACCAGAACCTTTCCAATTCTACAAATACAAAATTGTCTTGGAAACAATGACCTAAATTTGCCAGTTCACTTGTTTTACATAAAGATAGCATCAAAAAAGACTAAGAGATAACAGAGGCCAGTAATTGCCCATCCCTAATTTACATCAAAATATTTAGCCATGGTGCTACATGCTTCATAACTTCACTTAAAAAAATTAGATAAAGAAATTTTTGCATACGTCTATACATCTGTACAGCTTGGAGAGACACACTAGAGTCCTTCTGACAGTAGGATACCACATTCCATGCAGATCTGCTGGTGAAATGGTCGTCTGGTGCCTGGGATTGAGGGATTCTGCTGAACCTGTTTAAAAGTAAAATACACACATGAAAAACTTGCCCATCTGTCCTTTCAACCGAAGGAGACTGCGATATCGACTGCACTTTATACTGCCTTCACAGTAGTAAGACATATTTTATTGCACCCAAACAGGTTAGGTTTTTTTTCCTTTCTAAGCAGGTCAGTACTAGATTTCTGATGGGCAGAGAGAACGTGTCTGTAAAAGACATGAATTTGCTTTCAGGGATGGCCCAGCTCAACATCTTTTTAGTAAAAGGTTTCTTAGTTTTACAGGCACATCACACCCCTCTACTTAGCTCAACAGCTGAAATGATCAAACAACTAAGGGGGGGAAAAAAAGCAGAGGAGAAAAAAGAAAATAATCCAAACAGTTAGTGATCATGGAACTACAGGAGATGCTCAGAAACAAAAAGAAAAAAACAACAAACATTCCATCAATTTTACTCCTTCATGCTTTCCCTTCTGCTGGGGATAATCCTACATGGATTAAACAGCTGCAGAAAGTGCAGGGTTTAAACATCATGTTAATAACTGCAAAAATAATGGCAAAACCAACTTTGTAATGAGGCTGTAAACACAAAAAAGTGCTCCTCCTGGGAAATCTTTATAATAATGCTGTATGCTCAAAACGGATTTTCACAAAACCTGACAAACAGAAGCCTTGTATTTTCATTTTGTCCTTAAATCCTGGGAAACAGCTGAGTCAATAGCATCAGCTCTATTCCAATTAGCAACCCTTCAAAAAAGTAAAATTTTAAGTTTTACCTAATAATGGAATAAGCATTTGTGAAGCGTTTATGTGACCAGCACTGGAATAAATAAATAAAAATAATTCAGCAATTATCTATCTATTTTTTGCTACAAGAAATTTATTGCCACAGTAATTAGAAAGCAAGACCTTAGTTGTTGGTTTGAGATGCCTATGCTATTTGTTAGTCACTTCAGCTACTCCTGCAGGCACTGAAATGGGAGAGAGGCACCTTTGAAGGGCAAATCATCCCAATTATCTCAGACACTTATATTCAAATTACACCACATAGGTTCCTTCCGTCTCCTGAATGCAAGTGGGCTCTAAAGGACTTGCGAATGCCACACACCTGGCTTGAAGCAAGATGAACTCCACTCCACCAGAAAGAACCTTGCAGGCCTTGCAAGCCAAAAAGCAAGAAACTACCAGGTAATCAAAAGGAGTATGAGAAACGACTGACAAAGAGCTGAGAAAGGTGCTGCTGGGAAAAACAGCACTGTACCATTCTGAACAATGAGAAAATAAAGGGACAAACTCTTAATGGATCTTGGAGAAAAATTTAAAGGGTTGTTACACTCAAAAAGAGCCACATTTCATGGAATTTGCTTCCAGTTCACTGTAATTTACAGGCATATGGGTCACATATTTAATAAGTGAAGGACTATATTCTGAACAGCTAAAATTACTAACTGGTTTCAGTAAGTGGAAATACTTCAAAGTGTCACCTTCCCATGTAAAGGCACACACACAGACATTCCTAGATGCTCAAAGCATTTATTTAAGAGACATGCCTGACGCACCAAACCACCCTTCTCATCTCATCTCAGCACAGCTAACAAACAGAAGCATCCTTAAGTACACATCGTGGATGGTAGGGCTGCTTTGCAGTAGAGAATACAGAAGCTTAATTTTATACAAAGTACAATAGATGCTGTCAGCTGCAAAAGCAGTTGCTTCACAGAATGGACTGCACTGGAAGCACAAAGAAATGCAACCAAAAGAAAAAGATTAAGTTGTTCCTCATTAAAAAAAAAAAAAAGTTATTAAGAACCCTGAGACAAAGTTCACATCTCAAAATCTCTTACAAATTCCTCTAGGAACATAAGCCTTTAAGATACATGCAAGTTTCTCCCTGTTGGTTCAAGCTAATGCTCGTTCTCTGTGAGCTTTATGCATTGATTTGACAACAGAAGATATATTTCATACCGGATTTAACTAAGCTGCAGGACTCAGGATCTTCTAGCCGGACATCTGAAAATGAAGCTTCAGATGGTAGCTTCTTCTGTTCCTCTTTTAAACTTTGTGCAATTTGCTGCAGAGAAAGATATACCACAAACTTTATACTTTTTTTCCTCCTTAATTTAAGCAGCATTACACTGCTTTGATTACAATAGATAAAAGCATACTCAATTGCAGGAGTCAGCTACAGTGAGCTCCACAGAGTTTCAAAGACAGGTGTTTCCAAAACAGTAGCAGAAACATTTCAATATCAATTTAAGTTTCACAAGTATTACACAGAACTGTGTAAAGCACTGTTCCTTCCATTTTGCCTGTGTTTTTACTGATCTCTAAATAACAAGCAGTGAAGCCACCTGGAAAGAGAAGCTCAAAATAGGAGAACCCAATTCAACACTGACTTGGATTTCACACAGATAACTTCTGTGATGGCTTTATTCTTATCAATGACATGTGCAGATGGCCCGAAAGTACTCTCTACTTTATTCCCTGCAGGAGTTCAACAAAAAGCCTTCCCCTAACAGTACTCAACACTTACACTTTTCAACCCTGTTCACTACTTGGTCTGCTTCAAAGCAACAAGAGGCTGCAAGAATGGGCAAAGAACTGCATTAATGTTTGAGCAGAACAGCACAAGAAATATTTCTGCACTGTGCTTTTAACATTTTAATAATTCATTCAGAAGGTCTCTCTAAATAGCAAGGTTTTGAGGTTTAAAAGCAACCAAAGAGCAAAATGAATCTCAAACCAGGCAAAAACTGGAGTCTTATGAGGACATAGGAAGAGCAGTGTAATTTTCCAATTTAGAATGAACTGGAAAACTTTCTTCTTCTTCCTAACTGAATGGCCATAGGACCCAGTTAGAAAATAAGGCCTTCTGTAGACTAACTACCTGCATTGCTTGACTATAGAAGTTACACCTAACGTTAAAAAGTTCTCACAATCGCTTTATTATCCAGTCCTATTTACACAATTTTAGCAAAAAAAACCCTAAACCAACCAAACAAACCCGCACTCCTAACACTTTTACTGGTAAAACTTCTGATCATGAGTTATTCTGAATAGATGGATTTCAGTTAGCTACATTTTGCATGCTGGGCTTCTCAATTACTATTTTTGCTTTTTTTTTCCAAAAGCTTATTAGTCCTTAAACTTTCACTGTAAGGGGCAGGTATTCTACAACCTCACTAGCTTCAGGATTTGTAAATGCCTTCCTAAAAACCTATGAATGTCCTTTATAATCACCAAAGCATAAACTGTAACATCATAAAAGCTTTACATATGTATAAAAATAAGACTATAGCAACGTAAGTTCAGTACTAAGAAGTTTCTCACAGTTTTTCTGTTTACAGGCAAGAATTGAACATTATAAGGTACAGTTACATGATGCCAATCTCTTCCACAGAAGCCACACAGCTTCATCATTTTATATAAGTAATGCTCTGAATCTAAAGTAAAAGAACAGTTTCTCTACCAACTGGTCAGCTGCAAATAAGTCCTACAATTTTCTAAGCACCACCAGCTACTCTGGTAGATAGAAGGAAAGCAGAGCACAGCAATAAAATATGCATCTTGCCAGTTCACATCAGAATTGCTGTTCTTAGTCAACTCAATCCTTTGACAGCTTGGGCCTCTCATTATAAAGTGAATGGCAACAGTTACTTTGGGGGGGATCTTTATTACGCTTAATCCTCTCCATGCAATGCTACCTCTCAGTTGCATGGCAAATGTAGTTTGCTCTAGTTAAAAACTAATTTATAGTCTTTCATCAAACACTTTTATTTATGCGAGTAGTTTCATTCTGAAATCTTTCATAAATATAGTATTAACCTTTTGAAGTAAGTAAAGTTAGTTTGATTAGGGCTACAAAGACGATTAGGGGCCTAGAACTTTCCTCTTATGAGGAAAAGCTGAGGGACTTGGGTTTTTTTAGTCTGGAGAAGAGAAGACTGAAGGGGGATCTGATCAATGCCTACAAATATCTAAAGCACAGGTGTCAAGAGGATGGGACCAGTCTTTTTTCAGCGTGCCCAGTGACAGGACAAGAGGAAATGGGCACAAACTTGAATATAAGAAATTCCATCTAAAGATGAGGAGGAACTTCTTTACTTTGAGGGTGGCAGAGCACTGGAACAGGCTGCCCAGAGAGGTGGTGGAGTCTCCATCTCTGGAGACATTCAAAACCCACCTGGACACCTTCCTGTGCGACCTGCTCTATGTGATCTGCTCTGGCAGGGGGGTTGGACTAGATGATCTCCAGAGGTCCCTTCCAACCCCCTATCATTCTGTGATTCCTTTCAACAGGAACATAGATTCAAATGGCTTGGAATGACTACAAAAAATGGCTCATTCTGTCAAGAACTTGACAAAGGTGACTCAAAACTATTGCTGATATGTTAAATTATCTAAAGGTACAAGCAATTCTGACCTCACATCATCTGAGCAGAGAATACACGCATCCGTACCAAACACCAGTTTTGGTGTTAGTTTTTGTTTTCAGTAATTCTGAAAACAAACCTGCAGCTAACTGTGCCTGTCTAAAGCTCTTCAACTCCAGCTTAACTAGAAAATACACTGGGTGATACCTACTACTTATGAAAGCAAAGAAAAATTTACTGTTATGAGAGAAAACTTAGAAGCTTCAAGTTCAGCTAAAATCGCTAACTGTGAGAACTGCCAGTTTTATGGAGTTTGACATAAAGTCTTCTCTGCCATCTTGTTTAGGGCCATAATTTAATCAGTAGGTGCCAATTCGATAGTCCCAGTAATACTAAATACACCTAAGAACTGGAAAACCCCATCTGGAAAGCACTATACTGCACAACTGTATATACCGCATTTAAACAGAACCCAAATCAAGGACAATAGAAAAGCTGGTGCCGTACCTCCATCATTTCCAACTTGTCAGGATACGCAAGGTCGCCTGGAGCAGGCTTGTAGCCTGTGATATCAGTCTGAATGTAAATATGCGTCCTATAGACAAGACGCTCTTGTACATCTTCTAACATCTGCTTGACACCAGCTGCAAATGCACCCAGTTGTTCAGCTGACAAAGGTAAAAAAAAAAGTGTTAATTTAATGACAAAACAAGCTTACAGACACAAAACTTTAAAGTACCACATATAGAACTGTCACAAAACTGACCTGCTGCAGATGAAGTCAGATTATTTTTGGAATGGCAGCATGCAGACAAATCTATGACAGACAAGGAACTACTGGACTCCATATTGCAGTTGTTTCAGCTCCCTAAATTTTCATTACATTGTGGAAACGCAATCTCACACTGATAAATTATGACTATGTTAGAATGACACATTCTAACTATTTGAGACCTGGATACATTGAGTGGCATTTCTTCCTGGACACCAAACCAACATGCTTTGGTTCTATCACAGCCAAGGCATGCAGTGGGACTGTCGGGAGTTGACAAGGTAATTCATCTACCTGCCTACCAGAAGATGATCCAAAGCAGCTCACGTCCAACCTAAGAACTATTGTATCAGCCTGAGTTTAAGCAGTAGAAAGTCACTTCTTAAGATCAGCCGAAAGATTTTGTGAGCAATTTTTTCCTCATTCCCAACAGTGTTACAGTTTTTTTGCCTATGCAATTTAATAATTTTAACAGTTAAGATGACAGTAAAAAACAACCAGGTTCCATCTACGAATTACCATTGTTCTGTACGTGATCTTCAAGCATCTCATTTTTGAGAATCCCGCAGAGTTCAGAAAGTGTCTCTAAGTGAATGACGTGGATGATCATTGGCCTCAGGACGTCATACAATGAAAGACACAACTTCTCCAAGAGTTCACTACGAAGGAAAAATAAAACAAAGCAAAACACCTTCAGGATCCCATAATACCAAACAAAATTTTATCACAAACACTGATTATTTATGGCAAAGATTTTTATGAGGAGGGTGAGAAAGCAATGCAGCATGGTATCGCAGAAGACTTAAGAAAAGACTGTTTAAATCGTGAATCCCTGATTTCCTACAAAGTCTAAGAGATGTAGGATGACGATGGATTAAAACGGTGGTACAATTTGAATTCATTTTAAAATTAAAAATAACATAAATAATTAAATAACCCCAACAAATAGCTCAATCTGTCACAAAAGGAAAATATTGCCACCTGGTTTACCTGGCTTCTGTGCATTAAACGCTCCTGCTGAGGTCAGAAACATACCCCCACTTTCCCCTTGAGAAAAGGCTCCGATTCCAAGTACTCAACAGTTTATTAGTACCAGGAGCACACAACAAGGGATGCAGGAGGGGAAGCTTGGTAACCTTTTCTATAACAACTTCCAACATTGCAGGGCACACTCTTCAATCTAACTGAAGTTGCTGTATCAGCGCAATATGAAACACCAGAAATTCCACTTTGATCTGCATTTTTTCTTTCCTGTTTGAAGCGATGCACATCTTGGTTAAGACACCAGTAGCGTGCATTCTAGACATTTTTGCCCTTCTCAGTGCTCCCTTCACTAATCACAGATTTGCTAATAATGCTGTTGCCAGTGGCTGAAAAGTCAAGTAATTCCCCAGTTAGACTTGAAAATATAAACACTAAGGTTGTTTAAGTATTTACGGTGTTGTACAGTTGTTGAATTTACTGCACTATATTTTTTTTTTTTTTCTAACTCACAAAGAATGTCTGACTATAGGACAAAGACACTTCAGTCGCTTTCAGAGTGCGGACAAAAAAAGCTCACAAAAGAATGCTCACAGAAGAAAAAATTTTGAATGTCTCTCTTCTGCTGTACTCTATAGCTTTACAAGTAACTTGATAGAACTGTAACTCTCCATGTTAAAAGCAGACACAAAGCAGAAAGTTTCAGCCGCCTTATTATTAAATACAACACTCAATCTGAGATATCTGCTCTTGGCTAGATTTTTGGTAAACTTTTATCTGTACATAGACACCCAGCTATTGTGTCTTCAGAGCACCTCAGCAACTCAGAAAAAAATGAGGCTATTTATTACGCAGCTAAGGAAAACCCTAATAAAGTAGTTACTATCTGAAACATTTTCCTCAAAATATTTTACTTAGACGTAGGCAAAAAAGGGAAGCAAGTTCTCACAGAAGGAGGTAACGACTTCCCATCAAGATTCAAAAATAATCAGAAGTCTATTCTCATTCTTGGTGCGAAGAGCAATAGTGATGAAATTTCTGTCTGAACAACATTTTACATTGATTTCAATTAGGATTTCAATCGTGTTTACTTCACGATGTGGTCTGAGATAGCTAAATTGGTTCTTAAGAACCAATTTAGGTAGATCAGGTAGATCACCTCAAATCCTGAGCATGTCCCACACGAGACCTCAGTTTCTCAAGAAAGAGTAAGACTACTCCTACTCCGGCACTATGGCTTACTTCTAGTAAGGCTTTATGCGTTTAGGGTTTTCCTCTAGCTTTAGAGGACACGGAGGGTAATGGGCAGTATTTTTTCCAGATTACACTCATTCAACTCAAGCTGCACTTGATTTCATGATAGTACAACACTCAAAAACAGTGTCTCAGTTATATTAATAGGAATATATTTAATTTATCAACTTTATATCAAGGGAACATGATCTAATCCAGATTTCAAAATTAAATATCGTTACTAAATCATACCAGCAAATTAGAGAAGGGGCATAATCTACTCAATTGCTCTAATATTACAGGTCTGTTGTAAAAAAAATTTAGAATACTTTTATAATGAAATTACCACATGAAGACAACAACCTGGCCCTCTTCTAGATCTAGGCAGCGCAGGCACAGATACTGTCCTGTATCTGTGGACTGTCAAGGGTCAACCACCCTGCCTTCTGTTCAGCCCACACACAGGCACATGGCAAATATTCCTTGACATTAAGGGCAGCTCAAATCCTTGACGACAAATGGCTGGAGTTCATCAGCTTAATTTTACACTGAAGTAAATGAAAAGCACTTCTGCAACTGACTGTGAACCATTGGCATAGAGACAGTCCAAAACCAGCTGAGAGCTGCAGCACTGTAAACTTCTCAGCTATTTCCAAAGCAACTGTGTGTCTTTATCTCTTTCAGACCATCTACACAGCATTTACGTTACCTAGATTATTTATGGGAACGTAAACTACCAGCTTGAAGAAAAAAAGAAAACAAAAGAACATCAAATTCTGACAGATAAAGTGATTAGTTTTTTTTTTCTTGCTGGTTCTTACCAAACCACTTCAATACAAGCCTATTTGCCATATAACATTGTCTGCTATATCACAGCACAGTAAATACAACACGCAGTAAAATAAAACCAGCATGTACCACCTACTCCAGTTTTGGTGTTGGTTTTGTGAAGAACTCATTGTAAAGCTGGTGTTCATCCTGGCATACATGGACCATAAAGGCACAACCACTTCGTACCTGTATTCACAGAAATACAAATACTTGTTATTAAATTATTTTCCTTGCATCAGTACCACAAGAGGCGTTACAGATATTATTATTACATAATTATAATACAGTACATAATAAAATATATAATATTATTATTACTACTACTACAGCTATGATTAAATTAAAGCTTTGGGAAACTCAGAATTATCGAGATCAACTACAGACTGAAAAGATGTTACCAGCCAAATAAAAGCTCATTGTGCAAACTTCTGTCCCTTTTTGTTTCTGATGAAATTTAAGTAACCACACTTTATGCATTTGCAAATACCCCTTTGTGAGGTTTGTAGCAGAGCAGAGTTTTTACAGAATAATCTTCCACAAAATATGCATTACTTGAAAGTTTTAATTATTTAAACCCACAAGCAATAGTGACAATTCTGAATGTAAACGGCTGGATTAAATAAGCACATTTTACTTGTGGGGTCTGTTATGCTTTAATGCCCCGTCCCCCAACACATGACAACTTTACCTACCAAAGCACAATGATCTCTGTTGTTCTGGCTGGTTAATTCTGTGACAGTGCTAGCGATACTTGGACCAAGCAAAAGCTCCCTCTGGTCGAGGTAACATTGATGGATTTCATTGAGAACTTGTTGATACCTAGCCAAGAAATTAAAACAGTAACTACATCCTGAAGCTCATTTTTTTGGTAAACATAAAATTCATTCTAATGCCCTTTTTCAGGTCTACATGATTCCATTTTTTAAAAATTTCTTTTAAATGAATAATGTGTTAAACAGTATTTACACAAAAGTAAAAATTTTCAAAACTTAAAATAGTTGAAAACAAACTATGTAGACATACTCACTCTGGCATTTTTTCAGATCTTTGCTCTACTTGTTCAATAAGAGTCTAGTCAATAAAGAGAAAAAAAGAATTATCAGCAAATTACTTTTTCTAATAATTAGAAAATAGTTTGCAGCATTTTTCCAGGGACACAATATGCAATCTTTGAACATTCACACTTGCACAATAAGCAATCCTTGCATTCATACTACTAATAAATTCAAACCCCATTTTCATAGCTTCCTTTTTGACAGTTAGTTACCAGCCCACTTACTCTGACTTTGGGAGCAGCTGCTCTGAATTTTACATAAAACAGCGTGAAGGCATTGTCAGAATTTGGCACAGCTGAGGGATCCTGAAAGAAGAGATGAGTAATTGGTTAAAAAGGAGAATACTATATTTGGTTTCTAGTATGTAAAGGCTGAGATAATTATGCTCTAAAACAGGGTATTGGTTCTTTATGTTTATATTGCCAGTGGAATAGCTCTGCCACTTTCCACCTAGAAAGGCACGCTTGTTTCAGAACTCTGATAAAGCCAGATGGAAGAACAGCACTCATAACAAAAGTTTCAACCAACAGTCTCTACAGCCAAAGTAACATTTTCAGTAATTATAGCATTGTCCATTAGAAAGAACAATTTTCTCTGGTCCTTTCACAGTAGTACTGATTGTTGCTCCTTAATCTGTAGTGCCAAAATGGAACGAAGTGTCCCTTTTACCTGCCAGTCCCAGGGCAGAGAAGCTAAATTTGAGTTTGGATTCAAGCTTCAACTGGAATGTCAAGTTTTGAGGCAGTTCCCCATGCAGCTCCCCAGCTTAACTGGGCAGACAGCTTGAGCCGAGACAAATTCTAGCACTAACAAAGCAGAGCAGAGACCCAATTTAACCACCAGGCTTTCTTCCCCTTACTAATGACATACAGAGAAACAGATGGCATTCCCTTGAAACTCTGTGTGGACAGGAAAACTCTTTCACCTTCACCACCTCCTGCTTTCATCCCCATGAGCAACCTGATCATCCTTCTACAAACACAGATCAAAATCCCACAAACACTCACACGTGAGGAGTGACAAAGAACATCTAGATCTCATTAGCCCCTTTCCAGTCCTGACAAGACCTCATGTTGCATTGCAACAGGAAATCTGAACACTTGATCACAACTAAAGACCAGTGGTCCAGTACTGCACTGCTAGTAGAAGCAGACATTAGATGTCTCGGAGAAATATGCAAAACGTTCACAAAACCTCCATGTAAAAGGGAAGGAGGAGGTGATCTGACTCTAAAAGAAGTCTCCTTCCTGACTTAAAACTGCTCAGCAGCAATTCAAATCCAGAAATGAAGTTTCACTTCTTTCTGCAGACAAGCTTATTATCAGAGATGTTCAATTCCGCTTGAATTCAGCTCACTCCTGGCAATTTGTTGGCATTGAACCAAGCTATGATACTTTTTTTTTTTTAAATAAAAACTAATTTTGTACCAAATACAAAAAACATCCAACACCGCAACATCATTTAACTTCAGTCCAGGAGCACCCTTTAGCAAGTCTCCATGAACAGTGTCTAAAATGCCTTTCTTTATGTCTGAAAGACGCTACAATTGAGAACTGACAATTTCACTATTTTCCCCTTATGACACTAATTTTGACTGTAACAGGACTAAGCATGAGGCATACACCAATTAACTGAAGAAAGAAAGCGGGTAGAAAGGGATATTCCCCTCTCCTTTGTCTTCTGCCAAAATATTGCAGCACGTGACTATTATTTTAATGAGATCAAAAAACTTCCCTACTCACCTCTCTGCCTAAATCCCACCAGAGCGAGTGGGAGTAAAGCACCTAACTCTTCCCTGCAACACTCTAACAGCGCTGTCAACATTTTTAAACTAACCAAAAGATACTGCCAAAAAGCAGTAGGAACCTGTCACACCTGCAGCTACACAAAGGAGTGCAGACTTAGCAAAAAGAGATATTTAGATGACCAAGAGTACCCAAAAATACTTACTAGAATATAAGACTAAAGAGTCATTTCATGAACTC
>JAOXNO010000001.1:179340967-179355102 GCA_028565335.1 Limnodromus scolopaceus | reverse complement strand
GCGGCGGCTCCGCCTTGCTGCTGGTGGCCGCGTGGCGAGCGGCGGGGGCGTCGAGGCGAGCGGCGGCCGGGCCGGGACGGGCCGGGCCAGGCCGGGGAGGGGAGGGGGAGCGGGACGGAAGAGGGAGCGGAGCGCGGCGGCGCTTCCGGGGGTTCCAGCGCTTCCGTCGGCGTCGCGTGGCAGCAGCGTCATTGGCGGGGGAGAGGAAGTGCGTCAGCCAAGGGCGGAAGAGGAGGAGAAGGGGAGAGAGGCGGCGGGGCGGGATGGCGCCCCCCGGCGGTGGGGAGGAGCGCAGGAGGGTGCGAGGTCTGCGCTACCGGGTCCCGCCATTCCCTGGATCCTTCTTTCCTGAGATTGGGGCGGGGGCCTGCAGGGCGACCCTGCTGGTGGCACCTCACTCCTGGCCACCCCAGCTCTGTCCCAGACCCACCTCGCTGTGGCGAGAGGTTCCACAGCGCTGAGCTGGTCCCCAGCGTCGCCCCTCAAACCCAGCTGGGGTTTTTCCACCCGCCGCAGGATTTATTCCTGACTTTGGAAATTCCCGTTTGTTATCTCTGGTTTGCCATTGGTTTTTTTTGTAAACTTGGGATTTATTGTCATGGGTAACGATAGAAGATTTACCTAAGGCATCTCTGACTTAAAGAATCATAGAATTGTCTAGGTTGGAAGGGACCTTAGAGATCATCCGGTCCAACCATCAACCTAACTCTGATAAAACCCATCACTAAACCATGTCTCTAAGCTCTATGTCAACCCATCTTTTGAACACCTCCAGGGATGGTGCTTCAACCACTTCCCTGAGCAGCCCATTCCAGTGCTTAATAACCCTTCCAGTGTAACAATTTTTCCTAATATCCAATCTGAACCTCCCCTGGTGCAACTTGAGGCCATCTCCTCTTGTCCAACTGCCTGTTCCTTGGGAGAAGAGAAGAACCCCCACCTCTCTACACCCTCCTTTCAGGGAGCTGTAGAGAGAGATAAGGTCTCCCCTCAGCCTTTGTCTCTCCAGGCTGAACAACCCCAGCTCCCTCAGCCGCTCCTCATAAGAGCTTGAAAACAGCTTGAGTTGTTCTCCACAGCCAAGATCCCGAGTCCTAATTCCACCTTTGGTCCCTATCAGGTAATTTCTGTCCATCTGTCGCCCTCCAGCTTCCCCCTAATCTCACCCCTTTATCCAAACCTATGTGTTCCTCATCCCCTCAGAGCCCAGGAACCCACCCTGCTCATATGTGTAACACTGGGCAATAAACATGGTTTGTGACTACACAAAATTCACCTGATTGTTATGAAAATGCCTATAAATACTTAAAGGGTGCGTGTCAAGAAGATGGGGCCAGTGTTTTTTCAGTGGTGCCCAGGGACAGGACAAGAGGAAATGGGCACAAACTCAGACATAGGAAGTTCCATCTCAACACGAGGAGGAACTTCTTTACTTTGAGGATGGCAGAGCACTGGAACAGGCTGCCCAGAGAGGTGGTGGAGTCTCCGTCTCTGGAGACATTCAAAACCTGCCTGGACATGTTCCTGTGCAACCTGCTCTAGTGGACCTGTTTTGTCAGGGGGGTTGGACTAGATGATCTCCAGAGGTCCCTTCCAACCCCATGCGATTCTGTGAAAAGTGCTTGGTCTGGAACAGCTCTGAACGGGAAATGCTCTGGCAGTTCCACATGTGCCAAAGAACAGTCAAAATATATGTGTTTAATGCGTGTTTTTCAGGCTGTAAGTTACACAAACATAAGCTTTTACCTACAGCACCTTCAGTCTGCCTTGGCTAAAAATAAAAAACCCCCACCAGTAACACCATATTGGTGCGTTCAGTGCCAGCAACAGCTTTCCGTTGTTCATCACCTGCGAGTGTTTCAAAACACCCCCAACCTCCCACCCTATTTGGAACTTAGAAACCGAAAGCAGCCCAGAGCCATTACATATTGATTCCAAAACCTTTAATAAGCTGAAAAATGTAAAACATAGGCTTAGTTTACACCCTGTACAAAAAATATTTACAGATATGTCTATGAAAGCCTAGAAACAGCTGTAAGAAAAAACACCGCACATGAGCATACACATATACATAGAAAAACGTTGTGCCTTAGAGAAAGTGCCTTGTGCATTTAAAAATCCATTTGTGAATTCAAAATTAGTGATGTGAAGCGACTGTAGTAATTTTGAAATCGCAAGGAAATCTCTTTAAGTGGAATGTATGGTTAACCAAAAGTGTTGAAGAGATTAACACAATGCCACAAAAACGCAAAGCTATCCCTCCTGCTTTGCTACCCCTCTGTGACAGAAGGGCCACCGCATGACTCCCATCTCCCACCTCTCCTTTCTTGGAATTAACATTTGTCAGAACCTCAACATAAATCTTTAGTTAACGGCCTGGAAGTTTGGACCTACATTTAAACCCCCAAAGTCATGCTTTAAGGAAGTTGTGGTTGATTCCTACATGAAGGGTAACATGTAACAGCGACTCAGGCCTGTCTGCTGTAGGGAAGTACTCGGTGGTTCTGCATCTGGGTGTCTTTTTAAGAAGACAAATCAGTCTTTATAGACAACTTAGCTTTGGAGGGGTTTGGTTCTTTTCAGGCAGGCACCCACATGACAGCCTGAACTGCCCACTCTAACACCTGCATCTTTCCTATGGTACGTAACAGCCAGTAACCATTACAAGTAGTTCTTCCCAACAACGGAAGCAGCATGAAAAGTTTCTCTGCAAGATAGGCAGATTAGCATGGACTCATTTGAACTTCATTCCTAATTCCAATTTACATATGAATATGTTGAAGAATCACTTATGCTGAAAAACAAGAATCATACATTGGGGGGGGGGGGGGGAAACCAACCAAAAACCAAAAAACCAAACAAACCAACTTTCCTCAAGCAATGCAAAACTGACAACTGCAGCAACCACGCTTTCAAATGAAGCTGGATAATTCCCAGCAAATTATGCAGACATCCAAGGATTTAGAACACAGGAAACATCTAAAACCAGAAGCAGATTTTGTATCGCAGCAGATATTTTTGCTGAACTGAAGACCTGCAAAGATGTCTTGTAACACTTAGGGTTAATTGGAAGCTATAAATTATTGCAGTCAAATTGTATACGCCTCTGAAAACAGGGAAAGCCCAGCTCCTTGGTACCACCTATCTTCCTTTAGAGAAAGATTCTTCTTTGTCTCTTACACTGATAAACACTGTCCATCTGAGTCTCAACAGCATGAAGTTACACTACACATCTTCACATTCAAGAACACTTAAAGACTTGACAGAAGGTACACCTCCATATTTGGTTCAGTCTAGAAAATAGTGCACGTCATCCACCCAATGACGGGAGCAAGCCATTCCTACAGGAGCCAGGTTGCCTTGAAAGCACTTCCAGGTTGTTCTCTCTCACAGCAGTCTTGTAGCAGCCTCTTCCTTTGGCCAGCTTCTCAGTTGATAAAGAGCGGATATTCAGGATAACCTACAAGTTGCTCTAAGCTCAAACAGTACATTAACAGGATTCAGCACACACTCCAGCATGTCAGAAGTCTAATTTCTTCAGTTGCTCATACGTCAGAAAGAACTGGAAGAGCTGATTAAGGAAAACTGTTTCCTGTTCACTCGGTGCAGAATGGTCACTTCGCTTCTGAAGGACAGCGGGATCTGTGGGAAACTTTCCTCTTCTTACCTCTCTCCTACGTAATGGTGCTGGTTGGCCATTTTTGTTATGCAGAACAATAAAATGTGCTTCAGGGCACTCCTGTACATCAAAAGCTTTAAGACCGGTGATGCCAACTGCTTTCCCATCCCTCTTCCTTAGGATCTTAGAATGGTTAGAGTTGGAAGGGACTTCAAAGATCGAGTTCCAACCCCCCGCCACAGGCAGAGACACCTCCCACTAGAGCAGGTTGCTCAAAGTCCCATCCAGCCTGGTCTTGAACCTTCCAGGGATGGGGCATCCACAACTTCCCTGAGCAAGCTGTTCCAGTGCCTCACCACCCTCACAGCAAAGAATTTCTGTCTAGTATCTGATCTAAATCTCCCCTCTTTCAGTTTAAAACCATTACCCCTTGTCCTGTCGCTCCACTCCCTGATAAAGAGTCCCTCCCCATCTCTCCTGTAGGTCCCCTTCAGGTACTGGAAGGCCATTATAAGGTCTCCCTGGAGCCTTCTCTTCTCCAGGCTGAACAACCCCAGCTCTCTCAGCCTGCCCTCACAGGAGACGTGCTCCAGCCCTCTGATTCATTTCCGTGGCCCTCCATCTTACACACAGGACCAAGGAGGCAGAGGATTGCTATGAAAGCTCTTAGAGACTTTACTCACTAAGCTTTCATAAACTAAAGTAGGTTTGCTCATGGTAAAAAACCACATTACTACCAACCCACTTCCTAGGGTTCCAGTCAGCTGGCTCTTCAAACACAAACCAAGCTGTGAGACTATGATAAATACAAAAAGATTTCATGGCTAGCTCCCCAGTTCTAGAAATAGCCCCCATTCCTAACTCATCTAGTTAATTTTATTTAAAACTAGGCTCCACACTAAAGAAATGGACAGGTATGGAATTGGAGAAACAGAAAAATGTTTTGCAACATCACATTCTAATATTCACTTGTCTGAATCACAAATTCAATCTGACCAACAGCAGTTGACTAAGAAAATGGTCAACTACAAAATTTTCCATCCATAAAAAGGGAGTATTTGTGCTGAGATGACACTTTCCCCACTCAACATTCTGTGAAACTGTCAATACTTGCTGTTGTATGGCCAGCTTCATAGGTTCGCTCACCTTTGAAAAGGATACAATGATATTCCAAGGACCCAGTCTTAACCAGTTTGGCCAAAACCCTTTATATAGAGCAAAAAAGCCTTCATTCTTCCATGTCTGGGAAAAAGAAAAAAAAACTCAGTAAGAACACACAATTCTTCATTAGTGAGAAACCTAGACAGCATCTCAGCTAAGAAGATTCTATACGAGCCAAGGGGATGGCTTAGTGTTGTAACCTTGATTTAAACATATTGTATGATAGGACAAAGAAACATTTCACTAGATAAAGCCAAGATTAGCAATGCCTGTAGCATTACCCGGCAGGTAAAGATGCAGACTATGTCACTTTGTACTCAACCTAGATTCATCCAAATTGCATTCCTGGACTTCCCCCCCTGCCCCCCCCCAAAAATAATCCTGCAGAGCACCGCATGTAAACCTGCAGCTCACACTAGACACTCCCTTGAAATTTTTCAGTTTGCTTTATGGACTTCACAAAATTGGACTGGACCGTTCAGTCAACAGTTTGGACATCAATAGCTTCCTACCCACTCTTCTCCACCTGAAACCCGTCATGCTCTCACCTCATACCCAATTTAGGGATTTAAGAAACCAAGCCAAAATAATTAAAATAAAGACTGACATTGCCTTTGGCTCTATTAGGCTTTCCATTATGCAGTAACCAACAGAGAAAACCATCTGCCCCAGAAGATGTTGTTCTTCAACCAACTGATGAAATTATCATTCCCTATCAATATCTTAACATCGTCTAAAGTTAAGTAAGAGACAATCAGTACTGCTAAAGAATTAAGTCTCCTCATCCAAGCACCAAAAGGAAGTGCCTGAAGTACATCCTAACTTTCTTCCTGCCTTTCTGTCAAGATAGTAGATACTTTTCACACCAAGTACATTATTGGCAATATAGCTCGTTTAAGCATTAGGGCAAAAGCGTACATAAAATTACTTGGATTAACTCCTAGGGAAACTTAGAAGAATTTCTACACCAAAAATCATTGCTTGATGGCACCCATTTCTGCTTATGTTGATACATGAACTACTTACTTGTAGCAAGCAATCCAAAGTACCCTTGTAGTTTGAGTGTCCCCCATGCTGTTGGCTTCTCTGATTCATCATGCGTGTTCTCACAACATCAATTGGGTTGGATGCAAGGGCTCCAGCTAATCCACAGGTAAAACTTGAGCTAAGAAAAGAAAGGTTTAATGAAATCTGACCTACCACATTTCAAGATGCACAAGAATTCCCCCTCCCCAGAAAACATGCAGTAATAATGAGTGCTTAATGCTTTAAGTTAAAAAATACATCAGCTAATAGATGTGAAAAATTACTTTTCATTTACTATAAAGCACCATTCTCAAGATTTGATATACAGCCCTTTTACACAGTTTCTGTATACTTGAACAGATGTTTGTGCCTCTGAGAATAGCAAATATTTGATTGGAACTTGCTTCTAATCTCAGTTTGCAAAGATGAATGATTCAGATAATCCACAAACCAAAATTCCATATTCAAAGGAAAACCAAATCCAAATGCTAAATAAAATTAGCTTCCATGCTATGTGCTACCATTTGAGATGCTATTGCATTAAAAAGCGTAAACACATCAGACGTATATTTACACCTAGACTGACAACAGAAAAATCTAAATATTCATCCCCCATAATAAGAACTAGCCAGTGATGAGCTATACAAGCAGTTATGCAAACTTACAGGAAGTGAGTATATACTGTATCTCCCATAAATCCAGACATAATTATGTGCTTCTTGGTAAGGTCATACACTGGCAGTTCCACTCCAACAACAATAGCAGCTCTCTGCGCTGTCAATGATACTCCCTGGCAAAAGGAAGGATAATGTTGAAGTTTAAAATTAACCTTTTGTGCGCCATCAGAAAAGCCTAGCTTTTATAATACAAAGCAACACACCATGAACGTGTTATCCATTGTGGATTCAAATAACGCTAATTTGTACAGGTCTTAGATGTATGTGCTCCAAAAATGCAGATTAAAATTGATAAATCACTTTTCCACACTGAACAGCAATTTCAATTCCTTTATGCTACTCTCCATCTCTGCTTAACATATGAATTCTTACATCAACAGTCAGATAAGACCTCAACATACAGGTGACACTGACTCCCCTTGCAGCTAACTGAAAAACTAACAAAGGGAGATGAGCAGAAAAATGGAAATCAAGAAGCTTTGCAGAGAAAAACACATGAATAGAAAACCATTTCTATTTTCCAGCTGTTTCAGAGCAACTGTGCATTCTTGGTCTTCAGTTGTTATAGAGTTACTGACAGTAATTGGCAAAAAACACATTCTACAAGGCTGAGAACAAAAATTCCTGAGCTAGAGGAGATGTTCTAAAAGTATTAATGTACCTTTACATCCAAATGGTCTTTAGTACATGTTTTAAAAAGAGGAAAGAATACAGACTGACAAGTATTTCGCCAAAGGTTGATGAACTAGTCCTAGAGCCACTCTAATTTAAGCCTCCATTTGTCTCCCCTTTAAGATGCAGCTAATGCTTGAACACAAGACTGGCAATAACCCTTTTCAAAATGCATCAAGACATCAGCAGTGGTCATAGCAAACTACATCTATATTAGCTACTGACTTCTCCATATTTTGGCTGAGAATATTGTAGAAGTACGTGCAATTCAGTTGAGCAAGAAAGTGTACTTTGAGTGCAGGATTTAGCTCAAAAAACTTGCCTTCCATAATCCTTTAGTGCCTTCCTTTTGGTAGATCTGTATGAAGTTGCCCATCATTCCTCCTTGAATCACACTGCCTTGGGCTTGCATTCTGATCTGAGATTCATTTGAAGATAAAATTAGAAAAATCAATACTTTTCAAACATGGAACATGGAATAATTTAATACAGTTTTATTACCATTTTAAGTTACAATCTTTTAAGTAAAGTCAGTTTCTCTTTGAATACAAATTAATAGCTGACATTATCATAACCAGGATGAAATCTTTTGAAGTGCCTTAACTATACAAATGCAGCTGCTAATTTTGAACGAGTACGTGGTATAAGTTCTTAACTGCATTAAGTCATATCTATTTCTGTACTCGTACAACTATTCCACTTAGATTAGACTGACAGATGGGTTCTGCAGGATGTCCTTTACAGCGTTCTCACAGGAACATGTTAAAATGAAAGGTTAAAGATTACAGTTTCAGCTGGTGAGAACCATGGTCTTTGACACTGTGGACTTCTAAAACCGTCCTTGGGAAACTGCCATGGTAACTACCAGTTACAAGCTTGATGACAGGCAAGTTGGTACATGAACATAATTTTGGGAAATAACTAATTAAAGCCACACTTTAAATAGAAGCTTGTGTTTGAAATGCCTCTAAATAACCACATTAGCCCCATAAAGGATTATGTTTTTAGCAGTTTTAGAAGAACCGAAAGTTTTCTTGAATTTTCATTAGAGGCAATCACATGCTACGTTTAGTAAGTTAACAACCATCAACCCTTTCAAGTAACTGGAAAAGAAGTCATTGACTATCATTAAGCTAGCAGATTCTTAAAGAGGTGAGGGTTTCACCACTTCACTTTAAATGACTGATGCTGGAACACTACTTCCACGGGACACTGGATTGCCAAACTTCTCTATGTGGCTTAAGGATCATAGAGTATAAGTATCACTCATTGAAACTCCTGCCTCTCAATTGATCTTCACCCATTCTGAGCTCTAGAAACATCCTCATATAACAGTGTTACTAAGAAGTATAGATGAAATATGCAGAGTGGCTTCCACACAAAGACTGTAGCATGAAAGTTAAAGAATCATCTAAAATTATTCTCTCCCATGCCTACAAAAAGTTCTATGGATCCAACTACCTTCGCAGCCATCAGTTTCCTGGTGCATACTTCAAATAATTAGTGTGGACCAGAAGGAGGTTAGAAGAATTCAGGATGTCCCCGATTACTTTTTTTAAAGTTAAGAGATAAGAATAAATAGTTACAAAACAACAAATCCTATGTTCATCAGGAGATTCCATATTTCCTCAAGGAAAGGACAAAAACTAAGGACAAGCTCTACATAACACATAATTACCTTTAAGACATCTGTAGGGTTGGCAATAGATGATGAGATTACTCCCGAAAGAATGCCACATAGAACGTTTATCATCAGGGTTTCATCTATTTCATAAACAAAGAAAAAGAATTTAGCTGCAGATGTACAAAGCTTAAGATGCACCAGGGCAGGATGATGCCATCTCTCCTTGAACCAGAGAGAGTGCCAATTACAGAAACCTTAAAAACTGCTCCAACAAGTTTTCCTTGCTGGCTCACTTTGTTGTAATTGGCACATGGAATGTCTTCTCAGTAGACTTGGTCAAACCGCTACAGTAAGATACCAAATGGAAACAACCAGCTTCAAGCAAAATATTTCTCAACTAAATTGAAAAAAGCCACTCACCTTCTGGACGCTCAACAAACATTCTCTTTAAGCTCTGGTAAGTGCCTATTTTTATAGTTCCATATGAAGCTTGCCGTAGCATTGCAGGTGCAATCCTGTAAAAATAGGCAGTGATAATATTTATGCTCCAAGACACTGATTAGCAAGTACTTTCTAGAGCAGAACAGACTGAACACAGGATATCTACTAGAGAAAGGTTTATTCATTTAAATCAACAATTTAAACTCACTACAGACAAAACAAAGTTTTATTGTTTTGGTTTTGTGTTTGTTGTTTGGTTGTTTTGTTGTTTTTTTTTAAATAAAGCCTGTGAGAACATGAATGAACTGTGGAAGGATTATGATTATACATGCCTCAGCTTGTGATCTGTAAAATAGCTTGCAAGTTTGTCTGAAATGCAATCTGCAGATTATGTCCTTCATCCACTATCTTGCATGTTTTGAAGAAAAGCATGCCCATGTATATACAAAGGTTAATTTGATTTTTCTTGAGATATGGAACAACCACAGCAACATTGTAAAGAATAACTTTATGCTTAGCGTTTTTTGTTGGTTTTTTTTTTTCTCCCAAGTAGGTTGGTTTGGTTTTTTTAAAGCATGAAATGCTATTGCAGAGTGCAAAGACTGAAGCAATCTAAGCTTGGCCTTTCAACTTCCAGATTAATTGAGGCTAACCAAATACCTTGTAAATCTGAAACCCAAGAATTCACACACCATGGGCTAATGCATATCAATATACTGTTCAAAAAACATTATTGTAAGTCAGTTAATTTTACCCAGAGTATAAGGCTTTTAATCCTTCTTCTCTGCATATTCTGACTAGTGCATGCACCATTCCACGGTAGCGGATTTCTTTATATTTGGCATCATTAACTTGACCTTGAACCTGCAGACGTGTTTTAGTCAGATCAATGGGGAAAGTACCTTAAAGAAAAATCAGAGATAAAATTAATCAAGTACTTACCTAACCACAGACAACAAAGAACATGATATAGGAAAAAGCAGCCTTTATTATATACCAAAATACATAAAGAAACTCCCTGGGAAGAAAAGTGTTTCTTACCAAGACTTTCTTTTAAACAAGTGGTTCATTTTATGTCACCTTGATTCTTCTAAAAGCTTGACAGTGGCCCTACCTACTTCCTGTGTTTATGTTTTGCATTGACTATGTTTTCAGGCAACATAGTATTGCCTGGTTGTAAAGAGCCACACCAAAGAGGACTCTGCAAATCAAAATCAAGCACAGAGTTTGCACACGTATTCTACCAACATCTTTGAAGAGCATTTCACAGAAAGCTAAGAAATAAATTCCATAGGACGAGCTATACAGATTCTAAAAAACCAACAGCAGCACTACCCATTTCTGTTATTGCTTTCCTGTAGCCTACTGCTATATCAAGTTCATACTCTCCATGCTCCCTTTATGAAAGGGTTTAGAAAGCACATTCCTCCAGAGCTTATCTTTGGCAAAGGTATCACCTCAACACTCAGTACTCACCTAAACACTAATAGGATTCAGGATTAACTACATCTGTTCTAACAAGGTTTACCAGACAGGCAAGACTTTTATGAATTGCTTGTCTTCCTCATGAAGCTTTTTGCATTATTTGGCATTATTCGGTTAAGTCAAATAAGAAAGGTCTCAAACTCAAGTTTGAACAAGATTCATAAGAGAAGGTAGAAAAGGAAAACAAAAATTAGTAGTTTGAAGCGTAATTTTATACTACATCTACTTTGTTAGACTTAACATGCAAGGCCACCACATGTAAAACTATGTTCTGCTACCATGAAAATCCAGATTTCCTTTATTTTCATGTACATGCATTTCAGATAAGACTTTATAGGATGTTATTATTTTAGGTTTGTCTTTAGAGTAAGCACTAAAACATCAAATGCACTGTATGCTGCACACTAACTGAATTTAAGTGTTAAAATCTAATCACCCACTCGCATTCACGAAAAGGAAATTTTAACTGCAACACAGCTACTCAGAAGAGCTAAGAGAAAAAATTTACAAGTTAAGAGCTTAACTTGCCTACTTGAGCAAAACAAAAGCTGTGTATACTTATGACCACTGTCTAGGAACAGATCAACAAACACCAAATAATAGAATGCAAAGGCAAAGTTTGTATAAAAAACAAGGCTCACAGGAAACGTGGGTTAACAGACAGAAGTGCTCTGACATTGTAACAAAGCTCTGAGCAACTCCTCAGTCAGCATTAAAGAAAAAACTCCTATGCTGTAAACCACCATATACTATGTGTCACTGACAGCATGGAACTGAGCTTGTTTTAAAAAGGACTATTTGAATAAAACAAATCATGTAAACAGTTAAAGGAAAAGCTTACCACATTCTGCAGTGATTGATGCTAAACCACCATAGATAAAGGGCTTCCAGTTTAGTGCTGACATTATTGATTCTTCTTTCTGTGAAATAAGACAATGATTTAATGCTTCTGTAAGTACATGTTATATAAATATATATGCTAATATTTAATAAAACTTTATGCCTTGCCCATTTCAGATGGACCCTCCAAACACGCTAAAGGTAAAAACATTTAATACGTTTGACAATGAGAAGTCAGTAATACCTCACAAAGGCATCTGGGTTCAAATCAATGTTTCTGCTATGGATTTGAGCCACCATTATCCTCACCATGAAAGGCTGAAGTAGTTTGTCTCCCAGGAATGATCTTAAGGAGCACTACAGTGAATAACCTCCAACAATTCTTACCAAGCTGAATTAGTTTGACTACATCCTGAAATCAAATGGAACTCTAAGATAGTTATTACTAACTTCTGTCCCATTTTTCCTGCTATCAACATTAACATGAGCTGCTACACTTGAACAGAAAATAAGGAAATATACAATATTTTGCTTCCATTAAGGCCTACTTCTGCTACCAGTGCTCACAATAGTCATTCCTGTGAACACAGGAAAATAGTATAATTAGGTGCATAAGGCCTTTTACAGTAAACAAGCCTGCTCTAACTTGTAAGTGAATTAAGTGAATCTGGCAGTGACCACAAATCATAATTGGCATTTGCTTGCTAAAGTAATCCAATTATCTTAGAAAAGATATAAGAACTGCAAAACCCACCTAGTCCAGCCAATACAAGATTACCCTTCTCGAAACCAAGTAGGTCTCTCCACAGTTTATTTTTTCCCTTCATAATATAAATACTTTCCTTCCCCCATTTTCTATAATATTCTCCTAAACATTGGACCTTACAGTTATCATCTGCTAATTAATTTTGTGGAATAATTGTGCTTGAAACTATTTCCTTTGGCACTTCTATTCCCTGTTACTTTGTTTATTTACCCATACTGCCCAGCTGGAAAATATCACAAATACACCAGTTACTTAGATCTGCCTTTTGCACAGATGAACCTTCTTTGGTCACTTCCTCTAGAAGCGCCAATAATCGAGTGTCCAAATGAAGTTAACAGGAGCTACAGACACTGAGCGTGCCTGAATAGTTACTGCAGTCCTAGTTTTCCTTTTATCATCTTTACTTCATGAAGAGTTACCTGAGTCTTCAGTCTTCTGACAGTCAATATAATAAAAAACCCACAAAAGCACATAATTTCAATTACTCAACAACCAAGTGCACAGAAATCTATTTTACTCTTTAGGCCACTGCAAAGAACACTGATGACGTGAAAAAAAAACAAAGAAAAGGCAAGTAAGGACACCCATAATATTGCCAAAAAGAGTGCTGTGCAGAGATCAGGAGCCACAGGCATAGACTATGGCAGCTTTTCAATATGAAACCGGCAGAGCCACAAGGGTATGACACTGTGCCAGAGGGAGGCCACTTCCAGCTCCAAGTTCCTCATATTCCTGTCCTTACATGATTAAAGGCAGACCATGCAATTAATGGAGACAAAGCTAAGCTCAGTTTCCCCACTATTAGCTCTCACTGCAGAATAAATTGATGCCTCCAATTTTACTAAAAAGAAACCATCCTTATCAAATATATATTATTGTTCCCTGAATATCAGTAAGATGACAGAGGTGATACCACCCCTGAAGGGCATTAGGTTAGATTAATAAAGCGATTCATCCACACACTCTTTGCAAAAGTCAAAAGCAAGTTTGATTGCTTTTAATTGGCAGTATGACCGAAACAAAATCAAAAGCCCAGGTTGCATAAAAGAATGCATCACTTAAAAGAAATATTTGGATATTCCCCTGTTACAGAATAGGCTTTGAAAGTCATGTATCAAATTCTTTATTGGTTAACAATATTGCTAGCATAAGGGGGCACAGAATACTCCAGTTTATAATAGTTTTAGCTATTTAGAATGGATTTGACCCTTGTATGTTACAGAAGGCTTATGAGTTACTAGTCCTAAAAAGTTATTGCCTGTAATATAAGATAGTTATCCAAACAATACTTTCTAACTGCATGGATTACACTGCAGACAGACAGCTCAGACTTTGTATTCCAGTAGTGAAGCATCATCAGAAAGAAATAATAAAAAAAAAAGGGGGGGGGGGGCGAAGCTGGCAACCATCGCGGCAAGTTCTTGCAAAACACCAGCTCTCTTTCAAGCACAGGAGCCAGTGAACCCCTCTTCTGTCCAGAAACTAAAGGGATCGTAAAGGGATCGCCTGCTCCCTGAGCAGCACCACCAGGCTATTTTAAACACCCGAAGAACACAGTAACACCTGTCAAAAGAGGCAAAACGACTCTGCCGGCCGACTCCCACCACCTACAACACGGAAGAACAATACGAGGCGAAGAGCATCAGGAGGGGAAAGGAACCAAGAGAAGGAAGCAGCATGTCCCTGCTCGGGGTTTGGAGGGCTCTGTAGGGTGCCGAGCAAACCCTCGCCCTCCGTTAGGGACAAGGAGGGGTGAAGCTCGGAGAAACACACCCGGCCGGCGAGGCGGCGGAGGGGCCGGCGAGGCCTCGGGGCCTCGCCGGC
>JAOXNO010000001.1:179307764-179331724 GCA_028565335.1 Limnodromus scolopaceus | reverse complement strand
AGGGAGGTGGTGGAGTCACCATCCCTGGAGGTATTTAAGAAACGTGTAGACGTGGCACTTCAGGGCATGCTCTAGTGGCCAAGATTGTTTGGTTTGTTTTTTGTTTTGTGTGTGTGTACGGTTGGACTCAATGATCTCAAAGGTCCCTTCCAACCATGAAGATTCTGTGATTCTGTGAACCCTGGAGCTCATTTGCCAGGTTTAGAGGTAATTGCCATTTGCTGACTAGTGGCAATGGCATCAGGCCCGAGAGCTTCTCACTGACATTCACTTCTTTCTCCTTTACTTTCCCTGTTTTATTTACTTCAAATGCACTGAAACGACTGGCACTGTAAATGTTAATGAATAATAGGCTCAGTAAATGGACCTAGGTTTGCCTACAAGTTTTAGCTGATCTCAGCCTTGTGAGGAATGTACTGTGAAAATGCTTGGAAAGCCAGAGCTTGGATTTCAGAGGGCAGTGGTGTGAGGACAATTATTATTTTGTAAAGTTCTCAGGGCATAAGGTTTGGAGGCAAAAATGGGAAAAAAAGTCTTGAATGAAAAACAAGAGCAAAATATGCCCCCCCCCCCCCCCGATTTTTGTCAGGTTGCTGAAAACTGCTCGTCCTAAATCGAGGGTCTAGCCTCACATCTTCAAATGTAAGGCTAGACACAGTGATGTTAAAATACTTCATGTGCATGAGTGCTTAAGGTACTGATGCAAAAGGTGCAGCAGAATTTATAGAGCAGGTGATCCCCTCTAGTGCCGATTAAACCTAAAGAAAAGACGTGACACCGCCATTAAGTATCGCACTGTAAATACAGGGATGTATGTTCAAATATTGCTCTGAGCTCATACAGGCTTTCCTCTGTTGATTCTAGTTGATGGTGGCCACTGGGGTGAGGAGTCAAAGGTGGCAAGGCATAAAGTAGTCACTTCAAATTTTTGATACTGAATTTGAATTTTTTACTGATAGTGGATCAAGGCTGGAGCAGTGCCTGCTGCTCTTCACATCTCTGCAACAGGGCTTGAGTAAGGGGGTACAATTCTTATATGCTTTGTAATACTCAGCCTTCTTCTTCAAGGCTTTAGAAGGATCTCATCCCATATTTTGCACTTCTGAGCTGTTAGTAATGAGTCTTCATGGTACTTCTGTGTGGTCAGAGTTACTGGCCACAAGTACATATTATGTACCATATCAGTCCCTTGATTGGGACTGAAACCAAAAGATGGAACCCCAAACTGAGTGCCAAGAGCAAGACCTGAGCATCACAGGAAGCTCCTAGCTCCTCTTAGAATCAGAAGAAAATTACTTTGATTCCAAAATACAGATTTACAAGCTTAGCGCTGAGCACTCTAGAAAGCAGCACTGCTGTGGCAGGGCTGGGACATGGGACTTGCCAGCTGCCAGTCCAAAACCCAGCCCTTCTTCATACTTCTCTTTCAGGTTTAACATTTTGTAACTTGGGGATGCAAGATCAAATGTCACACTGTGAAAACAAACCTTGTACCTCTCTGAAGAAAAAACTCCTGCATCAGCACCACTGAAATATTTTATCGTGGCAAGATCTTGGGTTCTTACTGTCCTTCTTGAATATCCATGATCTCCATACTTTTGTTTCCCTGTCTATGGAAATATGCAATAATTTTGATCTGACCGCATTAAATCAAAAGAGAAGCTATGAATGAATAAACACATTCTGTCAATATATCTACAGACTGCCACGGTTGTCTTCAGGAATGGAGAATATAATCAGAAATTAAGGAAATTATGAAGAATAATAATATATAATAATAATATATAATATATATATATAATAATATAATAATAATTTTCATGGCCCTTAATTTTCAGTGGGCCACAACAATCAGTACAGACATGTTTCACCTACAAGTGGTCCGGTTGTTCCCCCGGCAAAGCTCAGGGAAGCAGCTTGCTTATAAGGAAGGAGTGCATGTAGAAACAGAAACGGTGTCTTTTTTGTTCAGCAGCAGCAGAACTGCTCAATGAACTAAGGGAGAATTTGGGGTTTTTTTCTGTCTGTATTTCTTACATGAAGTGTGTGAGTGCGGGCTTTGGATAAATGCCAAGTCTTTAAATAGCACTGGTCGCCAGCAGACATCCAAAGGAATGGATAATAAACTCAGATTAATGGAAAGAAAGAAAACCTGTCTCCATTTCCATGGCATCGCTCTTAAGTGCCTGGCTGGGGCTTGCCCCCTTTGCCTTGATGCAGAGGAGTTTGAAAGCAGGGACCAATTTCTATCCTGCTAATTAGGGGCCAACCACAGCTCTGGGAAGCACCAGCACACGGTACCCTGCACACTCTCAGTGTGTGTCTGCAATGCTCACTGTAACCAAAGCCAACTCCTCAGCTTCTCTCCTCAGCGCAAAACCATTTGTGAATGGTGAGGAAATGCACCAAAAAGACAAGCAGAATAATTTACATACATCTGATGTTCAGCATAGAGCATCTGTTGCACGGTTTCCATATTCACGCTGTTCTCAGTGGAGAATCATTTGCTTTGTGCTACAAGAGCATACGCCCCCGAGTCTCCTCCTTTTCTCCCCGCTCACTCGCTCCTGTATATATTAATTATTTCAATGGGATTTCTTCCTGGTTTCCTATCCCCATAGAGTAATAATGATTTGTTCTATCAACCCTCGCAGTAGGTGGATAAACATTACTAGCCTCATTTCATGCATGGAGAGTCTGAGGCAGGAGGGTTATGCCCTGACTGCCGTCGCAGAGAAGAGTGGCTGTAAACACCGGTTTTGGCACACAGGGATTTCTTTGTTGCCTCCCAGGTGCGTGCTGTGCTCCCGCCCATGCCGTTGAGCTTTTCAAAACTGAAGGACAACATAACCTTTTAAGAAAAAAATAACGAAGCCAAACTTGACAGGCACTGCACGCATTGTGGTCACAGTGGTTTTAATTTACAACAGAAAAGTACGCATGCTCAACTTTGGATGTGCATATATGTCTCCTGTATCTCCTGACACACTTTGCTTGCACACGCGTTTATGGGTTGAGGCGTGCACATTTATCAGGACATCCCAGATGGGAAATTTGCTGGCATTTAATGCCTGGTGAGACACAGGTGGAGGAATACAGGACTAGACCACCTTGCAGAACAACTCAAAAATAAGACAGATGGAGTGGGCTTGTGGCTGCCCAAAAGGCTGCAGAAGGTGGATGTGATTTCTTGGCACAGTTGCTTTAGCCTGACCTCACAGCACCTCCGTAATCCTTCGCTTACCCAGGGATATCCAACACCGCCTTGGCTGGGCATTTGGGCACAGTCATTAAACAGTAAGGAAGCTGATTGCAGTTAAACCACCTGACACATGGGAGGGTTTTACTTGCTCTTTCAAATGTCAGAACCAGGTCAGAGCTATGAAGCAGCAAAATTAGTCCAGGAAAAGTCCTCAGGGTGGCAGCTAATGCAATTAGCATAGCTGGGAGCCGGTGAGGCAGAGCGGGCAGCGGTCCTCCCTCGCCTCAGCATGGCCCTACAGCTCGCCAAGGGTGAGTTCAGGCCAGAGAAAGAGCCAGAGATGATTCCCTAGCCTCCTCACGACCTTCTTGCTGCCTCTTCCTTCCTAAAAATGTCCCTCCCCGAGGCTGCACATGATTGGTAAGTTAGTAAAGGGGACTCAAGGATACAGGAGATCTCGTCCAAGCCCTTTGTCCCATAAAATCTACAAATCTATGCAGAGGAAGGTAACATTTCAGTGTTAATTTTCCCGGCCTCCAGCAGTCCTTGGCTGAAGGACTTCTTCCTGAACCAGAAGTGCTTAATAGCCCTTTCTGCATTTTTTCCATGACTCTTTCTAATGGCTTTTGCAAGAGTCTAAACTTTTGGCATCCACAACATCCTTAAGCAATAAGTCCCACAATGTAACTATATAGACGGTGTTAAAAGGAGCCTTCTTCTCTCTCTTCTGAACCTGTCACCTCATCATTTTCGTGGTGTTCCCATAGTTCCTGTACATTGAGAGGCAGTGAATATTATTATTATTATTTTTTAAATTTCTTGGTGCTGCAATTAATTTCAAAGACCACCATCATATTCACCACCCCAGATATCTCTTTTTAAAGCTGGTTTGCCCTATTACAGTTTAATATTTTGCTCCTTGCCTCTCTTCTTGGTACTGTTACTAATTTTATCATACCCTTTTGACACTGGCAGACCAGAACTGCACATGGCATTTAACATTTGGGCATACAGCAGTTATATAGAAAATGTGTGTGTGTGTACATACATTTACTCTGTGTGTGTATGTATACATATAGATATATGGCAGGGGTGTTTCTGGTTTTATTCTCTCTTTCTTAAAATTTCATTAACAGTTTAAGTCTTCTGATCAGCACTGAGAACTGCTCTTAGGTTTTCACAAAAGTATCTATTATCACTTCAGACAACTCTGCCCTGAATTGTATTCTTTAGCTAAACTGCTTTTTATATGTAAAACTTCTTGGTAGAGATCCATGAGATGGGCTGGTTCTTCCATTTCTCCTCTCTACCTACAGTGTCACGGCCCTGCAGATAGACTTTCATGTGCCCACTGGCCCAGTGAAGGAGCCAAACAGTGAGGAACATTCCTGTGTAAAAGTATTCCCAAATAATACAAACTTTTTTCTTGTTTTTTTTTTTTTTTTTAAGAAATATGGAAACTGTGCAGCCAAGTCTCCATGTAGAATAAGGCAGACTGAGCTCCATAAGGATCTGAGCATCAGACAGACCCCTAAATCCACTTATAATACAGTTTATCCTGTATTTACAACACTTACAGGGGAATGGGAGGACCCAGCCCCCAGCCCCTTTTTCAGTAAATGTTTGTTCTGCAGAGGAGGATGGAAATCTCCATCATCAGGAGATCTGAAAAACAAGGTAGACAAACATCTCCCCAGAGTGGTGCATGTCTAACTAATCCTCCTGATGCAAGAAGACTGGCTGATTGACCCCTCAAGGTCCTTTTTTACCCTAATCTTGAAGTGCCTGAGATTATCAGCCATCTCACAGACATATAAACAGATCAGCCCTTATTTTCTCAGGGCACATTTGTGGGCGACAGTTTGTAAAGAGCTTCTTCTACCATCCTTCCATTAAAATTCCCCATTTCATAATGTCTCCTACAGTACTGCCACAGCTTTCTAAAATAACATAAACCAGAGCAATTCAAAATCACTCCGAAGCTGGGTGATACCTCCTAACCCTCCAACATATCCTTTGTCACTCAGGTCCCTTTTTGATTTTCACAGAAGCGGGGAATATAGTGGATGCAAAATCCTTACTAGAAAATAACACATAACAAATCTGTCTTGGAATCTTTGAAAATAATAGCAGGTTTGTATTTGCAGTTGACAAGTGTTATGAACTCAAGTTACTTGATTGCTGTTTAGAAAGCTGTTTTCCAAAATGCAGTCCTTTAGTCCTGTTGCCTGCTTTACCCTACAGTATTTTAAAGTGATGTTTTGCACAACTGGGAGACCAAAAGGTTAATCTACCCATTTCCTTATAATGCCACCTTTACTCATGCCATTCTCCTGGAGCAAGGTTTGCTTTATACACATAAATGAGGGTGTTCCTTATTTATTACCTGCTGGCAAATCCAATGCCAGAATTTTAGGAATAACACCATTAACATGCCTCATGCTCTGATGGTTATTTCTCTATTGACAAAATCGAGAGCTCCCACCACATAACAATGAACTAAAAAGCATGCAGTGATGGATTAAAATGGCAGAAATCAGTTTCAGGCTTCAAAACTTTTGTGAAGCAAATACCATTTTGAAAAATGGCAACCAAGTGAGTTTAGCACAGCGGGATTAGCCCCTTTAATGGTTAAAACCTCAATAGACCCAAGCTCATCACATGGGGATGCTAATTATCTGGAGAGAATGGTATTTGTCTGCAGCATCCAACTGGCCAGGAGCCCAGAGAGGTTGTATCAGTTACAGGCCCAAGATCAAATTTTTCTCTTGCTGATCCTGGGTCGTTCCAGGTGATATGGGAATGATACCAACACCAGTGGAAAAAGTTCTGACCTCCTACCACGGTGAGCAGAGCCCTGCTTGTCATCCACCGGCTCCTGTCCTGCCATCTAGTGGAGTGTCTCCGTATGTCACAGGCACCCAAGTAAGTAGAGTGTCTTACATCTGGAGGGCAATCGCAGGGGCAAAATCTAGTGGGGGCAAAGTCATCTTTGAGTCTTCTACGTGGGGATCACTAACTTAACTGGGAACAAAGTTCAGCTTAATGTCTTTGGGGGGAAAAGTAGGCAGTAGTAGGCCTTAAAAAGAAGTTGTTCAACTTTAGAGGGGTGTCCATAGATAAAAATTGTGATCTTGGCTCAAGTTGCAGTAAAAGCAGTTGCAGTGTGAGGTGGAACCATGAGCAACCTTGCTGGGACCCTCTTCTCCCATACCTCAGCAGCTGTGTTTGCGCTTACTCCCCACCTGCCTTAGGCTGCAGCCACACTGGGCCTGGCTCTGTACCTTGCTGTTCCCAGCCCTGGCTTGACTTTGGACTTTGATCCCACTCCACTGGCCTCACTGGGGCACCGTGGGACTGAGCTCTTGCTGGGGAGGACAGTGTCACTGCCTGCCTTGCCACCACCTACCCTCCTGGCTCCCTTTCCCTTATGTAGCAGACCCTGCAGCTCCTAGTCACATGCAGTTCACTTACCAAAGGGGGTCTGATGGTGAGCCATCTCTACCTCAGAGGTTAAACAGAATGAATTCCACCCTCTTTGTTTGCAAAACAATTGAACCAGCCAGGCGTGCACTGATTTTGTTTTTCTGGATGAGTTTATAAATCTTCTGCTCTGCTGTAGGAACAAACAGAGAGATCCAGGCTCCCTGCCCACATGTTAAGCAGAGTCTGGTTGCTGCAAGCCCAAGTAGTTAAACCACTGCTGCACTTTCCCTTAGGTTTGGCATGGAAGGAGCCCTTTCTGCAGCATATCTCTAAACGAGTCAAAAGACTGTACAACTTTGCATTTAAATAGGTGGCAGGATCAAAGCTCTGGGCCCTGCAGAAGCTGAATGCTTTTGCCTCTGTGCACATGCGATTTTCACACAGACCCATCTTGCCATGCAGGACAGCAAACATATTTCTCTCTGACAACATCCCTTTTCCAAACCCTGTTGTCCGTTATGAATAGGGATACGAGGGTATTATTTTTATCCCAATTGTGTAACCAGTCTAAACAGGTGTAAATGACAGCACATAGTTCATCTAAGAATCACTGGGTGACAAAATAGTGCCAGAAAAAAACGAGAGGCAGCCTGTCCTTCCGCTGTGGGGCAGGAGCAGCTATTATCTGTGTTACCCGTGGTGGATCTAACATGCTTTCTGATCTTTTCTGAACCCTTGCAGATTAGTCCATACCTTTTCCAAAGTGCATTGCTAAAGCTGGAGTCAGTGCTCCAGGAGATATTAGCAGCACTGAACAGAGCTCAGCCCCTCACGTCTTTAAGACAGCAGAAGTTTCTTACACATAACATCACTACTTATATATTCTAATATGGCATAGGCTTCTCTTAAAACAGGTAAGGCAGATGATATTAGAAAAAAATTCTTCACTGAAAGCATTGTCAAGCATTGGGACAGGCTGCCCAGGGAAGTTGTTGAGTCACCATCCCTGCAGGTATTTAAAAGACATGTAGACGTGGCACTTAGGGACGTGCTTTAGTGGTGGACTTGGCAGTGTTAGGTTTATTGTTTATGATTTTAAAGGTCTTTTCCAACCTAAAAATTCTATGATTCTGTTTCAGCTTTGGATCTGCCAGTCCCCCAGATCTTTTCTGCGGAGCTGCTGCCCAGTTCTCTGTCCTGTGCCTGTAGCTGATCACTTCTGCTCTGCCCTCAAGAGCATGACATCAGAGCAGCCATATGGAGTGCAGCATCAGCTCAGTGTCCCTTGGCATTTGCCAGCAGCAGAAGTCTGGGGAACAGCAGAGAATCAGGAACAGTGTAAGGCAGCGCTTCCCCCACACACTCTCTCAGCATCTAGCACCGTATGGCTCAGAGTGTGCCTGACCCTCATGTTGCGTCTTTGTGTTTAAAATCCTTCGACAGATTTCTGTTTAGTAAATTTATTTGACTGCTCATTGACACACTGGCCTTGTCCGATTCTGACAATTCAGGCCATTTGTCCAATGTGTCAAGATAATTTTTTAATTCTAATCTCAATCTGAAATACACTTGTGGTTCTTCCCAACCTAATGTTGTCTGCAACCTTAACGAACGTACCCTCTACTCCAGCACTCAGCACATTAGTGAAACACCAAGTGGTAGCAGACCAAAGACAGGAGCAGGTGTTTCTACCGTAGTTCTTTTAGTCACATGGATGTTTACAAGGTTCCTAAATCTAAAATGTGGCTGCAGCTTTGGGCAGCACCTTGCTTCAAAGTTCTTATCTTGGCTATTCCAGTCCCATTTTTCCTGAGAACACCCTGGTTGCAGCGCAGCCTGACACCCTCACGCATCCCCGCTGGCAGGGTTTTAGGTAAGCTGAACTGGTGCGTGTGATGTCACAGATCCAAAGGCTTTTTGTTGCTGTGCAGTGACCTCTGTGTCTGTTTGAAGAAGTGCAGCCGGCCATCAAGCCAAACACAGCTGTGGGTCTACAGTCAAGGAAGACACAGAGGACCTTCAGCTGCAGGGACCCAGCTGCAACAGGAAGAATGGCAAATACCATAAGCGCCAGGGTAACAACACCTACATTTCTTCTGAGTGCAGGAGAGGTTGTTGCTGAACTGAAGATCTTCCTTGTGTCCTAAAAAGGGATGCCTTTGTCTGGGATATCTTAAATTATCTAACCCAGTCTAACATATCCTATTATTTGTGAATAGATCAGATGCGATAAGCTACTCGATCAAAGCTCAACTCTTTCAGGTACCGATCTTGAAATCTGGGACTCTGGCTTAGTACACTGCCAGCAGAGATCTAAATTATGAATTTTGGCTCAAGATCCAAAAGGCTGCAAGGATTTCCAGGGCCTGAAAGGTTGGCTATATTGCGTAACCTAAACACACCTGAAAAAGTTAAACTGATGGCCTGGTTTTCTGAGGTCCATTCCCAACTAATAAGAAGGTTTAGCACCTGGAGATCAAGTCTTTATTGCCCTGAAACTCCCAGGGGAAAGAACTTGAACCAAACCAGTTAGAGCTACAGTTTCAACCTGGGAGGGATGAGGGACTACAAAATTGTGGCTCCTGGTTCAGTCCTAAATTCCAGCCAGACTCCTGAAGGCACAAGCGGATCATGGGCTTGTCATGCATCCCCCCTCCCAGTGCAAGAGCCTTCATGCCAGGAGACCTACTGGGGAAGGGGGCACTGGGCACAGACTGCCCTGCCAGGCCTCTCTGCGGTGCCAGGTCTTGCTCAGTCATTTAGTCTTCGATTTTCCAGTTTCGCTCTACCAGAAAATAAATAAATAATATATATTTTTTAAAAAAATTTTTTTTAGGACCCTCTACCCCACATCCAGCAAATGATGTAAAATATCACCACTATGTGGCTTTCACAGCCTTTTACAAAGGTTAGAACGCCGCATTGGTGCTGTCCCTTACGTCATAGCCCAGCCTCACCTCTCATTTATTTCCACTGACTGCACCTGGCAGGAGACCTAGCTGCAGGCAGGATCCTCTCCCTTTTCATACAGCTCAACCAGAGTTGCCACTGGGATGAAAATGTATCATTTACTTAGAGAAATAATTGCAAAATATCAGCTGTCATCTGCCATTTTAATCCAAGACACAAACAATTAGTTGAGCACAGTCATACCCAGATGCTAATATTTGATGGAAGGAACACTGCAATAATTCGTGACGAGCTGAGATATGTCTTCCATGAGAAAGGCTTCTTGTGAGAATCTGCAGACACCTGCCTAGAGAATCCTCCTCAAATTATATTAAAAGCCTGATCTATAAAACACAGGACTTCCATCAGTCCTTGGGGGTTTACATATCTCTAAAGATGAGGTGCATTAATGGGAAAACCTGTCATATCATTTTAGATGTGATTTGGCATCTAAAAAGACCCTGCTACGGAGGGATCACCTATTTAACCTACCACTCTGGAATGTATTTAACCCGGCTGGATGTGAGAGGTGCTTGAAGGGGCTGTCTATAGAGAAAGCAGAGAGCTGTCTATAGAGAAAGAGCACTGAGATTTTCTTCAAACAACACTGGTTTCTTTGAAAAAAAAATAAAAAATTAATGCATTTTCTAACTTTGTTCACCACAAAGTATCAGCACATGACATAATTTTCTGGTTATATGGCATCACAGGAATTTTTCAGCACTTTCACCTGGGTGAAGTGCTTCTTGCAAACCAATTAAAATATCACCAACTTAGTCCTCACATTTATTCAGGGTTGTCTGAGTTTAAATCAGTTTTAAAAGCAACTCAAAAGGATGCAAAACCATGTTATGTCAACACTCCTAGTCTCACTGAAAGCTATTTCAACCTGATATTGATTTAGGTTAACTCCACATCAAATTGGTGTTCACACAGGAGCTTTGACCTATTTAACTGATACATTTTTAAAGAATATCTCCCATTTCACAGCTGCGATTCTTAATGTAGACCTACAGGCAAAGCAACGTGGAGGTCCATCTACCTTAGCGGTTGTGCCAAAGGATTTCTACCCTGACTCCAGTAAATCGAGTCAACCGCTGAATTTGTAAGAGGTTTTGATACTACCACAGAAATATTCATTTTTCTAGAACAATCTCTTCAAAATAAAACCAAATTGAAGCACACCTACTAACTGGATGTTTTTAGCTGCATATTACACCATGGAGAAGGAGCCAAATGTTCCCCTGTCACTCAACCCACCCCTACGGATATAAGTTGCTCTTTTTCTACTGTGGTTTGTGAAAAGAGGGGCTGTCGTTTATCAGGCCAGCTGCCACTGAGAAAAAAACAGATAAGCTTTTAGGCAGAAACCCCTTCTTCAGATCTGAAATAGCAGCAGTAGTCTGGAAGGTGAAAACCAGCAGAGAACGACTTATACATTTAATTAGATTATGTAAGCAGCTAGACCATCTGAAAAAAAAAAAAAAAAAAAGGGCACTAATAGCTGGAGCAAAGGAAGAGATAGCAGGGGAGGAGGAGATAAAATGAGCTCCTCTGGCACACACAATGAAAGCAATGAGTAATTTACTGCCTGAGGAAGGTGGGGGACCAGGAATTGTATCCTGTGCCCTGGTGTCTCTTGTCAAGCGCAGGACCGTTAGCAGCATTAAGCATTTTAGGTGCCATGATGTCTTTTGAAGGTATTTTGTCAATGGCGTCAATGTCCTCTAAGCATCAGGGTTCAGGGGAGGTCCACATTTATTTCCACTGTGACAGGCTGCTGCAGAAAATTATGCGAAAGGGGGAAAAAAGAGGCCTAGGTTTTACTGTCCTTCTGCCTTTCACCCTGACCCTGACTGCTGGACTTAATCTCACTTATCTGTGGAAAAATATGCCTGTAAAAATAAGAAAAACATACCTGCCCCATCCAGTCCTTCTGCATGCATAGAAGTGGTGTCTCTGAGCATACCTAACTTGATCTACCTGGGGGAGCAATAACAGGAAGAGCCTATCAGCTTCTTCATTATTTGTGCATTAAAAAAATACCACTTATTTGGAGAAGGCACAGCACTCAGTACAATGAATATATGCCATGGCCTTTACAAGGTGTCAGGAGCTCCTCAGCGGCGAGTAAGCGCACCCCACATTGCAGTAGTGATTACGGATGATGGAGGTGACGGCAAAGCACCCTGCAGGTGAGCAGGCAGCAGCTGGAGGCGGCCAGGACAGCCGATAAAGCACGTTATAAGGCTGTTCACGGTATGAGCACAGGAGATGACATGGTGGCACCCCTGAGAGACACGCAGAGGTGGGAGACACGCAGCAGCGCTTCCTCCAGGTGCCTATGAAAGGCTTGGCGCGTTTCTCCTTGAAAACTGAGCTTGTGCCAGAGCTGAGGAGAAGATTCATGCCCGGGTGGGTGGAAAAAAACCAAAAAACAATCGGCAAGAGGAGGAAGACTACAGCCGCCGGACCGATCGGAGAGCGAAGCCCACCACAGCCACAGCCCTCGGGCTGAGGGCGTAGAGGGCTGCCCTCCGCCCGCAGCTTCCCCTGCCCGGTCAGCGCAGGCACACAGCCGCCATCGCCGTGATGTGTGTGTGTGTGCGGGGGGGGAGAATCGACCGGCTTCCCCTCACGCCCAACGGCCGCTCTAACGGGCCGTAACGGCCGCGCGGGGGCGCCGCGCGGGGGTGTGTGTCGGGGGAGTGGGTGGGGGGAGGTGAGGAAAGCGGTGGGCGCGCATGCGCGATGACGCGCCGGGAGGTGCCGGCTATATGAGCCCCGGCAGGCGCTGACTCGGCCCTTTCCGCCTCGCTCCCGCCCGCCTTCGGGTCGCTGCGCAGAGACCCGCGCCGCCACCGCCGCCACCACCCCCCCGCTGCCGCCATGATCATCTACCGGGACTGCATCAGCCGTAAGGACGGGGGAAGGGGGGGATGGGGGCGGTCGGTTGCTTGCTCGCTCGCTCGCTGGGTCGGGGGAAGCGGCTGGGCCGCGGCCTGGGCCCGGCGGCTGGGCCCGGCGGTGCCGCGCATGTGCAGTGCGGGGTTGGGGGGGATGGGAAGAAGGCCATGGAGCGGCCGGGCCGAGGCCGGGCCCGGGGGTGTGTACGACGGGAAACCGTAGCGGAGCTTGGCCCGGAAGGGTGGTGAGGGTAAGGTGGTGGTGGGCTGGGCCGGTGGCGGGGAGGCGGAGGGCGGAGGCTGACGCGGCGGTGCCCGCCTGTGTGTATTTGTTTCCCCCCCCGCAGAGGACGAGATGTTCTCGGACATCTACAAGATCCGGGAGGTGGCGAACGGCCTGTGCCTGGAAGTGGAGGGGAAGGTGAGTGGCCTACCCGCCCCCGGGGATCGTGGGGGGAGGCAGGCCTCGCTGCGGTGACTCAGGGCCTGGCCGCCGCCTGGAGCCGGGCCTGCGAGGCCGGCGGGATTTGGGGAGAGGGGGCTGGGTTCCCTGCGAGGGGCCCCAGAGGGGGAGACCCACCACAGCCTGGTGCCTGTGGCCGGGGCAGGGCCGGCTGCTGCCTCCAGTGATGGGGGAGAGGGCCTGGGGCAGCCAGGCTGGAGTGCAGAGCCGGCGGTGTAACAAAGCTTGGGTCAGGCACCGGGAGAGGAGCCTGGCTTAAGAAATCTGTGCTTGAGCTGCAGTCAGATTCCTTGCACTTAACTGTGGCTCTGAAATCATGCCCTGCTGTCAGGTCATAGATGTGTAAGAGCGGTAGCGTTAAGATTTTTGCAGAGCCGTTAAGTTTTTTGATGTCTCTAAATCTAGATGGTCACCAGGACAGAGGGTCAAATTGATGACTCTCTAATTGGTGGCAATGCCTCTGCTGAAGGTCCTGAGGGAGATGGAACAGAAGCCACGGTCATAACTGGTGTTGATATAGTAATAAACCACCACCTTCAGGAAACCAGCTTTACAAAAGAATCCTACAAGAAGTACATCAAGGACTACATGAAAGCGTAAGTGTTGGTAGGCTTTTTCTTTAAATGAGATTGCAAAATGTCAATCGTTGAGATTTTAAAGACAGCGTTGAACTTTATTCCTAGTAGGCTTTAGTTCTGATACAGGTGCCAAACTGGCTGTGAACTTCAATAATGTCTTAATACTTGGCAAAACTGGAGCTCTGAAGAATTGATACTGGAATATCTAAGTTTATCTTGGCTGATGTGGAGGACCTGGTCATGTGCTTTAGATATTATTTGTAACCTTGTTGTTTTCTTTTGATTCCTCTATGCCAAACCACCTTCATGTGGAAGGGAGCGAGGTGGGGAAGAAAAGCTTCTTGAAGCTTTTCTGACTTGACAGTTAAAATGTCCACAAATAATTTGTGTGAATAGAACTTCTTGCTAATTCAAGGTATAATTTCTGTTGCTTATGGCTCAGTGGATTAGTATTAAAGGTGAAAAACAGTTTGTGATACTGATAAATAGTACTTTTAATGCTGTGGAAATGACTTGCGAATTAATGTCTATCACTAGTCTAGAAGTAAAATGAGGTTGATATGGGTGGTGGGTACTGTTCTGCTAATTAACTAGCACAGTGAAGTTACCAAGCTAGAATATGTTTTCAGAGCTCTTCATTTTTTTCTTTCCAGAATCAAAGCCAGACTTGAGGAACACAAGCCAGAGAGAGTAAAGCCTTTCATGACAGGGGCTGCAGAACAAATCAAACACATCCTTGCTAACTTCAAAAACTACCAGGTAATGAAACTTACATCTCTTTACAGCAGTATTGCAGTGATACAAGTTGTGATTGGTTCATCTGCTGAACTAACTTGTCGAGAGTTATGATGGCTCCTGTTGTGAGGACATCTAACTTCTCTGAGAGTGGAGAGGAGAAATAGTGAAAACACTGTGTGGGGATCTCATTTCAACTTGCAGTGCTTGTAGTTAACTACATTTGTAGTTATCACCATTTAGGAACCATGGAGTTTAAGACTTGCAAGATGGATCACTTTGGCCCTTGCTATGTCTTACTCTGCTGTTCACAGCATGTAAAGTTATGTGGTACTAAAATGGACAAGCTGCAAAGTCCCTGCAGCTGGTCAGGGAGACTTTTAAACTGAACTTGTATAAAAAGGCACTTTCTCCTGGTAATAGCTCATTAAATGTCTCAGTAACACATTCCTCTGAAGTTCTTTGTAGGAGAGAACATGAATCCCGATGGTATGGTGGCTCTCCTGGATTTCCGTGAGGATGGTGTGACCCCATATATGATTTTTTTTAAGGACGGCTTAGAAATTGAGAAATGTGTAAGTACTGACCTGAAGTGGATGAATGTGCTTAACTACATGATTAGCTTTTTCAATGCATCACTTGTTCTGTTGTATCCTTGTCAAAGTTGCACAGTGGCTGCCAGTTTAAAAAACTTCATATAAGTACAGCCTAATTGCTGCTTTGTCTTAGACAAAGTGGCTGAGACTTCCCTTGTATGCTATTCAGTTATACGAAAAGGGGACACAGTTTCACGGCAGTGATTCATGGTGACTTAATTCTTTCTACATTTCTTAGCCATTACCTTGGTCAGATGTGTGTAATTGGGAGTGGTTTTAAACTATCAGATTAAAGACAATGTCCTCTGGAATGGATCCCTCTTGTGGGGTTAATTCTGAAGTACCTTGCATGGTCATGTTCCATCTTCTTTCACTTGATCTGATGCCCTTATTTTGTTATGCAAGAACTGTTTAATTGCCCTAAATTTGGGAACACGGTAATATTTGACCGAGTACTTAACCTTATTCTGTCTGGACTCTCCAACTGCCTGAGCTCAGACAGTTCCTCTGGTCTGCTTTAACAACAACTCTATGTTGGAATGTGGTTGCAAGGAAACAGTATTTGGATCCCAACACTTGCATTTTTTGACTTGCTCGGAGTGCCATGGAATTCACTGCAGGGTAGCAGCATGGGATCACCAGTTCCTTTGCCCAGTCATTGTGGGCTTGTGGAGTCTGTTTATAGCCAGCTAAATTTATCTGTGAAGCCTGTTGCACGCTTTCTGGTATGCAAGTCATGTAAAGATGAACCAACTTCAAGGGTGGAGCAAGAGCCCAACTAAGGGAACATTTCTGTTGGCCCCAAAACACCCACCTCTTGCAGCTTGACTGAAGGGTGATGTCTGTCCCGGTCCCTGGACCAGGCAGTTGCCTGGAAGGCACCTCCTCAGAGCCAGAAGCTTGTGTGCTTCTCCCTTACTTGGGCAGCCTTTTTTGGATTTGTAACTCAGATAACCCCATCTACTTCAAGATAGGGTGAAAGAATAGTAGCAAGGTGTCCCGGTGGGCAACAAACTGTTCCAGCTTCTCGGTACAGCTCTTGTAAAGACAGCACATACAATGTAAGCTTTAGCAATTGCTTAGGACGTGCTCTTATTTGAGAGGAAACCTGAAACTTGGTGTGTCAAGCGAAAGGGCTGTGAATGCGTACCTTGTCTGGCTCGCTCAGCAGCTGGTGCCAGTTGCTCTGTCTGATGGTAGAAATGCTCAGCATCCTCTGATAGACCATGAGCACTTGTCCTGTTGCTCTCTGGTTTGCACTAAGATGCAAAAATAACTTCCTTGCGCTTTCTGCCTGCCTGGCTGTGGCAGCTCAGATTGAATTAGGGAATACACAAATAAATTACAGAAACTTACCCTGACTGTCATGACCTTGAACTAACACTTGCTACTCTTGTTTCAGTAACAAATCAAACAATATGGTTTTGGATCACCTGTCTTCATAGCTGGCTGCTGTTTCTTCTTCATCGGCACAACACCAGGAATTGGCAATGTCTAACAACTGGACTGATGTCATCTTGAGCTTTATTCACTTATTTTGACCCTGATTTGGAGTGGAGGCATTGTTTTAAAAAAAAAGAAAAAAAAAAACCACCAAACATCTGTCATGTAGATTGTCTAAAATAAAACTCATTTAAACCCATTTTAGGTGATGCCTTTTGGTCTACTGTGTTTCTTAGGGTGACTTGCAGGAGAGGTTGCAGCAAGATGTTTGTCCAAGGAGTTGGTTCTGTCAGTAGTGTAGCCTGGTCCTAGCACGCTGCAACTTGACTGTCTCCAGACAGACCTCACCCATTGCCTACCTGTGACACTGAAGTGCAAGAGCAGGATGAGGGGAATAAGGCAAAGCTCAAGAAATGTCATCGTAGCAAAATTGGACCTTCTTCATCTTTCATGATTGCACAGAGACTTCTATCTCTGGAAGATACACAAATTTATTAAAAAAAAAAAGACAACAAAATGGAATATGTGCTACTCCAGTTGAGTGCTGGCTGAGCTGCTTTGTCAGAGAAGGATGCTTGAGTCTGTCCTCAGCTGTAGCATGACTTCAGGATGAAGGTAGGAGGATGGATGGAGCACTAGTCTAATACCAGCACTCGCTCTGAGCCCTGTGAGGGGGGGAAATCACTAGGTTTTCCAACACAGCCTGGCTGTGGTACTAGCTTCTCTGGATTTGACAGCTATTCAGGAGCAGATTAATTAGAACTCAGTCAAGTTTCAGGATTTTGGGGGTTTTCTGACTTTTCTTCTGGAATGTCCTAGCCCTGCCTGAGGTTTTGTACTTACCTGAGTGTGTATAACTTCTGTTCCTGCTGTCCTCGTTGTTAGGAAATGCATCTGTTTGACAGACCTGGAGCAAACAGCCGTTGCTTCTCTGGTTCTTGCTGCGATGCAACAGTAACAGGTTCCTTGCGCTTTCTACCTGCCTGAGCCTGGTGGCAGTCTGGATTGAATGAAGGAACACAAACGCCTGGACCAAGCCCCATGGGGGGGGTTATGTTGCTGCTGACAACGTAGACTGTGTGTGCCTGGTGTTGCTTTGGACTGCAAGTCACTGACTTACAGGTAGAGGAGGTTAAGGTGCTTGAAAGGGGAAGGCGTGACCCGCTTGCTGGCTGTTGGATCTGTGAGGCCTCAGGCCTCCACTTCAGCAGAGTTTTGGCATCTTCACCGTTTCGTGTCGGGTTTTGGCCCGTGGCGCCGCAGGGCTGAGGCGGGGGTGGGTTTCTGCAGAGACAAGATAGATGCGGCAGCGGGCTGGGAGGAGGGAGATACTGTCTGGAGGTGGGAGTGGAGCATGCCCCAGTTATCTTGGAGGTTCTTGTCTGGTTTAAATGCCCTATTTTAGTTCTGTGGGAACTTCATTTGCATACATATTTTCTTTAGCTTTCCCCAGAAGGAGTTTTGGGCCAGCTGTGCTTCTGCGTTGTAATCTGAGCCATGTAAATTAATGCTCCTCTGCCTTCACCCAATGGGGCTGAAAGGCAGGTTCAAAGCCTAAATATAACCACCAGGAGCCAGTTCTCCCTCTCATTGGAGAGGGTTTGTTTGTCAGGGCCAGGAGAGGGTGCTGTTTTAATCTTCCCATTAAAAACCGGGAGCCTTAAAGGAAGGGGAGGGTAAGCACTTGCTTAGTTTGAGACTTTTTTTTTTTTTTTTGCTTCTCAGTGGAGTCAGTTTAGTGTGGGCAGGGCAGTGCTTGCATGGCCGTGCATCCCCTAACACCTCCAGCTCCTGCTTCCGGTGAGTCAACGTGTTTTAAAACTGAGCGGAACTGGGATGTGGGAGTGAAAAGAGCTCTTCTTGCTGGTTGTGCTGGGGCTGGGAACCCTGGGTATGAGCCGGGAGCAAATAGCTGTGTGGCAGCTGCGTACAAATGGTGAGGTGCTGCTCTGAAAAGCAGGTGCTTAAAAGCGTGATGAGCACAGCCTTGCCGTTGAGACGAATGGCTCGTGGCAAATGGTGTGCCATCCTGTCTGTACTCTTGGCTAATTAGGATACTCAATTGGTGTGTGCAAACATGCCGAACGAGTGGGTTACGTGCTTGTATCCATCTCAAATGCTTTTCTGCATGGTGGAGCCTCTGATGGGAAGTCTTTCTTCAGCCTGTTGTAGAAAAGTGTCAGCTCAAAGGCTCCTGAGATGCAGGATTTTGTTCTGTTCATCCCCAGCGAGCTGCAAGAGAAGAGGTTTTGCATTTGGCTGCACCACACTTCCCAAAAATGCATTGCTGCCTTCAGTTTCTCAGGGAAAGGGGCAAGTCTTGCCACTCTGGTGTCCAGTCTGGCGGGCACCAGAGGTTAAGCCACGTTTGATGGCAGGGAAGGACTCTGGTGGTGGCAAGCGGCTGTCTTAGCCGTGGTGCTGTGGTCGCTGCCTGCAGCGGAGTCAGGGTGAGGGAAGTCAGATTCCAGGTCCTTACATTGGGAGTTGCTGCACACTCTGAAGTGGGAGGCCCGTGGCTGGTAAATGCACTTGTCCACTGTCCATGATGCAACTCAGAGTTGGAAATAAAGTAGGTGTATTTCCTTATAACCCGATTCCTCCTCTTCTGGCCCCTCTTCATTTCAAGCAGCTGTTTTCTGAGGCTGAAAAGCTAATGTGACTTGAGAAGGCAAGTGTATGTGGCTGTAACACTGCAGCTTTGCAGTTACGAAATTGATAAAAATTCTGCATCATAACAAATTGCCCGGGTGCTGCTTTAACAACCCCAGCTGAAGGACAGCTTTAAAACCTATCCCCATGTTGTTTTAAAACATGTGCTTATCAGGCTTCTGTGTTGCATTCCTGGGAAGATATTTCCTGTGGCTGGAAGGGCTGTGGAGCTGGGAAGGATCCAAATAGCTTTTCTCCTGAGCCTTAAGGGGCTGGGTAGAAACCTTTCCTCTGCCGGCTCTGGTCTCAGCCCCACATGGGGCCAGGAGGCTACTCCTGTACCCACCACGAAGGTGAAGGCAGGCAGCTTATAAAGAGGGGGCTCCATCCCTTGGCTTTGCCCACTCAGTGTGGGCAGGTGCTGGAGCCCGGGTGGGTGATGGTCCTGGAGCCTTGTGCAGCCCCCAGCTTTGGCACAAGGGGGGAGAACCTGCAGAGGGAAAATTTCAAATGAATGGATATAGGGAACAGTTTGTTCTGTGGTGTTTGGCAGTTGGTTTGTTTTGGGTTTTTTTTTTCCCCCACATGGCTTAGCTCAAAGCCAGGAGGGACTTACCCTAAACTTAGGATGTGGTGGTTGTCAGAGAAGTAAAATTGGATTATTTTTTGAAAATATGTAGGAAAAAAAAAAAGCTGCAACTTGCTTCCTTCCCTTAGCAAGTCTCTGACTGTTGAGCTGTCTCAGGCCAGCCCGCTGCAGTTCTGCCAGCATCTTCAGCAACAGCAATCTAGGGAGGGTGCTTTTATTAACCACAATAGTATCTGTATCAAAATACCTCTGCTCTCTCGCGTGCTGCTGCTGGCTGGGAGCAGGTGAGACACCTCCCTCTGCTCCCACGGACCTCGGGCTGTGTGTCAGCTCCGCAGCCGCTTCCCTGGGATCAGCCGCTGTTGTAAACTGGGATGTTTTGCCCCGCACCAGAGGGCAAGTAAATCTCTGTGTCGCCGCTAGCCCGCAGCGGGAGAGCCGCAGTTAAACACCGTGTTCATTAAGCTCAGAGATAAATGTCTCAGCAGGAGGTAAAAAAAAAAACCCAAAACCTAGCCAAGCCTGGAAGACTTTGCCATAACCAGCCCAAAACCCATTGCCCGCAGCACAACCGTGCTGGTTTGTGGTCCCTGTGCCTTGGCTGCCTTCGGGTTGAAGCTGGAGCTGTCGTGCAAAGATTGCAGCCAAGTGGCCGTGGCCGGTGCTGGGGGGGGCTCAAGGGAGCTTTTTTGGGGGTTTTAGCAAATACTGGTGATCCTGGGAGTGTGTGCGGCAGGATGTTGTTGAGGATGCATGTAGATGCTGTGTGTTTTGAGCCATTAGAGCTGCATTTATCTCCATCCACTTCTGGCAGAAATAACCAAACACCCGAGGAGGCCTTTTTAGGCTATTTTGGGGTGTGATACCAACCTTGTCAAAGAGGCAGCAGCTGAATGAGGTGAGAAAAATGATGAGCAATCATTTCTCTTCAGCCCTCCTGTTATCCTGGGAGCCGATGGCTGGGATTCACCTCCCTGTCTGCCACAGGCAGCAGTGGGATGGAGCACTGGCTGGGACAAGAGGCTGCTTTTCCTCCCATCCTCAGCACGGCACTGGCAGCTCTGCCAAAGCAATGCAGCTGTTTGGAACTTTATTTTTATAGGGAATGTCCAAAAAATGAGATGTTCAGAAAGGATTTAAGGATTAGCTTTCCAAATTCTTTGCAACCGTGCGGTTGAAAAAGGCCATGTAAAGCTGGATGCTCGCTGTGGATGCTCAGCTAGCAAATCCCCACTGTGGCTACTGGTATGGTCTGGTTCCAGGGCTGAGGTTCATCTCTTCTACCTACGGCTGTGTCTGCACCTGAGCTGGGCACCCTTGGCCCCTCCAGTCCAGGCAGAGAGGGATGATTGACCAAGCTGCTGATGTGCTTGGTCAAGTTGCCCACAAGAAGGTGTTTAAGGGGGTTAGTGCAGCCCTTCACCCATGGGCTCTGGCTGCCCTGGCCCAGCAGCCACCTCCTGGCAGCATGTGCTGCCTGGTTCACCTGTTGTGGTGGGGCTAAGAGTGCTTTGATCCCCATAAACCCACCTCATTTTTAAGCTGAACAGGCAAGATAGCAGCTGCCCGCAAGCAGAAGGGTTTTGTGTTTGTGGCCACCTCGCTTACTGTGGGGGCCAAGCAGCTTTGGGAAAGACATGCAGGAGGAAGATCCCACAGCTGGTGGCACTTTGTGTGGCGGACCCAGCATGGATGCAGCCCTTGCAGCCTGTCCCATTGCAGGAGCATAAATGGCCTCTTCTCAAGGCAGGGTGGTGGATGGAGGCTTTTCAGGAATCCACACTGGGTTTTATGTGAGTGTCTCAGGGGCAAGGTGTGAGAAAAAGACCTTACATCAGATGTGTGAAGCCCATGGTAGGTCAGTCTCATTTCCCTCCCCTGGTGCTATCAATCCACCACAGACTGGTGGGGGCAGCTGGAGACATACACCCAGGTGGATGAGTAAGGACTCTCCATTATCCTTCATCACTTTTATTCAAGTCCTTGCCCTTGCCTGGTTATCCATCTTGCAGCTGCTGAAAGCCTTCCCTGCCTCCTGGAGGTGCCCAGGTCCCTGTGGAAAACCCACTCTCAAGAATGAGCTCCAGAGGTAAAGCTAGTTAATGGAATAGAGGTGAAAAAGAAACAGTTGTTCCCTTCCTTTCAAGATTGAAAACCAACTACTGCAGCTTCTCCTTTCTCCTACTTATTTGCCTGTAGTTGCAAACATACTGGCTGCAACAGCCCAAACTCCTGTGTAACACCATCAGGAGAAGAAAGCCCCTCTCAGCTGGCTGCGCTTCTCCAAGGAATGCATGTTGGCTGAGGTTCTCCTAAGATCAGTACCAAGCAGGTTCTAGCTGAGCTGGGCAGGAGGACAGGGTCACTAACTTCAACTGCTGGTGCTGGAATCTTGCTCATCACACAAGCCCCAGGTGTGGTTAGCTGCAGTGATGCTCGATGCCACCTGTGTTCATTCACCTCTCTGGCTTACAGGTGCCCTGTGTTTTCCATCCAAAGGCATTTATCAATTCCTTACTCCAAAAGGCAATGAACTAAATTTCTTTTTTTTGGGTTTAAGAACTGAAGGTGGAAGAGTTTGACCTTGAGCCAGATAAGAGATGTCAACCTAAGGAGACCTGCTGCAGCACCAGGTGCTGAGGCCTTCTGGAAGGGGCCTTTTTTGATCTTTTCTGTTGCAATTTGTTGTGCATGTGCAAATAAACACTCCCAGAGGAAGGCTGACCCCACAGCCTGGTAGCTGCACACAGTCTTGGTTAGGAGAGCCAAGATAGAGTCCTCCAGTCCTGCCATTGGTATAAGAAATGGGGCAGGTTGTACTCAGCCACAGCTCTTTGAAAAGCTCTAGAATCATAGAATGGTTTGGGTTGGAAAGGGACCTTAAAGATCATGCAGTTCCAACCCCCCTGCCATGGGCAGGGACACCTCCCACTAGACCAGGTTGCTCAAAGCCCCATCCGACCTGGTCTTGAACACTTCCAGGGATGGGACATCTGCAACTTCCCTGGGCGTTTTCTGGGAAAGAAACAGAGCTAGCATCCAGGTGAGCCTGGAGCAGCTGCTCAGCTCTGATACTGCATTAGCAAGAAAAATTACTTGTTAGGAGTCAATAAATAGTGACTAATGAAAATGCCACCCTGGCAACAGGGCTGTGTGAGCGTGGGTGGGCAGAGCTGACACATGCAGGAGGTACGTTTGGCTGGAGCCAACTCCAGGCAGCTGGTGAAGACAATGCGTAGCTGACTCAGAGCATGGACGACTTTTAGGGAGCATCCCCTGGGATCACAGCAGCTGGTGAGCTCTGGTGCTGCTTTGAGCTCTGTGTCAAAGATGTGGTGGCAGCAGCAGAGGTGTCGTAACTTTCTGCTGTCCTTCAGATAATATTCACAGGGTGTTTTCAGCTCCCATGCCTCGCGTAGCCCTGGCTGTCCCACCGGCAGTGTCTGGGCTGGCTGCAGGCAGGGAGGTGGTGGATGCCAGCGGCTGTTTAGAGCTGTGAGCTGGTGGGGAGCAGAGCGTGGCAGCACTGGGACCAGCCTGTCCCATGCTGGGTTCAAATCCAATGCCTTCCCCACATAGCAGCGGCCTTCTCACCCACTCCCAGCCTGTTGGCATAGAGATGTCTCTACTGGGGTGGCTGCATCACTGTTGCCTCCCATCAGCTCAGGTCCATGCTGGTACCGCCTGGGTATGACATTTCTGATGACTCAAAGAACTGGTCATTTGGGAGAAGCAATGCCAGCGAGTAGATGTGCTTTTAATCTCATTTAATGGCATTTAGCACATTAATACTTCTGCTCGTGTCTATGGGATCTTCTTGTGGACCAGTGTTTCAACCACTAATACTGAAGAACATCTGCGCAAGCAGAGTTCAGCAGCGAGCGGAGGCAGCAGCGCATGGGGACACCAGCAGGGAATTGGTGTTTATCGCTGCTGCAAGTTCAGAGATGAAATTAATCCAAATGTGGGGGCCGGGGAATCAGACTTGAACGCCTACGAGCCTCCTCCTCTCTTCTGGCAGATGGCGATCCTGCTAACAGCACTTGTGTAAGGTCCCCTTGTCGAACAAGGGGAGCAGAGCTGGAGAGTTTTTACTGGTTATTACGTGCTGGATCCAAATGAAGATTGCCCCAAATGCTAAATCATTATCGCAGCCTCTCATGAAGTTAGACTGGTCACACACACACAGAATCTTAGTGGTTGGAAAGGACCTCTGAGATCATCGAGTCCAAACACATTTAAAAAAAAAAAAAAACAAAAAAAACCACCAAAAAACCACCCAAACAGACACAAAAACACACCCACAACCCAAAACAAAACAAAAAACCCCCACAAAAACCAGAAAAAAACCACACAAAAAAAGCACCCACCAACTAAACCCCACACCCACAACCCCACACACAACACCCCACCACAAACCA
>JAOXNO010000001.1:179270855-179306315 GCA_028565335.1 Limnodromus scolopaceus | reverse complement strand
GGGTCTCACCAGAGCAGAGTAGAGGGGCAGAATCACCTCCCTCGACCTGCTGGCCATCCTGCTTTTGATGCAGCCCAGGATACGGTTGGCTTTCTAGGCTGCCAGCGCATGTTGCTGTCTATCCTCACTGGCATCATAAATGTTTCATTCCACAAAGAATGCCTACTTGTTATTACTATCTATTCAAAAACTATTGTTGGACCATACAAAGATAAGCAAAAGTAAGGCAAACTAGGCACAGCCATCTGATTGGAAGAAAAACATATTGCAAATAAACCAAATAAAATCAAAGCTCCGAGCTGGTCAAAGCAACTTAAGACAACAATAAACCCAGTAAACCTCAGTCCTGAGACCCTGCAAATCCAGTACAAAGCCTGTGGCCTGGTACTAACAATGGCCATACTTAATTTATGAGGCTACAGAGCTACAGAATAGAGAAGATGGATCTAGTATCTTCTCAACGGTGTGTGCTGATGGGATAAAGCACAACAGACACAAGTTGGAACACAGGAAAGTGCAGTTTGGTACCAGGGGAAAAAAACCCCATCCTTTGGGTGGTCAAACACAGAAGCAGGTTGCCCAGTGAGGTTGTGGAGTCTCCATCTTTGGAGATACTCAAAAGCCGACCAGGCATGGTGCTGAACAGCCTGCTACAGCTGAGCCTAATTCAAGCAGTGGGTTGGGTAAGAGACCTCTAGAGGTCTCTTCCAACCTAAGTTTTTCTGCAAGACTATGGTTCAGGACAGATTTTTTTCTTTTTTATTTTTCATTGAAATTTTGTAAAAACTCTAGAATACTCAAGACCATTTCAAGAATTCTCCTGAACCAGGATCTCCTGATCAAGTTCATGTTCCTGCCTTGTGTGATTCAGAGCAGAAATTTTGATTTGCTGCATGAGGACCTTAGTCATCAGACTCAGAATCACTTCACAAATCTTTTAATTTAAAGAATGAAGTCTTTAAATTAAGCTACAGTCACCCGATTCTCATTATGCTTTTAGAAGAGAAAGACAAACACTTCCAGAGAACAAATTAGGCCTTAGCCAGGTTGAATCAGACTCCGGAGGTACAGATTTTCCTCCACTGGAGAAAAAGGAAGCCAAAAATGACTTTTCATTTACCTTAAGCCCATGTTTCTCCCACTTTGGACAGAACTTTTATACTTTTGTTCTTTTATTGCTAATGGTGGAAATTACTTTTCTTTATAAATATTGTGCTTCTAGGCCAGATTCTTGGTGGTTAAGGCACATGGGATGTATCCATGCTCTGAAACTCCCCCAGAAGATGCTTTCCCTTAGATGAGCAGAATCTGCTCTTCAGTCATTCTTCTCTTGTATAATTAATAGCTAATTTCTGATTCGGGACAAAAAGTGCTCCAGCACAAGAGATTTACCCTCTGGTATATGATTTCTGATGAATGACAGGAACAGTTACCAAGGCTGAAACATCTACCCTGACTGGTGCAAAAGCTCTCACATCTGTCTCCCACAGCCCTGGGAAGGGGCTTTCCAATGGAAGGGGAAAGGCTTCTCCCTCTGGCAGCAACGATTTGGGCTTTCCCTTAGGAGTATGATTCCCCATTTGGTTTGGGACTCACCCAGACCATTAGTGTGTCTTCCCTTCTTGTGTAGTGCTCATGACTTGTCTCTCTGGATGAATTCGGTTGCTCTCGAAACTAGAGAAAGAAACATTTTTACGATGCGTTTTTACATCGGCTCAGGTAAAGCGAAACCAGTATCAGCGAGAGGTTTCTGTAGGGTCATCCCTTTTAACATCAACTTGATTTCTGAAGACTTTAGAACAACTTCAGCATCATATATAAGCAGTATCGTCTTGATTTCAGTATTAGTACTTCAGTGAGGCTGGTGAAAAGCATGTGACTGCAGTTCAGAAAGCGTTTTCATTTCCAGCTGTGCTTTGTGTGACTAAATACTGTGTTTGAGTTTGCTGGTTTGGCATCTGTATTTATAATCTTTCAGTGCACCCAGAACTTTTGCTAGAAAGCTTATTTCTGAATAACCGAGTAACTGCAGAGAGTACAGCTTAGCAAAACAGGATATCCTGCTTTATAATCCTTACTATGTCAATATTTTCAAACCTGTCTTAATATTTAGATATCTAAAATATGGACTGATTTTCAGAGTATTCAAGTTGTTTTGAGTTGTAGTCTTACAGAATTTTTTACAGGATTTTTTAAGTCAGCCATTCAAAATTTGAATGTGGATGTTTATGCCTAACTTCAAGCACTGTTTGGTGTTGTCTTAACTGCCTAAGCAAACTTGGTAGCAGGCCAGCATTTCTGAATATAAAATTCAGGAAAAACTGGGTTTTGGAAAGTGAACTCCAAACCATAAACCCTGTAAAACCCCAAAAACCATAAAACCCAGTGTACTCTGTACACTTTCCATTACTCTTATTTACCCTGTCCAAAGGCACTCTGCAGATCAATAAAATACTTTACTCATGGCATTTCACGCTGACTGATTATGTCCCTCTCAACTGAAGACAAATTGTGAAGCGTAAAACAAAAATACAAGCAGACCCAAAATACTTTCCTGGTAAGATAATTCTGCTGGGAATCCCACTGAAGGTAACCTTTTCCCTCTGAAACAACACGGTCATTTTTACCTGTGGCACTGAATTCCAACAATACTAAATCAAGATTGCATGGCACTCTCCTGCATGGTTTTAGAAGACCACTTGAGGAGCAACACAAGGGAGAAGCTGACCTAGACTTTCTAAGCACCTCAGCTGCTCAAACAGGACATGAATCCAATAGAGGAGCCCAGCTCATGAAAAGCAAGAGGTCTCATCCTATGTGCTTACAAATGCAAGTCCACAGAGGACTCGAACAGCACAAGGAGGACACTAACGTGTCCCGGCCTTGGCTATTGCTGGGGAGCACATCAGGTACCGTAGCAAGACATGAAGGCTGACTTCCTGGGTTCCTCTCAGCATTCTTAGGTATCTCCTGCAGTCATTAGCAAGTTGTGTCTTGCTCGTGGAGCCCGAGGAGACAGGAGTCAATGGCAGTATTTATGAAAGCACACACATATCCCTGGAACATCATCTGCTCTTCAAAAACTCTCAGTAGTCCACCTCTGAGGAACTAGATGCTTCATGCCACAAGAAGCTGACCACCAGCAGGATGCGTATCTGTGGAGAGATAGCTACACAAACAGTTACAGAAAAAATGAATTGAGCAAAATTAAAATGCTTGACTTGTGCATAAGGGGTCAGAGTTCTTTTACAAACCTCCAAAGGTGTTTGACCCCCCTCCAAAACTTGCATTCCTTCCAGGTGGACCAATAATGGAATGTTTGCTTTTCACACAGACCTGTTATTTCATTAGTGTGTGCAGAAGCGATGCATGCATCTGAAAAACCTGAGGGAATGTGAAAGTTGTGCTATAAAACCTCACTTTCCACTTCATTTACAGGTCTACTAATGAGGTTTTTTCCACTCTATTTTCTTTGCTTTCTTTTTTAACATAAAAGCTTTAAGACTGTAATTAAATAGTCCTGTCCCATCTCCCTCCCTGCTCCCTCCCAAAATAGATGCTGAAGAGACATCCAAAAAGTATGCTGAACAGACAACAAAGGATGCAAATAGACAATTGCAATGTGCATTTCAAAAATGGGGGAACAGAGACATGGGTACATGAAGCAATCTTCCCCAAAACACACAGAAGCCTAGCGGCAAAGCCAGCAATAAAAACATGGTTTGAAAAAAACCTTCATACCTATCCTATCTAAAACACAACACGTGTTCAGTCAATAATGTAGAACACTGCATGGTACAAATTAAAATAACACTTTTATTGATATACTTAAACATAAAACATAGGTAACATCATAAAAAAAACCAAACAAAAGATAAATCTATTCCTTGATGCACCTAACAGACAGAGATTTCTTTTTTTTCAGTAATTACCTAGAGGGAACTGTCATCTTCCCACCAACCTGTGTATCAAACAGCCTTTGCTTTACGGGTTTTAACTGTGTTGATTTGTTCCCATGGAGCCTAAGGACTGTGATGAGCACCGCGGTTGTGGCTGTTCTCCCTAAAGCCTGATCCTGAGCATCATGTCCATTCCACCCAAACGCTGCACAAAGGGTTGTGCACCTGCTGACAGGTCCCAGCAGAAGTGAGGGTATTAACCTGGTTCTGCTGGAATGCAGAACCACAAAGTTATGAATTCCTCTAGGACACGTTTTCCTTCAAAGTTATCGAGGCTTGGAAAAGCCACAAAGCTACCAAGAAAAAGTGAGATCGGAACTCAAAAAGATTTCTAATAAAGATAAATCTAATACAAGTTTATTCTATAAATAGTTTTTTCCTGTCAAAAGACAAAACACTTATAGAAACATACAAGAAATATTCCTTGGGAAAAAAAAATGAAGCTACGGAAAATTACAAAGTATCAGCTGCTTTAGCTTGACTCAAACCTTGCAGAATTGCGCTGCGCTCAGTCCTGTCTGTAAACCCACCACAGTTCTCTCAGTGCAATCACTCTGATTCTCTCTTGCTTTGTAAACTCTTGCTGTCTTGCTTTTGTTAATCGCTCTTCTCTTCTCCTTGATAGTGTCTGTATTCCGGTTTCAGCTCCCATGTGTTTTTGTGGGTCCCCTTCACATTGTAGATGCCTATTTCTCTTAAAATTTCTTTCAAGTATATCTGAAAGGAAACAAAAATTCAAATTATACAAGACAGGCAATTGCCACAGTTCCTACACGACGTCTCACGATCTCTTCGGTCACACATGGTTTAGCGATGGCTTTTGTCAGTGTTAGGTTGATGGTTGGACTTGATGATCTGAAAGGACCCTTCCAACCTAGACAATTCTATGACTCTATGATTCTATGATAAACTTGGCTCATGGAAACGACCTGGCGGACAGCAAGGTTGGCTGATGGGCACTAACTTGTGCGATAACAGCTCTGTGATAAGACTTCAACCCCCAAGAGGGGTCAGAGCAGCCTGGATGTGATGCCCATTCCAGCACAACCCCCAGGTATGCAGCAGGGAGCACCTGAGCCCCAGGAAGTCCCTGCATGGCCCTGCTGAGATCCGGAGACATTAGATGGATGCTCCATGGGCTGCTGAAATGAAGCTCCCAGCGCCTCTGGGAAGGTGATGCTGAGGTTACTGCAGACCTACAGCAGTGGGGTGAGTGAGTGGAGATGCTCCACGGCTCCTGTGTCAGGACTGGACACCTGCAAAACCCAAAGGCTGAGAGATGCCCGACGTACCCTGCGTATCAGATGCACGGCTGCTCTAAAAATCTCTGTGCTGTTGCGTTTCTCACATAACTGAGGAGGAGCCGGGGTGCGGGCAGGCTTTCTGCCCTGGGAGCTTGCTGCCACCAACAGTGAGCCATGCGGGTGGCCACTGTGCTCGAGGGGCTCCCCGGGGCAGTGGGACAATGCCACTGTGCGGGTCTATACATCACTGTTATCTCACACATCTTCCTCCTGCTGGAATTTCTCCACCTGAGCTAAAAAGCTCTTGGCTTTTCGTCTTGCTTGGGCTGGGATTATCTTGAAACTCCCTGCCTTATTCAGACCCCATCAAAGCCCTGAGCTGTTGAGTTTCATTTTGCAAAGCTTTAAACATTTTATTATGGCCTCATTTTCAGAGGAGAGCTGAGTAGGTGCCAGAGAATTTTCTAATACATTCAAATATTAAGGTTAGAAAGAAAAATAACATTAAAAAAAAGGCAAAGCTATGATAACCAGCAGTATATCCTTCAATACAAGACAGCTCTCTAATATCACCCTCCTTTACTCTTTATAATAAACACCAGCAATTTGCTTAATTTCTTAAAGAGCCATTTGCCTGCTTGTTTGTTTAAATATTAATTGGGACTGACTTGAGTGGATTGCCATGGCAACTGCAGACCACAGTTTAAGAATCCCCATATTAGATTAATAATTGCTTTAGTTTGAGCAATTTAATCCTCTTTGATCGCATTTATTGAACTGGAGTTACTGAAATCCTTGTATTTTCTGTATCTATAGTTCCACTAAGCACAAATGTCAACATACTCTAACACATTAAAAAAGCAAGTATTAGTTGATGACATCAGAAAAAAAGAAAAGCCAATTCCCCAGTCTCTTCCTTACACTCTTCCCATTTTTTGCTAAATGGAAAAGTTGGGAAACAAATAAAAGGTATGGTCTCTATCAGTAAAAAAAAGAGTATCTTTTATAGAAACTCTGATTGTTTCTTTCTCTCTAGGTACACATCAAAAATTTACAAAGCAAAAAAAAAATCCTGACTCCACATTAGCGATACTTCATTCGGACTCATGTAGCAAAGTGATTCTTAAAAAGCCTATCTTGAAGCAACGAGGGCTGTTTAGAAGATCACTTTATCCAACAAGTAAGAAAGATGATGGTAACAGACTGTGTCTGCAAAGCAGTTTCTTAAGGTCTCCTGCACGCAGGAGCCGTGAGCGGGGAAGCAGGGACTTCATTTTGCACCGCAGGGACAGCTCTTCAGTCCTTGAGGCTTCACAAGGCAAACCCCAGCAGGTGGCAGCAGGAGATCAATAAACATCTCTTAGCACACCTTTCCTCATCTCATCTATTGCAGAGATGCTGTCATTATTTAAGAGCCAGGTACCCAAGACAAACGCACGCACTACAACAGCAATTAGTGCACGAGCGTTTTCGTACAGTGATACTGCTGTTGCACAATGCATTTTTTGAAAAGGCGATGAAAGCGGGTGAAAAAGCGCTTTCTATATGAGTGGGTGTAGGTGTGCGTACCTGCATGTCCACCACTTTGTTTGCCACCCTTGTGCATGCACGCAAGGTGGCTTTCTGGAGTGTCACTGACAGGCACTTGAAAAGGTGGCAGAGTGGGTGGAAGAAGCACACTCAGATTCAAGGTTAACTTCTGCTCTAGACCACACGGACAGGTTAATGAGAATGGGAAAAAAAAACTATAACTGCATCTCGTCCCATGCAGTACATCTGTATATGCAGTTCCTGGGCTGAGAGACCTAGTCTGCATCTGGGAAGCTGGGTCACAAGGTGTGATGATGCCAAAGGGCTTGGGCAGAAGGAAATTGCTACAGCTGCACGGTCACAGAATCACAGAATCACATGGGGTTGGAAGGGACCTCTGGAGATCATCTAGTCTAACCCCCCTGACAAAGCAGGTCCACCCAGAGCAGGTTGCACAGGAACGTGTCCAGGCAGGTTTTGAATGTCTCCAGAGAAGGAGACTCCACCACCTCCCTGGGCAATCTATTCCAGTGCTCTGCCACCCTCAAAGGAAAGAAGTTCCTCCTCACGTTTAGGTGGAACTTCTTATAATCAAGTTTGTGCCTGCTACCTCTTGTCCTATCCCTGGGCACCACTGAAAAAAGACTGGCCCCACCCTCCTGACACCCACCCTTTTAGTATTTATAGGCGTTGATCAGATCCCCCCTCAGCCTTCTCTTTAGACTAAAAAGACTCAAGTCCCTCGGTCTTTCCTCGTAAGGGAGATGCTTCAGGCCCCTAATCATCTTTGTAGCCCTCTGCTGTACCCTCTCCAGCAGTTCCCTGTCCTTCTTGAACTGGGGAGCCCCATTTTGAAAAAAAAACTACAGTTCATATTAGACCACTGTTTCCATACTGGTTCCATTCTTCACAAATATTTGATTGCTCACATAAAAAGCATATTATGTTCTCAGCCATTAAGTCCAAATCTAGAATTACTGCAATATTTCCAGGGAGCACTTGGTATTTACATCTGGGTAGGTGGCAACAGATTTGCCCACTACTGCAAATTGTTATTTTTCATTATAAAGAAAAACAAATGTATTAGGTTTCCCTAATATAACAGTAGTTTTCAGAGTAGACTTGCTTTGTGATTCCACAGTCGCAAAATAAAGATGGTAGTAACTTCCCATGTAACGTGCAGCATATTCTGTAGAAAGGGTTTAATTTACTATTTACATTTGCCATTACGTAAGAAAAATGCCCTTATTTATTTGTTCCTTCACTAACAAATATGTTGATTCCCTTAAACAAATGTGTTTTAAATATTATTAGCCAGCCATGTAAGCACCTAGAACTTCATTTTAACGGGAACTGAGGAGACAGCAGCAGCGTTTTTTTCCTCATGTCTGAAAATAACCTCAACACTTAGAAATTCAGAGGAGAAATTACATACCCAGACAATCTTAGACACTATGGCAGAAAATAAAGCAGCAAACACTCAGAAGAGATTAATTAGCAGCCAACCTCTGTGCAGCACGGGGAAAGTGTGCCTGTTCACCTGTTGGCATTTCACATTTTTTTGTCAGGTACAGCTGCTCTGCGAACAACGAAGTCACAGTGGGCATTAGGAACGGATACTTCATGTGCAGAAAAAAAGCCCAAAAGTTGCAGAGCAGAGGCCGAAGTCTGCAGCACCAGGGATGCTCGCACACAAAGCCAATACCAGCTGAGCAGCAGGAACCAAGGGATAGTATTTTTAAACAGAAATGGATGCCGTTAGCAACTCCCTACAGAAGTTTTTAATGGGAACCCAGATGGGAAACTGCGATAGCTTTAGATGAGGGGTAGGTGACGTACCGAAAGACAGTTTTGAATTTATCACCATACTGGCTACCCAGTGAGTGAAGGCAGGCATAAGGAAGAGGATTTTTGTCATTTATTTTCTCAAGACATCCGGGTCGGAGGAAGCTGGGAGGGCAGCAGCATCCAGGGCAAAAAACCTGGCTGGGAACGAACGCGAAAGCCCTAATTCTCACACACAGGTCAAAACTGAGACCGCACCACCCACTCAGGGGAGAAGTATTGAATGGTTTGGAGACCCTCAGGAACCCTGCGGGATTTTTAGCCATCAGTAGAGAGACTCAAATAAGAAACAGAGATGCAAAGATATAGCACAAATAATATATGATGTTGGGTCAAATTAGTTTACGATTTCTTTCTAATGTATCTGCATGACTACAATAGTTAAAAAAAAACAAGAAAAAAAAAAGAGGCTAGATTTGCTGAGATGAAAGCATGCAGCACAGATTCACTATGCTACAGGCAGAATATACTCAGGAGCATATAATGACAGCAGAAGTATACGGACAGGCATAGAAATTTATTATAAATGTAATAGAAGTATTCATGTCAGGTATTTTGTAAACACAGAATACAAAACTACCCTATACATCTAATCCTTAGGGCAGCAACTAAGGCAAAAATTGGATTAATCCAGCGCAGCTTTTGGTGCTTAGTGAAGAAACTTGTGTCAGAAGCACAGTTTTTCCAGGGTCCTTTGAGCTGAGGCAGAAACAGGTACATTCAAAAGGCAAATCACATCACAGGAGGAAGAACACTTTTGTTCTCCCATGGCTTAAGTGGGAGTTGCGGGCGACTATTTCTAGCTGAAGCCATGTTAGACGGGATAAATCTGCATCTACTTACATTCCAAGTGATCGAGATAGTGACTGTCACATCTATCTCTTACCAAAAAAGAAAAGCTTCAATTTTTCTTGCCACTCCTTCCCTATCTTCCTCCTGTTCCTTCCTCCTTCTCAGCTCCCACGATCAACACACCTTCTCTGCCACACAGAGAACGAGCTGACTCATTAGATAAATGAATGGAATTGAAGATGTGAATACATTATCCAAGTAGTTTCTTCCAAGGTACTAGAATACCGTGAACCTACATGTATTTGAATTGGGTAATATCTTTGTGCAGCTTCTTAACCAAACAGATTGTAGACCTTTTATTATACAAATCGTCTGATACAGATCCACTTAATTCCACATGAGAAGTGAGTAAAACCAGTAAGCATCTCCATTTTTTCCCCTCTTTTACAGAGGAATATTTTTTTTCCATAATCCAGCTGTTACTGTTCCTTCTTCTGCCTTAGCTCTAACAACTTTTGAAATTGTTGCTCCATTTAGACTCAAATATAACTAAGTCCCTTTAAGTTTTCAGAAAACTGCAGCTGCATTGAGGATAGATCTCAAAGTCAGCAGTTAAAAACATCAAAAGGACGAAAGATACTTCACACGTCATTGTCTACCTCCACTCCTGCCTGGACTGCTCAAGGAAAGCTTGAACAGGGGAAGAAGGGAAAGTTATCTGGAAAGTTAAAGGTTCATAGATAAAGGAGCTGGCACACACTGCAGAGTAACACAAGCAACACGAAAGCACACGTCTTCATGCTTTTCTTGTTTGTGTACTAAAACAGTGTTTAAAAAAAATAATCAAAACAAACCCCAAATATCAACCCACTAAACTCCTAGTCTAAAAATTATTCTATTTGTAAAAGAAATCAAGTGATTTTGGGGGTGTTGACATGATGCTTGAGTTCCTAACATGGATAATGTATGCATTTAATACCAATTCCATGAAACACAAATTTCTAGACCCATAGGAAAACAGTAAACCCTGCTGCTATGCCAAGATAAAGTTCAGAGGCTGAAGGAAGGGCTGACCACCCACTTACACAAGCCCTCTACTGCCGACTGCAACAGAATTAGGCTATTACTTTAGTGAGGGAAGGAGTAGCATGGAGGAGGATCAGAGCATTACAGAATTTGGTAGCTAGTACTAAAGAGAACCTAAATAAGAAAGAGACCATTTATGTTACTTAAGCCATCTCTGCCACGAAAAAGCATACTCACTGCAATGTTTGGTATCCTACACAGTCCAACAATGGTGAACTTAAAACTTGATGATTTCCATTTGTTGTAAAAGACATTCAGAGAGTTGTTCCCAAGGCACATAGTATATACTAAACTATTTTCTGGATATGGAAAATATACACAACAGTAACTACTGAAAATGGTTATATTACAAGACTACTAGTACATACCACCGGCTGTTTGGTTATGTCCACCAGGTCTTTAATGTTGTAATACTGATGTTTCTCAAAGGCTGAAAAAAGCATGTCCAACACTTGCTGTTTATCAGCTCGAGCCCGCTTTCCATCTTCTTTCTTCTTCTTCTCATATTCAATCTATCAGATAGAAAACATGTTTTAAAGACATTCATATGTAACACCATGTAATTTTCAGTGCTGAACATTAAGACTTAAAAACCTCTTCTATTTAATAAAACACTGTTCAATGACTCAGTGCTTTTCATCTGGAAAATTTTCTTTTGAGTACTCAAATGTTCTTTTATGAACATAAACTAAGCATTTTGTCCTCCGCACAATAAGCTTTTCAGATATGTGTCTCTGTGTTAATCAGTAAAAAAACCCAGAAACAGAGCCTGCATGATGTCCCCAGATCTGGAGAGAATTAATATTAGTACAGGAATCCAAACTGAGATGGTGTTTTCACTCCACTTCTGTTGATAACAGCTTCTGAAGTACAATGACAAATATCAAACAACTTATAAATTACCACATTTGGGAAAATCCACAGACCAAGATGACTACATCCACAGTCAAAGGACGCTCAAATAGCCCTTGGACACTGCCTCCTCTGTTCCAGAAACAACACTCAAGGCAACCATTTCATCAATATAAAACCAATCTTCACCAAGTGAAGACACACTTTGAGGACGTGGATGGCATTTCTTTAGGAGAAACCTGAGCAGCACACACAAACTCACAGTAGTCCAAAAAAAGCCACCCAAGCAAGTAGATGCCCCTTACTGTGGCACATCCTCCTATTTCAGAATGCATATTTAAAAGCATTTAGCTATCATAATCTGCAAGAAATGACCATGTATTTTTGCAGAAACTTTTATCGCTACCAGCCTTTAAAAATGCTTCCTGCATTTTCTCATATTCATCATCAAAGGCAAGATTTACACAGACCAGCACACCCCAATCAAACCCCAGTCACTGCAGAGCACCAACTGCAACATCTGCAGCACATCACCCCATCCACCCCCAATACCACCCTCGATAACAGAAAACCGTCGAGCTCCTTGGATCCGACAAAGCTGACCCAGAAGGTAATTTAATTCATACAATCATCAAATGCTTTCAGGCAAACTGCGTGGGTGAATCCAAAGTGGCACAATGTACAGCAAAACAGATGCATGTGATCAATAAGGGACACACATCTGGGCTGCCAGTAGAATAATTTTGTAGGGTAGTTGTTCTGTCTCTGATGTCTCAAACCTGATCCTCACAAGGAAGACCTTCAAAGAATCACAGAATCTTCATGGTTGGAAGGGACAAGAAGCTTAGAATTGAAAATTCACAGTCCTACTGGATACTAAAAATCTTATTTTTAAGAAAAGATATTAGCTTTATGGCGCAATTTATTTTTTCCTATGTTTCCTTGCCAGCTAACTCCCTCCTACTCTCTGAGTGAAAATAGCCTGTCTCTTGATATCTGTCCCAAAGTGGCTAAAGACTATTACCACCTTCTGCTGTTGTTCACAGGTCTCTGACCAGCCAACTCTCTCTTTAAATCCTGGAACAGACGTAGATCATTACACTGAACGCAGAGTAATTGTTCCCAACTTGTAGCTTAAAGTCTGTTGCTTCTGCTTAAAACCTAAGACAGGCTTGGGCATCCAAATACTTGTCTGCTTTTCCAACTGTATGCTAGTGTTATAGATGATACAACCTCTCCACACAAACCCACACAAATTATTTTTATCCACTAATACACTTTGATGTAATTATTTTACTCTTTAGCCTCTGCATTTAAAAAAATAATCTTTAAAACTGTAGTAGCTTTGGAACACTAGCAAACTGTACCATCAAGTAAAACAGCCTTGCAGTACATCATCTGGGTTGCCATGATCTGCTGCGCCACAGAAACTAGAGTAGGAACATAAATTTAGGACACTGGCCTTGCTATTAACAATAGCGTGTCAAAACATTTGCTTCTTCTGACAGTACAACAGACAATTCATTAGGAACCTCTGCTGACCTTGAAAAGGTTTTAATTGTAAGTTTTGGAAGCCCTGCTGTGGCTTCAATTTCTGTTTCTCTACCAGCATGGTCTCACTACGCAGTATAATGCAAATAGACTGCATCTACTTGTAAACCCATGAAGGAGAACTGCAATGGCATTGAAAAATACATGAACAAGTCTCCTCAGTCGACATTCTTCAAAACTACAAACCCAAAAAACCAAGTGGCATGGCTGGGGTGTGCTCTGCCTTGCAACTCCGCCAGCAAAGCAGTTGGCCAGTTCTCTACTGGGTATATTCACACAGTTATACAGGAATTGGAGAGGTAGGGAAAATCTCATTCCCCTAGAAGTCTACTATGACCTACAGCACAACCCGTGTCCTGGCAGGTGAGCAAGAGTTTCTGTATGAAGCACTGAAAGAAATACAGATGCAACAAGTGGGAAGTAGGAGGAGACCGGCCCTTTGTTGCATGAAACGTAGGATGAGACAGAAGATGTGTGAGAGTGTTTGTCTCTGCTGCTACCTGAGAGATAAGCAATACACTAAATTAACTCTCATTGCCAAAAAGTTCTTTGCATCTTATCTTCATCTGATCTCACACTAGTCAGATGCAGCATTAAAAATGCTTTGAATTTACACCTGGCCTAAGTCAGAACTTACTAAGATATATGATATGCAATGGTGTAGGGACTTGCTGCAAGGACACGGGTGCATCCTGAGGACAATGAAATATTCAGAGTTTAAGACATGCATTTTATGTATGATAGTTGTCCCTTTGGTCTTGAAAAAATACATGAATATGTCACATCGCAGGCTACAGTCTAAAGCTGATACTTCATGTTAGCACTGAAAAGCGCCTGTTATGATCAGAATCCCATGACACTGTACATTTTGGAAGCCGTATTTCCATCTACAAGAATACTTTCTATTTTGATTTTCTAGTATTATTTGTATTTGAAAACTGCTTTGTGTTTTAAGGGCAAACTCACTGTCCAATAATTAATGAGACCGACAGTGCTTCAAATAAACAAATGAGTACGACCATCATGAAGTATGGCAGTATCCTCATTCCACATGGAATGAAACCAAGGTAGAGAAATTACCTGGCGTGCACAAAGCTGCAGACAGCGCCATGTTACATTGTGTTTTCAGAAGAAAATGAGTCAACGACAGCAACCCAAACGTTATTAAAAATAATATAATCTAGGTGGGTACAACAAATATTTTTTTGGTCCTGTCTGAAAACTGCTCCATGCTTTTTTCTCTTCAGTATTTCATAGTCAAGCTTGGGAATTACCGTAAGATATATTGTACATTCCCTTCCATACAAGAAGGAAAGCAGGAACTACAACTTTATGCGATCCTCTTCAAAAATCAAGATGCTGACCCTATGTTCTCTTGGAAGCAGCGTTTTCTAATTAGCCAGTGCAATCAACTGCAGTGGGCTTTCTTGGGCCTGAGTTTTCAGTCTTTTTTGACTCACAGATCCACAGAATTTTCAAGTTTCTCCATGCAGTTGCTGATCAGGTCATGGCTGATACTGGTAAACAACACTCTACTGGATTTTTGATACAGCTCTACTGCATTTGAGACATTGGCTTATGGGAGACTAGGACTGCGGACTTAGTAATGTTTTGCATATATGCACACGTTAACATTTTGCAAGAGGGAGAGATGGATTATCCAGCCTTAATCTGTTGCCAAAAAAGTGTCTGATACTTTGGAGGTCAAGTCCAGAAGATGCTAGGAGAGCTGAAGACATCTCTATTTGCAAATCTGGACTGAGTCCTGGGTTACTGCGTACATTTGAGGTCACTTTTCGGCATGAAGACCTATGTTTTTGTTTTTAAGGTCAGCAAGTTTTCTCTGACTCAAAAACATCAGTTGAAAGATGCAGTATGAAACAGCAAGACAGGCAGTTACAGGCTGCATCACAGCAGCAGCTATTATGCCTGTTCTTACCAACTCTTCTGCAATTTTCTACCTCCCCAAACAACAAAAACAAAATCAACAAGAAGATGAAAAACAGAAACAAACTGCAACCTCCTCGGGTGGAAGGTCAAGCTGAAGTCAAGATGGAAGAAACCCATCTCCTTTTCTGCTTTTTGTTTTGTTTTTAAGGAGCGAGAACAAGAGCAAAGCACTGAGGTTATTCCTTCTGTCCATGGCAGAGCTATGGGAATAATGGGTAACACGGGCACAATGGGAAAAGCTACTGGGACTCTCAAGACAATCTCTGAGAACAACAACAAAAAATCCATGGTACTGTTTGTACCTCTTCAAATGACATATAGCGAAAATATGCTTAGCTAGCAACTAGCTACTAGCTACAACTCTCTCCATGTGGAGCAAAAAAATATTTGCTTTAAAATTGATGCTTCCTACAAAAAGGAACAAAGTAACAATAAGGAAACTCTCATCATTACCTTCACTGATGTTAGGTCTCTGACAGGACTGTTTCGTGACTGGGTATAAAATCCTAATTATATGAATAACAATCACCTGGAAAATAACATGGAAGTAGTATTTTTCACCAAAGCACAATCTTTTCTTTCTCTCTAGTAAACTGTAATGCCCAGCATTCTTCTTTCTCTATTATTTTAGTGCCTCGGTACACTCTTCCCAGTAGGAGCTTCTATTTTACATTCTCTGGATGAGCTAAAGTAAATCAAGGAGGAGTATTTGTATTCCCTCTACGAATGCAATGTGAATATTCTAATATTCTTAATTCATTAATGTATGAAAACAACTTGCACAGAAAACAATATAGAACCCTCCCTTTGTTGGAAAGTTATTTGCAGCTGGCATCCCAGTTGCCCACATTTTAATTAGCACCACTCCAGCATTTCCCCTCCAACTTCAGCAACAGCTCCCACTGTTGTCTAAAAACACAGAGCGCACTGTGAAGAGCTATTAAAAAAAAAATTAAATTAAAAAAAAGCATGGTATCTGTTGCTGTTTTCTCCTTTTTGTGTTGTGAATACACTACTCATAGCAAGTCACAACGCAGCCTTTCATTTTTTTTCCTTCCTGTTTTCTTTGCAAACAGGATGCTTTATGCAGTAGGCTTAAAGCACTTCTTGAGAGTCATATTACAGAACGCATGCACATTGTAAACTAATTAATTTCTTTAAAATTGTGTGTTTTTTTAAATTTTAAAAGATTCAAATAGGACCATTTCAGAACAAGCTGCTGAGGACAGAAGTTGCAAGTTTATCCCTGCAAGACTTCATACAGCAATAATTTTCTCTTTGTTTACCTTCCCAGCATATTGCTAACCTTGCTGAATAGCTGCCAAAATTGCCTTCTTGAAGGTATCATTAACACTGAAGTTGATGTATTACACTGCTTCGGTAGACAGCTAATACAAAGAGAAGCAAGACTAAATAGGAAGTTTTATCTGAAGATGTCTGAAAGAAATCTTAAAGATTTTCCCATCCCTCAGAGCAAGGCTACTGACCTCTATAGTCCAGGAGAGTGGGAAGAGGGGAGACCATGAAAGAGCCTCTGAACAGGCAACCAAGACCACTAGAGAACTTTTCTAGGACTTCAAATAAACATGTTACAAAAAATAATGAAGTCACAGAAAGATTCCAGCTGCAAAAACATTACCATTGCAACCTTTTGAAGACGTGTATCATCTACAAATATACAGAAAATGAAGGTCCCTTTCCCAGAGAAGAAAAGCTAAGTCATAATCCTTGCATATATCATAACAGAATTGCAATTTCTTCTAATAAAAACATGGGTTTAATACAAATTTCTTGAAAAAAAAAAGAACCAACACTTTCCCTGTACTTGTATTCAAACAAGCTATTGCTATTTCCCATCCAAATATAATTTATTTCCATCCTCCTTCCTGTTATATGTTCATTTAGGGTACACGGAGCAGCCACACTTAAGCACCATTTAATATTCTACCATATCTTCCTTCAGGAAATTTTACTCCTCCTTAGTAGATGCTCATTCTTTCCTCAGAAATTCTCCTGAATATGACCAAATGCATTTTAGTTTGCACATTTTTTTCTTCTTTCTTGTGAAAAGTCCCCAACAGGGTTGCCATACAATTACAACCAATACAGCAATTTTTAAGAAAGCAACTGATGCTTTAAAACACCAGAAAAATTTAACCAAGAGGTTTAAAAAGTTCACAGACATGTTCTCCCAGTGGTACATCCTTTCAGCCAACTAACCTGAACCTTGATAAAAGACTTAATGAAGAGAAAGGTGGTATAGCAAGCAGTCGTGCCTGGCCTTTAGAGTCAAGGAATGGCCAAGAGTAACTCAAGTTAGATTTTTCCCATCAGGACACCTTTAAGGCAGACATGAAAAGTAAACATGGTGCCAATGGATTTCCATTAGCATGGACAGCTATGTATCTGCTAAAACCATTACAATTGGGACACAAAAGCATCATAACTTTTAAGAAGCCTCGTTACCTCCTGGTTATACCCCCTGAATCTCACACAAGGCTTAAATTTCTGTAATGACACGACAACAGCAGTTTGCAATTGGAATAAAGATTCAAAGATTGTCTCCATGTTGAAGTCATACTGTTGTAATTATGCTAGTGTCAGGGAAATGGCACAGAATCCCACTCAAAACAGGCACTGTACATCACCATAGCTTATTCCAGAATTAAAGTAGGAGAGTAACAATAGCATCATAAAACAATATACTCATATAAAATTGCATTTGCATAGCAGGATATACTAGTATGACTATTTTGGTTAAATGTCATTCCCTTAGCTGAAATAGTTATATTGGTATGATCATCTATGTATAGATCAGACTTTGAACAGTAACTACTACAAAACAGTCCCATGAGAGAGAAACGATTATTTTTGGTTCTGTGGAAATAGACTGCCTTTCAGAATAATGCTTAAATATCATCCAGTATATTGTCATTTGTTTTATGTAAATAAAATCTTAATAAAAAGTGTAAAAGTTTAAATGACTAACACAGTGACTCATTTTCAGTATGACTTAACGTTTCTCACATTCAACAGTAACAGCGATTATATATGCATACATACAAATTACTCAAAGAGGATCTTTAAGAAAAAGGACATTATAGTTTTTATGTACATCAACTGATCTGGAACAGCAGTGTGGGTGTAATATTGACAAAGCTAATGATGCAAATAACACGTACTATGAAGGTATGAAACTGTGAAAAATTATCAGCTGTTACTCTTTTCTACTTGGTGTCAGTTCCCGCAAAGGACTGGAAACTAATGATTCTTTTCAAGTCTTTTACCCACCTCCATATAATATTTTATTTGGCTCAAAGGAGTGCTTCCACATCTCATAGCACAAAGCCAGAACTGCCTTTTATCCTCACATTTCAAAATTACATTTCAAAAAAGGACTAAAGGACCAACGTAATAAAGACACTAGAACAAAGGTGGTCTGCCCTCCATCAGGTACCAGGAGAGAGTTAGAATTGGCAGACCTTAGCCCCAAGGGTAATGTTGGTCTTGAGACAGAAAGAAGATCCCCAGAAGACAAAATCAGGGACAAACCAGATAATGTGGAACATTTCCAAAGACGGTGGCCAACTGCGAGCGCGAGGGCTGCAGGACAGCAGCACAGTGATTCCAGAGTCCTGAACCAGATTCCTGGCTAGGAGAATAAGGGAATATACTGAAAGCTACTTACATTATATTGGTGATTAGCCACCGGTTTATAGTTCGTGGTTACCGCTTTGTCCAGCTGCTGTGATAGCCTTACAGGTTTAGAAGATTCTTCTATCTGTAATCTGCAAAAGAAAAGAAGAAGAGAATTAATAAAAGGTTGAGACAAGTACACACTCAAAATGAATTCTAAAGATTTGCAAGTATGAACGAGTCCATACCAAAGGTCAGCTGAAAACAAATCTTAAGGCAAAACAGACGCACTCTTCTGAATTAAGTTTTTCCTGCTCTATTTTTGCTCGAGGATACTATGGATTATTACAACACTGTATACACCACAGAAGATACTGGAATACTAAAAACCAAGCAACCATGATGGGAAGATACTAAAAGCTATTCTGAACACAAATTTTATTCCAAAAGCCTGACACTCAGGTGGAAAAAAAACCTTGCGCTCTTAAAAAAATAGATGAAACCCAACCCAAATGAACCCAAAATCTCGCAGTCTATTCAGCTGAGGGATAAAAAAGTTTTCAATCCACCTCTGCTGACCCCCCACAGCACAATGAAGATCAGACTCCATGATCTTGTCTTAGATATTTTAATGTAAAAATAGACATTTCCATGACCTTTCTTTTGGCATTACAGTCCAGTAACAGAGCACAAATAACTGTTTTACGAGCACTTTTTAAAAAATGAAGACAGAGAAATTCACCCAGGTTCAAATCAATGTACAATAAAGTCTCAGTTGTAGAGTTAATGAAAGGTGACCTTTGGTCCTCTTTGGGGAAGACTCTGAGAAGGTCAGAGGTTGAGCACATTTTGTCAAGCTCATCCCTATGTAATTTAAAGCTTCTGCATGATGGTATAGAAAAAGTGCTCCATTTACTTCAGGTTCAACACTTAAGAATTACTACTTGAGATGAAGATGGAGAAAACCAAGCTTTAGAAGGGTGCAGGACAACTTCCCTTCAAACAAAATAGCTTAATGAAACATACAATTAATACTGAGATAAAACTAAGTTATCATCAGTGACGTTACTTTGTTTCCAAAGGTGTATCTCATAGCCAGAAGAGTCAATTTTCACTACACACAATATAAGACTTAAAGCCCAGCAAATGCACAGTGATGTTTGCTCTGTTCCAAAGAAAAATTAATACAGTGACATGGATGCAAACAAACTACATATTTATTAATGTAAAAACACAAATGTCATAAACCAGGAAGTACTTTAAAAAACATTGTGTTTGAGATCACAGATTTCTTTTTGTAAAAATAAAATGTACACCTGAAAAGCTAAATTGAAATTCAGCATGCCTCTGATTTATCACCTGAACAACCTAAATAAATTACATTTGAAGTAACCATTAAATTAAGAAATAAATTCTCAAGTTGTAGCAACTAGAACTAAAGCCAATCATCACCTTCATAGCTTGTATGGCCGGACAGTAGTTGCCGGCAGTTTTCTATCATACATAGATAGAAACTTGTTTCCTCTTGAATCTTTGTAGACTTGTCATTTGTTCTCAAGTTTTAATTACCCTTAAATGACCATTGTCTTGTATTCTACATTTCTAAATCAGGAGAAGGTACATCAATGCCACCTTCTGTCCAAATTAGCACTTTTTTTTTTTTCAGCTTGAAGGAAAATCGATTGGAAGGTAAACAAGCAGCGAACACTTTTTACCCCTGTTCTATCAAATAAAGGTAGAAGTTTTTAACGCATGAGTTTATCTTTTGGCTTTCAATCTAATTAAATGATTTTAAAGATTTTATTGACCCAGTTACCAAAGGTCTTCTAAACTCATATTTCATGAAGAGGTGCAGGCTAAAGCTAAATCAATATATTTTTTCCAAATCTCTTTTTCTCCACTTCCTCATTGCTTAATTTTTTTCTTTTTGGTCTCAATGACTTTCTTTATTTTTCAATAGTTGGCTTCACTTTTTTTTTTTTTCTTAAAATATTTTCTTGCAGCTCATTGCCATTTTTTCTATTGTTTTGACCTGGGCAGTTTTCCAGTCCTCCTTCTCCCCCATTGTAGCTATTTTTCATCTCACTTCTCCCCTTTCACATTTTTCCTTTCTGTAAAGGAGATTTCCCACTCAATCGGTCCTTTCCCCTCCAAGGCCACTGCACCACCTTCATGTGGGCCAGACTGAGATATTTCATTTGTGATGTTGTTCCAGAGCCCTTCTCATTACAGCTGCAGCACAGATAAGTGACAGACAAGGTTCCTAACAATATTAAAATACATCAGATGGTCTCACAATTTCAGGGAGCACTAGGCTTTCACCAATGGCACTTCTCTGTGATTAAATCCTTCTTGCACTGGGCTTTATGTTCATTACTTTTCACAATGTAAATTTACAATATCCTACGTTTTTTCAGGAAAACAGCCAAAGAACTTTAGTCCTTCAATAATGAAATGCCAGAACACTGAAAATACGGAAGGAACATGTCAGACTGTCCTCAGAAGGAAAAGCTTTAGAATGGTGATGTCAACCCCACCTCCAGCTTCTTAATAAATCAGATATATAAGCGTGCAAACAACTGATAGATTTTTAGTCTAGAGGCTGTCATGAACTTTGGACACCACTCGGTGTTGAAAGTCTCTTCCTCTTCTGGCATTTTAAAATTACAGTACAGGAAATTTCATCACCCATTTCATTGCAGCTGCCATAAATTAATCCTTCTTCACATAAAAGAACATCAGTAATTTATTTCTTAACATTTTTCACTTGCCATGTGGGATATGTATTTCAGGTTTTTTTATTTTAACCTTCTAATTTCCAAATCAGTAGAAAACCAAATGCATAGGAAAGCCTAATGCAATTCTCAGAAGTCAATGACAGTGAGGTTATATTTAACACATGAAGTTCCCCAGCAAAGAATTTTGAAAGTAAAGAAAAACTTCTTGCCTTTTTCGGAAATGGGATGGAAGCCTACCAAGTGAAAATAGAAATGGAAAATCTAAGTTGGTTTGTGAAATGACAGGTTTCACAAAGATCTACATGTACCAACTAACAAGTATATTAGCTACAAATGTAAGCATCTCTGAAGGAAATTTTAGAGATATCCCTGTTGTACTTCAAGGTTTCTTGCCAAAGGTTTCCAAATTACGACCCACAGATCTCAGACGGTCTTTAGAAAACTGGCTAACAATACAGTGCTAACTTTTTTCCCCTTTCCTAGTTGATAAATTGCTGTAGTGAGAACTAAAAATATATTACATCACTGGCATTACATTTTAATGCAAGCAATTAGAGCAGTTGCCACATGCCAGTATGGAAATCTTAATGGGAAGAACAGTGACTCAGGAGGTAAACCTTTCAATTAAAATGCATTTATTCTATACATGCGTCGTGCTCTTCTCCCTAATGGCTGCCTTTCTCATTTCTTTTTCCTGCAGCTTTCAGGATCTCCTGGAGAATGACAGAGCCTTCTGGTGCCTTCCTTCCACCGGCCATTCTATGAGGAATATGGTCACACAATCCAAGGTGGAACAACAGCTGCTGCACATCTGGAGTGAGCCTCCCCCAAATGCACAAATACAGGTAAAGGGCATCACAAATGTGGTATATGCTCCAAATTAGCAAATGGTTCATGCGTGGACGAAGCACTGAAATGTAAGGGTAAAGGCAAACAGCCTGTAGTCATTTTGTCCTGGTGATTTGTTGGTATAAACACTATTTGCAGGGAAAATATGGTGCGGGTTTGGTTTTTTTTCAAAACCATGCCATAAATTCTCTTGTATTCAGAAAATATTATGTCTGGGTGAATATAACTGACTTTTAAAATTTCTATAGATGTTGTTCAAAAAAAGTTGATGAAATATGTATTTATATATTCTAGTAATTATACACAAAAATGTGTAACAAAAGCTATGAATTGGGCATCCTATTAGCCTTTTAACATGTTATAGATATAATTACTTTTAAATGCTTATTTCTTAAACAGAATTTTAAAAAGCAGCATTAAACCAAAATATTATGAAGCATTTTGTACAGGGTTTTCTCAGAATGCATCTGCTGAATCTTAATTGAAACTGGTGACACTGATTTAAAGGAGCAGTGGCTTTTTACCTATTACTCTTTATTATGATTTGTGGGAGTGTGACAGTTAAAAGCCTTAGTTGTGGCTCAGAACTACACACAACAGTCCATGGAGTTAAATTTTCCAGTTGACTCTTGTTGAAATAGCTAGCACCATAATTCATGCTAATATCTGGCCTAAAGAATAAGAAGAGAATGCAGATTTTTTTTTCCCAAATCTGCCAACAAATTAGTGAGACAGCAGCCACCAGCCTGCACACTGTGGTTTTCTCTTCCACCCCCAAGATCAAATATAGCTCTTCTGCCTTGAAATACAGCAAGTAACCAGCATGGCACCGAATTCACCACGGTCATTTCCCAGCAAAATACATTTTATACTGCAACACCGATTTGTCACTGTGCCTACAGTTGAATAAGGGAAAAAAAACATTCAAATAAGCTGGAAATAATTCTACAGGACTTGTCAACATGCAGCATGCTCATAAAGGGAGACAGATGAAGGCAATATGTACATTCCTAGGAGGAGATGCTCATTGGCTTTTAAATACATGTATCTTCCAGCAATAAAAAACAAACCGAAGACCTTTAGAATAGATGACTTCCTGTGATTAATCTTCTGCCACAAAATAAATGTTTCAAAGCTTAGAAGCAGGTATTAACCAGAAATGCTGTTAGGGCTTGAATTCTTGACATTTCTAAAGAAATTATTGTATGGACAAGACAGAAAAGTTTTAATAGCTTTTTGTGCTTGGCTGTATTTACACAGGGCACCAGTAAGTAAGGAGCTAACTCTATTGTTGCAAAAAAGGAAAAGTTTGTTTGCTCCTCTGTCTGCAATATCACCTAACAGAGATGCACTGGAAAAGAGCTGGCCCACTGCCCAAACCTGTGGAGGGGAAGAAACACAAACCTTCCAGCTTTGCACAGTTTTGCAGCTTTTTTTTTTTTTTTTTTTTTTGACCCCTCACAGAGGTTCCAAGCCTGGTAGCCGGGGAGTGAAAGCCAAGGACTAATGCTCTCCTGTACCTGATTCTGTACTTGAGCCAGACACGGCCAGCTGCATTACATGAAGTTTCACGGTACCTGATACGGGCAACAAAGTGTTTTCTTTGCTTCCCTACTTTGCTAAGCGTCCCAAACATGATAGAGGTGAGTACATCCTCATCCAAAACAAGCTAATTAATATAACAATACAGCTTCACACCTACTTCATTTGGACTACAGCACCTTGCTGAGGTTCAGGCAGCATCTTTCCTGACTTTTCTTCCCATCAAGAATATTAGTAATATAAGAAGTGAATATATGATGGGCAAGAGACGAAAACTCCTATGAGATGTCGAAACTTTGAAGTTTTTGCGATTCTGTGAGAACTAATGGAAGTCGTCACCCTGGGGGGCACATCCTGCTAAAACAACCCCACAGCAGTGCCCAGCCACAAAGGAGAAAGGAAATTACCAGAATTACTTCATTGGTAAAAATACACATTATCTAATAACAATGATGGCAACCTGTTGCTACACGAAAGAATCTGTCATACATTCCGAAAGAGAAGAACTAGCAACACGCAAGTTCAGCATGTTGTGTTTCGTTGTAAGAAGAAAAGTGCTACTGTCTCACGCCTCTTAAATGGAGATGGGTGACTGCAGCCTGTGGCACGGATGTATCTACTGTTCTCCTTCAGATGTTGAGTGTTACTCCAGCACACACGCCCAGTCAAAGCAAAGTGAGCCCATCTCCATTTATAAAGACTAGACAGGCAGAGACGAGGATAAGCTGAATGGAAATGGCATTAAGAAGTGCACTTGCCAGTGTTAAATAACGAAATGTCCCAAATTATTAATATAGAATATGATTTATAACTAATTTTAAGTCTTGAAATCCTGGCATTTCAAGAAAAGTGCTGTAATTATTTTATGTTCAGGAAACCTATTAGGTTTTTCTGAAGTTGACATCTTCAACTATGTATGTTGAAGGCTCAGCAATGAATCATATGAATATAAGATAATTTCATGTCTAATATTGAGACAGGCACCACAGTCATAACTGAAGACTCCAATTCTACATATCTTTCTCCAGTACAGAACATAAGATGATATGAATGGCAATTAAAAAATACGTAACAATTTATGCATTTTATTTTCTGGCTTGATAAAATAGGAATAATTGATTAAACTCACTAAACCCCAACTTTTCCTCTCTGAGTTTAGTATTGCAAATGATTAAAAACCTTTTGGGTTGAGGTTGTGAAGATAAATAATGTAAAGCTGAAGTGAGACAGACTTTAGCATTCTAGGGGTGATATAATTGAATAATTTTCCCTATTATTTGATGCCCAGCTTTAAACTGAGTGATACCCTAATGCAATTAGCATGAAGAAAATTATGAGAAAAGTCTGCTTGACTGACATCATGGATATTTTTAATTAAGCTCACATTTGTCTAAAGGATACTTCGTCTAGAAGTTAGGCCATGGCAATGCCTGGTCCGTAGTGGGGACACGGTGGAAGTGTGCTATCTGAGTCTATGATTAAAAAGGAATCGTAACTCAGAGATACTTTCTATGCAATGTGACTGTTAAAGGGGGTTATAAGTAGCCTATCCATTAGCATGGATGACAAAGTTTGTTTCTTGTCTTTGCCTCTGTTAGGCTTGTCTGTCCGGGTTTGTGTCTCTGTATGTTTTGTTTGTTGCTTCCTCTCTTTACTCAGCACCCCTTTTGCACCAAAAAGGGTCCTTGACCAGATACCCTTAAGGGCACAGATGCCCATTTACCCTTGGGAAGCAAGGCAGCCTCTGCACCGTCCTTGCCCTTACAGCAGGACTTGGGCCAACTCAGCATTGCCCTCTTGCTGGGGGAAAAGGCTCTTCCACCACTGTCATGCTGTGGACCGATGGAAAGGCCTTGCACAGTCAATCCCAGAATCATTTAGGTTGGAAAAGACTTTAAGATCATCGAGTCCAATTGTAAATGTAACACTACCAAGTTCACAACTAAATCACATCCCTAAACACCATATCTACAACATCTACGCATCTTTTAAATATCTCCAGGGATGGTGACTCAACCACTTCCCTGGGCAGCCTGCTCCAATGCCTGACAACCCTTTTGGTGAAGAAATTTTTCATAATATCCAATCTAAATCTCCTCTGGTGCAGCTTCAGGCTGTTTCCTCTCATCCTATCCCTTATTGCAAAGAAATGAACATTCCCTTATTACAATTCATGTACTCTGGAAAACCAGAGAAGTCTGCAGCTCTGCAGTTGTTGCAAATGTCAGGATTTTGCAGTCCTTTCCATCTTACAGTCATCACATTCAACCAATGTGTGCCCAGGAGGGAAACAAACTCTCCATTACTGGTTTCTACTGTACTTTCAACATTTTCTTATTAATACACACACCACGAACATCTCTGTTCTGGCCAGTTTTCAGCCCAACACATATCCCAACACAAGTGAGAAGATCAAGTTCAAGAACAAACAAAAGCAAAGGTACAGGGGACAGTCTTCTCCAAGGACTAAGCCAGGGTGCATCTGTGTGTGCTCTGCTACATGCTGTATCTTTATATGGGGCACCTCATCTTAGTTTCTCAGTGGATAACACTGCACGACACAGTGCATTTTTATACCAGGGTGCTTATAATTGTGGCTTATTCCAGTGACAGAAAAGTCCTAAAACTAGGGTGAAGTCCCTGAATGTCTCTTTGTGTTGCAAAGTGCACATGGGCTACTCCAAGCACAAGCATGAGACGAGGCATAAGACTGGCTGAGTGACAATGTACACCAAGCAGAAGAGATTAGGCAGCATGACAGAAGAAATGGGAACATAGATGAAACTTCAGAGACAGCTCCAAAGGACCACGCAGATGTACATGACACATATTGGTCCTGTGTGGAAAAAGAGAGGGAGGCGACAGCAGAGGCTGGAAGAGAAACAAGACACAACAGGAACAGCCTGATAGAAAGAAGAGTCAGGTGGATGTACTCAAGAGAACATCAAGGAAGGGGAAAAAGTAGGTTAAAAGGTCTTAGTTTCCCTTTGGGTTTGTTCAGCTAAGACATACAAGCGAAGATCTACAGACCTCTACCTCTGAGCTAACCATTCGACATCATCTGTAGAGCAGTCGGTACAACACACACAGACGTCCATGTCTTAAATACCAGCAGGAATGAATAACCAGTGAAAGTGGTTCCTTGCTCCGGGGGAAGCACCGGGAATCTCACAAGCGCATTATTAACACTACAGAAAGCAAAGACTGAGGATCTAGGAAAAGTGACTCATTAGCTATCTAAACAGGATAGGAAAAGCCAGCCCTTTAATTTTAACATGAAGGCTATCCTCCTGAATTAAAGCTAGGTATATTACTTTCAAAAGGATCACATACAATTTTACCTATGTATGCACACGTATTTTAGTTGTTCCTATCAAAACAGATCCTTTAGGAAACAACTATAAAGCATCACTTCCTCCTCTTTTATGCTACTAGGTGGTTTAGAAGGTAAGTTGGAATAGAAAATGAAGACTGCAAGGTTCTGAGGAGGGGTCAGAGTTCTCAAAAATTAAGTTAAGTGAGCTTAAACACATGCAAAAACATATTAAGTGTAATTATTTTTAAGGCAAAAGTCTAAGGAATAGTTTTATCTCCCCTGTTGCTGGCTCAAGACTTTTTCTTGCTTTGCAGCCAGATGTTTGGAAATCTCTTGCTTCTTACTAAAAGAGAAGTTTATTCTAAATTGTCAAAAGCAGAACCAGCCTACTGAGTATTTGAAATACCATCAACAAAATGCAGACTGCTAAAAACAACAGCCTGGGTAAAAGGGTTAAACCCTGCATGTGCCAAACACTTTGTTGTGATCTAAGTGACAAATGATGCCTGTGCCCTTGAGATTTTTGAACAGGAACCTGGGATAAGATGCATGTAAAGTCAAGCCCTACTACCAGCTCTGCCTACTACCTGATATGCCACGTATACCCTTCTGAAAATTGTGCAGTTTGGAGTCCTATTCTTATCCAAATTTTGGGGACCATCAGGTTCTGTATTTTAGGTCTCTCCTGACTACCCTGGGTTGCCCACCCTCCCACTAATACAAATAAACAACATGTCTGAAAGTGCGTGTACCTGTACTTGGAAGCTTGCAGCTAGAAATTGTTTCCTGTTTAAGAAAAACTTCATCTTGAATATTTTCTTTGATATCATAAACCAATTAGTGCCAATATTATACTAGGATGCCTGAGGACGTAAGAGGGGAAGAAAAGATGTGACATCCTAATGTAAAAACCAAGACAAAACAGATCTTTATAAATGAAGTTACCTTCAGGTATTTATATATTTTAAAGACAGAAATGATCATTATAATCATGAAATGATAATCTAAATTTTTCTCCTGTGTACTACTGCCTGTAGAGCATCCAGTGATACCTCAGGCTCACAATTTCAATGTCACTATGCTACATCATTTACAGAAAAAGATCCTGTCATGATTCAAAAAACCAAAAATGATGAAGAATCACCATACGCCTATGTCTTTTTACCAGGTTTTTAAAGATAAAGGCTCCTTTGTCACTTTCAATTTCAAAGATGCAGTTTCCTTTCCTGCTCCCATTTTTCCCAGTCCTCAAATTTTTCCATAAAGAATCTATTAGTTAAATGCTATATCAATTTAGATTTTAGAAGAGAAATTTTAAATTCTCAACTATTAATTATTTCTAGAAGTAAAATAAATAGATTTGTCTCAAAATCACATAATCTTCATTTTCCTGCCAAAACTAATTTGCAGTGCTTGTTGCTGCTTTGAAACAAATGGTATAAATAAAGGGGACTTTTAAGTCCAGGCAACACAAAGCCAAACACTTCTTGCTGGCATCTGCAGAACCAGAAGCAGTGTAACATTTTGCTAATGGGAACAAGACAAGAGAATTGTAGGAATGAGTCTCTTAGGCTGAAAAGCCACATCTTTACCATGCCCTGAAAGGCCTAGGTCTTGAATTACTGGTTAAAAGGGGGATGATTTACAAGCTCAGTCAATTCACTATGCAATTCTTTTGATGAAACCACTCACGTAGCTAAATAGAAGCTGGAAGGAAAGAGGTAGAGTGTTGGCTACAAGTCCTCAAATGAAAAAAACCAACCCTACAGCATCTCAGCTCTCTCTCCTCTGTCTGAACCTCTCCTCCCCTTCTCCTGCAAAACGTCTTTAGGGAGTTACAGCTGCCAGCACTCTGCCTCCGGCAACGCGCTCCCGTCTCCAAAACTCCACTTCCCAGATACCTCACCACTCCCCCGATAGCTCTGCAAACAGCCACGGCATCTGGCTCCATTGGGGATCTTCCAGTTAAAATTTACTGTAAACAATTTAACAGTTTGTGGCAATCTGGGAAACATTTGGATTGCTTCCCTAGAAAACCTAGCTGGCTCAAATCCTCGAGGTTTTTCTCTGCCTTCCTTAGCCTGCAGACCTAAAATGCCAGATAGAGGAATGCCTTTTTGAGGACATCCACCCCCTCTTCTGTTAAAATAAACTTGGAAATAACCAGTAAGGGACTGCTGCAAAGGGCACTGAAACAAAACTGCTGGGAGAAAGGATGGCACGTGTCTGTGTTAATGTCTGTATACTGCAGTCTTCGATAGCTTAAAAGGTAATCTTGCACAGTTCAGCTACTGTTAAATAGCTTAACCATACGCTTGCACTAAACTGCTGAATTAGCTCACATTGAATTGCTGAATTAACCCACCCAACCCTCTTTCCTGCAAGCAAAGAGAAACAAATTGTTTTTAACTGAACTCTGAAAACACGCTTAATCCAAACAAAATCAGCATTAAGTTAAAAAGAAAAGCTGTATAGGCTCAAGCGACCCTAGGAACCCTATGCCATAAACAACAGAGCAAATACAGGAAGGGAAAGAAACCTGTCTTTCTCCTTAATCCAAGCAAAAAAAGCTGTCTTGCTTACCCTCCAACTGGAAAACTTACCAGTTCCTCCTGCAAGTCGCAGAAAAAAAAAAAAAGCAACAGAACACAGCAAACCAAAAAACAGATTGAAAGATGTATCAGTTAAAGTAGAAAACAGGTGCCTTTTTTAAAAAAGTTTGATCATCATTCTTTCAGTCAACCATATTTCCTTTGCCAATTGTACAGGACTGCTGCTCTGCTGTATTTGTTTAAATAGTTCAATTACATTTTATCTCCTCCTACTTTGCAAAGCAAGTGCTTCCCCAGCTCCCTCTCCCGACACATTACATACCTGCCTACCACTGTTTGAAAATCACTGCTACAACATCTCTCAGCTGTTATTCGAATGGGGACTGTGCTCCCACAAGCAGAGAAGGGGACACGTGGCTGGGGCAAAACCAGAGGCAGAAACCAGCCGTGTGGAGGGAGCCTGGCGAGCAGGAATAGGGGTGGGAGCTGCCAGGCTGCTCTGCGGCTGGGAGGTGATGGCAACAGGAAGAGAAGAGCCACCACAGGGCCACCCACCACAGACCTCTGCTCCTGCTCGCCAGGATGTGCCAAGGATGGTTTTACACCAGCCCTGCATCATTCAGCCTGGCTCCAGTCACCTTCCTGAAAGTCTGGTCTTTGAAATTCTGCTGCAGTGGGCAAACATGAGTGTTATTTTCTTAGAAAGCCTTGTCTTCTGCGAATCATCTTTGGGGACTATGGTGCTCATCAGAGCTACAGGTGTAACACTGTTAGCCCACGGTAAGAGCTCTCTCACTAAGTATTCTGAAAATACCTTCAGGACCTGGAGGCTGTGGCTCAAGGCTCAGCTTCGAGCTCTGCTACAACTTTAAACCAACAATTCTCAAAGTTAGTTCAAAATATTTTTCTTTTAAAAACACACCAATGACCACAAGGTACAACAAGGACACAGCTAGGTTTTGAGGTAACCAAGCCCTGAAAGCATAAGATTTTGTTTTGCATTTTAAAAATATAATTTAAAAACTAACATTGCCTTTGTTTTGGAGAAAAAAACAACGTAAGCTCAGTAGCTCAGAACATTAACTTTTGAATGCTCCCTGGAGAGCTTATTTGTTAAGAAATAAACTTAGCTCCATGCACTTCTGAGCTCTGCTAGATTAGTATTCTCCTCTTAATTAGAGATTTTCAGAAGAGTGCCTGTTATTTGTGAACACAAAGAAACTCACCCAGACTTTGTGAAGCCATACCTATTCTGTTATTAAATAAAAACCCCCAAAGATTTGATTATAGATTTGTCTGGCATGACAAATTCCAAAACCAGTTAATGGCTGAAGCACAAACGTTGTCTAGCTACCCTAATAGGAAGCTGGATAATTGGGTTTGCCTGTAAGATCTGTGTGAAAGCAGACTCCATGCATGTGTAATTCGGTTGAGTACGTCCTCCACAGGAAAAAAAAAAGTCTTGAAAGAAGCTTCAGGACCATTATCTTTTAAAGCTTGCTCTGCATAGTTCTTCTTAATTACACCTAAGGCTACAAATAAAAAAAAAAAAAAAAAAGTATATATATATATACAAGAAGAAATGCTCCACACAAGTTTCATTGGTTTGTCACAAACCTGCATGGAACCGAATCTGTCAGTCAGTAATCCAAACATGAACTATTATAAACTGTGAAACTATTAATATTGAGAAAATGAGTACAGTTTTCCAAACACTTTTACAATCTTTAATTGTAAATAATAATTTAATTTACTCTGTACTAAACCGTACACGTATCGGTGTCTGCAGAGGACGTGCAGCAGTAAATATAGGCCAGCTCAGAACGATGTGAACTGCTGGGTATCTTTCCTCTCCTCAGTGCCCAGCATGGTATATTTTTAGAAACAAAGACAATATATCACATATACTTACTACTTTACAAAAAGGCAGTTTTTATTTTCCCCACTCATATGTCTCCTATTAAGTCCCTTTCTTTTTACACAATACTATCACCTTGAAGTACGCGTATTAATTCTTCTTGCGTATTAATTACTGGCTTTGTAGAAAAATAAAGTTATAAGCAACTCTAGAGGAATTAGGAAACAAACCATCTTTTGTGAAAGTCGTGACATTTGACAGCTTTGGAGCTGGTGGACAGTGCTTAAAATGTGTGGGAGAACATCTTTCGAGTCCAGAGGAGCTGAGGACACTCTAGAGAAAAGAACTGGGAATCAGAATCACTTAAAAGAAAGAAACATCTGTAGCAAGTACCTAATTCTCAAAATGCAGAGAACAGTCAAGCAATTACTCAGTAAGGTAAGAAGCCTAATAGGTTTCTTCCAAATGGATGGGTTTGTATCATGTTGTTTCTGCAATATTTTTCAGACCACTTGGCTCTACTCTACCACACCCTCTGATTTTATTAACTCCACAAGATTTTGGAGGATTCCCACACCCTTTAGTGCAGAAGAAAATGGAATATACATAATCTATCACTTTCCCATCTTTATTGCTTGCAAAATTTGTATCTGGAGCATGCAAATGTTTTGTGTTTGTGCTAAGTGGGGAGAAGAAACCTGTCTCTGCTAGCATGTTTCTTCAGCTATACAGAGCCTCCAGAGTTCTGTGGCAACTCATCATTTCAGCCTAATAGTTCCCGCTTTAGAGGTTACAGGATATGTCTGAGCTGGAGAAGACAGATACTACACACTGTATTCTTTTCTGCATTTGGCTGAGCAGAAGCAGAACATAAACAGCTTTTCTGGCCTTGATAAATTTGGAAAATCCTCCACTCTCAAGAAAAGAGGAAACTTCTTTTTCACAATGGGAAAAATGCCAGCTTATGCAAAACGCCGTTCTAATTAATTTGAAGTTCCTCTCCACTTCACAAATTAAGAAAATAATTTGCCATCATTTCTTCTCGAGTGCAAATTCTATTAATGGCTGCATGAAAACTAGGTTTGCGAAATGGACCAGCAGTGCACAGCTTAAAATAAAGAAATAATGAAAAATAATCATATACAAAAATACCAAATTACAAAGAATGTAGTTGTGGATTTCAACAAAAGGCCTTTACAATAGGTGTTCTGGTATGTGATACCCAGGGCTAAACACATGAAATAAACACCTTACTGCAATGAAAATACAAACAACCTGAAATGGGACTTCTCTCTTTGCATATGTTCCATGACAGACGGTACCAGAGTGGTATTTGCTGCAAACCAGATTAAATCAGTTTTAGAAACTGAATTCCATCGATGAACAGATTGCACCATCTGCTTCTACTAATATACATTAGAGAATGCGTATTTTCCATAGCTGCATATTGACTCTGTAGTCAGAAGACTACGAGACAAATAGGTATAGCTTAGCTACAGAACAACTGAAAAGCACCATCATTTGTGGATGTCAAGGGTGTTAAAAAAAAAAAATAGCAGTTAGGTTATTTGAACACTGTGCAAGGAGGTAATGAAACTATATTAGGCTAAAGAAAATTTAAGCTGCACACTGGGATGCTAACAGTCATTGCCGTGATGAGAGACATACAAATACAAAAAGCACAGACGTAATAAAGTTTCTTACTAATAAGATGTAGAAAAAGAATAAAGAGAAATAATCTTTCAACCAAAACATAAGTAGAGCTGGCTAGAAATCTGAATTTTTATTATATGTTTCTTCTGCTTTCAAGGAAAAAACCCACCTTGAATCAGGAGGTAAGCCAACATTTAAAGTTTTCATGGAACAGAAATCCTTCAAAATTTTGTTTTGGAAACCCAAACATGATGTTCCCAAAACAAAATATGCTTTCCCAGTATCCTCAGCAGCTGCTGCCTGAAATTAATGCAATTCCTGTCATTTCACAACTGCTATTTCCATTCCGTGGCTTGCTGTGGTGACAAACCGACAAAAGCTATCTTAGACTCTAGCGCAGGGGCTGTCGGAGCACCGGCGGTGCCTTGTCCCTGGCAGTCCAGCCGCCTGAGCTGCCCCCGGGAATGCCGGAGCCCGGCACTCCCAGGCCAGTCGGCTCCCCACGCCACCCACCATCGGGGCAGCCGGCCAGATGACTTCAGAAACGCTGACGTCTTGTACACAAGACTCCTTCTTACAAGCAGCTGAAAAGTCAGGCTGTCACATTGGTTAGATGCTCATCTGATATGCCGGCATCACAAAAATGAACCTGAGTTAAGTGCTTGAGAAACCAGGGTGAGATTTCAGCATTGGTATTTTACGCGTCCTCAGTAGCGAAGATTATTAGGTCCAGGCCAGCAAGAGACTGTAATTAATGAAAGAGTATTTAATTTAAAATGATGATCTCCTCTTATTTGAAAGGACAGTAAAAAGAAACAAGAATTATTGGGGCACTATTATGTCCCAGTATAAATTCATAGAGATATAGAACAAGATACGCTGTAAGAAAAAACAAAGAGCAGGACTCTTCAGGGTTGGAAAACAGAAAAATAAGAGATGAAGATATCACTGTGGTCTACAAAATTATACAGTCCAAGAAAACAGTAAATAAGGAACAATTGCATGGTTTGAGAATACCACAACTAGCAGGCATTGAATCTGTAAGATAGGGAAATTCAAAGTAAACACAAGAAAGCACAACTCAAGTTCACACAACTTGTAAATAAATTATGGAACTTCTTGCTGCAGAAGCTTATGGATGGTAAAAGTGTGTATGGGTTCAAAATGATAAATTCCCAAAAGATAACTCTATTGATGGCTGTTAAACACGGGAACAAGCTTTGACATGCGAACTGCTGGAGACTTAAAGATTGTGCTGAGAAAGTATCAGCAGTTGCTTGCCCTGTTCTAATACTCTTCTCTAAGCCACCCATTACTGGTGACTTTTTGTGACATTTGGTGAGGCAGATTTTGCTTGGACCCAGCAGAGACAGTTTTAAATTCAGACATAAAACGCGTTACGGAACATGTTATGTGTATCCTAGGACAAGCATAATGTGCTGGATTTAGCAGAAAAACTGAAAAGAGACTCTGCACTCCCCCTTTCCTTTGAGCACTTCAAGGCATGAGGTATGTCCTCCACCGCATCTCAAAAGGGAGCAGACACAGAATCTCTCCTTTGTAACTACAGCATAGCTACATGCAGGTCTGTAAGAAATAGATGAAGATTTGGATGTGCTAAGAGCTTGCTCCAGCTCAACAAAACTGACAAACCAGAAAGAGAAAACATCAGACACTGTTGTGATTTCTTCTCACTCACTTGAAATGACAGTCCTGAGAAATGTTAATTACAGGGTCAGTAATCAAATGTCATAAACGGCTACAGTAGATGAGAAAAAAAATAATTTAATGTCATTCCAAATGTGCGGTAGATTTAATTAGCTTCTGCTCAAAGGTACCTTTTAACAGAAGGATGAGATCCAATACAAAGACACAAAGGCATATATTGTTGAAATCTTATTGTTGGAAATAAGTCTAATAGATAGAAGAAAAATTGAAAGGAAAACTTTCTGAGTCAAGTTAGTATTATTTCAAAAGCAAGGCTTTTGACTTCAGAGTCTTGGAGGGAAGAAGCATCTCATGTAACCCATATAGACAAAGGAAAATAAGATAAACCTGGTGGTTTTGCCTGAAACTGGGAAGTGACCATTGCCACAGAATTTCTGGAAGGACATGCAGAAGAACACCATCAGTTCACTCACCAAATTTGGACTGGTCAGCTTCTTCATTCATTTCCCCGCTCAAAAACACGGCACAAAAACAACCATCTAAAATGCAACGCCTTTCATGACCCCTGGATACAGGTATATTATACATGGCCACCGGGCCATGCCCCAAGCACGCGAATAAACACAGAAGTACCACTTTGGAATAACGTACAAGCTAAATAGTTAAGCCAAAAACAGGCAGAAAAGGAAAATAGTGAAACATCTATTCTTGCTGGCCAACGAAACCACAGAGAAATTAAATTACTTGTTCAAGATGGACACAATTTTAGGAAAAATTTTTACACTGAAAGGGTTATTAAGCATTGGAATGGGCTGCCCAGGGAAGTGGTTGAGGCACCA
>JAOXNO010000001.1:179254853-179270755 GCA_028565335.1 Limnodromus scolopaceus | reverse complement strand
GAAGTGGTTGAGGCACCATCCCTGGAGGTATTTAAAAGATGGGTTGACATAGTGCTTAGAGACATGGTTTAGTGATGTTTTTTATCAGAGTTAGGTTGATGGTTGGACTAAATGATCTTAAAAGGTCTTCCAACCTATAATTCTATGATTCATGACAAAGCTGGGTATTTACACCCATGATTGAATTAAAAGAACCAAATTTAAGTGGGAAAAAAAAAAAGTTTGGGACTTACTACACTTAGGTAGGATAAAATAACATAGTCATGACCTGATGAGGTCAGTCTTAAGCAGGGAACCTTATGCATCTGTACATACATTTAGATAGGTCCATCTCCTAAAGCTAGAGAAAATGAAGAATGAAAACATAGACAGAAATACATTACAGAAATTTGGGAGGTTTTTTGGAAGAGTTCTTTGAATAACTGAAAAGCCACAATTACATAAATAAAAGAGGATTTCTTCAAAAAGCCGTAAAGGCACAATTCAGAGGAAAAAAGATAACCAACAAATAGAAAAAGCCAACAGACAGCCATTGTAAGATAATAATTTTCTGTACTTCACATAGGAGATTAGGGACATCAGATAGAATTTTGTTCGTATACTAGGGGTCCTTAGAAGAAACACATCCATTTGCAGGTGGAGATAGGGAAGCTGCTATTGCACTTTAATCTCCATCCAGAAGTCCAAACAGGGCATCCTCGAGGCTATTTCAATAAGGAACAGAAACTGTTGATCGAGTCAAGTATTTCTTTCCTTGTAATCTTGTTTACTTAAAAAAATATAAATGTCTACAGCTTCACTTTCCTTGGAGATGGGCTACTAGCTGCTCGTTTTGAGTCATTTACTTTGACAGAGTCGTTTCCAAAAGGCTCCTATCTACTGCAGCCAGAAGCTATGTCTGAACAAGATGATTCTCTTGTCAGTCAGCTTTTATATAGCTAAATCCTCTAAACCTGACTCTCTTTTCCTTCTTTATTAATATTGCAATGAACTGGAAGTACTTCTGCATCTTGCCAAACCTTCAACATTTTTTTTCCTTTAACTTAAGAAACATTCTGAACAGAACCAAGGCAATACACTATTTTTTTAAGCTAGGTAGATGCCTGTATTTTGAATGAAAACTACTGATTTAGGCAAAAAGGAAGTGTGGGCTAATTACCTTGTTCCTGAGAGCTCAGAGCAGATGACCCTTTTTAGCTGCAATTCCTTTCACAGGGGACTTCCCATTCACACTCAAAACCAAAGACAAAGCCAGGTTCAATTTATTTTATTCAGACAGTAACCGAGTCCAGGAAACTTGCTTGTGTTCATAGTGATTAATGAAGAGAAGAGATGCAACTGTCAAGCCAGTGTGAGAAGCCAGGTTACTCAAAGAGCACTCGGGTGACAAAGCAAGGTTTAATCATTCTGAAGGCAGTGTTACAGAATGGGTGGCCTCCACCTTGCATTTTGTTTCAGAAAAAAAAAGCATCACCGTTATAGCAGTATCTTTCTTTGCTTACATAGTAGAGACGGACCAGAGAAAAAAAATAATTTAAAAAAGCAAACCAAGTATTATACGACCACAAAATATAGCTAAGACAGGATTCTGCACCACCATTAAAGGGCTGGATTTAATACCTGCTGCATCTGATGCAAGACTTTCTTCTTGATAGGATTTCAGGATCGGGCCCTAAAAGCTCCTAATAACCACTTGGTTGGTGTAGTGTGTCATGAATCCAAAACGTTGTTTCATTTTTGCCTTTTGAATTTTGCCAAATAAATGTCTTGTACATCAGTCACTTTTATATAGACACGCAAATACATTAAAAGGCCCATAATAAACATCAAAGCTGGCCCTGTAACGATATGTTTTCCATGCTTCCAAAAAGTGCATAGGTCTTTCTGAACATGCGCTTGCTTTCTAGCAAGTTTTGGACATCTCTACCAAAATCTCAGATTTGAACTCTATGTTTATTCTGTTTATTATGTTTATTATAACATATTATGTTATTAAAATAATGGTATATGTGACATCTGGGCAAATATGGTTATAAATCCTCTTCATCTCCTCCAGATGATACATAGGACACTTGTGCTTCACTCATTAGTTTCTGAAATTGATCTGCCCATAATCTATATAACTCCAAATTACTTCATGCATAATTAGGCACTTCCTGATTTTCATTACTCATGTTTATCTCTGTAATATTTACACAGCACCAATCATACAGCTGCCCATGTGCAGATTGGAACATATCACTAATTACATACGTTTAATCTGGTTGTATTCCTCTACAGGAGAGGATATTGTTTTCAAGGGCCTTGTTCCAACCTCATCACCCAGATGTTCAGGGACCAAGACATCCCTGAGGTGTATAAACCCATTTGAATTTACTGACCCTTTCAGAGAAGTAAAACCACAAGTAAAATATGTATGCCATTTTATTTCCTATTTTGTTATCTGTAGATAAAACATACCGGCTTGGATTCACTAAAACTGGTAACACTTTATTGCGATTCCTTACGTAACTGTTTGACAATATTTTTTTAAACTTTTATTAAAAGAAATGCTTGTTTTATCTGTTTGAAATCTTGGTTGGAAAATAACACCAATAGATCAGTTAATGATTTATTTGCTTCCCTCTCATCAATTTAGATGAACTGCTGTGCCCTGTTTATGCCAAGCAGCTGTTTTTCAAGCAGCTTTCACCAACCTTACTTTGCTTCGTACAGCAGAAGTCACAGTATATACACAGAAGATAAAAATACAATCCTATTTATTTACCCAAAACTTCATCCTATTCTCCATTTTGCCAGTTTCTAGACTTCCACAAATGATATGCATAGGTAATTAAAACATGTGAAACCTCCCTTTCAGTTGTACTATGCACATTTATAGAAAGGAGATAGTGTAATATAAAACTACTTCATGGGATATAAGAGCCTATAAATCAATTAAACCAAATTATTACCATATTCCAATATATGTTCTGACAAATTTGATTACACAGGCGCAGGTTATGCAGCAACTAATATCCTTCATCGAATACACAAAACTACAGCTCATTTTCCACAAGCACTAGTTCTTAGGCATGCTCAGGAACGAAAATCAGCATATGCACACTACAGCTAACATATATCATCTACCAACCTAGCATGTCCCTTAAAAACAGCTTAATGAATTAAAAAAAAAAAAATCTAAATACTATATAATAAACATCCTCGGCAGAGTACAAACTAATATCCAAGTAACATCCAAAGTGACTTCTTCAAAAAAATAGCAAAAGGATGCATTAATTTTCTTTCTGTGTCATACCAAGCAACTCTAAGAATTCAGGATAAAGAAGGGGGGAAATATCTGTGTATGATTGTAATAAAACAGCTCAAATCTGGAAGAACTATTTGCTAGCTTCGCCCTTGCTAAGGTATCACAAACTGGTACAGTTTGTGGGAAGCATTTTCCCCCTTAGAGTGGATACTACATTGGATATTTGTCTCCTAATACAAAAAAAAGTGCTAAAAAGACTTTAAAAATAGAAATAGCATTAAAACCAGTTTTAATAATCTACTCAGATCGGGTGATTTAGGTGTCAATTTATAAAACCTACACCATTACTCCCACTCCATTATGCAGCAGCATAACTGCTGTAGGTGTTTCTCTCCAAGTTACCCTGAGTATCTCTCCTGGTCGGTATTGCAGTAATAAAGTGTATTTCATATTACTTTACATTTGTAGTAGAAAGACAGGGAAAAAGAGTTTAGGTGCACACAGTTAGAAATTAAAACAGACGCTTTAACTCTGCTAAAATTTAATAGGAAATACTTGTATGATTCAGTTTCACAGCATGCATGAATATAAACCCTCCAAGGATTTAATTAGCTCTATTTTATCATAAATTGCATTCCCATAGACAGATGCTGCTCCTGCATCATGCTGATAATAACAAAGACTAACTGACACTTAAGAGAACATCTGAAATGTGTTTTTCTTGAAGACATTAGGTATAGTAAGAGAATCCTAAATAGAGCTGAATAATAGTACCAATGGTTTTCTCAGTTGGCTTTCCAATACCCACTTGAAGGGCAGTTCATTTTATACAGTATAAACAAATTAACCTCATGAAGTTATACATTTTGTTAATCTCCAAAACATATATTTTGCTTCTGATACCAAAAAGACTACATGAAAATTCTCAGCTTGCTGTGTCCATAGTTGTGCTTTATTAGAGCCTACAAAAACCACTCACCTGTTTTGAAAAATCATGATTTTGATCAATTAACCTCTTGTCAGCTAAAGGTCATTTCTGCAATATAGCTGTTTCCTAGTGCTCTAAGCATTTTAATTACAGCTTCAGACTTTTAGGGTGGAGTACTTATTCCCTGCATTTTCTTTCTGAGAAAGTCCTTGAAAAGTAGGATCTCTTTGTTGAGTCCCTTTTCAACATGTGCCACTGACTGCAAAGTAGTTAAATTATCATAATTTATCTAAGTAGTTCCCAAAGGTGGGAACAGGAACCAATGTTTGAGTTGAATCATAGAATCATAGAATTGTTTAGGTTGGAAGGGACCTTTAAGATCATAGAGTCCAACCATCAACCCAACACTGACAAAACCCATCACTAAACCATATAAAGCGATTATTTGAAATAGGTTTTTAAAACTGTGGTTTTTTTTTTTTTTTTTTCATTTTGAAAACTATTATATAAATCCAGACCTAACATATATTTCTCTCTCAGATATTATCACGTAACATCTCCAGGTAAGCATCCACATATCAGTGTTGATTTCCATGTAGTCGGCTATTTTTATCACACATTTTTATACTCCCGCCTACACTCACATACACTGAAATTTCTCTTTCAAGATGACTTCTCAATTCAAAACATATTCTAGAAAGCTGGGATTTTCTTCCCTTTTTTTTTTTACATAAAGAAATCTGGCCATGGATATTTTTGTGCTCCCATTTCTCCTGTCTGTTTTCCAGTTAGAAAAAAATGGAGTGAACTATGATACAGATAATGTTCACCATTGTAACAGGCTTTGAACATAGGGCTTTCTTTAACCTCAGAAACAGCTATAGTTAACACTGTTGGAGAGCTGGGATCCTTTCTTTTCCTTCTTTCAGGTATGACACAGGAACTTTTAAAAATAAGCTTAGCAGCCAGAATGTGTGTCTCATTGCTTCTAGCCCCAACTAAACGTAGGTTTTGGTGGTTGTTTTTTTTTTCATCAAAACGATTTTGCAAGTGATTTTTTTCACTTCCCTCTGGTTTTAAAACTGAAGTGGTTGCATTGTGATGGTCTAGGGATTAACAAGAGCCCGGGTTCGTGAGAAGTTAAGGACTCCCGTTAGCCTATTTTTTTTTACATTTAGATTCTTCGTCTTAAAGCTGTTGTCACACTCCAAACTCATTCTGACCTGAGTTAACATGGTTCAACCAATTCTGCAGAAGGACAGAAGCCCACATGTCTCCACCGTCTGCAGACTGGAATCACGAAACCAGAGCCTTATGTTATTCACAGACATGAACCCTGTAAAATCCCAAACTTCCCTATGCCTGTTAATGGGAGCGCTGCACAAAGCCTCAGAATTGAATATAGTCCAAGAGCAGAAGGAGCAGAGGAAAGCTCTTTGGTGAGCTGTTTCTTTTCCTAATTCATTACTATTTCTTTTTTATCTTCCTCCTTGGCAAGGTCTCAGTCAGCACTCAAGCACATACACACAATCTGAGGGAACAGCAGGACAGTAATTCAAATTTGTATTACAAGTCGCAGGGTACAGTTCCTCCTGATTCTGCCACTAGCATTAAAAAAGAGGCTGGCCAGATATTCCTGCAAAAATACTGAAGTATTCGAAGACCAAACGTAGATACTTCATTGGCACTAACTGCAGTTAGGACCCAGGCTGTTCACACTTAGAATCATAGAATTGTCTAGGTTGTAGGGGACCTTTAAGATCATCTAGTCCCACCATGACTACCACTTCCCTCAGTTACTGCTTCAGCGTGTCCAGGACCCATGAGTTAGTGCTGTACCTGTTAATTTCTGGCAGGTCTTTTTGGACTTGCAGCAGAACGAATTCTCTGAAACATCTGCCAGGATAGTTGGCCTAATACAATAAAGTTGGAAGTTTGCTATCTCTGGCATTAGTTATTTGTAAAATCAAATGTAAATTGTCAATAGAATACATTGTATGAGTTGAGCACAGAATTAAATTGCTCTATATTTTAAAACTGCTGACGAAGATGACCCCTGGACAAACTCACTTGCAATTTAATCCAAGCCCTTTCTGGCCACCCTAAACTCTTATCAGCAGATCTTCAGCAGTGCCTGACAACACTAGGAACATCCAGCACACGGAAAGTCTGAGTGAGATAACTGTGCTGGATGCTCTCATCCAGCATCATCATCAGAAGTAAAAATTGGGGATGGAAAAAGAGACACACCGAGAGCGAGCAAGTGAAAAAAATCTGTCTCTCCTCCAAAACATCCCAACTTCAGTAAGTCTCTCACTGCAGGTTTCACTACTGCCGCCTTCTGCCTTGTAAGTGTTAAGTCCTCGTCTGTGCACACAGTGGTTCCTAAATTGTTTAGAGATGGCCCAACTAGAAATGCCTTTAGATAAATATATTATAACACCTTAGTAATAACAGTGGATCCCAAAGGTAAAAAAAATGAAAGAATTTTGATAGGGCAGGTGACATATATCAGTATATAGTTATATGATATACATGGATATCAATAGGATATTAATTCATAATCACTTTTAGTGCAGAACATTATCAGCATTTAGGTGTGTCACAAAGTTGGGTGAAGATGAGCACACTTTTCTTTTTTTTTAGTTGCTATTTCTATTTAGTAGCTTTGTTATATTACTTACATTCCATTGGAAACTTTAATTTCAACTACCAGTATATAATCTCTCTCAGTTTCACTTCATGCTACACCTAACTTCCAAACTCATGGCTTGCAGGCACCTGAAGCATGAGGAGCTGACAACTCCCAGGTGCCACACCACACATTTTAACTTTTTATTTGGACATTTCAGGCTTTTTGTGAAGCACTGGGGAAGCACAAAGAAGTCACCTGGAACAGTTGCCTTCAAGGCAAAACAGATCTTCACAACTCCTGTGCAATACGGCATTTCTGCCTTCACTACATGGGCAGGAGTCATTTCCTTGCCTTAGGCATGAAACTGGTAGTCCAGACTTATATCCATGTATTACTTTCATCTATCTATTACTATCTATTCTATTTCTATTTTCTATTTTCTATTTATTCTATTTTACTATCTATTCTATTTCATCTATCTATTACTATCACAGAGTGACTTGGGTTGGAAGCAACCTTAAAAGATTACCTAGTTCCAACCCCCTTGTCACGGGCAGGGACACCTCCCACTAAGACCAGGTTGCCCAAAGCCCCATGTAGCCTGGCCTTGAACACTTCCAGGGATGGGACATCCACAACTTCTCGGGGCAACCTGTTCCAGTGTCTCACCACCCTCACAGTGAAGAATTTCTTCCTAATATCTAATCTAAATCTCCCCTCTTTTGGTTTAAAACTATTGCCCCTTGTCCTGTCACTACGGGCCTGGGTATAAAGTCACTCTCTCTTATAAGGCCCCTTGTAAGTATTGGAAGGGGCTATAAGGTCTCTCCAGAGCTTGCTCTTCTCCAGGCTGAACAAGCCCAACTCTCTCAGCCTGTCTTCACAGCAGAGGTGCTCCAGCCCTCTGATCATCTTCATGGCCCTCCACTGGACCCATTCCAAGAGGTCCACGCCTTTCCTGTGCTGAGGGCTCCGGAGCTGGACACAATACTCCAGGTGGGGTCTCACCAGAGCAGAGCAAAGGGGAGATTCACCTCTTTTGACATGCTGGCCATGCTGCCTTTTATGCAGCCCAGGATACGGTTGGCCTTCTGGGCTGCGAGCACACATTGTCAGTTCATGTCCAGCTTTTCATCCACCAGTACCCCCAAGTCCTTCTCCGCAGGGCTGCCCTCAATCCCTTCATCCCCCAGCCTGTATTGATACTGGCCATTACCCTGACCCAGATGCAGGACCTTGCATGCTATTATCTATATATATGCATGCTACAAAAGACATACAAAAGATATGATACAAGAGTTAACTCAAAATTATGGACACTGATCCCAAACCTTAACTATGACAGGTAGTTGACAGAAAACTGCTCAGTTCCAGCTTTCTACCACGGGCAGCAGGAAGGGAAGGAACTGAGCAGCACCGAGTCCGCAACACTCATGCTTTCCTGTTGGGGTATATCACAGCACTCAAGGTACAAGGTTAGCTCAGAAAAACCTTCTCATGCCAACTTCAGGTACAGATAATGCACATCAGCCCTGCAATGGTTTCATCTGGACACCGTACTATACAACAAAAATGCTTATGGCAGATGTACAATGCTCTACCAGTGCAGATACATTTGTGTTAGGTCCTGCTGACGTTACTGGCTTGGCGTGTAGTGCAAAATTTTCAGTGAAGCACCCCAGATACTGAACTGACAATGATTAAATCCCAGCCAAAACCACTAACTGCAAACAAAGGAGGCAACAGCTTAGCAGAAACGTCATCATGGATCATAAAGAGAAACCCCAGGGATCACATGATTATTGTCTACAAAGTTCACTTAAGAAATGTATTTCATTGAAAAGCACAAAGCAACTTGCAAATTTAAAACTGAATGCAGACTCAAAAAGAAGGAATACTTTCATGATTTGCACATCACTAGCACTGACATTTAAGTCACATTCTGTTGATAAAAATCCCATTTCAAAGATAATCCATTTTGTTCTCTCAGTCGTGTTGGTCTTGCAACGGTAAGAGAATTAAAATAGCAGCATATATTTCTCTTAAGGCCATAAGCAGATGTGTCTGTATTTAAATGCAGGCATGAAAAATAAAAAGAATTTTAAAACTATAGTTTCCACAGAATTGTTAAATTTGTGTGTGCACATGAATGTATGTAAGAAGTGTTTTAGGCAGTGTCCTTTGTATTCATTTCTGCTTCTTTCAAGCTATGGAAAGTAATTCTGTAGAAGAGGTTTTGCGAAAAATATTGCTGAAAAAGATTTGTACTTGATTTGAAATGTAAATAAGACCCCCAGGGTTTTAAAGTTTCCTCACCGTATTTGCAACTTAGGTATAATTTGTTGGTCTCTGACACTGGCAGTCTCATTTTCTCTATCCAGATAAGTCAAGGGAGGAAAAAGTGAGTTTAAGTATTCTAGATGACTGAAATTCAAAGGATTTTACATTATATCTCTCAAAAAAGTAACTTACTATTCTTTTTCATTTTATGGTGTTCATTTGAATTCAACTCCCAAGCCATTTTAAAAATGTCCCAGACACACGCGTTAGCAGGTGGCTGCACAATATACTCTCTTTTGGAAATATTTCAGCATCATGTCTGAGTACTAACTGATGGTTGCAGTGCTTCAGTGTCTTGTGTGAATATCTGAGGTATTTAGAGAATGAAAGATTCTCCTGTAAAATGTAATTCTGTGATTAATTTCTAAAATTGGGATCTTTTCCACTGAGAGAGGAGCATGGGAGATACCTCCGTCTGTTTCCCCCATGGTGTTGCTGGCCCTGTGGCACTCTTGGAGTTAAGCTTCGGCTGGAATTTTGCGATGTTTTGAGGAATTAAATCCCCCACTGATCACAGAGAACCCCAGTCTGAGAAACACTGAAGCCCTAGAGACAGACACTCCTGCAAAAAAAGAATCAGAAACAGAGGATGGATGGTTTGTCAACTACGAACTTGTTTGAACTTGGTGACATCCCAAGTAACAAGTGCTATTTGGATGGACACATGTTCTCTGTCACCCTTTAGGCCGTTGTTTTAGTGTCTTCTTGCCGTGTCAAGAATTTCAGGAATATTTTAATAAGCCAGGATATGCATACATCACCAACAGAGCTTGCTACCTGGTAATTCTAATCTTTGATTTTGCAGAAGGATAACTTCTAGTACTCAGTGATATCATACAATTTTTGGAGCTCCTTGGCAGCAGAGTAACTGTTGGATGATACTAGTTGACTGATCTCCCACAAATTGCAAATATCATCAGTAGCATGTGAACAACGTTGCTTAAAAATAGAAGATGTGCTGTGGTGCTGACATTCTACATATTGTGTAAATTTGAGCTCGTCAGCCCGGTAGTTGCCAAAGCAGTTTTGCAGAACCCAGAACACCGGCAGTACTCAGCATGACTATAGCATCTGGCATGGTGGCTAGGAAGAGATCCGTGAGCTTCAGTGAGCTCTGCTCTGCAACAGAGAAAGCGAAGATTTACATCCAGACTCTGACACCAATGAAGAAATGGCTTTTGTACACCAGCTAGCAATCCCACCTTCCCTGACACGATCAAGCATGATGGTAAACGAAAAGAACAGAAGGTGAGTATGTCTAGTAACACAGGATAAGGATCTTGAAATGCTGAAAGACCTGGGTCTGTTCAGCCTGGAGAAGAGAAGAGAAGAGAAGACTGAGAAGGGATCTCATCAATGCTTATAAATATCTAAAGGGTGGGTACCAAGAGGATGGGGCCAGACTCTTCTCAGTGGTGCCCAGAGACAGGACAAGGGGCAACAGGCACAAACTGGAACACAGGAAATTCCACCTCAACATGAGGAAAAACTTCTTTACTTCGAGGGTGACAGAGCACTGGGAACATTGCCCAGAGAGGCTGGGGAGTCTCCTTCTCTGGAGATATTCAAAACCTGCCTTGATGTGTTCCTGTCCAACCTGCTCTAGGTAAATCTGCTTTGGCAGGGGGGCTAGACTGTCTCTGACGGTCCTTTCCAACCCTGACCATTCTGTGATTCTGTGATACGTCATGAGAGTTAAAACTGCGCTCTCTTTCAGTGATTTTCATCAATTATAGTGCAACTTTCAACCTACAGATGGAAAATAAGATGAAAAGAAGGAATTGGTGCTGCCCTGAGAACAGGAAAGGATGTCCCTAAGTACTAAACAAGTCCCTTGTTGAAATATGGAAAGCACCTTAGCAGAAGAGACATCTCTTATTGTAGCCTGGTAGCAGCAAGGCAAAAAGACCTCCAGCACTGTACGACGCCAAAGACTTTGGTTTCAAGAGAAGGAATCTGTGCCACTGACATTTAGGTTTACTGGAAATACAAGTACCCAGAACTTCTGGTGCTGAGCACTGATACTGAATAAGACTCTTTTCAGCCTGAAGAAGCTGGCTATGACTGGAGCCTGAACGTATTCCAGGGTGACTATTTTTAGCCTCACCCCTTTCAGCAGATTAAAAGGAAATGGATGCTTTTTGGCTAATTACCACAAAGGCAAACTAGATATGTTCTTAAATGTAACGCCTCTGACAGCAGGGGAAAAGGAGCAGTGCAACCAGCAGAAGAGGAACACAATTTCATTAACTCCGTGTTAAAGAAACAGGACAATGGGAACTCTTAAATTACAACTATTGATTTCCTTCCCCGGGGTATAAGGAAAAATCCATGCAATATTTGCCATAAACCTTTCTTAAATACACACCCCTAAGCATCTCTTTTCTTTCTGAAAATGACCTTTGTGCTAGGCTCCTCTCAACAATGTGCCTTTCCAAAAGGCAGAGAATACATTCTGTATGACCACTGTGAAGAAGCACAAGAGCATCCCAGAAGCATCTTATCCCATTATTTTAATTCCAGAGAAATGCAGGGGTGTCTGGCAACGGCCATGGGCAACCAGCTCTAAGGGGCCCTGCTTGAGCACAGAGGTAGAACCAGATGACCTCCAGAGGTCCCTTCTCACCTCAATCATTCCATGATTCTGTGCCTGTCACCTGGAAATGATGATATTTAAGAGATGGAAAGAAGAGAAATTTGATGCTACATTGTAACAAAGACATTTTAAGGTAAAACAAAAGGAGAATGCTAAGTCAGCCAACAAGGAAGCCTACCTTTTTCATCTTCTGTCTGCAGGCATTTGCAAAAGGAAGGAAACTGACATCTGATGATCAGATCAACCCTCTCTCCCTAAGAAAGCATCAGTTTTCCATAACTAATATGATTCATACACTACGAAGTATATTAAAAAAAAAAAGAATGTTTCATGCCTCTTTTTTTTTTTTCTTTTTTCCCTGCTCCCCATAAATTAACCCAATACACTTGGCTACTAGAAGCTGAAGACAACAATAGGAAAAAGGGTATGGTAAACCTGCAGCTGGATGCAGAAGGTTAAGAGAAACATGATAAAATATCTGCTGCATTATGAAGAGTAGGTTATTCCTTATTTATTAGCATTACTATAATGGCTGGAAGCAGCGACCGAAATTAGGTCCTTTTCATATCACTGAACAAAAAAGCACAGCAATATAAAAGACCTATTAAAATCCAGTCTCAGAACAGCACTTGTAAGAACAGTAAAAGACGACAGACAAAATGGAAAGGAAGAAAGACAGAGAAAAGAGCCTAAGATCACAAAGAAATACGTAGCAAACCAACAAAAGCAACTCTCCTAACCTCTGAAATAACTGCTCCTCCGGGCTGCTGAACTTATCTCACATTAACCTTATTTTTCTTACTTGCTCCTCTCCATTATTCTATTCACAAAACGTGAAAAATAGACAAAAAAATGGACAAAGGAACTTAAGTACTAGTGTGCTTGCTACTTTGCAGTCCAGTTGTTCACACGTAGAATGGTATTTGCTTGACTTGTAAAAACTGGTGGGTGTCCAGGAACATAAGGGAAACATAAAATACATCTCTCAACAGTACAGTTTAACCCCTATGAGCATGATTATTAGATAATTTTCTACAAATTGCACATCATTCTCCAGGAAGAAATGCAATTGGAAATATTTTAGCACAGGGAAAAAGAAATAAATTTGTACTTAATGATGTGTTACTCAAAACATCCTAGGGAATGCATTTTTGTATTTTGCTGAATTTTACTTCAAGACAAAGAAATTGATCTTCAGTACTTGAAAAATCAAGGTTGCATTGACTGACAGGCAGATGCAATCTCAGCTTTGCATAAAAATGGCCTCCCACTTCAAACAAACTCAAGAGCATTTATGCATCATGTCAGCTTTTGTGAAAATTGCACAAATGTATTCATACGTATTTATTTTGAAGGGGAATTCATAGCCAACTAAGCATACCTACAACAATATATATGAAGTGGCACGCTGGTCAAATTATTCATTTTCTTTTGCTAGTAGGGAGTATTGGGGGGAAAAAAACCCTGGTATAATGCTCATTTTCAGCAATATACTGAACTGTCAGTCAGTCAATACTCTTCACAGTATTTTATAGACGATAAGCAACTCGTCTGCACTAATTAAATTCACTTGCTTGGCCTAGACCATCAAGTATCAGGACCCTGTCTAGTGGCCTCTGTAATATGGTTGTAAAGAAATGCGACTTTTCAGATGTGGAAGTTCATTTATTATTCTAGAACATTTTTTAAGTCTTTTCTCCTAAAAGCCTATCATGCATGTTTCTTCCAGTTTCTAAGGACTTTCATCACACTCTCTGTAGAAAATTCTTGAAAGGAAAAGGAAGAAGATATACAAAATTCTTGCAGCTTTGTTACAAGCTGCCATGTTGGCAACTACCCTTTTCACTAACAGTACTTCAAGATGTATTTTTAAGTTACTTAGGAGAATTATAGGGATTACCAGCCTCACTGCAGTGTTAAATGTCAGCTCTTCTAAACCTTCTGTAATCCTAGGACTCCTTTTTTTTTTTTTTTACTTTTTTATTGTTTTTATTTGGTGTACAGTTTGGGAGAGTTTAGTAATTCAGATTATGAATTGTTGAATCAAAAGTGTCCCAAAATCCATTTCAAAAGGTGACCAGCATTTCACTGGAACATTTGAGAATGTAACAAGGGCTCTGATTTTATCCCAGCTTTTGTCTGCCATCCATTACTACTGTTGGGGAAGCATCATCAAACACTGCATTCAACAACCCCCTGAGATGCACTTTGCACGTGCCTCCAAAACCTCCTTTGAGACCTGTGAGCCTGGTGCCCAGCCACCCTGTTGCAAAAGACCTTGGCAGTCCTGGAGTCTTTGTTTAAGCTACTCAGCTTGACAATGTCAGTTCAAATCAGAGCTTTGCAGAAGAGAGATTAATGACCCAGAGATGATGTTTTTTTCTTCTCAACTTTTCCTCAAAAAGAAATACAGTTTGAGATGTGTTAAAATTATTTTTTTGGGGAAAAAAAAAGATAAAATAAATGTTTTCTGTGAGAAAATGGAGAAAGATAAGTAAAAAGAAATGTAAAAGGGGGACTGAGAAAAAATTGGGGAATTCCCTTTGTGGTCAGAGGGAAGAATGGAACAAAAGTGAAAACCAGTGCAAGGATGGTAACAGGTAACAGGGAGAATATGAGATAGGGCTGCATGCCAGCCCCCGCTTTTTCTCTCTTTCATGCATAGCAAAAGCCCGTCAGAGTATCAAAATCTTATTCTCATCTGCTGTCAAGTCACTTGGAGCCTGAGGGAGTCCTGAATGATTGGGGGACTCCTCTCTTCCTGTCCTTCCCACTGCAGACTAGCCTCTTGAAGGACCTCTCTCTGTGGGGAGTCATTAACCCCAAGGAGATTAGGCACTTGGGACAATGGAATGAAGGTAATGCAAATAATAATTTCTAAGTCTAAGAAAGACAAAATTAAGGGAAAAACTATGGTGGAAAACTGACTGCAGTGAGATGAAGAAAATAATGTAGTTTGAGTGGGACCGGCTGGCATGGATGAGGAGCTCGCCTAGTAGGGTAGCCTGGCAGAAGGAAGAGGCCACCTACCTAAGGTGACATGCATGGCAGGGGCACAAGACCGGTGCAAACATAGTGTGCACCGTACAATGTGGCTTGCATGTAAGCCCATCTGTGACACACACCCTCTGCTACTACAGTTCACATGCCACCGTCTTCTTATGTCCTACAGGCTTGATGGGGGCAAGAAGGGAAGTATCAAGCAGAAGGAACGGCGTAGGGACAGAATCTTCTGTGACTACCACACAGAAAAACTGTCCACTGTTGGGAACAGAGTCTGCTTGGCTTTTTTCACCACACAGTCCAAATATTTTTAAAGTGAGACCATGAGATCCATTCCCACAAGACAGAAATTAGGACAGGTACTTGGAAACCACATATTATTTTCCAGCTAGCCGCAACAGCATCGCCAGCAGTAACTGCAAATGTATAACTAATCATTAAGGCATTACAAAGAACAAATACATTGTTAATTAAAAATTTCTAGGAAATTCAATAGCATGAAGCTTTAGTAGTGCAGAATAGCAGGTGTTTCACAGTGTTTGTTCCCCTTCTAGAACTTGAATTTCAGGAAAATGAAAAAAAAAATAATAAAATCTACCAACAACAAAACTTCCAAAATGGAAAATACCAAGGTCACACAAGCTTTGTTTTACCGTTCTGACTAGTTATCCCTAGTCACACATTTGTACCTTGTATTCAAAGTATTCTGAACATCAGCCATCTACACCTTTCCCATAATCAAATCAAAGGTTGCTCCTGGGGGAAAAAAACCTTCCTTCCATCTGCTGCGTTTGACAATGCTTTCACCCATATGTGTCACCAAATTGTGTGCTTTCATTAACCCCCCCTTAAACCCACGTCACACACATCTCCCACCTACAGAGCAGCATGGAAATCGAATGCCACACACTCATGAGCCAACTTCCTTGACCTAGATACAGAGGGCAAAATAGAGGGGATCCATATATATATTTAATACCAGGGAGGTATATAATCCCTTTTGGTCACTGCCAGCTCTCAGAAAACCAATGATTACAGTTCATTGGAGCGTGCAGCTTAACTTCATTTTCTAGATCATAGAATCATAGAATGGTTTGGGTTGGAAGGGACCTTAAAGATCATCAAGTTCCAACCCCCCTGCCATGGGCAG
>JAOXNO010000001.1:179238643-179254753 GCA_028565335.1 Limnodromus scolopaceus | reverse complement strand
GCAGGGACACCTCCCACTAGAGCAGGTTGCTCAAAGCCCCATCCAGCCTGGCCTTGAACACTTCCAGGGATGGGGAAATTTGAAGTAACTGCATTTATCTTTTAATTTTATTTCCTTCCCGGCTCAATTTACTATTGTAGCACTTAAAGCCTACACAACAGACTTGCTGTTTTATCAATATTATCAATTCCACCTTTGGAGAGTCTCTCTCATGTAAAGCACAATAGTAAATAGAGAAGTGAATAAAAATGGTTTAATATAACACAGTTCTATAACTTATGTGGTTTATCTTCAATGCTGTCACTTTTTTTAAGCACAGACTGCAGCATGTTGAGGGTGGGAGAGAGTAAAGGGAGTGGAAAGTTAGATCCTACTACTCAAATACCAGAGATGGTATTTGGACATAAACCAATTTCTTCTGAGGCTGTGACTGCTATATCTGCTAAATCTCATGCTGATTGCCACCAGATAAGATGTTTCTTTTTTTTTTAAATTTTTGGTAAACGACAAAAATTCTTTAACAACACAGAAAGTTAGAAACTAGGCATGCACAGCCTGACAATTTTTCTACAGGAAAGAAAACACAAAGGTACCATCAGTTTTCAGCTGCCACTGCTTCCAAACATAAAACCTGCCTTCATGTTTTTATCTTTGTTGCTCCTATAGGAATTGAACATGACAAAATCAGAGACCAGGAGAGGCTGCATGGATGCAGGTGTGACAGAAAGTAGAATGCTGAAAAATTCAAAGTTTGTGTAGTATGTCATTAAAGCTATCAGTTTTGCTTTGGTCTCCTACTGTGGCCTTACCAGAGGAAGCTTATCTGATCAACTAATAGAAGACTGTGTACAAAATTCAAAAAAGCACTTGGATGAGGCAACCTGTGATTAAAACAATTATGAAGCAAATACATCCCACAGACTATATTCGTATATATTTAAAATTGCCAGATTGAAATGAGTCCTTTTCTAGTAACATTACATTTGCTTCATACTCAATTTCACACTGATGACAAAAATCATGACAGCAATCACAGAACACAGTCTGAAATGAAGTGGTTCACTGTACATGAGCAAACTTATGGTACTGATTTGCCAACAGCTAGAACATAAAGTCTCAGAATTACATGAACACAACAGGGAAATACTGGAGCAGTTTAGATGACAGAGGAGGTTAATAAAATATAAGATACTGTAAATGTAGTATATGATACATAGAAAACAGATCAGGAATTGGGGGAAAACATCACCTTGCCTTTTCTGCATTTCTTTTGACGATTCTAAAACTAGTCATGAACAGTCTCTTCCTGAAATTTCCTGCTTTGCATTTCTCTATTTACAATAAACTCACAATATAAAAGGGTGATTTAATTAAAACCCACATGCTTAAAATATATAGATATCTATTTAATATAACGCAAAATTCATTTTCAAATCCGATTTATTGCTAGAGAACATCAAGTTAATTACCCATATGATATGTGAATCACATGGTAAATTCTAGATGTATCTGATTAAATTTTCACAAGTCACTAAATGATTCAGTTATATGTATGTCTTGTGCTTTCCGTGGCACTTCTGACATTTTCAGCCATTGCCATTTCTGGCAAGCATGCCAGTTTAGGTGTAGCAGTTCTCCCTGAACTCTTTCTTATTTTGGGTATTTTAAATATCTTTTCAGAGGTTCTCTTCATCTAGCATGGCATAGTATTAAGTGGAATTAAATTTGTACAATCCACACAGAAACCTATACTCAAGAAGCGTGTCCTGGCCAGACCAATGTAATCCTTTAAGTCTGAGGAAATTCAGCTTTAATCACATCTGAATACAGCCAGACATTCATACGTCCAGGTATGAAGAGGCACAATGTGTGCTCCAGTGAGAGCTTTGCACACGATGGAACACAGAAGTCTACATCATCCCACCAGACAATACCGGAGGGAGGTACAAGGGTAGGGAAGGTACATTCGTTCCCTACAATAAATCCACCCCAAACGCAAGAACAGTTTTGATCCTGTATAAATCCTACATAAAACCATGGTGATACTGAAGTCATCCATCTCTAGTAAGGCAATAATAAAAGCATCAGTCAGATATCACATATCCAGATAGACAGAGCACTCCTACCTTTTCAGTTTCATATAATTTTCACTAGCTGCAGGTCTGCATTCAGCACGTTGCACCACTATTCCTTCCAAGGAAAGTTTATCTAGAATGAAAAAAAACAAAGCAAAGCTGGACATTAAAATAAGATTCACCAACAAGGTCAACATTTGAATTATTTTTAACTAATTCAGCATTTAGTAAATATAATGTGATTGTAAGTTCTAAAATCTCTGCTATTTAGACACTGAAGGAAAAAGCAGGAAAAGCATGCTTGTATAGCTGATACCCCCTAGACTTCCTTATTTTGCTATCAGATGGTTTACATATTAAGAATGAATCACAAAGACCAAATATTAAATGAGAAATGGTAACTGTCTGGTCCTCCTTTTCTAGATTGTTGCACTTACCTTACCTAGTAACTATTTTCTAGAAATTTGCATTGAATACAGTCAGCAACCATGAAAAAAAATAATCTTCAAAGAGAACCCGATCATCAAAGTATCCAAAATTAAAGGAAGATAAAATGAGAGCTGAATTTATGCCTAACCTCAGAAAAAGAGTAACTTACTTTCATCTTATTATAATAAAAAAAAAAATGTTCGCTAAAGGAACATAATACGATAAAGTAATAATACAACGTATGCTAACACTCAGGGGAAAGGCATAAAAACTTGCAGTTAGTAATCTGGCAGATCACATACTAAGTTTTAGTTAATACTGCTCTCTGTACATTCATCTCTGTAACAAAGTCACTTTGTAATCCAGTGTGAACACCTTTTTGCCTAAAGAAACGACAACTAACAGAGCAGTGCAATAGAACCAGCCTACTCTGTAACAGTTCAAAGGCCTAAAAATTAAAAGTAACTGGATGTAGAAAGGAAGAGAGAAGTGGTGGTGGGAAAACACCTGCTTCTCTACTATGAAGCTCTAGTGCAATGTGTGTATGTGTGTAAACTTAGAATCATAGAATGGTTTGGGTTGGAAAGGCACCTTAAAGATCATTGAGTTCCAACCCCTATGCTATGGGCAGAGACTTCTCCCAGTAGACCAGGTTGCTCAAAGCCCCATCCAGCCTGGCCTTGAACACCTCCAGGGACCACCTCCTTTAGGCATCGCCAGCGCTATATCTATAAAACACACACCTCTGGACACAGCTTTGCATAACAAGGAAGGATGAGTTTCTTAGCTTTAATGGCTTGATTACCTTGTCTTGCTTTTGGTGTAGGGTACTACACTGTCACCGTCACCTTCAACTGGCAATGTCACAGAAGATAACAGAAACACTTAGAAGTATTGATGCCAAGTAACACAAGGCACTCTTCAGATGCCTTTAACTTTTCCATTGCCTTATAGATTGAAATATTATTACATCTGGAAATCTAAGTCTGCTCTTCCTGAATAATGCAGAGAGCGATTACTTTGACACCATGTATTTTAAAATGTTTCAATCTAAAATTTCTTGGTTTGATTTAAAGTAAATCCTTGAAAGGAATAAGAATGCCATACTTTTCCAGGTAGTTTTGAATGAAACTAAGAGAATTTGTGTTAGAACACTTTTGGTTTTACAGATTCTTAAGGTTTATGGTCAGGAGAGACAACTTGGCAAATTTGCCTGACCTCCTGTGTATCACAGACAGATAAATTTTATCCTATTTTTCTGTACAGAACCTAGTAATTTATTTGTGGCTAAAGTGGTACTAATATTACTGCTTAATTTCTGATATGAATTTGCCTTCAGCTTCTAGCAGTTGGTTCTTCTTATGACTTTCTACACTATGCTAAAGAGTCTTATAGTACCTGGTGTTTTCTCCCTTTGAAAGTACTCATACATTGTAATCAAGTCACATCTCAATCATCTTTTCAATAAACGAAGTAATTCAAGTTCATGCATTATATCACCACAAGGCATTGATGCCACACTTAAAGCAGTTTTGGGTCTCTTATCTGCACTTTGTTCAATCTTGAAACGATGTTGTTAAAAATACGGAGCGTAGAAAATAGACGTTAATACTATTGTACTGGTCTTAAAAAAACATATATGGAGGTAAAATAACAGATACAGGAGCTGGAATATCTCTCACCTCACTTCAACCATCTCAAGGTCATTCAGCAGAATCTCTGACTTCAGCTGAGAGAAGGGGGAAGGGAGACTCTCAGAAAAAAATTGGTCCCATCTCTTAGGATTCAATGATCTGCCCTGCACTAGTTGGGGGTTTGGGTTTTTTTGTGGGGTTGTGTGTGTCTGTGTCTTATGACTGTGTTTCATATTTAGATAGCTAAAACTGGGTTAGGATCAATTTGTCTGTGAAAATCAAGCTCTGGGGGTTGATGGGGCTGACTGGCTATTATACCACTAAGATATCTATTTTGAGTCTTTTCTAAGCCTCACATTTTACCCACGTGCTCTGCATTCCCTGTTCTTAGGTGTATAATTGCCTTTGGCTTGGTTAAAATGCATTGTCTTTAAACGGACTCTGTGAATTAAGTGATCCCGATCACACCATGACAGTCCTGTCGTAGTTATTCACTGTCTGACCAGCACTTGTGTCAACCACGACACATTTTATTAGCAGTGATTCTCACTTACTACTGTCCCTCTTGCTAACCCTGAAGGAAGCCCTTCAAACTACAACCTGAGTGGCCTCCTATTGATAATTACTTTCTGCTAACTGTCAGCCAGTTTTTAATGTTGTTCTGTGCTTGCTTTTTTTTTTTTTCATTTGACATAAATCAGAGTATCACAAGACTTTAAATTATGTGCAATACAAAATGCAAAGCAGGCTGCAAACATGCTGTCACTTTATCCAACTCACAATCTCCAAAATACAAAAAGTTAGCTTTGTTTGACCAGAAAACCTTTATATAAAGCCATGTTTGTCAGCGTTCATTTTATTTCTGATCTTTTCTACCTTAAGAATTCCATGGCAATTTTTCCACTAGTTTCTATGGTACAGGTTCAAGGCCAACTAGCCTATACTCATCTGAGCCATCCAGCCCAGCTGTCAGAAGACTGACATGCTGCTATCAATCTCTCAGCACCTCACACAATTTTCAAATTATTCTTAAGTTTTAAGAATGAGGGTCAGTGAAAGAGACAGCTCCCCCACACCAATGAACCTGCCAATTAAACATGCTTATCCTTAGTAATATCTCATCTTTGATATCTTGGCTAATACCCTCTTTTAATTACCGCTGATGTGGATTTGGCTTTTAATGTTCCAGTTGCTTCACAGTACAAGGCAGGCCACAGACTCCAAGGACACCACCTTGCAGATAAGCTACTCTGCTGTCAAAGCTCATCCACTGTCCAAAAGCCAAGGTTTATGTCCCTCTTTCCCTGGACCCTCTTGGGGATTTTAACACACCCAGAGAGTCTAGCAGAATAGATCTGCAAAGATGCATGCAAACCTCGTGATGCAAGTTGGGGAACACAGTTTTTACTCCCTTCGCAGCCTCATTCGCCAAACTCAAGTTCAGAGACTTGAGTCTGTCTTCACTTGTAGGACCAGAGCTGCAATAAAAACATCTAAAGTGCTCGCCCTGACCTCCCTGCCTAAATGCCCTGGTGCCGATTCATAAAGGAATTTCAGCTGTTGCCTCGTTCAGTAAGACGACAGGGAGATATGCTGCATGGGGAGACATTGATTCCAGCTTCAAATTCTGCTAACAATCATCATCAAATGAACAGAATGTGGATAAAAGGCTTAAGACAATCCTAATAAACAGGCACTAAGGAAATTTACTGAAATTGTGCAGAAGATGGTCTGATAGGGTTTGGGCATTGGTGGTTTATTTTGAGTGAGAGAGAGAGTGGCTTGGAGATTTTAATGTCCTAGTTTTCTAGTCTGACTGCACCCAGCTCCAATTTCCAGCCGCTGGGTCTTGTTAGACCATTGACTGCTAAGTTGAAGAGCCTGCTATCAAAGCATTTCTGCCCATCCAAGCACTTATGTACTCTCCACATTTATCAAGCCTAATAAAAATAAATCATGTTTTCTTGAATCTTCCATTAGGCCTAGTTTTCCGCTTCTTAATCATTCTTATTGGCCCAAAAAAGTTCAGTTCACGAATGCCTCTCCTGAGACACTGTCTCTCACAGCCAGGCTTGATAGCATGTGGGACAGGACCTGGAGTCTACCAGCTCCTGCTCTTTGTGAGCGGTATCTGGGAAGGAGATGAAGACCTGCCTAAAGACGCATGATTCCCAGGCAGCAGGAAAAAGTGAAAGTGCAGTAAGGACATACTATGGGCATATGAGCCTCCACCTCCTCAGCAGGTAGAAGTTGGGCTGTTGCTTCCCAGTGTCCAAGTCAGAAGCCCTGGTAGTTCCTGCTGCCCACTTATACCACTGTGCAGCTTCCCAGGCTATTAGATGTGATGGCTGGACAAGGAGCAGCCCCCTCCTACACTAGACCTCAGCTCTGCCCTTCCAGACCAGAGGCATTTTGTGGTACCTCTCTTCCAGTAAAAGGGCAACCTCAAAGCTGGTGCCCTTCTCAGACCACCCTTCCCTGGCAGCTATGCAGCTAGAGAGCAGGATCGCTCAGCCTTTTCTTGGCACTCCCTAATTTAGGCATCCAAAGATACACACTACATTTGTTTTGCTGACCACCACACAGAATGATGACCTCATGTTTAGTTGTCAATGATGCATTATACACAGGAAAGAGCCTCTGCCCTAACCCTCCCACAAACATACGTACTGCAAGCCCCATCTACAGCGTATAAACTTCGTATTTGGCCATATTAAAATGTTATCATAACCAACTATCCAAATGATTCTGCATCAGCAATGTATCTCCCTATTGACTACATTCTCAGTCTGTATCATTTCTAAACGTCACATTAACTATCCCCTTGATCACTGACTAAAATAAATAGGACCAAGAAACAAATCACAGCAACATTTTAGTGATAATTCTCTGCTTAACATTTGTCAGTTTGAAGCCTGCAGTTAATTTTTGTATAGGTAAATGAAAGGGAAACTAATACAGTATATATTCTAATTCAAGATGACAAATGGGACATCCTCAAAGATTTAACAGAAAAAAGCATTGCTTCCTTTGCTGAATAAACTTCAATCAAAAAAAAAAAAAGGGGGGGGGGGGAATTCTGACACAATCCATTTTCCCTCCATCCTCACTGAACAGCATTATATTACTCTCCTAAATTTTTAACCAATTGACTTCCAAGTCAGACGGTTTATTGGGTTTTGTACAGTCCCTTTTAAGTTTCTAAATACCTGGGCTACCCAATTCACCTTTCAGATACTGGCACAGCATTTGCTTTTTTCACTCCTGGAGAACTGCAGTGCTCAAAAATTATCACCAGCAACTGCTGACAGAGTTTCTTAGACAGCTCTTTTAAAACTCTTGAATGCAAATTGTTCAGACTTGCTGATTTGAAAACCTTCAATTTTAATTAGTGTGTAGATCTTGTCTTCAATAGCTGTTAATCAACATCCTGGAGCTATTATTGGAATGAGAATGTCTATGCTACCAACACTGTGAGCTAGTAGCTATTGAATGGTTTAATTGTCCAACAACCTGGCCAATTTTCTGTGTTATGATATTAAATGACTAGCAAATTGCCTCAATAACCCAAACAGATTTCATTAGCATGGCTTCCTAATACACTTCAAAAATTCACTATCTCTTATAGCTGACATTTTTCTTTATATCCTTTTGTACTGTAATAAATAAAAGTAACTGTTTTCTGTAACCTGGGTCATTTTAACTGACAGACTCTCTGTGAAGCTGATGCTGTTCGGACACGTGAGTAAGCTGAACCACTGGTAAAGCACCAGCTTTCCTGTCGGTGGGCTCCAGTCCTAAATCCTCAGCTCCATGATGTGCTCCAGCTTCCAGACCAGGAGGTTCAGGAGAATGATGGAAGTTGAGGAGGAGTGAAGTTATTTTGCAAAAGCAAACATGTAGGACAGAATGAGGGGCAGATACCTGTTCCCCTCCTCCTTGGATTTGTTTTCTTGTGTCGTTGATAAACACCAACACTGCATTTTCATTGTCTTCTCATGTCTTTCATTCCTCCCTTGAATGGCCAATCCCACCAAACAGGTGACACTAACAATTTGTGAAGCAGCAGCTACTTCAGGATTGCTAGCTACCAACATCAGCAAGTAGGATGCTTCAGCTGTGCAGGGCAGAAACTGAGGCAGTTTGCTCACGGCATGGGAAAGCAAACAGCAGTAACTTGCTCTGTCTTGATCCCAGTGAGAAGGAAGAAGAACCAGGACACACTGGGAACATCTCAGCCTGGTACACAACAGAGCACAAGAGCTATCCAAGGCTCTAGACTTGAGTGCAAGAAATACTTGTATACCTTTACCAAAATGAACTTTTGGACAATCTTCCAGAAGATGGACAAAAAGGCAGAGAAAAGGAAATCTTATAGCTACAACTTCAGAAAACACTGAGCTATAGGAAAACACTAAAATATTTCCTACCTCACCAAAACTACATGGCACTGCAATACCATATGTTATCACCAAGTGCACATGAAGTACAAGTGCTCTTTTAAAAAGTTGTCTTGTAGTACGGCCCAGAAAGTGGAAAATTTTCACAGAGATGTGCCAGCCTCCAATTTTGTGTTACGGATGACTGTCAGCTGCAGTGAAGTAAAGTTACATGGGTTTGTGGTGATGAAAATTTTACAGCAGCTCTACATTTTTTCAAGTCTCAAAGGTTTAAATGTAAATATTCATGATCTTCACAGAGTACATCTTCCACATCAAATCGATTTTGAATATTTTATCATACAAACCACTAAAATGATTTTGCATGATCTTTCAAAGAATACGTACTCTTTCACAAAAGTGGAAAATTTCAACTACAAGTGTTAGAATATTGAGAAGATGATGAGCATGAAAAACTAAGTGAGCAGTTAACTTACTAACTGTTCTGTAACTGCTGTCTCTTAAAATGTAGTTTAGCTGTCCATGAAAAATTTGCTGTCTTTTACAAATCCTATCTCTCTTTGGAAATCCCTGCTTACTTGTGTCAGGACATTCCTACTTCGGCTTCAAAGAATTTCAAGATCACTGTGTTAAGATGAAAGCACCACAGAAATCATTCTCTTAGGGTTTAAGAGCCCACTAAAATGGTTCAACACTGTAGCTACGCACAATCTAAGCACATTAACTGAATTTTCCATCACTTGACAATAAATTAAATTTGAACAGAAGACTTGTAATGGCAAAAAACCTCTCATTACCATACTTAAAACTATTAGGTTCCTTCATTTTCTCAATTATTCATTCAATAATTGTGACATGAATTAATTTTGAAAAAAGTCTAAATGTCTAAAAATTAGAAACTGATTGAAATCTCCTCTACTGAATCAAAGGCATCAAAGAGTTAAAATTAAAACCATGACTAATTCTTGATAAATCTAATCTAATGAATAATATCTGCTTAACATATCACATACAGCAGCAGAAAAAATTAGCGTATCAGTGCTAGGGATACCCTGGCAAGGAGAATAGCAAGTAAAATGAAGTGTATTTATTTCTACTAGATGCAGTTATCAACTAATAAAATATTATAGTGATGACTCTACAGTATTGATAAACAGCCTTAGAGACAGTGGGAGCAGGAAGAATAAAATATTTAGATACAGAGCAGCACAATTTACAGAAGAATAGTCTGGCTTTTCCTTGCTAATCAGGCAAAGCAGGATACATCTACCTGTAAAGTGAAAAATACATCTTGACAAAGATGGGACCTCCTCTCCAGCCCAAGGTAAGTGCCCGCTCCCACCCGTGCTGGGGAATGCACGTTGCAGCACACAGAGATGTGCGGAGAGCTTCCCCTTTCCTGCTCTGAGCTGCAAACGTTTAAAGGGGAAACCTTTTCCCAAGAGGCAACCGAGAGCGAGCCTCAAAGCACAGATTCGTGGAGAGGAGACAGCCATTTGATTCAAGTGTGCTCTGCCGATGTTTCCCCCCTCCCCGTACCCAAGTGTTGCTAAGCTATAATGTTATGTGATGTTCAAAGCTATCTGTAGGCACACTAACCCTTTGTTCCGCAGGGCAGCCGAGTTGTTTCTATCGAGAAAGAACAAACTGATCCTAGACAGCCTCGGTGATTTAAAGAAAACATCACTGAGTAAATCTCTCTAAAACAGTTTTTATCTACGGCGCAGAGAAAAACAAAAAGCAAAACCTAATCAGGCTGCAGTTCTTGTGTTGGTGCGGATACTCCCATCAACTCCAAATGGAAGCTTTAACCACACACTTAAAAGAGTCAGACCAACAAGTCCTCAGCATCACTTCCAGAGTATCTACTGTGAAAACGTCTTAACCACTTTGCACGTGTCTGATAAATGAGGAATATGTATGTGCATGCACTCCAGAGATGACATCTACTTTGTACAGACAGGGACACCTTTCCTTTCAGTGCTGTCCTGCTGTATGCATCAGGTACTGTAACTGGTACCAAACAAATGTGGAAAGATGCTTTGAGAAAATTAAAATTCTTGAAACATAGAGGAAGCTATCTGTTTAACACCATAAGCACTAAACACGATTTTGCCATCTGATACTACAAATACATCTTAAAATTATCAAAAATAAGGTGCCGTTTGTAATAGCAGTATGTGATGTGAATAACCCCCAAAACTATGTAAACTTCTTAGACTTAAAGGAAAGAAAGAGACAACAGTTGTTATACCCTTCTTCCCTTATACAGTTAAATGCAAATTCTCCTTCACAGTCATATTCCTGATATCTCCCTGCATACACAGCTGATACGCCACCTACTGCAAACCCGAGCTGACAGTGAGAGCAATGCTAGCAGCATTTCCATTCCAATATCGTGCCGGAGCTGAATAAAGGTGCTTTTTTAAAAAAAAAAATCTCTTTGCAAGCTGACAAGAACAAAGCAAGATAGCTGGCTTTTTGTCCTAGCTTCAATAATGGAGAGAAAAATAAACAGAAGAGAAAAGGAATGCGAAGAAAAACAGAGCAACTCCGAAGGCTCTGAGCAAGACAAGGACTATAAAACGTCTCTGATTACTCTGAACGTTGGTGGCTATCTATATATCACACAAAAACAGACACTAACCAAGTATCCAGACTCTTTTCTTGAAGGGATCATAAACGGAAAAATAATGTGCCCATTCGATGCAGATGGTCATTACTTCATCGACAGAGATGGACTCCTTTTCAGACACATTCTCAACTTCCTACGAAATGGAGAACTTCTTCTACCAGAAGGGTTTCGAGAAAATCAACTTTTGGCACAAGAAGCAGATTTTTTCCAGCTGAAGGTACTCTCGGATGCAGTGAAATCAAGGTGGGAGAAGGAACAGCTAGCATCTCGAGAGACTACTTTCCTGGAAATAACTGACAGCCACGACCGTTCACAAGGACTTAGAATCTTTTGTAATGCTCCTGAATTCATTGCAAAAATAAAATCCAGAATTGTACTGGTGTCCAAAAGCAGGCTGGACGGATTTCCAGAGGAGTTTTCTATATCTTCAAATATTATTCAATTCAAGTACTTCATAAAGTCTGAAAACGGTACCCGACTGGTACTGAAGGAGGACAACACCTTTGTCTGCACCCTGGAAACTCTTAAGTTTGAGGCTATAATGATGGCTTTAAAATGTGGATTTAGACTGCTGACCAGTCTGGATTGCTCAAAAGGGTCAATTGTTCACAGTGATGCACTTCATTTTATCAAGTAATCACAGAGGCAAAGGAACCAAGCACGCAGCCAGAAAAGCTCCTTGACCTGCAGCCTCCTGGCATCACAAATACTGTATAGAACCAGCCTTGTACCACAGAGAGCTCGGCTGCTAATCAATTGATGTGAGCTAATGGTATGTAAATCTCATAATGACATCCGTCTCTGACTGACTTAAGCTGAATGAAAATTTTATGCCTGAATTTGATAAAAATGATCTGCTCAACATTGTAAACACAGACTGAATGCTTCGTGCTATTTGTAATACATGTTTTCTCGATGCTGTCTTTCACCCAGAGAGTCTAGCTGAATTTTTGTGTACTTGTATGACTAACACGCACACACCTAACTGCCCTGCTGAACAGCAGTGAGAGTATTTTCATATACTAAGCAGGCTTAAAATATGTTTTGCTTATAACAAATTCAGAATGGATTTTAACTGGAATAAACGATTTTGAATGTTCATTAGTGTTTATGCTAATCTATTGTACTGAATTTGCAAAAAAAAACAAGACTGCAAGAGGGTTTGAAATTAATCAACTTGATTTTACAGTTAAATGACTTCTCAACTCACTTAAAACCAAATTTACAGCTGTGTTACTACATTAATAACAATAGTCAAAACCATGTAAACCAACAAAATAATGTTGAGGGGGTTAGTTCTGTTGTGGGAAATGAGTTGAATCTGCACAGAATGTTAAATTTTCTAATTATATATACATATCAAATGGCTAATAAAAATGTTTGTCATAAAGTTTCGTGTAACAGGTTTCCAGTAATGACATCCTACCATGCTAAAGTCACTTTTTCCTACTCATCATTCGTGCTCGTAAGGACAGGCAATTAACAGAGCCCTTGCTAGAAGCAGCTACTACTATTAGTTTTGAATAGACCACCTGCTGGCATTTAAAATGCATCACTCGAAGTAATACAACAAATACCTTCTTTCTCCTCATTTCCACTATTTATCAAATCTTTTCATTTATATTTTAAACAAAGTTTTAATAGCTTCTATGGAACAACTGTAACTAATTTAACCACAAGCATTACTAACCAGTCACTTCGCAAAAGCAGAGTGAAAAATCATCACAAAAGGCAATAAGAAGCTGCACTAACTCTAAGTTTAAGCTTTGTCCATCACTGAACCCAGCCATCATTCACATCTCAAACGAACCCAAAATTCAAGTAAAATGCTATTAAAGAAAGAAAAACCAAACAGGTAGTTTCTCAACTTTCCTAAAACATCAATGCTGTACAGAAAAAAAAAAATAATAATATGAAGAATGTCAACAAAATGCAGTACAATTCATATTAAAAGTGACAACCGAGGAAAACAGCTAACCCAAGCCAGGCTGAGAATAGTTCTCTTTCAGATTTTAGAGGGAACAAATCCATCTTTAGTAGTATTCAGAAGTACTTTTCAGGCATATAAGCTGAAGAACCGTTCGTGTATCCCAAACTCTGAGTTCATCCAAATACATTAACTATCTACAAACAAAAGATATATAGTAAAATAGAATTCTTTTTACACTTCTTTTACACTCCTAGGCAATCCCAGCTAGAACTCCATCACTGTGTTTTATCCTCCCTCCTTTTCCCTCCCTCCAGTTATTTTCAAATATCTTCAAAAAAATCCTTATTAACCACTAGTCTTGTACATACAAGAATTTCTAGGACTTCTGAGAAAAGTAAGTTTGAAAGCTCCCCTAAAAGAAAGCCAAAATCCTGCTGATCTTCTAGGACAAGAACTAGAAACACCATCACACAGAACAATGACATGAAAAGCCCTTTGTGTACGCAACTCTCTACATGAGCAAGAAAAATTGATGAGAAAAAGAAGCTAGAAAAGCTCCATAACTAATCTGCAAGTTTTAAAGAAGCATGCTTTCAGTGCTGTCAAATACACAGCCTGCATAAGCACAAACTCTGGAGGAGGCTGTTGCTCCTAGGATGTCAAATCACCCATTTTCACTTAAACGCTTTTGGTTGTAACCTTCACTTGTAATGAAACTTTGATTGATATTTAAAGTGTCACTGCAATTGGAAAGAAAAAAAGGAAAAATAGCAAAAATCAATTTTGATTTCAAACAATTAATATATAGCAATTAAAAAAATACTGAGGTTGCTTGCCTTTCAGTTGGGCTCTTAGGATGCCAAACATCAAGGAATCCTTAGCACTTCAGAAAACAGTTTTTCATCATAGCATGACTTCACTCATGAAAAAGCAGTAGAGAACTTGATGGCTCTGCGTTTATTGTAGAAAATACTTTTGGAATATAAGCTGTTCACAAGCTGGTAATCATAGGTAAAATTCAAACCATCTGAAATATCTTCTAAGAATATTTTATAGCTGTTGTTAAAAGATTTACTGGAAAGCTTTCATTTGCCAAGCCTTTGGTTCAGAGTACCTACTTCCCTCTTAACCTATGAAAAAGAAAGAGCACTTGAAAGTCCTTTCTTTTTAAAAGTGAAAAATGCTCGTCTCTAATCACAAGTAAAAATAAACTTCTATGGTGTTGTTTGGGTTTTTTTTTTTTAATTTCAAACTCAATGATTCATTACGTTATGTGCTTTTCACTGCATTTCTTTTTTAACTTTGTGTAAATAATACTGACATCTATGGCATACATGTAAAATCATCTGCTGTAACACTAACTTCAATCTTGCCTTCTTTTCCCATTTTCATGAGCACTCACGCATTTCTACAAGTGTCAGGATTTGAAATTTTTACATGCCATCTCTCATCAAAGGCACCTCACTCAGCTGTTTGATTCACGCAGCAGAAACAGAAGGAAGATGGGAGCAAAAAATTAATTCTCTTCCCTGTTCACGTTGAACAAATCCACAATTACGTTGAATCACACCGTTATCAGCTGCAATCAGACACTTCAAACTAGTTATAAACTTGAATAATTTTTAAAACCAGGGCAGGGAGTGGGGTGGGGGTGTCTTGATTTGGTATATGAACAAAATGACCACATAAAACCTCCATACTGTGACTAATGTTTTCTTTTTACTCCATAAATATACTAAAAATAACATAAATATATTTCATGTATGTTCAGTCAGTCAGGTGGATACTTGTGTTCCACTACACTTATTTGTTTTCTCGTATGCTAGAAAAGGTAGCTAGTTAAACATCAGTTACATTTTCTGTCTTTTTTTTTAAGATTGGAAATTTCATATTTAATACTACTAGGAAAATGAGAAAGCTGCAAAATCAAGTGCTTAAGTCAGAAATATTAACATTACTTTGAATATGATATGCATGCAAAGTAATTCTATTCATCTTTCTCCCATTATGACTTGGACCACAATGACCATATCAGAACAGTCCTACAAGTACCAGGAATCAGTGACAATCTCCATAATTTCTCTCATGACCTTCAATTGCTTGGGTAGGACTAAAGAGGAACTTCCTCCCCCTTCCCCAAGGAGGCACGTAACCTGCTCCCAGGCTCCGTGAGCTCTGCTTGCCTCCCTGCCCATTTTCTTGGGCAAGAAAAAGGACCACCAAGCAGAAAACACAGAGGGAGTTGAAGGCAGAACTGATCCTCATACACTACAAAAAGAATATCCTTGCCCCCTTAAATGACCGCACATGAAAAAATATGTATAACTGCCAAATTGATCAAAATACCCACACTTGGACACCCATCTTTTCCATCGGTGGAGGAGAAGTCAAGGGCTCTTTTACCACACTTGGCAGTACGCTTACATAGGTATCAACTATCTGGTTTATTTCTACATAAGGACAAAACCTAAGAGTAGCTGCACTACGTCAGACTAAGGTCTGCCTAGCCCAGGGTCCCCTGGTGTCTGTGAACTGTCTCCATCCCCTGATCCTTCACATCTCTGGGCAGAATCCCCATTTTTTATCCTTTTACCCTCACGTCCTTCCCCTTACTTTGTTCCCCCCATCATCGTGCAACTACTTTTCATTTTTCTTTCACCATACCCCTCCCTTTCACCAGGTGGGTTGTAGGGCTTTGTTAGGGATGCCCAGGAAAGAATATAAAATCAGAAAAACATATATGATGTATATGAAGTATTTCCTCAGTCTCCAGCCAGCTCCTGCCCAATGACTTCCAGAGTCAGACATGGTTTCTGGAGGTAGCCTTGATGCTGTGAAATACACAGGCTGCACAACAAAGTCACAAATTACAGCTCCAACTCCGCACCTTCAATACCTGCTCACCCCCTGACCGGTGTTTCACAGCATCGTAATTGCACTATTGACATTTTCTAACACTCATGTCTTATTTTTAATTGTCTTTTTGCATTTGTACCTATTACAACTG
>JAOXNO010000001.1:179209116-179238543 GCA_028565335.1 Limnodromus scolopaceus | reverse complement strand
TAATTGCACTATTGACATTTTCTAACACTCATGTCTTATTTTTAATTGTCTTTTTGCATTTGTACCTATTACAACTGTGTAAGTGACAATTGGTCACTTCTTTTTTACAGTAGGTAATATTTCTCTACTTTCTAAAGGGGAAAAAAACCTACATTACCATTTGCAGCAATCACTGGCATTGTTGTTTTCGCCTCTTACTTAAAAGCATTACGAGGTTTCCATTCAAGAAGATGAGAACAGCTTATGAAAAATATCTTCCTCCTTCTCTCCCCATTAGTATACAAGCAGAATAAGGGCAGGCAACAAATTTTCCAATTTAATAATGGTCGCGTCTCATCCATGCATTTATTTGGGTAGAAGGGTCATGTTACCCTAATTGTATCGACAGATGAATCAGGATTGGCCATGAAGGGGGTGAGTTAACTTAGGTCTATGACAAAATATTATTTTCTTAGGCTAGAATTATTGCATCTTTGCTAAATAACTATTGCCTAACCCTAGTTTTGCCTCCTGTCCTGCAAAACAGGGCAGAAAATCTTAGATTGACAGGAAAGGGACTACTAGTGAAAAACCTGAAGGTATTTTCATATGAAGAGACAGGCTTGCATAATTCACTAGGCTGAAACAAAAGCAATTGACAAGGCACGAGAAATTTAAGATCAGAAAATTAACATCATGGTTTTTAATTACTTTTGAAAGTAGACGTTCTGTAAGTCCTATGTGCTGGCATATTACAGAGAACATTGTCTCAAAATACTGCTTCTATAAATCATCATCATTCCCAATAAAATCCCGGAAAAGAAGAAGCGTGGCAAGGATTGGGGAAGGTAGGAGGGAGATGTATGATGACACCTGAGGAACGCAGATGAGCAAGCACTTGGAAAAAGACAGCGCATTTGCCTTTCTTTCTGAAAGAAATTGCATAATATCCTGTAGAACTAGACAGTTGATTTCTCTTCCTAAAAATGTGTAGTCGGAGTACCACACACAGCTAAAGCAACAGTCTCCCAAAAAGCAGTTTCTATCTGCGCTGGTACAGTTTAACATCATTGCCATTATCATTTAACACCACGTTTGTTCATTTTAAGCTTCAGAAAGGAATACTACTCTGCCACTTCAGAAACAAAACTGTACACAAAGCTGGTACGATAATTATACCAGTAAACAGCAGCTACTCATTTAAAATGCTATTAGGACATGACGACATGCAAGTTCAACATATTAAGGTTTGAAAACCAAGTAGTCAGAAGATGACTGTTACAAATCGAGCCGTTCTGAGGGTCTGTAACCTTCGCCTGATAATGCTAAAAACGACTACAGTATTGCCTTGTTTACTGGTGGTGAGACTTTGGAGAACATAACCTTGGTTTATAGAGAGTTCATGAAACCCACCATCTTTCTGGACATTAAACGGGAATTCCACTACTTCCACCCCAAGCATTATTTCAGTTACTTGAAAAACCAGATCTCTACATTTTTCCAGTACATATCTTTTTTTGCCTTTGACACCACCCCAACCCAAGCTTTCAACAGCAGCTTTGTTCCAGGAATGGAAAGCCTGGCCAAAAGGAGGCAGCAGGTTTTCCTGCTCCCATCTCCTGGAGGTTAGGCATCCTGTGCAAGGGGGTGGCACTTCACCAGCTGCAGGAGGACACCAAGGAGATGAGAATTCAGATTTAAAAGCCCAAGGCTGCTTGCTAGGGAAAACATCCCAGGAAGATGAGGATCCAAGGGGCTTCCTAGAGCCATTGGCCTGATGCTCAGGAGGCTTCCAGTGTTGGACCTCCCCAGCAACAAGGATAGGGAGGGAACAGCATCTCCTGAGCACTAGGAGATGAAGAGAAGGGTTGAGGGTCTCTGTGTCAGTGACAGTCACCTGAGGACCTTGGGTTTATAGAGAAGGCAGATCCCCACACAGGGCAACATCAAGGCTGTACAACACAAGTAACGTCCAATTATCCTGAAATTACTAAATAAACAAAAGAAATCTAAATTAAAAAAAAAAACCACAACAATTCTCTTAACTTTTCATATGTCAGGTTTCAGAAAGGCAATTTTCTTATTTGCAGCAGAAATCAGAGGAATTCACTTTTTCTAAAATTTGTTAGCAGAAAACCTTGAGCTACAAATCTACTGCTGCAGCTCCACAGAAATCTGGCTGTTCTCTCAAAGGAGGTTCTTGATTTTGTACCATAGTGAACAGATGAAGAAAAAAAAGAACAGGTCAGAGGTGGGTACAGACTCTCAATTAGGAAGAAAAAATTAAGCAAACAAACTAGCAATGAACAGGCTAAGCATCAAAAAACGTAAACAGAACAAGCAACTGTAACACCAAATCCAGTCATTTATTGCCTCTCTACTACTTAAATAAAGCCTTTAGCAAGTATTAGGGATACAGCAGTACATTTTCTCAATGCTGAAATTGGTAATCTCAGAGGAGACAAATTAAAGGTCCTGCAGGCCAGGCTGATAAGAATCAGCTAAACAGAGAAAAAGGTACTCTCGGGTTAGGAGTCTTATCAATACTAACTTTATCTAAGGCCTGCAGCATTGCCAGGTCTTGCAGTATTTCCAACACATTTTCTAAAATGAACAGCAAATCACGTTCTTTCCCAACAGGGCAGATATCTAACGTGTAGGCTATTTTATGCCTTCTCATTTTGTGACAAAAGTCCACCCCTATAAGACTATTCTGCCATGCCCAGATGATGGTTTTAGGGTTTTCCCCCAGAGCGCAGTGCAGAAATCCCTAAGCCAACCTGCATGAGTAAGACAATATGCTGTAGCACAGCTACACGCTGTTCCTGCTCCTGTATCACCACAGCGGCTGGCAAAGATGCTGGGGCTGGAAAAGCCTTATAGCTCAGGAAGAGAACCAAATGAGCTCTGCTAGACTGTTTCCAGACTCAAGCACACAGAACGCTCGGATCCTACAGCGCTGCAGCTTCCAGTGCTCTCGCAGCTGCAGTCTGCAAAGGCAGAGGTAACACACAACCTTAGAACTAGAGTCGCTCTTGCCTTTGCCTTCATTGCTTTCCCCCTCAAAAGTTACTTCCATGGTTAAAAAGAAGAAAAAAGAAGAAACTTCAGCTATCCCTGATGGAAGCTGGGTAACGACAGTACAGAACTGGGGAAAAAAAAATAAGCGGGGAGGAGGGGGAGGGAAATACCAGAGCCTAAGAGGAACAGTGCTGGATCAGGCTAAAGGTCTGCTTTGCTCAGCATCATGACTCCAGCAAAGTGGCCAAAAGCAGATATCCGCTATCCTTGAAGAAAGCAAGGGCAGAGCAGACATGTATGATTCTCCTACTGGGTATGCATCCCAGTGTCCACCATTTTTTTTGTGGCGTGGGGTCTCTTAAATTGGATGTCCTCTCAATCTTTGTACCCTTTGGTGGATTTTCTTCCACATACCTCTTTGGTCTCCTCCAAGGTCAAGTACTCCTTTAACAAATACCAGCTTCACATCCACATCTTCCAGCAAGGAATTCAACACTTCAATTACATTCTGAGTGCACAACCACCTCTTTATTTCCTTAGAAGCTGCCTCCTGCTAGCTTTACATCTGCTACACACCAGCCTTGCACTGGCCAAGGCAGCAAGCATTTGATCTCCCTCTGCCCCTTTGATCCACCATTCAAGGCTCTAATTTGTGCTACCGCAAAGGTCTGAACCCATCAAAGGTGATCGTGCTGATGGGGGGGTGAACTGCAATAATCAGCAAAATCCCCCACAGAAGACAAACACTGTTTGCAGAGTCACGATCTGTGATGCCAGGCACAGCTGAAATTCCTGGGATTTCTTGAGAGTCAGGAGGGAAGGCCAAGAACTCTGATATGAGCCCAAAGCATGCTTCTTCTTAGTGCAGTGCTTCAACAAGCTGGATGTGGACACTGCTGAAGGACAGAACAAGCTCATGGGATAAACCCCCGCTGTTTTGTATTGGCTTCTGTCCTCAGGATAGAGACTGCATGACAATAAATATATCAGTGCTGCTCAGGCAAACATAAATATTAGAACATTCATACAGTATACTAAAATAAATAGCCAGACCCCAAGGACACTATGGTAAATTATGCAAATTCTTAAAAAATTTAACTCCAGTTAATGTTGACCTACAATAAATCCATGTCCTTTTTGTTGTTCTCCCAATGCACCTTCCCTGATTCTCCACAATATTTATTATAACCAGGCTGATAAGACTTAGACTGCATATACTTTAAAGCAGGAATTGTTGCCTCTTTGTGTGTTTTAACAGCTATAAATGGAGTCTCATTACTGATTATGGCTCCTGGAAAACTACTGGGAAGCTTGTATTTTAAGTTTTGTTGCATTTATCTGCCAAGTCCTTTTTTCAAGACAAAAACTGTTTCTGTGGCTTGAAAATGCCAGATTCCATAACCAAGTTACCTTCAGCACTGAGCTTCGAGCTAGTATTTAAATTAAGAATTACTGTTTTATTCCTCCTGATGATAGTTTTTCAGTGAGAATTTCACTTTTGAAGTATAATTAATATATATTAAATCCTCTAAAGTGGATCAAATCAAATATGAATTCAGCAGCTTTATACAGTTCTGTGTCACAATGTAAAAAACTCTCTGCCTTTAACAAAAACCTGCTGATATTACTGCATGCAGTTCAGTGTTTATCAAAGTGTTCACACTGAATTTCAAATATTCCAACATGTGTATAATGAACACCTGATTTTTTTTTTACTGCAACATCAAAGAATGAAGCAAGTGTGATCTACAGACAATTCAAGTGTTGTCTGCAGTCAAACATGTACATTCACAATTGTCAAAATTTTAATAGTAGCTTCACACTATATTGTCTGCAGCAGCTCAGAAAATTTATTCCTTTTACCTGAAGTCTAATCAGAAATGGTCCCAATGGTGCCTCTCCCTTCACTAGAAGGCATTTGTATTACTCACTGGCAGGCTGAGGGAAAAGAGATGACTAACACTTTGTCCTAAAGCATGCTAAGTACTGAAGGCTGCTATTTGCTATAAACTTTAAGACTTGAAGAGATGGGATTTGGATACAACAGGAGTTCAATTGACTTGAAGTAGGTTCAGGAATTTCAAGTAGTAGGCTGTGGATTAACACTCCCTGATGTCCACATCCTTGAAGAAAAAGATGCATCTGTAGCTTGTGTACAGAGCTGATACTCCTCACCCCACCCTCAAAGCAGTACTTTGGCTCTCAAAACTACATTCTCAAAGCTTAGGCAACATTATAATCAATTGCTGTCCATGCACCTTTCATTTAATGTGCTTCCACAAGGACAGTATCTAATTACATTTGCTCTTACATGAGAATGCATTTCTTTACCTTATCATCTCAACAGACTACACAGGTTCATGGCAGCAGCTTCTGGGTATTTTTATTTGGGGGAGAGGGGACAGGTCACACTAACTGGCAGAAACGTTTGGTTTTCACAGCTTCTGTAACTACCACAGCACTTACAGGTAGGTGCAAACAAAGCCATAAGCAAACAGCAGCTACATACAGATATTTGGGGCTAAATCACTTGCTCAGCATCCTATAGGAACAAGAAGAGCCAATTCTCATTTCTCTTCTCCTTTAGCCGAGTGCGTAGTTTGCTACCCTATTTTCACATTTAACAGAAACCAGCCTTCAAGCACCGAACAACATTGGCTGAATCCCTGAGCACTGTTTATCACATGCACTAATCAAATAGGATTTTTGTAAGGAAAAAGTGATCTAAAATTATCAAAATGCATATGCAAAAGTAGCTCAAATTTAGCTTAAGTAAACTTGTTTCAAGTATGTCTTAATTCCTGAATATTTTGACTGCAACCATAGCATCATTCAAGATATTAAAGGTTTACATGGGCTCAAAAAACACCAGGGATACTTTATAGAAAGAAAATCCACAAGGGCCTCCTAAATAAAACACCGTCACACCTGGGTCTGGATCTCTCTGAGCTGCGAATCATTAAAGGTGGGAAGAATTATTTTGGGGAGGTACCACTATAATTCTGTGTTGTTCTTAAGACTCTTCGCAAGGCACCTGCAACTGGCCACCACTGAGGGCAGGGTACCAACTAGATGATCTTGGTCTGATCCAGTACCACTTGTCTCCCTCCAAACGGTATCCAGCAGAGTGCCAACACTGCTAACATCTGCCTTTTGGGAAGTGGTTTACAACTGGCCCAACAACAAATGTGATTAAAAATGTCATATATAATCCTAACAATTTAGAACATAAGAAATTCTGAAGAGTGACAGTACCCTCCCATTGTAAAAATTTGGGGGAGCTTTTTAAAGACTTAAGTCAAAGGATTTCTGAATGTTGTCTCATTCATTTACTTTATTGACTTTCTAACTACAAATAAACCTTAAATATTTTTATTACACTAATATCTAAAAGCAGTTATTACGGTCTTGTTAGGCTAAAATGCCATATAAATGCATAAAAGACATTGTATTTGCCTCAAAAGTACTTATTGTAGGCCAAAATAAAGTAGATCAACAGCAAAATGGAGCACTCAATAACCTGAATTACTTGAGAGGTAGTTTGGAAAATGCCATCTGAGTTCCACGATGATTTTGAGAAAAAAGTGAATAAGCAAATAAGCGCAAATAAGCTGAGAGTCCTCCTTTAGATGCCCCGGTGTAGCTAACTACCATGACTCAGAAAATGAATCCATAACCAGTTTGATTCCATCAAATGGGTTTAGCACTCAGCTTGTCAGCCTATTTAAGCAGCTCACAGCACACAGTAACTCATTCTTCTGACCAAAGCAAAAATCCAAACAACTAAACACGTGTCCATCTTACACAATATTTTCAGAACAAGGAAGAGACACCAAGAGTGAAAAGCGGGTAATTCAATCATGCAAACACAAACTGAAACAGAATAAAAAATCCAAAAGCCAAGCAAAACCCACAGTGCACACCTACAACTAAAGAATATCAGAGAAATGCAATGGAAGTATCAAAATTCTGATTCATTTCAGCAGTTAAACTCTCAAGATCTACTTTACATGCGACAACCTCCAGCAGTGGGTCTCAGTTTTCAAGTGGTATAAAATACTAATCTCTAGAAAGTAGCCCTTCGTAACCTTAAAGCTGCACCACAACTAACATATAATCAGAGTGAACAGGTTTTAACAAGTTAACTGAGAAAAATTACAAGCTATAAAAGACATCTTGAATTCAGTACAAGTCTACAGACTATAACATTTCTAACACTGATCTTTTGACATCCTTAAGCCAGTGTAATAAAAAGCATCTCAGTATTACAAAGAATTCCCTCCTACAAAAAACCAAAACCCAAACCCTACTCCCAGCCAGACACAAACTATACACTTTTGACAACATTTGATGCTGAAATGCACTTCAAATAAAAGTCAAATGTTAGAAAAAACAGATACCTCCATGTTAAAGTGTCCTAAAAATTACTTTCAAGAAGACATTTTGAAAACCCACTAGCATTAGTCTTATGTTTAGGAAATGCTTTTGAAGAAAGGCAGGGAGGGGCACGAGACTCTTTCCAATCCATCTACTATCTCTGCCATTACCACTTAAGAGTGCCAGCCCAGTCCCGGTACTATTTAATCTGTGTGCATCAGAAGTAATCCCTCTACTAACAAGACTGAGATTTGTCTATATATTTTGTATTAGCTGTGTCTAGTTTCCCAGGTTCACAGGCTCTTGCTAACATTGGCACTTATTTGCACTAGTACGTTAATGATATTTTTGAAACATCTCTTTAATAAAAGCAGAAAAGGGGATTTTTATTAAACGCTACTTGACACTGTAGGATTCTCATGCTGTCATGTACCGACCTGGGAATTTTGGCAACATAAGCCCAAAGGCTTTAACAGAAGAGAAGGGAGCAGGGTAGGAACACAGAGCCTCAGGAGAGCTCTGCTCCAGCTGCTGGGGAATCACACTGGCACACAGCTGTGTTAGAACACGACTTTCTGGAATCGTTTCCTTCAGTGACTGCACAGGAAGCCTGCACAGACTAGCTCCGACCTCAAATAAAATCTTTAGGATATCAGGTAGCCTGAGGAATCTACCTGATATAAGCATGCTGCCCATTTCACAAAAAAGAAAATACTAACTGAAGGGCAGTGCTTCTATTTAGTAGTCTGAACTGTGTAAAAAAAGCCCAACACTGCTACTATAGGAATTGCAAATCGAGAAGCCCCCTTAGAATTTCTAACTGTACTTAAGACGTCGTTGGGCTGGTGGGTAGTATCGGTGAACTAACCATTTTTGACTCTTTCCAAAGAATTTAATACATCCTTTTGTCATTAGAAAAACTGAAGGAAGTACAACACTAGAACGCTATTTTTCTGACTGCTTAGTCTATGCAATTAAAATCCAATAATAAAAGATTTGGAAATTTGCTACAAACTTTCCAAACAAGAGGAAAGAATTCAAACTAAAAGATACAGACAATGAATCAAAAAAAAAAAGAGTTGAGAAATAAAAAATAAATATCTAAACATTCAAAAGAACATTACATTTCTAAAGCACTCCCTCATCATTTTCCCCTTCATTTAAATAAAAAAATATTAATAATTTAAGCTTTTAGTTACAGCAGTTTATGAAGTAATTTTTCAATTTTATGATATTCTACCCTAAAAATATAATAAAGATACTCCTTTTTGTTTAATCTTTGAATTTCTTCAAAAGTAAAACTGAAAAGGTGCAGTCATAAACAATTTCTTAAGTATTTCAAAGAAAGTGTCCACACTCACCAGTGCTGCTGCTTTCAGATTTTTCTTCTGGTTGGCTTTCTGGAAAAAAAGACAAACGAACAAAAAAGGAAACGTAATGTTTCTGTGTTGATTATTTGAAATTACATCTAAAGAGTGGGTTGCAAAGCAAAGAACGATAAATTATGATAAAATCACAATCACTGGGTTTGATTAATGTTTATAAATTTACTTTCTGAAGAATAATTTGCCACAGGAAACAATAAAAAAAAAATCTCTTTTAGTGCCCAAACTCACACCTTAAATGAGAGAACTCAATTACATCTCTGATTGAGCTCTGCAGGAATGAAGTTACACATTTTTACAAAATCAGTAGTACCACTGTACTTAATTAATAGTACCCATGTATCTCCCTGGTCACTCAGGCAAATTAATATTATTTCTGTATATTTGACAAATATATAAATTTGTCAAATTTCTGTATATTTGATAAAAATCAAATTCCTGCAGAAGAATGCTCTTAACTGGCATTAGGTAAATTTTTGAACTCGATCCACTTCTTCTCTACCCTTTCTGCAGCTCACACAAGGATTTATTTCTTCAATCTTTTCACTTTCTGAGCCTCAAATGCTACAGTAGCTCAACTTCTGTATCCAACTCAGGTACAAAAAAAATGCATAATCAGAAACATCTCCTGTTCCACGGAGCAGAAAATCAAAGTATGTATGAAGGAAAAACCTAGACACGAGTGTTGCAAAACAACTTGCCAAAAAATTATCGCTCAGGTGAATGGCAGAGTCAGATTCAGAAACAGCTTTCTGCATGAAATTCCAGTCCAGCATTTCAAGAGATGGCAGCCGGCAGATGTATTTTGGTAAACTGAATTCTAACACTCACCAAGTCCTATGAAATTAAATCTCTACATAAATGTCAGTCTGAAATTTGACTGCTCCTCCTATATTTCTCCTTCTTATGCGCCTTCTACCTCTAAGGTAGAGAATAAAATGAACACTTTCACTTATCTGAAATACAGTTAAAAATGGTAAAATAGGCTTGTCCTCAGCTTTCAACTCCGAGATGTCACAGCTATCATTATAAACTATTTACTTACAGGTGAGAGTGAATTACTGCTCTAACTCAGAAAATAACTTTTGAGTTCAGTTAGTTTGATCATTTCTACCATTTACAGGTTGGGTATCAACAGAACTGAAAACATGAACTATTTCACAAAACCTTTTTCTCGTCACTGATCCTTGCTGGCTTTCACAGCTGATGGCCCTGTTCACTCATTGAGATGGCTGACAGCTTGAGGACTAATACAAATAGAAAAAGCAGTATCTTGCAGATCCTTCTTTCTTTACCGGTGGCTGTTGTTAGTCTTACTAGCTGAAGGCATGTGCTTTCTCACTGAGAAAACATCATTATATGGCCTCTTCCCACCCGTGAGTAGTCATAAAGCAAGTTAAGAACCCTGCCGACTTTCAGATACACAGACAGGATAGCCTGTTTGCAGAAAAGCATGTATTTTCTCATTGACCTTTTTTATTGTGTGTATTTAGCAAATTTACAACATAATGTTATTACCCAACCAATATTCCAACTCAGTTGTAATACGGAAATATTCAGTACACGCACAAGAAGCAATGAGGACATAATGAAGAACAGGCAAATATACTAAGATATTGACCCCTGCCTGGACTGAGATGTAAGAAGCAGCTGGCTTTAAAGATGTTTCTTTTTAACTCTCTTTCAATGAAACGACTAGCTAAGTAGGCAAAACTACTGCATAAGACATCACACTTAAAATTTCTTAATGGCATCTTTGATTCAAATAACAATAAATGTGTTATCACGTCTATAGGGCGAGTGTGTGTGTTTGCCTGTATGTAGCAACAGAATCTGCCCTCATTGGCAGAGACAAAAAAACAGGCAAAATTCAAGCCTTGCAAAAAAGTGGGGTTTTCTTCCTCATCATTAGACAATTTCTTTTTGTTATTGTTAGTTCACAAGTATCTGCTTCAAAAATCTTCTCAGTACTAATATCATGAAGAAGGTAAAGGAAGTTGTACTACGTCTACTCAATATATTTTATCAATGTAGTCTACAGCTGCTCAGCCTCCTCCACAACGTGCAAGATTCACAGATAAATATCAACAGGTTGGGGTTCTTTGGTTGGTTGTTGGGGGTTTTTTGTTGGTGGGTTTTTTTTGTTGGGTTTTTTTTGGGGGGTGGTTAGGAAGGGGGTTGGTTTTTTTACAAATACATCAGTGAGACTGAAAAAAGCAAAGAAAGCCAACGAAGTGGGCAGAAAGCCAACTCTATTCCCATCACACTGAGTCCATTCTAAGATCCCATATATTTTGTGCATTGTATCCTCAATGGCTTAAAACTGTACAGGAGTTAACAGTTTATAGTTTTAATAACAAAAATGAAAAAAAATAAAGATTAGCTTACCTCTGCTAGCCAGCTGAACACATTTAACAGTAATTTGTTAATCCTCACAACACTCATATGAAGTAATTAAATAAATATAATTTTCATTTCTTAGAGATGGAGAAGAGAGATGTGATATAAGCAGTCACAGTTGTTTTCTAAATGAACCGTATGTCCCAATAATGCATATGAAATCTCAACCCATCAAAATTCTGTCTGTAATTAGACTAGCTTGAGTCACATATTCTGCTTTTCTGATCATGGGTTTCATCTTCTTTATGATCCTCACAAATATTTGGAAATTTGCATAAACGCCAGAGATCTGAAAGGCTGCTGTTGCTTCTAATTCTTTTGATCCTGAGGCTGCTGATAGGTTTGCCTCTTCTGCTAACAGCAGTCCATGAAAGAATGAAGTACATAAACGAACAAAGAAGCATTAAGACCCCAAAGCATTTTGGAGACTGGAACGTGTGGTTAAGTGACAGCCTGAACAAATGGAGACAATTGGAAAGTACTGTTAAAGTAGACAGGTATACGTCAAAACTCCTCAGCAGGCAGAGCTAAGACGGCAGAACAATGAGGGAGGGTGTTTATTTCCTAACTAAGAGTTTGATGAAAAATTTGAGAAGTCAAACATTCATCTAATAAGATCAGAAGTACTATCACAAGGCATCAAGATTCTGAGTGCTATGTATTTTACTGGAAATAATTAAATGTAATTATAGGAGTAACCGCTTTAATGAAAGAAAGAAACATCTTTACAGGATTTAGTGTTTCTTCCCTTCACATTTCTTTAAATGGATGGATATATGTCATATTTCAAAATACAAATATACAAAATACAGAATATAACACTCTGAGTATTCACTTTCACTGGAATACAATTATATATTGTAAGTTATATAGTAGTTTGATTCATGTACAAACTCAGAAAAGGCCCTTTCATATACAAGAAGCTGTATAAAGGAAAAAACCCAACCCAACCAAGGGGAGAATATTCAAGGGGTCTGGGAATGAAGGAGCTGCTCCAAGGTATATAGGCAGAGTTATGTGTATTATTGAACAGGAATACAAAAAAAATTTGAATTTCACTGAGATTCTGAAAGAAGACAAGACTCAGAAAACTGGAGAAGAACGCAGTGTTAAGAGGCAGCAATCTCCTGTGAAGCATGAAACAGCGAAACAATCCATGCATGAATGCTGCTCAGAAACAAAGGTCTGGGAGTCATTCTGTCAATGGAGCTCTCTAAACAGTTTTTACTTTCAGTAAGATGGAACAAGCATGAAGGAATTTAAAGTCACTAAAATAGGCATTAAGGCAATCCCACTTATCAAGGGGGAGCTGTGAAGATATAGTCAAAATTTCAATAAAATGAGTCATCTCACCCAACTTCACAAATATATCTTATACTTTATTTGTGCCTACAGTGTAAAATCTTCCTCTCTACCCATCAGTCCTTTACAGCTAAGGATGCAATTGCCTGCCAAGGTCTGTGTTTTCCCAAGGCACATTAGTAGCACGTTTTTCCAATAACGAGCTTGGTAAGAAACTTTTATCATTATCTATAACATAGCTGCATTTTTTATTTATATTGAGAGCCAGCAATCCTAAACTACCTGCTGGCAGAAAAATTAAGCAACAGGCAATTAAAGCAGTAAGGGAATTAATCTATAATCAAAATCAGAAAAGTTTGTTGTTAAATGTTTAACAAAAGCATGTTCCCATTCCTTCAACCAAGAACGAAACTGTCAAATTATAGCACTTCCTTATGCCAGGGTGTCTGCCAGTAGGAAGCTGAGAAAAAAACTATTTTAACCAAACACACCCTATATCAAACCCATGACTTGCCCCTAGATAGTTCTTAGCTATATATGCATAAGAAAAATTTGTTTTGTTCACAACACATTGAAATATATGCAAAATGCTCTCCTTTCCTCCCGCCCAAAAAATTACAGCTATGATAGCTGATGACAAAGATAAGATAGAATAACTGGAAGCACAAATAGCATTGTTGCATAGCAACTGTTGATGTACATATGGTGATGTTTATGGAACAGAATGTAGTTCATATTTAATGCAGAAATAATACTGAAACCAGCCTAGACAGCAAGACCGAGACGGCAAGAGACAACTGTTCATTGGATCCCTTTGCAGGCATTGCAGAAGCCACGCTTCCCGCCAGCTTTGCTGAACTGATGTTCGGAACAGCACCACAGGTCTTACTAATTTGCCCAGCAATGAGGACAACGCGAAGAAAGTAGGAAGATATTTTGCCGCTACTGCTTTCGGAGTGTATTGTGCTACTCTGTATTATTCATTAGAGCTATTTCAAAATACAGAGATAGGAAAAGAAAAGAAACAGGAGAAACCCCAGAGACGGTCTAAACAGAAAGTGCACCATGTGAGAAAGCCAACATAGACCAGATTTTTGACAGTATGTATCTAGCTTTATATTAGCTGAGGTCTAGTACACACACTGCTTAAGACCAAGAAACTGCAGTTCATTAATCCAGATGTAACAAATGGCCTATCAGAAGAGCCTACTGCTGCGCATTAACTCATACGGTGGGACTACCAGAGATGCAGAGATTTACAATGTAAGAACTAAAGGATTTCTTTCAACTTCAATGGGTATTAGATTCAAGCTCAGTTAAGACAAAACAAAACACACAGAAAATCCATTCAGAAGTCTAGATATTACATAATGCAGAAAATATTAAATTACTTGTCAAATTTGATCTCTTTTACTTGCTCTTAGTGACCTGAAGAGTCAATGCGAAGTGCTGAATTATCCAGAATATGTAAACTCCCTGCAGCATCTTCCAAGATTACAGAATATTTCAGAAGCAGCTTTGTTATTCCTCATTCATTTTCTAAAAGACCATCAAAAAGATGGTCACTACAACATAAAGATCCCAGGATTAGAGGACAGCACACAGAATACATCTTTGAGCTTTTAATGTGCTCCAAAAAATGGAAAAAGAACCCTAGACCCCCAACCAAAAAAACCCCGCCCTTTAGAAAAGAAATCCAATGGGTTTATGCTATTTGCTCCATTTTAGGCAAGTTCAGTCCTCAAGAAGGGTATTCAATGAGAGCAATAGTGCATGAAGCACTTTTTAATCCATATTTCATTTGCATAATTCTTCCAATGCATCCTTCCAGATGCAACATTAACAATGCCATCTGCAGCTCCATACCAGCTTAATCTTTGGCCCACAGTTCACGCTGGCATATTGATTCTGTTACATGGTGCACTTTGCGAAAGAAAAAAGGAACAAGATCACCAGTGCTTTTCACAAAAATATTCCAATTATAATTTGAAGACAAATATCGGCCTGTGAACATAAGAACGAATAAATTTCAATTTCCTGTGACTGTCTCTTACTGCGGACTGACTGATGTACAAAGACATGTAAGTTTTTATTGAGTCTTTTTCCGTGGTCGATATAATTAATAAGTCTGCTGAACTTACTGTACATGGTTGATACAATCCATGTGGATTTCCTGGCATCAAATAGGGTAGCAGCCTTTCTTTCAGTTGGGATATCCATATAGTTTTGCTCCACTCTTCAGACACCTGCTTTCACACTAGCCATAATTCACTATGAAATTTGTTGAAATTGGCTGTGGAGCTCAACACATATTGGCGATATGTGTTTAAACACAAGAGTGTGGTTGCAGGAAAACGGTGTCTGTGAGAAATCTGACTGGGACTTGGAATATTTGGTCACATCCATCTTTACAACCAAAAAAGTCATGCAAGAAAAGCACATTAAAGTTTATTTTTGATTGTACTGCCAACACCAGCTTTAACACAACAGCAACACATTTTAGCCATTTTGCATTTAAGCGAGTTTCATGAAAACTCGGTGACTGCATGTTATGCTTGCTAATCTGAAGCAAAAACAATTTTGACAGGGTCTATGCTTATTCAGTGCTTCACTCGAAACATTTCTCATTTCACTAACTACCCTTTGCTCCCGATTAATATAATAACTTCTACTCAATAGATCCACGATCCTTGAATAACATTTTCTAGTTGTTAAGAAACGCAAAATTTTTAATTGATTAAATAAAAATTGGACAGCTTCTAAGTACCTAAATGTTTCAAGACACTGGTATTACAGATGGTAAACCAGAAATAAATGGGCATCTTCTAGCTATCACATTCTAATGACTTTCGTTCTAAATGATGACAAATACTCCACATTCAAGTTAATATCTGCACTCGCTGCAGCTTAAGTTACTGCTTTTGAAGCAATATTTTGTACCAAAAGGTGTCTTGAGAAGTAAAATGACATGGGATTTGCAGCAAACATGCAAAAGTCACTGCATGTATACTCTAAATACATCTTCACACCTGAAATCTCTCTCTTCTGTCAAGCATTCTGAGGTTGGGGCACAGAGAAATGAAAAAGGATGAGGTACTACTAAAATGCTTGCAATATTCTTGAAAACTTGCTCCCTATGTCTTTCCACATTTGTAATCTAAGAATTATAAAACCCAGTGTTTTTAAAGTGTTGCAAGTCACACATGAAAGTACAGTATTTTTTAAGTGAAAAAAATAGTTAACACGATTACATTAGTTTCAGAGAAAGGAATGACAATTGAATAGTGCCTGGTTGTAGCATAAGAGCTTGTATTTCTGAACACCACAGAGACAGCCTCTCAGTATCTCAATGCTCAGCCATTATATCAAAAGGAGGTGATGAAATTTACTAAGTATTCTAGCTCTGTCCTGTGAGTTGCGATTCTCCCTCCCTCATTGCTGCCATCACAGCAATTACTTGCCAGCCTATGAACATCAAAACTTCAGAAGTTGCTCACTTTGTACGTTTTTTGTGCCACGTAAGGTATTACTGTTATTTGTCTTCCTGGAAGACCAAAACCTGAGTGCCTGAAACTGAGATACCTTCTGCAGACAATGAGATCTGCTCTGCAGACACCTTCCTTCTCTCTCTAACATCCAGAACATGACCATGCAATGACATGACCAAGTAGCCAACCTTACAGCAGATGGGAGTTACACGAAAGGCAGTCTGCTGAACTTACTGTACAGTGTAACCATACTATGTCCCTTAAGTTTAACATGTAGTTTAGCACATACAATCTTGAATACCCTAATCACTCATACAGCTACTGAGCTGAACTTAAGGCAGGCCAAACAGTTGAAATCCAGTGAGAAAAATAGTAACTTTACTGCTGCATTGTTTGGTGTTATGACCTTATTAAGTTTTAATACACTGAAGCCGTAAGAAAATGTGCTGAACAGATGTATTTCTTGCTAAAATGGATCTATTAAACTGGACAGAGGAAGAATCAGCATTCATATGAAACTATATTCACAGCAGAGACCAATTCAAGGAGAAAAAAAAAATAATTAGTTGATCTCAAAAGTACATGGGAATACAAAAACATTTTTTCCAGTGAAAATCCTAAAGGGAAATACACAATGTACTGCACTCCATGCTCTCTCTGTTCTCTTCAGCAGACCTACAGCTGAAATGTACATGATATCGCTATAGGGAGAACTTAAATTAGTTGTTCAATCATATGAAGAAGAGAGACAGACACAAAAAGAGTGCAACAATGTTATGTATGCAGATAACAACAAAACAGAGCCAAAATCTGACTCCTGAGTCTTCTGGAGTCAGATGGCATTCAGTTCTTCTTCTTTATGGCATTCAGTTTACTGAAATTACGTATTCTGGAATTGTAACAAATAACTTTAATTCTAACTTACCTACTGAACTTTCTGTGAACACTGTTAAGGTCTGTCCTCCCACACTTTGCAAAAGAAATGGATGTTCCCTTGGTGCACTGACTGAAGCAGGTTTTCCTCCAATATCATTGATGCTTGCAAGCTCTTCATTCAAAGTAAATGACACCTAACAGTCACAATTACCACAGTGTTATTAAACAGACTCAATTACACAGCTTTACGAGCTATGGGGAAACAAAAAGAGAGAAAACACAAGCAGTATAGCACATTTCCATTTCAAAAACATAAAGAGTGGTGTAAGAGTCTTACTATATTGATCTCAGCTTGAAATAGATTACTTAATGCTTTCATGTCCTTAAAAAATTTACTCATCTTTTAAAAAAATTTAAATTACTTCCTCCTGAAGTCAGAGAACAATTTGATTTTATTTACTAAAGAGTAAAACATAATAGATTTTCAGACATTTTTCAGTGTAAGTGCTTTAAAACGTTTCACATGGCCAGCTGTTTTCCAGAAAAAGTGCCAAAGTGGCATGACACATGTTATTAGCCCAGGGACTACTGAGTTGCATGCAACCCAAGAGAGGTTTAAATAAGTCTTCTTTGCTATGTTTATATTGTATGCCCAATAAAGGAGCTGAGGAGGTACTGGGGGGACTGGGTAACCAGAATCCCTCGCCGCAGGACACAGCAGGAAACTTGAAGAGGGATATTTCATACTGGCACTGAGTACTTTTCCTGCTCATCCTGCTCAGCTTCATTCTGCCATGCAGCAACTCTGTCCCCAGGAAGTCACTCGTTCTCACGAGGTTCCTCACTGCTTGGATCTACATGGATTGCAAAATGAGTTTTGCGGCTCTCATCAATATCAATATCTAGATCTTGCTGTGAGGCTCACAAAATTAGGGAGGCTGGCTCATATATTCAAACCTAAAACAGTCCAATCAAACATCCAAACCTCCAGTAGAACTCTCTCCACTTATAAAAGGAGCTTGGCCGGGTTATCAAACAGCAAATGCAGCCTGCTTCCCTGCCATTTTTTTGTCCCTAGTTTCTTCCAATTCAGTGACAGACCTACGTGGTATTCGAAATAATTCTTACTAATACAACTTTGCTTATGTACTGTAAGAGATACAGGAAGTAAATACCATTCACTGAGGCTTCTAATAAAAGCAGCTACCTTTGCATGAAGAAAAACTTTCAAGCTGCTTTATATTTAGTGGAACCAAATTCCAAATGTAAGACTTCCTGAAATTGCAACCCTCCATCTCCAACTTCTTTTGCTTTATCATCCTCCTCCTTAGTTCTCAGACAGCCTTTTGCACTAGCAAATCTCAAAACGTTTAGAGAGAAGGTCGATACTACAATTGCTTTTTACAGATGGGTAAACAAACTCAGGGAACAAAAAGTCCTGATGAAAGTCCCACCGTAAATCTATGGGCAGAGCTATTAACAGAACTCTCTCCTCCTGATTCTACAGTACAATGCTTCAGTACAGGTTTAACAAAAAATACGTGACATGAGAAACCAGCATGTTATAAACAATTTTTAGAATTCAGAATATAACACATTCACAGCCTTTGTATTTAGTAATTACTTACTTCTGTTCTTCCTTGATTTCTGCAAAAGAAAATATTTTATGTTTTAGTTTCCATAATCTAATTCCAAAAGTTTAGCTTCCCTTTTTTTATTTCTATTTTTTCCTTTCCTTTTTTTTTTTAATCAAAAAGCAAATTCAAATTCTAGTTTTGTTATTCATCTTCACTCCTGAGCTGCTCAAATCTTTTGTTATGCTGATGCCCAAGAATAAATGGGAAAAGTCAGCAGGTGAGAACAGAAGCAGCAGAATAGCACACGTAAGTTAAAGAACATTCTCAAGTTAGATGTGCATATTTCTTGGGTTTAAGAAATCAAACATCATGTAAGGGGATACAGTCACTCCCCAGTATAATTTCATATAATTTATATTCATAATCCCTATACAAGAAAGTAACATTCAGGTATCAGAGAAATATGCACAGTGTTTGCAAGAGACAGGATTGTGTATTATAAGAAGTGTGACACAATCTGTTTTACTGCAGGTAACTTCTAAGAATTGCAACCAATAAAGGGACAGTAAACGCTTACTTGGCAATCCTTAGTTTTCCCACTTCACCTCTTCCTGAAGCTTTATTCCACTGTTGCGACAAGTATTTGGGGACCTAAGAAAAGAAGACAGATATCAAGAAAAACAGATTTTAAAATTCTATATAAACTGTGTATGTGTATATACTTTAAATGCATTTACTCTGACCACTTCAGGACTACTCTAGGCAGATCTGCCTCCCATCACTCATTCCCACCCTCCACCGTATTGGGAAAAGTCCTTGTGCAGCTGGTCAGTATATAGGAAACGCAGACTGATCTGGCTGGGAGATGTGGGGCACTTCTGTGCTTTAGCTATGCTGATTTTGTATTTAGCAACAAAATGGAACGACCCAACCAGCTCCACAACTCATTTCCCCAAACGGCTGCACAAAGCAGAGGTCAGTGCAGGGACCGGAACCAGCAGCCCTCCTTAACCTGATACATCCAAGGAATAAAACATCCTCCAGTGATGCTGACTTGCCTACACACAAATTCCTTTAGTTACAAAGGTTTTGGTATCTGCAGAATCAGGTGACCTGGGCTCATAACAGACAGTAAAGGTGCCTACGTAACCAACCAACAAGCTGGAAGTTGGCTTTCCAGGACCCATTTTTCCTCTTTTCCCAACAATGCAGCATTACCTGAAATCACAGCCTGCCTCTCCACTCTCTGGCCAAAAAAGTACCACCTAATTACTGCCAGGTCAACTAGACCCCAGCAGGTGGCACTTCCATGGCCAGCCTCAAAGCCTTGCTGCTACTACTGTGCCACATGCTCACACTCCTCAGACTCCCAGATGTGTCCCAGACGCGATGATGCATGCACGCCTGTGTGCAGCAGCAACAGCACTTCTTTTTTCCTGGAGAGAGTAAAACCAGGAGAAGGTGTCCAGTGCTCTGCAGAGTTACCCTGGTTCTCCTTAAAGACCAGGCAAGCTTAAAGATGACAAACAACAAATTTATTCTATGGGATCAAAAAGTTAAGTGTTTGTTTTGATATATGGTGCTATTGCTGATGAACACTTATGAATCTGAAAACTTGTACGAGTGCACAGTTCCCCAGGGCTTCAAAAGTTGACCTGCTCTGGTGGCTCCCACTGCCCTGCCCCAGGAGCTCCCAGCTCAGCCCAAATGTCCAAGCATCCAGCCCTGGTGAGTCACTTCAAGCTTCTGTTTAGCTCCAGAGGAACAAGGAACTTTTGTACCTTCTCTGCTCCACTGCATGGCATCAGTTCTAGCCATGTCTACCTTTCCTTGCAAGAAGCCAGCTCAATCCATTATAAGCGCCGAATGCAATGGTTTGCAGATCACAGGTTTTATCCCCACCGTTCAGCCATTACGACTGTCTTTCTTACGATGGCTTTTTATACAGACAGAACACGACACATTAGTACCACAAATATGAGATTGGAGCAATTTCCCCCCCTACACACAAGCTATTAGACGTAGAAGTACTGTGGCACATCAATAGATGGAATACAGACCTGAGGCAGTAAGGACTACCTCATATCTGACTATTTAACTGTAAGATGTTCAAGTGACATGGAAATTACAGATTTTTTTCAAAAGGAAATAGCTGAAAGCAGTCTAATAGAAGCTACTACTTCCTATAAATCCCCTTCTTTCTAATAAGCATGCAACAGTCACTGGGAGAACATCATCTTAAAGATCTACAGTTGTCTCAGCGTCTAGCAAAACAGTGACTTGCTAAAGGAAAAACCATTTACTGTTCCAATGCCACATACTAAAGAAGTATTCAGGTACAGGAATTTTATATCTTTTTTCTTCATATGCTTATGACACATCAGGACAAATCCACGTTGTTTAATTTTGCAGCAATATTCTTTCCTGGTACAGCAAAGTTTATTCTGGCTCACACAATTCACAGCTACTGAAAACATCTGTGCCCACATAGAAAAATGGTGTGAGACACAGCCAGTGAGAAAAAGAAACGTACTAAGCTATGCCTATGGCATTTTCTGCTTCAAGCAGCAAAGAGGCACTTTGTAGTCTGATTTTTGTCTTGCATAGAATAAAACTAAGCCAAGTTTCGCTGCAAAGCTGAAGAGATGAAGAGCCTGTTCCAGGTTGCTGACAAACAGCAACCTGCTAGCTTCCAAAAACTCAAATGAATTTAACGTTAACCTTTCTTCAAAAAAAAACCAATGAGAAAACACCTTGGTACTGGTGCTTAGCACTTTCCTTTAGTCTCACAGCACCCCATGAAATACTTTGGAATAACTAGAAAATCCAGTTGTCCTCCAACTGCTCAGCCAAACTAAGTGTCAGTCCAGGTTTCCATAAAGTTCTAACACCGGTTCAAAAATGCCACAAATGCACAACAGAAAGCCATGAATTGGCATCATTGATATATATTTTTTCCACAGTTTTCAAAGTGGTAATTTTCTACAGCAGATTTTGTGCCAGATCAGATATCATTTTCTTTCTAAGGCCAAGATAAATGCTATGACAAGTGCCCAAGGTGATTCAAATAGAAATATTATTATGTGCTCGCACCTAATCTGTATCTAATTTATATTGCCAGGTAATAAGGTAGACACACATTCAGTGTGAGTGGACAAGGAGTGAAGGACTCTCATGCTGTTAAAATCACTGACTTGGTATATAATATAATATAATCAGACAGGGAATTTATTCAGATTAAGAGGTTGCAGATCAATCATACTTCTTTCAGCTGCATAGTAACAGTCTCAAAGAGTGCAATTAATCATCTTTCTGCTGGCCTATCTGCAGTCAAGAGCTACGCAAAGAAGGAGAAAGGGTTACGAAGGACTGATCAAAGGATTACTTCTAACTATACACAAATACTTTACTTAAAACCAGATGACACTCTCAAAACCATGTGCTAAACTCTGTAGCTCCACACTAATGGCATAAACAACCACAGAAGAGATTAAATAAAATCTTACATACTGTAGACATCTTAATTTGCTACTTTCTTTTAACTTTAGCATAATAAAAGTTTAACTTACAGTCAGTTTTCAAACTCTTAAAACTCCTTGAAACAACATACAGAAAACAAGAGTGACCTGCTTTTACAGAGCAGACTTTTTAACCATCCCACAGCAGGATTTTGAAAAATGCATACCCACAGAGTTGTGGACAGGGTACTGATCATACTGCAAGGCTACTGAATGTTTTTAAGACAAGTGGCCTGTATTCTGGGATTTGTAGCTAAAAACACTCTTCTCTCCAAAAAATCATACAATTTAATCATGAGAAGAAATCTGACGTATTAAGTAGCACCACTTCAAGACCTCTTCATGCTGCTGTCTTCTTCTTGCTACTCACATCACACACACAAACCCGGGCTCCAGTACACGAGGCAGCCTGCAGTTACTCTACAACCCGAGGCCCCCTGCTCCACACATCTTTCAGTTTCTTCACAGCTTCCTATCTGCCTTTAGAACAAAACACACAAACAGACCGTATCTGTAACAAACTACTTCCAATTTTCTGTACGAAATTAAATTAGTTCTTTCTCTATATAGCAATCCGTTTGCAGTACGTGCATCAGAAGCTAAGCGGGGCTGATGTCAGCTTCTATGTTTTTGTTTTCCTTTGAACATACAAAAAAGAAATTATATAAAGATACCATCTTTCTAAATATAGAACAATGCAGCAGATTAAATGAAAAAACCAAACCACCACACAGAGAACAAGAAATTAACAATTCTAATGGCTAACACTACATGTGCTTCGCTTTATCACAAGTACATAATCAACACTTCTTACAATATTTCCCTATGTTAGCTTTCACTGAAAACACATAAAGAATTATTTCACTTGCTCTCTGGGTTTGTATTAAAGTGACTCAGTTGATTTGTGGTACCTCCTCTTACTGCTTATGCTTCTAAAATACCCATCACTACATTTTTTATTGCCTGTTAAGTAGTCTCTCTGGAATACTTCCTGTGCTAGCATAATACATGCTAAAAGGAAATTAAATCAGCCAGGTTTTTTTTATTCTAACAGAACTGATTGCTCTCTCTCCCTCAAAGGAAGGATAAATTCAGCCTCATTATCCAAGCTAGTGAAGATAAAAAGTACAGGTGCTACACACTGTCATGTATCTGAGTATGTTGAAGGTCCTAGTAACAAGGATGGTTGTTTCCAAGTTCAGGTCTGAAGGAATTCAAAGGATAAAATCCTGTACATCCCTTGGTCCCTTGCCATGGTCTATCAATGTTAGCAACTTTGTAATATTTTTTTTTTATTTTCATTACTATACAAGAAGACAGACAAATTACAAGTTCAGACCACATGTGTGAAGGATTATATTAACACTTACTTGGAAGAGTAAAATTTAAGTGTTCCTTCTAGTTCGGTTTTCTCATTAGAGGCAGCACTCTGTACTCACAAAGTGCCATCAACTGTAAGCACAGATGTGCCTGAAAATTCCTGACTCACTTCAAGAAACAACAAACTGTATCAGACGAAAGGACAAGCAAGTGCAGTGTCCTGTTTCCAAACGCAGCCAACAGCGTTTACTTCAGGAAGAACAGGAGAACACAAGAAGAAAAGGTATTTCCCCAGCATAGTCTTCTAATTTCTAGGATCTTTTATTCAGCAGTCTTGGGGTACAGAAGTATATTCATTTTTAATCTCTTAATACAATGTTCTTGCCTGAATTTACCTACTGGCTTTTTGAACTTCTGCAAAGTTTTGACAGTTACAACTTTCTATTGCAACAAGTTCCAAAATACAACTACACATTGTGCAAAATGGTAACTGCTTTGCTTGCTCTGAGCCCTGTCATATGAATTAATTTGACATACCCCTAATTCTCAACCTGATTCTCCCCTGTTCACTTCTTCCTTATCCATCTGTGACATTACTCATTACTTCAGACCTCTATAAGATTTCCAAATAAATCCTCTTTGCGAGCCCAAAAGGTAACAATGTATTTAGGAGTTCCCTCCACAGCCACCATTTCCTGTTCCCCAGATCATCCCTGGTGTTCTCCTCTGTACTGTTTCTAGGTTCACTGTACCCTTTCCACGAGGGGGAAGATGAGATTAGAACTACACACAGCATTCAGGATACAGGCAATATGATGGCACAATAATGTTTTCTCTTTCGTTGTCTGTATCTTTTGTAATCATGCCGAATGCTGAATCTGCTTATTTGACATGACATTCTAATAGAGTTATCTACATCTGCTGAAAACTTAAACCTCCTCCTGAATGACAACAGCCAGCAGAGACCCAATTGCTGTGTATGTATAATTAGAATAGTTATTCTCTATCCACAACAAATTAGATTTTTCAGCTCTGAATTTCATCTGCCATTGTATCATCCTGCCACTCAGTATATCACAATATACTTCTGCAGCTTTCTGCTGTCAGCTTTCATTCTTACTGTGCTGGATAAGCTATTACAACTAGAGCACTATGCAGCGTTTGTCACGGTTTTATGAAACCAGGCATTCAGGTGTCAGTCTAGAAGAGGAAACCAGATGCAGTGACCTACCCACCACCAGAAATTTTGGACTGCAAAGCAAGTCTGAAATTCCCCACCATTTTCAAGGGCCACAATAAGATGTTTGGTAGTTGAATTACAATGGTGTCACACCCCCTCACCACTCAAGTCCAGTATTTGGGTACTACCCTGTCCCCACAGGTTCTTTCAAGTTGATGGTCTGAGCCTGTTCCCTCCGCCTCGAAGGAGGAAGAGGAGGCTACTGCTTCTCCCCAGGCAGAAGAAATGCAGATATAGAAAACAGGGGCACATCCCCAGAGGACGAGAAGTGGGCCAGGGCACACACTCCCCCATCAGCTGTGAGTGTCCTGTTTCCCAAGCCCAGGCTTGCTGTTGCCAGCAGAAGCAGCTGAGCCATCTTGATAGGAAGACCCTCCACTGAACAGAGCTGATATGTAGGCAGTGACAGCCTGGTTTGCAGCTGCAGACGTGAGTGTGGCCCTGCATTATGCAGGTGCCCAGGTTTGATTTGATGGTCTTTATATCTGAAGGGAGCCTAGAGGCGAGCTGGCGAGGGATTCTTTGTCAGGAAGTGCAGAGACAGGATAAGGGGTAACGGTTTTAAATTGGAAGAGGGGAAATTTAGATTAGATATTAGGAAGAAATTCTTTACTGTGAGGGTGGTGAGGCACTGGAACACGTTGCCTGGAGAAGTTGTGGATGCCCCATCCCTGGAGGTATTGAAGACCAGACTGGATGGGGCTTTAAGCAATCTGCTCTAGTGGGAGGTGTCCCTGCCCATGGCAGGGGGGTTGGAACTAGATGACCTTATTAATGTTTACAAGTATCTAAAGGGTGGGTTGAAGGAGGATGGAGCTGGACTCTTCTCAGTGGTTCCCAGTGACAGGACGAGGGGCAACGGGCACAAGCTGGAACATGGGAAGTTCCATTCAAATATGAGAAGAAAATTATTTACGGGGAGGGTGCCAGAGCCCTGGAACAGGCTGCCCAGGGAGGTCGTGGAGTCCCCTTCTCTGGAGATCTTCAAGACCTGCCTGGGTGCCATCCTGAGTAATGTGCTCTGAGCAACCCTACTTTGGCAGTGGAGTTGGACTAGATGATCTCTGGAGGTCCCTTCCAACTCTGACAATTCCATGATTCCATGATCTTTAAGGTCCCTTCCAACTCTAACCATTCTATGATTCTATATCTTTTCACAGTACCTTAACTATAGCTCTACTTCTCTAGCACCAAGGTGAGGTGTAGTGACAAGACACAGACACCTATTTTTGAGGTGTTTTTTTTTTTTCAGCAGGATGTGAATTCGGCAGCACTCAAGCCTCCTCCAACTCGCAGAGCTTGGGGAAAATAAAAGTTACACTGCCATGTTTGTTACTCCTAATAAATCAGGAGCCAAGGACAGCTGCCGGGTAACCCCGTTTTCCCTGCGGTGTTCCCTTTACGGCTGCAGCCGCCACGGCTCGCTGCTCGCCCAACCCCCGAGCCCACCAGAAGTGGAACGGGGGCAGCGGCTGCCCCGGGGGCACCGGGCAAGCCCGAAGCGGGCCACCCCGGCCCCACGCCGTGGGCCGGCTCCTCCCGAGCCCCAGGCACGGCCTCGCTCCGCGCTGCCGCCCGGCCTCTCCCCACGGGAGCCGTCGGCCGCCGCCAGGCCGGGGACGGGAGGAGAGGGGAGGGGAGGCCCTGCCACCACAGGCCGCGCCGGGCCAAGCCCGAGAACACGGCGGCGGCTTCTCACCTTCACCAGCCACATGCCCGTGTTCTGCTTGGCCCCGGTGAGGTCCAACTCGCCCTTCTCGCTCATGGCTGTGCAGGTGGCCGAGACCCAGACGGAGGACGGTGCTGTCGCTTCCGGCTCCCCGGCGGCCGCTGTACCCGCCCGGACTCGCACGGCAGCGCACCGCCGGCAGACGGCGGCCCGCGGCGGTCAAACCTCCTCCGCTCTCGGAGCACGGCGGGGGAAGGGCGGGACAGTGGGTCCTCGCTGTGAGTATCGCGGGTTCGAATCCCGGCCTCGGCGCTGCCGCGGGCTGGGGGAGGCCTCCATACGGTGGCCACAAAAAGTTGTTCTCTCCTGTACGGGAGGACTTATCCCGGTATGCTGGAGAACGGCAACAGCATTCAAAATGATCTAGAGAAACTGGAGGAGCGGTCTGGAGAGAGGAGACACTGCCACCACAGGGCTCTCCTGTGCGGGTGGGAAATGGCGGGTGGGGGAGCAGCTCTGAGGGAAGGTGTCAAAGCATCACAGTGTGACCAAATGTCACAAAAGGTGAGGAAAAAAAAAAAAGCAGACAAATCGTTCACCATGGATAAACAGGGAAGAATTAGGCTTAGCTTTCCACAAAGGAAGGTCATGGTGAAGGGTTAGAACAGAGTGTCCAAAGTTGGGATGGCGTCTCAGACACTGAAAATGTGTCAGAAGAGAGCAGGCACCTGCTAGTTTTGCTTTCAGATGGGGGGACTGGGCTTAGATAACCTCTCTAAGTCCCTTTTTTATGACTCTGTCCCTATTGGCGGGGAAGTTTTCCTAACCCCTAGACTATTTCCCCTCTTGCAGTTTAAGCTCATTATTTCTCTTCTCTCCATTGTGGACATGGAAAGCATTTTATTACCTTCCTCTCTGCAGTTTTACTTTATCCCTTCACTGAGATGTATCCCTTTGGTTTGTGTCCACTTAATAACAGACAACCTCGCTTCTATTTTCTCGCATAGGTCGTATTTTCTAGGCCTCTGGTAATGCCCATTCCTCTCTGAATTCTCCCCGCTGCGGGTTTACATCCTCCCTGAAGTCTGGTTGCACAACAGTGAAGGTCGTACTCCATCTGAGACTCCACCAGCAGCAAGCAGGTACAATATGCAAGACATCGCTCATCTGGCTTGCAGAAACTGGTCTCGGTATTACATCTCAGATATGATAGTCTGCCTTTCTCATTATAGGCAAGCATCTAGGCAACCAAGGAGGTCAATGCTTTTATGCATATCTATCTGAAGCGACAGCAGCTAACATTGAACTATTCTGATTAGGATTAATTACATTTAAAAATTACTTTTGTTTTTACGTTGGGACTGTACATGTCTGCAGAACTGAGCTGGAAGGGTGGGTGAAGCTTGTACTGTTGGTCAGCTTCCACTAAAAATTCAGATTTCATTAAGAACTTATTTTAATTTTCTAATTAATTTCTTAATTTTCATTAAGAACAACTTTTCTCAGACACAGCAGAGGCACATCCTCAAATGCTAACTAAAATTAGAGTAGATGCATCTTAACAGCAGTAAAACCAGCCACCATTCCTGAGACATTTCGACTCCAAAATATTATAGGTCTAAGACCCTTAGGTTCTGGTCAACTGGAAAAAAGGTGGATCTACACAGAAAAACACCATCAATTTACGGTTTGCTTTTGAGTCCTGCTCCACTAATTCTCTGTGCTGTACATGGGACAGATTGTTCCTGGGGTCTCTTTGAGAACAAGCCAGTGAATTCCCTCTAAGAGAAAACTAGAGCATGGCTGAATATCCAAGAAGGTATGGATGCAGCCATATCCCACCTCGCTGTCTGTACCCAACACGGTCCTCCAGCATAACTCCAAGAAACACTGTACCCTTGACCACAGCCAAAAGCTCTCGGGCCATTTTTCAGGGTATGTGCTGTTCGCCACCCTGCTATAAAACTTGGTCATGGGTTTGGCAGAAATGAGGAGCTCAGTATATGATTTTCCTAGAATCACAGAAGCACAGGATGGTTTAGGTTGGAAGGGACCTTCGAAGATCACTCAGTCCACCCCCCCTGCCATGGGCAGGGACACCTCCCACTAGAGCAGGTTGCTCAAAGCTTCAACCAACCTGGCCTTGAACATTTCCAGGGACGGGGCATCCACAACTTCTCTGGGCAACCTGTTCCAGTGCCTCACCACACTCATGTTGAAGAACTTCTTCCTTATATCTAAACTAAATCTACCCTCTTTTAGTTTAAAACCATTACCCCTTGTCCTATTGCTACAGGCTCTGGATGAAAAGTCCCTAACCCCATCTTTCCTGTAGACCCCATTCAGGTACTGGAAGGCTGCTTTAAGGTCTCCATGGAGCCTTCTCTTCTCCAGGCTGAAAAACCTCAACACCTTCAGCTTGTTTTCATAGGAAGGTTTTCCATCCCTCTAAGCATTTTCTTGTCCCTTCCCTGGACCTGGTCCAACAGGTCCATGTCTCTCTCATGCTGTGGATCCCAGATCTGGATACAGTAGCCCAGGTGGGTTCTCAAATTTTCCTATAGGATAGACATTGAATTAACAACAAAGTTGTCTCTCTGCCACTGCTCCCAGCTCAGTCTGTGTGCTTATATCATACCCACCACTCCTTTTAAAAAAGCAAAAAAGGGGTGGAATGGCTGTTTCGAACAGGAATGACATTTTTAGTGAGGTAGCATCGCGGCAGGTTCGAACGAGCCTGCACTTCACCAGATGGGCAATCGAAGGAGGATCGAAGGAGAGAAGCTCCACTTACAAGTGGCCTGGCTGCAGGTGACTGCAGTGTGGCTGACCACCTCGGGACTCCTTAGAGAAGGAACCCAGGAGGAGCCATCACTCCTATTCCAAGCGTAAATTACAACAGCAAAAACCTCTGTAAAAGCCTGGTAATTGGGGTGGCTCAGCTGGCAACCCGGAGGGGAAGGCGGCCAGGCAGAGATCTCTGCCGGCTCCCTCCAGGCAGCCTCTCCAGACCCGTTTCCATAGAAACTGAATTTGAAGGGACAACAAGCAGGAAAAGAGCGCATTTTCATTAATTCTTCATTTAAAATCTCAACCTTCTGTTTGCCAGGGACACATTTAGCACCACAGAGGAGGATCTGAGGGCCAGCTGCAGAGATGTGTGTTAGTCACCCATTTTCTTCTTGCTTGTACGGAAACAGATGTTGTGTCTGAGGAGATAGATGGCCAAATTCAGACTTATAAAACCTTCCTCTCTATTTCCATCCCACCCTCTC
>JAOXNO010000001.1:179189183-179204353 GCA_028565335.1 Limnodromus scolopaceus | reverse complement strand
AGCCTGCCATCCACCAGGACTCCCAGATCCTTTTCCTCAGTAGTACTTTCCAGAAGATCCACCCCTAACCTATATTGATGCCTGGGGTTCTTTCTCCCCAGGTGCAGGACCTTACATTTGCCCTTGTTGAACCTCATTAGGTTCTTCTCTGCCCACCCCTCCAGCCTGTCTAGGTCACGCTGGATGGCGGCACAGCACTCTGGAGTGTCGGCCAGCCCTCCCAGTTTGGTATCATCAGCGAACTTGCTGAGGATACACTCTGTCCCCTTGTCCAGATCATTGATGAATATGTTGAACAGGACTGGGCCGAGTATTGACCCCTGGGGGATGCCGTTGGTTACAGGCCTCCAACTTGACCCTGTTCCATTAATGACAACCCTCTGAGTTCTGTCACACAGCCATTTGCTTGCCGGCACTGCAGATGGTCTATGTAACCTGCAAAAAAGAGAGGAAATAATCTGCAAACATCTGGGCAGGGCATGATCATTTATTTTGGAGTAAGAGAAGACAAAGTCTGTGCAGATAATTCCCGAAACGGAGCATGGGCTCTGCTGCATATCTATTTCCTCAGGCAGCAAAGGATCCTCAGTGTGCCTCTTTGAGGCCAAAATATATGTTGCAGCCCTTGTGTTTTCAGACTGCCTTTGAACAATACATTAATAACAGACTTGTTCACCTCAAGCTGTTCTGTGTCAGAGTGCAAAAGCATCAAGCTCATGGCAGAGCTCCCATTTCAGTGCAATGCTAGGCAGTATGAAAACTTAAACATCACACTTCTGCCTGAAAACACAACTCAAGGACCCAATTCTGATCCGAAGGCAATCTTCTTTATTTAATCCTTCTTAATTCTTTCTATATGTTTAGAACCACACATTTTTATGCACGCTATGCATTGGAGAACACCTAGTTTTCAGGTTAGTGAAATTGCAGCTGTGCTTAGAGTTTCACCCTTACCATATCTTCCATCCCACTAACAATACATGGTGAGTTGGACTTAAGGCAGCTTGGCTTCTCGTTCCTTTGGGTTTTCACCATATCAAGGAAGTGAAAAATAAAAGAGAGAATTGAAAGATGCAGCTGCAAAATTTAAAAAAAAAAAAAAAGAAAAGAAGAAAAGGTGGACAACGCTTGTCAGAATTTCAGAGATACTTGATCTGAACCTAATTCAAAATAATTTCTTAAAAAGTGACCATAAAATTGAAATTATCTCCTTAAGTCAAGGCCCCTTTTGCCTCTCTCTGGCATAAAAGAGTATTAGCCTAGCACTTTTCACCAGCATCTCTCAAGAAGGGGTTTTAAGCATGGAACATTTTTAACCCAGTAATAGTGTAAAAGTAATGTGAACTCTGAGCAGCTTGTTGCTTTCTGAAGTGCCTTTGCATTGTAGGTGAGTAGACGATGTTGCACAGAACGGAGTGCTACCTGTTCTCCAGTCCTCCGCTCATTTACCTTTCATCTGATCCTGGCGTTTTCTCTAGTGATGTACTACCTCAGCACAAAAGGTCCGCGGTACCTACAGTCACTCATCTCCTGGACTTTCCACTACTGACTTAGTGAAGAGCAAGGCATTTTCTGTTCAGCCACCAAAAAAAAATAAAAAATGTTTTCAATTAATTTGTTTCCCTTGTGTTATAATTAAACAAATGTGATTATATGTCAGTGATATTGCCATAATTACACAGGTATGAACAATGCACAGTTGCCAAGGAGTGTTATTGATATACAAATTGTTTCTTAATGGACTATTATTTTGTAGAGGGAGCTTTCCAATGACCCTAGGAGAAGACTGTGTGACTAAGCTGAGCTAAAACAACATCAGTGACCAGAAGAACAAATCTGGAAGGCTACTAAAGGAAAACAGGGTGCTCCTGTTGGGAAGCCAGACTGTTGTATAGGGGTATCACCATTTGAACATGTATAGGACTAGCTGACAACCCCCTGCAGCTGCCAACAATTAACATAGGCAGGTATATGCAGTTTCGAGATTGTGTGTGTATGTATATATATAAATGCAATAAAGACATTGAGTTTGTGGGTGCTACTGCTTCAGAAGTGCTCACTCTGGTACCCTGCAATGCCACATATTTTAAGTGCCATCATGAAAGGAAACAAACCACATGTATTTGCATCCAAGCTCGTATCCCACCCCTCCACCTGGTTGCAGCTCAGCCACAGCAGCGCCTCCCAGCAAGCTCTCAATGAGATAATTAACTGGAGACATCAGACACGGCTGCTTCATTACTGCTGTGAACTGCCCGCGGGTTCCCTCCAAAGCCTTCCCACCTAATGGCCTTTACTGCCAGCTCTCTTTTTGTTTTTTTCCCTAAGTGCCAATTGCTGGCACTTCTCTAAAATAGTGCTAATGATCTAATAAATATGATTATACAAAACTGGTTTGTCTCCACACTGCATAAGCTAACAATGCTACAGACCAGAGCAGAATGCATTCTCTTTGCTGCAAAGAAGGGCTATCCCTCTAAATTGAAATGAATAAACTGGAATGAGTAGAAAGTGTTACAGACCTACAACTGGATCGCATTTTACTGGATTTCCGTTGATGGGTGAAGTTAAATAAGGTTTGAAATTTTGCCTTCTTGTTAATTATTATGAGTTAAACGTGAAAGGAGAACAAAAACGGCATTTCAGTCAGTGGGAAGAAAATAAACACAAGAGGAACAGAGGGAAACAGCAAACAAAACCAGTGAGGACAAGAAGAACTGATGAGAACACGGGTGATGAGAGGGGCAGGGACCGCAGTGAATCCTAATGGCCTGATGTTGCTTCCTTTTATCTTCTGGCAAATGACATGTGGGGCTGATGGAAAGAAATATGATGATTCTGGGATTATTTATTATCAGAGGCTATTTCCTCATAGTCTGATTCTTGCTGAAAACCTCAAACTTACCACTGAGAATGATTTCTCCCAGAGACTGAGAGTTTAGCAGCAGCAGCCCTCAAACTGGCCATTGCAGCTTGCAGGTTACATCCAGCTCCCTCCAGAAGCTCACACAGCTTGTCATCTCTGGAGACCCAACGTGACCAGGAGTTCACTCTTCGCATCACATACTCTTAGGGATGAATCACTGAAGCTTTAGGTAACAAAGCTGGATGTTAACTTCTTTCTTAAAGTTACCAGAAGAAAAAAAACCCAAAAACTTAAATAACAAAAGGCCGTTTCTGACTGCAATGAGATTTCCCTTCAAAGCCTGCAATATTTTCACTAGCTTTGCAAAGCTCATCCTGTTACGTCCCCCTGCCCTAGGGCTCGCGGGACCTTTCTTCCTTTCGCCTTCTGGTTTATGGTGGTTTTCATTTCTGTTCTGTGAATTCGAGCTCTTGGCCCTCATTTTATCACATTACTTAATTGCACTCTTTTTTAACATGCATAGTTGTCCCCCTTCAGTAACCTTCCTGGTTGTTACAGCTTTTTCAAGGCTTTACCATTTTATTCTTATTCTTATGCATACGCCTTCTTAAAACCCCTGTCTCTTGCACACCACCAGCGCTACATCAATCTCATATAACATTATCCTTTCAGTATTCTTATGAGCAGAGCATTTGCCTAATCTGAGGAAGCTCAGTCTGAGACATGGAGCCCCTCAGCAAATTAGAAACATCTTGCTATTCTGCACTATTCTTCGAGAAAGAGTATTCCCCCTCTGCATGCCTTGCCCTGCCCTGCCCTGCCGATCTGGTTCATGCCTACACGGCACATTACCTAGTTATTTCTTAGAGAACAAATGCAACATAATCCTTTTAGGATTTAGGAGCCACAATATGGGTCTTACTTTCAACATGTCTACCTCTAATTTACTGATTTGCTGTTAAAGATTTGCTGTCATTGCCGACTGACTCAGCCGTCTCGCAAGTAAACACCAAAGAACAAGGCTGGCCCCAGGTGAGCTTCTCGCTCATCTCGCCATCCCTGCTGTGCATCACCAGCACCTTCGATGGCCCCTGGCTGCCGCTGAAGATCCTGACACTTTTGATCAGGAGTTGAGACAGCAACGACTTGAAGCCAGCCATAGGCTTTATCCTCATTTCCTGGAATGTTACACTAGGCAGTAACATCTCCCGAACAGCACAATGGTTAAATTACCTGAACTTTCTCCACTCCCATGAAGATCTTCTGGGATGAGAGAGATGGCATCATTCTGGCAGCGCTAGGAATAATGAAGACAGGTTTCTCATCCGCTTGTGTCTCTTGCTTGACCGACTTTGAGTCTGTCCTTTGGCTCAGACAGGCTTGCCTCCCATCATTAAATATTAACACTGCTTTAACAGTTATATGTTGTTTTTCAACATGTAGAGGGTTAAAACTGAAAAAGAAAAGTATTTAAGCACTTTTTTACCGTGTGGAGAGGTGGCAGATCTAAGATTAAATTTCAGGATTTGCCTTCTTTGCCCTTTTGTTCTGATCTCAGTGACGTGCAATCCTACTTCTGATGAAGAAAACCCAGACATAGAAAGCCCCTCGTGCCTGCCAGCCCATCATTGGCTTTCTAGGCATACGGAATCCATTACAGAGGAACTCACTGCTGTATTAGAAATGTGGACAACATGAAATCATCGAGATGACTGCTCAATAAAACTCAGCTTTTGAAAATCAAGGCAGGTCATGCTAAGTGTCCTCACATCTCGATGAGTTGTAGGTTTGGCATGACCTCCATTTTGAGCGCTTGTGGGTCAAGGCATTTTCCCTCTTGTAAAATATTATTGATTGAACCACAATTATGGTTTTGATGTGGGACTTTGAAGTGGTTGTTGGAGTAGCAGGCGAATTCATGCAGAGAGAAGCAAATGTAAGGAGAATAGGTAGCAATTTCCTTCGGGCCAGATGTGTACTTATCTGACATGTCTGTGCATAACAAAAGGCCTGGATATTAAATCATCCGTTGCCTCTGCTGAGCGACGGTGCAAATTATTTCTGACAGCCGTTTAGAGCTGCTCCAGTGAAGCACCCAAAACCGTGCAGCTCTTCACTAGAAAATTTGCTGGTATTTTGAAAATATTGTGATACTTCCCTAGACTCAGAAATCGTTGACAACCTGTCAAAGATAAGAGTCAACGTCTAAGTCTCCACAATAATGATTACCCCTCTAACCTGCTAGAGAAAGTGCCAGATATTCACCTTCCTCTTAGGAAATGTGAAATCTCTGGCAGCTAATAACATCTTTTTAACATATTTACAGCAATTGTCCGTCCTGACCCTCTCCAGAAATGTAGGCTGCTTTGGAGAGCGCTGGGAGAGTGCTGGCTGGTAGCAGATTCCTGTTCTTCCACTGTTGTTAGTCTGCACTTGTAAACAGTGACCCAAAATAGAAACATGAGTGTTGTTTGAACAGCTAATACTTGCTATGAAGAAAGGGGCTCCACAACTAGGGGCAGATCCCACAGCCTCTGCTCCAGTGAGTCATCTCTCTGCACACAAGTGGTGCTGTCGAGTTCGATAAGCCTGTCTGTGTGAGGCTCGAGGATCAGACTCGTCGGCCTCCCCTCATCTGTGGCACGGGGACGAAGACGTGGACGGCTTTTGCATTGCCGATCCTCTGCGCATTTGTGCACGTGCTCCTGAAGCTACTCTTAGCCGGGGAGAGTGTGAGTGGGAAGAATGTAAAAGAGGTGAAAATCAACGCAAAATTAAAAGGCGTCTTCCTCCACCTAAACACCCTCCGTCGAAGCTAATGTGCCATTGCACAAAGTACTGTATTGCATATAAAAACGCTTCCTTGAAAAAGTCATGAACATTGCAAAGTCAAATAGCCAGAGGTCGAGAGAGGCCAAAATTCAGGCTGCCCACACAGCATTATTTCTGTACATCTATGTTTCTGCATTATAATAGAGCCTTGAATGTGATGATTACATAGCATTTAGCTTGTTTTCCTATGGGAAGGAGGCCCGTGTGGTCATGCTGTCTGTGTAGGTGTATGTCTGCTTGACAGTTGTCCCCTCCCCAGCTTTTGAAACCATCCACCAGTTTCAAACAAATCTCAAACATACTATACTGCCATAAATATATGGAAATTGGGAGGTCAAATTGAGGAAAGAGATCCTGCTAGACATCCAGTGAGAGAGTGAGCAGTGTAAACCCAGCCCTTACTAGATACCTGGAGAAGCAGCCCAAAGGAGAAGATGCTAAAAATACTCCAGGTATGGGAAAAGCCTCAGCTGGTCTCCATGTTTTATTAAACACTTGGCCACAGTCACGGTTTACCTTCTATGTTGGTCCTCTGAATGGGATAAATACATGTTGTGGTGATGCTCCTTGAGTAGGCCACCCTGCAGGCAGGGTACCTGCTGGTCCCAGACCTTCTCGCTCTTCTGCGCAGCTCGGTCCCATGTGGTCAGTGCTTCCCATGGGGCATTGCTGCAGCAGTGGCTTAGCCCACGCTGTGGGAAGTCCTGCATCCTATGCTCCACATGCTGTTTTCCACCAGCAATGATCCTTCTCCACCTTCTGTGGCAACTGTCATGGCATGTCGGGATTTCCCAAATGCTGGGAAGTCACCTTCAGAAGCCCTCAAAGAGGATACCTGGCCTCAAGAAGAAAATATTCGGGTCCTCTCCTGCTGTTGAGATGTAAAATATGGATATTATGCAGGTGCCCCAGGAGGTATCGGTGGGACGCACTGTCTTACTCATGCAGTAATTTGACAGTGAGAAGCTATACAAACCCCTGGAGAGAACACTGCAGGTGGTTCCCTGCAGAGAGACTGGCCATGGTGAGGAGCAAACGTGAGCAGCAGTGGATAAGCAGTGGGGTTGACAGTGGGCTGGAGTGGCTAAGCCTGAACCTGTCTTCCTAGGATTGAAGGACATTGTTGTCTCCCCGTTCTACACGTGGGAAACTGAGGCTCAGTGAAAGAGCAGCTTGGATGCTGCCTCCCTTCTGGAGAGGAGACTCCTGAAGAAAGAGGTGAAGAGGCGTTTCTTCCAGGCAGGGACTGAAGAAGCAAGGGGGAGACTGAGCTGCACCAGGGCTTCTGGCCATGGATCAATAGCGCTAGTCAAAGATGAACACTGATTTTAAACTAGTGCTCATACCCCACTGTGTCCTGCAAAACAGAGTTTAAGATCTTCTGTGAAGCATATCATAGTGTTACACCTCTATTTTTTATAAACTGGACCAAATTGCATGCTGCCCCTCCTATTTCCAGTGTAAGCAGCCTTTTAGCCTGGCCAGTATTGTTAAAGCCAAAGGCTTAAATATAAAGATTTTTAGGTGGCTTTTATGAAGCCAGCTAATATAGCTAGAGAAAGCAGATAAGGTTTGGGGCACTCACGCTTCTCAGAAAAGATGCAGTGAATTTCAAATCTAACCACACATGGGGAACAATTGTTCTGGGTTTAATTAGACCTGTGTCTGAGCTAGACATCTGACAGCACCCGTGGAATATAAAGAGGATATTGGTGGTTATCTCCTAAGGGGAAAAGAGAGGCAGGTAATTTGTAGAATAATAGTAGCACAATGTAAAGCACTGAGAGATTAGTGGGAATGGTGGAAAGAGGAGGATGATAACATGCCTAGTAACATGCTCTAAAACATTAGTATTCAGAAATCTGATGAGGTAGAGTTCCCAGATTTACCTAGGGAAGATTTTGTAGGTTTTCTTTAAGAATCAGAGTTGGGAAATCAGAGGTGGAATGACTACACTGTAAGAAATGTTGCCTTTTAGAAGCCCTTCATCATGGATGACTTGTATGAAGAGTTGAAGATTGTATCTTTTGACAGGCTGAGAAAAAAGCTTTCTTTTGCCTTTTCAAAGTTGTGCCTATTGCATTTCAAACTCCCAAGCATTTGGCAGATCTTCACTGTCTTATCTTAGCTGCTAAACGAAGAATTCCTCCCTGTGAAGAGTTTTTAATGTTACTTTGCAACCAAAAATGCTCAGCTGCTAATTTAGGGGTGTGCAACAGTCAAAATAGGATGGTGCCCCAGCTGCCTGCATCATCTCACTTCCTGTTGATATTCAGATGCTGGTGGGGGTCCCTGCCTTTTCTGTGTGCCTAAAGCCAGCTGAGAGGTTCCAAGCCCACTGTGAGCAATGTTTCCTCCTTAGGACAGTGGGGATACAGGAGGTGTCAAAGGAGGAATCTTGAAGTGCATGTCCCAGGAGGTATCAGCCTGTCGGGCTGCACCCACCTCCCAGTGCTAGTGAAGATCACCACCAACCGGCGGCCAGGCAGCGCCTTCCACCCTGTTTTCCAGGACCTTGATGAGCAGGATTTGACACGTGGAGATGGGATAGAAGCTTCACTGGTTGCCTCAGCTGATGGCGAGATATTGTTTCATCCCAGCAATGGACAGCAAATCAGATCTCTCCATGCCCTCCTAGAAAGCCATCTATGAGGCTTTTGCATCACCAGAGCAGGGAGCTGCTCCTCAAGCTCCAACCATTCTCTCCTCAGTATATGTGACCTGAGAGGGTCCAAGGCTTGTACGTGGAGATGAATTTGATTAAAAAGAAAAAATCTGCCTGACAATAATGGGACTCCCGAATTTGCCTCTCCCAAATTTAAGTGCCTGTTCCAAACCAGACCATCTCAGCAACACAGAGCTATCAAGTCTTCAGTATCAGCAGAGTTTCTAGAGTTTGGGCTCTGAAATACCTGAAAAAGTGATACAGAGTCTTGTGGATCAGAGCTGACACCTGGGTTAGGTAATGCCAGCTGACAGAGTATTTCAGGAACACCACAAACACCTGGAAAGGAAACCCCCTTGATGCCAAGTTTCTCAGACAAAGTTTGCAGGAGGTGTCGTTGTCACATCCCCTTCTGGTTCCTGGCCATGCATTGGTTCCTTGCAGAGCATCAGTACCGTGCAGAATCGTCCTCAAGAGCATCACCCACAACCTGCAGCACTTCACTGGCGTTCTTGCACTGACTCGTGCCCAAACAGGTTCAGCCTAGCACCTTGTGTCCCGCTCCCAGCCTGGGTGGCCGAGGCCTTTGTTGTGTGAAGGTGAAGGAGAGAAGATGCTGGAACAGGGGCAGCAGAAATGCTGTGACTTAGCTGTTAATCTGTGAGCTCTGTAGGAAGCTGGCACTTTTGGGGTGGGCTTCCTGCCTGTGTGATAGCAATGCTATCACACTGTATCCTGGATGACAGCAACGGGAAGAACTGTGTGAAGTCTTTGGCATTGGCCTTGGTTTCTCTGCTCTTGGAATCTCTTCCTTTTTGTGGACAATAATGCATACATCAAAGAATTAAAGTATTGCATTCACTATGTGACCATGAATGCATCCTCTCACTGCTTTTATTTTCCTCCTGTGCTGATTTTGAAGAGGCAATTGAAAGCCAGTGGCTTTTGTAGCAGGTGGTGCAGAGGTGAACAGCACCTGACCCATGTGGACCCACGTGTGAATAACTACCTGGTTCTCCTGTGACAGCAGCCCAGGTCACCCTTGGTTACCATGGAGATGAATTTGGGGAAGCCTTGACTCCTTTATTTCTCTAGAAGACCCTGGTACAGTTTTGAGGCAACAGCCAAACCCAACTGGTGCCGATGCCAGGCACAGGGACTTGTGGATGCTCTCAGGCGATCACGCAGGGAAGGTCAGAGCCACACGGTATGGGCACCAAGGAGCTGCACATTAATGCTGGGCTCTGGAGTTATGACTCCAGCTGGAAAGCCACCTGTGGTAATGTTGAATTACCTGGCTTCTCTCTGGCAGCAAATTAAGGTTCAGCCATGGTGGCTGAATTCCTTGTTCCTGGCACTTTGCCTCGGTGGGCAGATGTGGAAGGGCGGAATGTGAGCAGCTGCTAGCAGAGCAGCTGGTGTAACACATGGCATTTCATGTGCATTTCGTTTTCCACCTCAGACCCACTATTTGTATTCTGCTGGTGTGCTCGAAAAGAATGAGCCTCACCTGGGTCGCCGAAGATGGAAGTTACCTTGGAAACCGCAGCAAGCCTGTGATGGTTTCTAGACAGCTTCCCCCAGCCTGCGGGCTTTGTGCGTGCCAGGAGACGGCGGTCTCCTTTTCCTAAAGTTACCATTTTTCTGTTATGTCTTTTCTCCCCGGATGGGAACTGGATGCTTTGACTTACCACCTCCTGGTGCTCTGGGAGCATTGAACACTGAGAGGTGGCCGCACTGGCAAGCTGCGGTGGGAGATGGGCTTGCTTGCTTCCACAAGCACAGCACAGACATCCCTCTAGGTAAGGCAAAACCTTCATTGCCCAGACAGAGGAGGTAAAAAGCAGCTGAACAGAAGAAAACAAACCCCAAGCAGCGGAAAGGATTATTAGTCTCCCATGGCCTGAGGGTAAACGCTCTCTGGGGCCTCCTGCATTTGGCACGGTGAGATCAACCTGTGCGAGGTGGAGTGGACCCAGTCCCCATTGTGCTTGCCAAGTGCTGTGCTGCCAGGGGCAGCGGGAACAGGGCAGCTCATGCTCCCATGGCTTAGCGTGTGGCTGACTCATTCGACCCCCTTGTGCCCTTCTTGTCAGCTGTGCCTGCCTGAAGGGCCCGTGAGGCCACTGTGTCCTCCCCAACGCCCCCACACGCTGTGCAACAGGAGGAGGGGAAAGGCAGGCAGAAGAAGAAGATGCCAAAAAACACAACTCGAAACCACAGTAATGGCCCACGTGGAGTACAGAAGATCCAGGAGGGGAAACACTACTCTCTGTCCTCTCCTATGAAAACTGTTTCTTAAACGGAGTCTGGATCCAGTACTTTTAGGGGGTCTACAGGAAAGAAGGGGAGGGAGTCTTTATCAGGGACTGTAGCGATAGGACGAGGGGTAATGGTTTTAAACTGAAAGAGGGGAGATCTAGATTAGATACTAGGGAGAAATTCTTTACTGTGTGGGTAGAAGACACTGGAACAGATTTCCCAGGGAAGTTGTGGATGCCCTATCCCTGGAAGTGTTCAAGGCCAGGCTGGATGGGGCTTTGAGCAACCTGGTCTGGTGGGAGGTGTCTCTGTCCATGGCAGGGGGGTTGGAATTTGGTGATCTTTAGGGTCCCTTCCAAATCAAACCATTCTATAATTCTATGGATGCTTGAAATGAGTATATTCCTTGGTTTATGTAGCAGGATGCTACAGGTCTCCTTTTGGCTGGATGTTTTGAAGTTTGGGATGAAGGGGGTGGGTGTGCTCTGTTTCCTGGGGCAGCAGGCTCCTCTGGCAGGCAGGGAGCACAGCCTGCTTGGTAGAAGTGATTGTCAGCACAGAAGGACAGAGCTGAAGCTTTGCAGAAAACCCCTAAACCTTCAAATTAGTCACAGCTCTAAAATTGGGAATTTTTCCTTTCAAAGGTCTTCCACTTTTCTTGCTCTGGGTTCTTGAATGCCCAGTGAGAACACAGGTTTGCAAAAAAGACACAGAGTGCACTAATACAAAAAAGTTAAAATCAGATCTACAGATTTTGAATAGAGACACAAGGAGGCCATGCTTTTTCCCACATAAAGAGCAGTCGTCAGTAGGAGGCAATATTAACCACAGGAGTGAACCAAGAAGGGAGGTTACTGCATGAGACTTTCACAAAGCTCAGGTGCAAACAGTCCGCTGGGCTGCCAGGAGCCCTGCCGCTAACCGTGGGACAGAGGGGTGGCCACCCTTGATCCCTTGCTTCTCGAATTTCTTCTGCTGTGTTTGTAACGAGCAAATTCAAAGTAGTGCAGGACATAAGCTATCCTTCATATACCACTCTCCTGGTTTAGAAACAACATGATAGCTTTAGTTGCTGCAAAATACCATCAGAAGAAAGTCTGCCTATCTTCAATGCTCTACTCCTGGAGAGAAAGTCGAAAGCGTATTGCAAGATATTACACCAAAGGCAGTCTTTACAAGACATCATTACAAGGCAGCCTTAGAGACTTCTGTAAAATAAGTTTCAGACTAAACTGCAGAGAAGAGAAAACAAGGACATATTTTACTTATCTGGAGCAACCTTTTATGGAAGGGTTTTAGACTTTGTGGGGTATTAGAGCTGCATATATTCCATGGAATATGCCATATATGTTACTTTCAAGCAGAAAATGCTATTTAGAATTGCAAATAGCTGCAGGTCTGGAGCAGCAGCAGCCCGAGTGTGGTCCCAAAGGCTGTCATTTCATTTAGCAGCTGGGAGTGGGGAGAATTTCAATCACAGTTTTTATGTTCTGCAACAGCCTTTTTAGCTTCAGCTGAGGCCTGGCACTGCAGCTCGTGCTGTCGTACGGCGACTCCTGGGGAGGCGTGTTAAGCCCTCACAAACATCTTCTTGCCAAAAGGGAGAAGGTAGGTTGCAGGAGCTCTTTTTTGTATACATTCTTTTTTTCCAAGTATATAGAAAAAGGAAATCCCTCCAATTTCCAAGGGTATGCTACTTAATAGCAAATAAACGCCTAGAAGAACACCGCTTCCAGGGCTGCAGCTCCATGGCTGTTCGTAAGTACCGAGCTCAGACACGTCCAGCCACCTCAGGACTGTGAACACAGCGCTTACGAAAAGGAAAACTGAGGTCCATGCATATAAGCACAGGTCTTCAGGATCTGTGGCAAGTGGAAAGAAACTCTTGGCAGCAACCCTAGTCTTGATTTACTCATGACTAAAGGAATGATGGTGAAGCACCCCAGGAACCGCAAACACCATCCACAAGACGCATCTTGGTGACTTTGCTCCTTCGTATGTGTGCCCCTCCATCCCTTTCACATTGTGACCCCTGGGGATGCTCTTCCCAGGATGTTGCTCTGTGTTAGAGGGGAAAACTCAGGAAAGCGTTTGGTCTCTGAGGGTTAAAGCACAGCAGAGGACAAACTGCGGCATTAGTTAATCCTGGTTGCTCTCAGGCGTCCTGGGAGTCTGTCTCCCTTTGCCTCTATTAGCAGATCACCTCAATGTCACACAGGCAATGACATCTTGGCCTTTTTGTTCCTTCACGCTTTTCCCTCCCCAGCTCTTTTTGGCTATTTGCCTCTTCCAGGAGGGTGACCTCTGGAAAACATTAATTAAAGTGGGAATGAGAGCCATGCAGAGACATGTCTAATGGGATTAAAGTCCAGTGTCCTAACCATGCACACAGCCATTGCGGTTTTAACAGTGATTTTTTTCTGATTTATCTATCAGATACAACATGGACAAGAAAGAGGAGCTGCAGCAAAATTTCCTTGATGATAATATTTGAAGGCAGAGTTTATGGTACTACATGTTTGTGCCTTCAGAATCTCCTAATATTATTATTAGGAGGAGGGGATTGACTCTGTGGGGCAGCTCTCACTCTGGCAATCCAAGGGTGGTGGCTGGCAAGGCAGCAACATGGGACCTCCCTGGAACCAATGAGAGGGACACTGCTAGGGGTGATCTTGGGGGCGAGAGGGGGCCAGGTCCCTCAGGGAAGTCCTCTCATCCCCAGTGCTGACATGCTGCAGGGAGGGAGGGGATGGTTGCGTTTTAGCATTGGCCAGGCGGACACATGAGCTTGGGTGGCTCCCCAAGAGCTTTTAGTTCCTTCCGTGGCCCCAAACTCCAGGCCAAAGCCACGCAGATCTAGTAACCACACCAAGCTGGTTTCAGAGCACTCACTTTGGAGACTGCTTCTTCAGAGCTGCTTAAAAAATTAGTAGTAAGGATAGCCATGGTGAACTTAGCCCAACCTACGTTGGCTAGACTGTCAGATGCTGGCCATGTGACTGCACCCCTGTCTGTTTTTGAGGGGACAGCAGGTGCCAGGAGATGCAAATGCCCACAGAGATCTGGGCCAAGCAGCCAGGACTGATCCAGCCCTATGGTGCACAACTGTAGGAGCACCCCTGGGCCAGACACCAAGGAGGAGAGGTGACTTCAAGAGGTTTACTGAGGGAGGGGCATAGCTAACACAGAGATGGATCCTGCTGAGTGACAGAGCTGCTGGTCAGACTAAGGAAGGTGGACATGTACCTGTGGGGGTCTCTTGCTTGGGGATTTCTTGTGTTTGAACCAAAGACTGGCTCAAGGGACTTAACAAGGGAGTTGTTGCGTTCCAGGTGGTGTCACAGCTATACTGCTCTACCATGAACTCCACTATCAAGCTCCAGCAAGCAAAGGGTCTTCTCTTCCATGAGCTGATGCTGATGTGATAACACCTGTCCTCTCCCCATCACGGCTGGGCTCAGACAAATTTTTTCCTGACCCTAAGCTGGTGATGGGTGTCAACCCTGCACAGGCTACTAAGATCTAAAAAGATGGATCCTAAGAAACATAAAGGAATAGTCACAAAACTGCACTTGGCTGTTTTTTAGAGCCAGGCCACCAGGAGGACTGATGGGGAGAGCTGCAGCCACTCTTCCAGGGCTCACACAGATTAAGACATATCAAAAAGTATTTGTTCATGTACGTCAAGGACTTTGTAGCAGCTCAGGTATTGGCATATGTTGGGAGTGAGGCTCCTCGAGGACAGGACAGAGAGAAGATGTAATTTGCCCGGAGGCTGGGAAGTTGTCAAATTCCTACTGTACACAAGTGGCTACAACCCTATGAAGCGAGGCAGGCGATGGCAACATTAAGCAGCTGAGAGTCTGGGTCAGTCACTTCTTTTTCTTTCTTTTTTCTTTTTCTTCCTCCAAAGTCTGCTTGTGAGAATTGCTTTTGAATATTTATGTTTGGGTTGCTTATTTGGAAGAAGTCACAGCTGCAGCTGCTCCTGCTGAAGTGACAAACAGCCTGTGCTGCTGTCTCCTGGAGACCTTAAGTTCCTACAGTAAAAGAAAGACTTTTTTTTTTTTTTAAATAAGGCTTGATTTGCCACACTGATTAAAAATGGGTGTAATTTCAAAGAGCAGTGGGATTTATTACTGTTTTAAAGTCTGGTGTAAGAAAACAGATCATTGGAACCACGAGGAAAGAACACGGGATGATGGAGAAAGGGCTTTTGCCTGTTGTGGTTACTGCAGCAGGACCCAGGAGTGGCTGCTGTGAAAAGATCAACTCTGCACAGGTAATACCTCAGACTTCATGTCAGGATGGAAAAGAACAGAAATGCCACATTTGGATGAATTATTGTTGAGCGTCAGCATTTCCCATTTGGATGCCAGAGCCGGAAGCATCAGGAAGACACATTTCATGCAACAACTGGTGCCCCTGGGTCTGTGTTTCTCGCTGACGCCAGGTAACAAGACACAGACTCACAGAATCACAGAATGATATGGGGTTGGAAGGGACCTCTGGAGATCATCTAGTCCAACCCCCCTGCCAAAGCAG
>JAOXNO010000001.1:179166842-179186459 GCA_028565335.1 Limnodromus scolopaceus | reverse complement strand
AATCGGGGAAAAAAACAAGGAAACCCAAGGACTGAAATATAAACAGATTTAATAGAATAAGACTAGATAATTAACATTAATAACGCTGAAGAACCAATATTGATCCCAATACCAATACAGAATGTACAAGGATTATACTCAGCCAATTCTATCAGCAGGAAGCTGTGCACTCCCAGCAGGGAACAGCAAATGTGGGACCCTGGGAGCACTACGGCTCCAGGAGGAAGGGAAGGGCTCAGGGGTCCGGTGCCAGGGCAAGGACTTTTCAGGATGACAGCCATCAAGGGAGAGAGAGAACAACTTAGCAAACTTTCTAATTTATATTGAACGTGACGCTGATGGTATGAAATAATCCTGTTGGCCAGCTTGGGTCAAGTGCCCAGGTCTTGCTCCTCCTCATCCCCACACCTGGCAAGGCTTGAAAACACCAAAATCTTGAAACCCACATACTGCAGCTGGTTATAAAGTAAATATTTTCACAAATTCAGACATCAGAGTCTTCTAAAAGTATAGTTTTTCCCGGCATTAATGGAGAAATTAGCCCCGTGTTGCTCAAACCAGAACAGCGGGGTGACATCTGCGACATCCGATGACTGGTCCTCAATTTGGAGGAGGAGGGACCAAAGAACAAAAATGAAAACGAAGCACATAACATCAAAATTCTAATACAAGCAGCCCTTGTCCCTGCTAAAGTTGTCTGAACAAGCGAGGACTGCACCCAGGAGATCAGCTCTGTCAGCATAAGGCAACACCTGATGCAATGAATTGATTTCTCAGGGCAGTAGGGTTTCCAGAAGTAGGAATGAAGGTCATTTTTTGTCAACCATGAAGATTTAGCTAGTCACGCAATGCTCACCCAGTTGCCTAAAAAAAAAAATAAAAAACAATGTCCCATACATTCCTAATATGGCCTTTCCAATCCAGAAATCTACATTTGCTGAATTGCTAGGCAGATGTTATTTAACCCCCAGCTGCAGAGGAGCTCCCCAAAAAGGGGAAGGAGACAACTCGGAAGGTAGAAACCGAGTGAGACACTGTTTGCTATATTTAGTGATGGTTTTTATCAGAGTTAGGTTGATGGTTGGACTAGATGATCTTAAAGGTCCCTTCCAACCTAGACAATTCTAGAATTCTATTTGCTATGCTACAAAAAAGCACGGGGCTTGAACAGAAGTCTGTTTTAAGGGAGGGAAAATAAACAGCCCTCGTGTAAATCCTCCTCTCGCCTCAGAAAGAAAAGGTTCGGAAGCTCAGAACTGATTAAAAAGCCAAACACAACACAAAAGCAGTCCCTCTTCCTCCCGAAGGTAGCAGATAAATTACAAATAAAGGCAAAATAAACTGTCTATTTTTTTTTCTAAAAAAAGGCAGTATCTAAATATATTGTATGTAAGCATTTGTTTCTGACACTGAAAATTCTCCAAGACTTCTCAGCATGGGAAGGTTGTGCAATAAAATAGCAAGTTTTTAGCCATTTTTTTCCGGGGCTCATTGGGTCCCTGCTCCATTAACATGAATCAACCCAGACACCGTCTGTCACAGTAGCCTTTTTTCAAATCACAGTGAGCCCTGTGGTATTTAATATGCCAAATGTGTCATTGGGATGCTTCCCCACAAGTTGCCAGCATCTCATACATAAAATTATTTTCATATACAGATACTTTCAGTAACTCCTCAAAAAGGATCCCAAACATTACTTGACAGAAAAGGGATGAAAGCACAAGTCTAATTATAAATAAGTAACACAATTCTACCTTCAACTGCTTCAAACACACACACACACACACAGGAGCTAAAGAACTCTAACCATGGATGTAGATTTTTTTAAAATATCAGATTTATTTCCTTTTTGACACCAAAGAGCTGTTCTTCCCTGCAAATTAACTGAGAAAAAATAAGCTTTATTTTGCTTTGATTTTCACATTGTATTTGCTTAAAAAAAGATGGATTTTCTGATTATAAGCCCTGCAAATTGAAACTCAAATTAGATTTTCTCTTCTTGTATACTACCATCTTATAATTAAATCTGCAAATCTTGAGGTTTTATTACTTCTGCTACCACTAGCTCTTCCTGCTACAGTGCAGGGATTATACTGCATACATATAAACCTGTAGTTATGTACAGACACAGAATCATAGAAATAAAAGCAGTGGGCGACGTAAGAGCTGCCAGTTGAGTTTATGTTCCCCAGCAGGAACTCCAGCCACACCATGTCCTGCCCACGAGTCCAAAGGGAATTTTACACAGCCTTCAGGTCAGGCTCAGCAAAAATACCTTAAGCGTGGTAGGAGAAGGATGGGAAACTGCCAACTCCATTGCAAGATCAAATCTAGAGCTCCTTAAAATAATAGTTATTTTAATTAGTAATTTTCATGCCAACTATATTTATATATATGTGTTTTAAAGTAGCAAATTTACATTATTTCTTTTTTTATACCATGACTTCCCTTTACCAGTTTAGTTTTAGTACAGATGCTCCTCCCTAGCAGAGTATTTACAAACAAGGAAAAATAGGTAAACATCAGGGTATTTATTTTGCATACAAATATTTACAGAAAAATACTTAAAAAATTAAGTATTCAAAGTTTAATTGACTTCACTTCAAAAAAGCTTCATGCTTTTATGCTATAAAAACATATTGCCTTTACTGTGCTCAAATTTACTATTCAGATCTCTGGATTTTCTTATAAGAGCTTTCTTTTGTGCTTCGTCAAATCGATTGACTTTGAGATCCTGGTCTCGGTCAAATGGCCTTCTTTCTTGAGGTTTGTTCTTTTCTTCAGATGCTTTGCTCTTTAGCTTTTTCTGATGTATGTCCATGAGAGATTCTGACCTCTTTGACTCCTGGAAAAACAGGGAGAAGGAAGAGGAAATAAAAGTATTACAAAATATCAACAACATACCGAAAATCCAAATGGAAAGATGGGAATTAGGAAGGCTAAAAAACCCAGAAAAAGACGGCAGCTTAGTAACTGGAAAATAGAACAGTAACTTTAGCGTACACAGAGCAGAAAGTGTGTGTAATCTTATCTACATGGAATAAAATACTAATAATTCACTGATGTTAAAGACACCAATAATGTTGTTCAATCTCCGCACACATGAGATAAATCACTAAAATAATGCAAAAGAAATATAAAAGTTGCTCTGCTATTATTAGCAGAGACAAACGAAGACAACAAGTCAAGAGAAATATCTCAAAATACAGGCCCAGTTTCTTACACACTTGCCCTAGACAGAATCACAGAATCACAGAATGATATGGGGTTGGAAGACATCTAGTTTTGGTCACTGCCAGGGGCAGGGACAAGCCCGTTCAATCTTACTCTCAAGCGCTACTGTGTTTTTTATGTCTGCTCTTAACTTTTCAGTATTTGAATCATCTGTTGCAAGCCCATGGGACAAAGTCCCAGGTTTGAGCTAGAGCATGTGTTTTGCCAAGTCAAGGCCTTTACTTGCATTTACTAAAGAGCATGATCCAGCCCAAATACAACATAAAACTTTTGCTAATTTCACAGAGCAGCTTTAGTTCTCACAAGATTATGTGCCCCCTCCTTTACCCAGATAAAGTATATTTCTGTATCCTTAAGTAGTCAACTTCTCAGACTCTCAAATCATTACAAATCAGCCAAAAGACTAGTCCAAATCAATTATTTCATCAGAAAGTGCAGCTCTATTTTCTCATGTCTAGCAACACAAGATCTTTATTCTAAAGGTTCATTTTCCTTCACTCTCTGTGGATACACTTATTTCATCACACACACACACAAATAATAATTCATACATGACATAAGCAGTGATTCTCATGGAAAACAGAAAATGGACAATACTTATTCATGGTGTAACTGCAGCAGGGTTGATGGAATTGCACCAGAGAATGTATATGGCATCAGCACTGAACGAATTAACTCTAAGAAATTATTTTAAGAACTAAAGCTCCTGTTCTATGAAAGTATCCTTGATAAAGGTCAGTGGAGAAAGAAATAGGGAAGAATAGAGAAAAAAAACTTTAGAAGAAAAAAACCAAACTAACCACCTGAAAACTAGAAAAGAGTTGATTTTAAAAAACAACAAGCAAACAACAAAAAAACCACACAACAATACAACCCAAGAAACACTGTTATTAAACAAGATGTCTTCTTCAGGGTTTTTTTTTGGAGAACTCTATTAACCTTAGAAACAGTAAAAGGCCTATATATGTTATATTCTGGCAATGGTAGAGAGCAAACCACGTAGTTTTACACCACAGTTATTTTACTACATTCATAATGACAATAGAAACAGACAATACAGATGAAATTTAAGACAGTACGCTAATAGCTCTGGATTTGCAAGCCTCTAAGAGGGACATGTGATTTAATGAACTACAAATAAATTATTAAAAGTGCCAGATAAACTTCAATCATGTAATATAAGCCAAGGCTGCAATTCTCAAGTTAATTATACTCTCAAAAGACAAGACTGCCTTCCAGAAGACTTCAGGCCATAAATCAGGGAAGAAGTGGAAGGCACAGCTGTGAGGCAGGCAGCAGTCCGTATGCTCTGGCGGACAGGGACGGCAGACAGAAAAGCGAGAGGGGATTTGACATGGAGTTTGGATTCCTAGTAATCAATATCTGTCTGTGAAAATTATCTGCTTCTGCAGAGATTGAGGAAAACTTCATGTAATAATGCTGCTGTAATGAGTAGGTAATGTAATCAACTACATAGTGTAATTAATGCACTGATCTGCTTAGCCCATCAAGCTTCTTTTGTGTTAATGCATATTTTGTCCTGAAAGTTAAACCTTTACTACTGTTTTATTCTTGGAATGTTGGTAATTCGGTGAAGCAAGCTAATATTTGAATTAAGGTTGTCTACTCCCAGCAACCATGTCCTGATATGAGGATGATTTAAGGAAAATATCACCTAAGATTGAGACAATATACAGAAACCCCAATTCTGTCACATTGTTTTCAGCAGCAGCTTGGGGACCCAATCCTGCTCTTGTTGAAGTCAATGGTAAATGTTCTAATGACTTAAACAGCAGTAGGTTTGGGCACTAAAAGGGAAGACTGTAGTGGCATCACCATGGAAACCAGCAGCGCTAGAAATGAGAACCAAAAGAAAAGAGTGAAGAATTAAAGGAAATGCAGGAGGAGGAAGTATTTTGCTTACATTGTATGAAGTCACCTGCTCAACAAGTCTCTTGTCTCTCCCAGATAATACAATTTCTTCATTATCCTTACTGGTTGACTTTTTTGCCTCTTCTCTTTCCTGATGAGTAGAAGCAAATAACATGCTATAGTAATCAGAATGTCTGGAGTAAAAAACAAGGAAATCTATATTTACTTTAATTAAATCTGAAGAGTAGAGGCCATGATAAAGGCCACCTGGTATTTTTTGCTCAGCTTGATAGAACAAGAAACTGGACACACTGTAATTGGAAATTCAATGAGCTGATACAGAGTACCTGACTACTGCAGAAAGGAGAGGGAATAAATTAATATCAATGTTACTTTAAAATCATTATTTCTTTGCCTTTACCTCTAAGCCTGAAAGAGTAAGTTTTGGTAACAACGAAAAATCTGGAAAAGAACACTTCATTGAACAGCTCAGGGTGTCTTTACTTTGTTTCCACACAATATCAACAACATACATGCTGCCTGCAGGTGTACATGAATGAATAAATGATCACCTTGGCTTTTCTCTCTCTGTCAGCTGGAGTATCTGTCCAAATAGATCTATCGCCTGATTTGTCATCAGCTCTTCTCTTGAATGTTCTTGGGCCAAATCCAAAGCTCTTCAATTCGGGTGGAAGCTCGGTCATCCACGATTCCCTGGTAACTTGCTTGGGTTCATCCTTCACAAAAGAAATAGAGGGGGGAGGGAGAGTGAAAAAAGCGTGATCAAAAATTGCCGTCTGAATTTCTTAGCTTCCTGCAGAAATCATGGATTCTTCTTTGTTTTAACAATTGCAAATACTTAGCATCCCAACTAGAACTGCAACTGGATTCACACACAAACAAGGCAAAAAACCCCACAAATACACTCTGGCAACAAAACATTAGAAATTAAGAAAACCAACTTACGCTGTCTGCCGAAGTAAGTTTTTCCTTCATTCTCTGAGCTCTGCGTTCAAATTCTTTAGCCACATCAGACTCCACTGGTCCTTTTGCAGGCATTGGGCCTATAAAATCGTCTTCTTCCTCACTACTATCTGTTACCTTCCAAAAATAAAAACATTTCTTTCAACCATAGCTCTAAGACCATCCAGAAACACTTTAGCTTCATAGGATTAGAATGATTTTGTCTAGCAGAGCATACAAACCTAACCAATGCATCTGCCAGCCAGACAACAAAAACCTGGCTTAAAACTCCAGATTAGACCCGTTCTAGCACTTTAACAATGATATGTAGTCTCTGTGTTTCCAAAAGCAGCATCTCTTGTCTGAGGCAAAACCACTGGCAAACACAGCGCTGATACACAAATGGTGTGTGATTACAATTACATTGCTCTGCACACAGCTATAGGTAAAATGGAACCACACAAGCACACGCCTTCGATACTTTGGGCTTTGCCTTCACCACCAACAGTTGGATGCACCTCCAGAATAAGGATTGCAATTTCACCCTGCAAGGAGAACCCTCTCGAGCTCAGATTCTGTACGGATGCTGGAAAGATTACCATGCAAGGCAGGGGGCAGTGGCATGCACGGTATCACACCCCCGGCTGTGTAGGATCTGCCAGTCTGATCTCACGGTTCTGTCATTTGCTCCTCCGATCCCTTTTGCCATTGCACTCTAAGCATTTATTTGGAGAATGGCTCAAAAAATTAAGTTAAAAAGAATCTCTGCAGATGCCAATGGTTGTACAGAAAACTCACGGGTTCCTCCAAGTTAATACAGTACAAATGTGGATGGAGAAAGAACTAGACAGAAAATGGTGATGTCAAAATGCCCTGGAAGCAAAGCCAAGGTGCCCAATATCTACACTAGTGAAAAGATTTAGCTACAGCCTGAATGTGGGTGACAAAGCAATGGGAGCAGGATGACGACAAGACTGCATGCTCAGGAAGCACAGAGCATTACTGGAGAATATAAGGTGGTGGCAAAGAAGTTTCAAATGAAGGATGAAGAAGTCAGGGGGGAATGGCTTGTTTTTGCCATGCCAAACTTTGGTTACCAGGTGGACATTCTAGAACCAAGATATGACACCACTATAGAAAATAAGGGCTCAAGAGCGATGAGCAGTGGAAAAACAGTATCAGGAACCTTTTGTGTAAAATAAGGTGCCCGAGGCAGAGGTGACTCAGCAGAGAATACATGAATGGAGCACAGAACCTCACTATAAGAGTCACCTAAAGGGGGCATGGGGAATGGAGGACGAGTGAAAGGGGGAGGAGAGCAGGAAAGGTATCCTGCTACACTGAGTTCAAGCCTAATACTTCGGGCTACGAGCAGTGGGATGCTGGAGAGGGATTTGGGCTAAGGAAGACAGCAGGTGTGAAAGAAGCCACTTCTATGTGTGCCATTTTTAGACAATGGAGTGACTACATTCTCTCTCTCTTTTAAAGAAGGAGCTGGTGGGGAAAAGGAATAACCATCTTGAGAAACCAAGGTAGTAAAACACTTTCCTCTCTCTGTGTACAAACAAATAAAAAATGCAAAGATATAAGACTTTCATAATAAATTGCAGTGTAAAAGAGTTGAGATGAAAGACAAATTCCACACCGAGTTTTAATCAAAGAAGCATGTTTCATTTCCTTTCTCATGAGTCTTAAGTTCAATTCACTCGATTACCACCTGCCTCAAACAAGATGAAATTAAACAAAAGTTAAAAAATACTGCCTTCAAGTTTGAAGGGGAAAATCAATATAAAGTGAAGAGTCAGCACGGAATAAGCTGCTGTCAAAAATGTACCAGAGTACAAAATATTTAAATAAATTAAAACAAAATAAACAAAAAAATTACTCATCATATTCAAAGTATAAAAAAGAAAAGAGGTTTTTTTGTTTGTAAAATATATAAGGAGACCAGTTTTGACATCCCTGCCTCAAGAGATTTGTCATTATGATAAATTGCTTAATCGTTATTTGGAGTTGTAAGACGATGAGTATCTTAAAAATGTCAGACAATCACTCTTCATGAAGGATTATGACAACATTCACTGTAGGAGGCTGGAGAATGATATACTTCATGACTACTAATCATAAAAGTGAGGTTCCAGGGCAGCCTCTGCCTCATTCCTTCCTAGAATGTCCCATAGTGTCTGAGAGTTAAACTTAAAAATGTACGTATTTTAGAAACAAACAGAGTAACTGTGGAAACACAACTTAATTCTCACAAGGAATTAATATTTTGTTTATCACAGCATGACAGAGATTCAATTGCCTGAACTCTGGTATCCAGCACTATTTTTGATGTCTTAGGGTATCCTGGCTGGCTTAAGAGGTGCTGCTCAAGAAGGATGCTTCTCTAGGGTGCTACTCCCTGTCTGCCAGCCCACTGCAGAACATTCAGATCCCTCAGAATGGTACCAGGGGCCCACATTTAGGGAGCTGAATCTTCCCCATGCATCTAGCTGTATTTTGTCACACTATGCATTATTTTGTGGCTAGGAATTAAATTATAGGACTTCCACCTAGATTTTACCTAACCTGATGAGAGCAGTCAAAAAACACAAACCAAAAAATTGTGTCAGTGTCCCTGTCCTGCTCCACCTTACTCCCAGTTATAGGTATCATCTTGCTATTGATAAGAACAATTAGTGAACACTGTAGAGTCATTCTTAATTGCATTATTTTGGATAAACCTATTTAACACATCCACTAATAAATATTTTTAACGAGGTGAAGATATGTGAAATAATCATTTGCTCCCCCATCCGCAAAGGAGTAAAAGCTTGAATTATAAGTAAATATTTTCATTCTAACAGGTTGCATTACTTCTTTAGTGTCTTTCAAAATTTGAACTTTGCCAAGATGTTCACTTGTGAAGGTCATCACACCAAAAGAAAGAATGGAAAAACATTAGGAAGAATGACTGGGACTGCAGCTTAGGGCGCCTAGATCTCTTGTGTTCATTGAGTGTATCATCCGTCTAACAGCAAAATCACAACAAACAAGACCAGCCTTTTCCTTTTTTAAGGCTTATTTATGCTACAGTATTTGACTCAGGCAAAAATATGCCAGACACTTTCTGGTCTAAAATTAAACTGTCAGGCTAACAAGTATGTCTAGTAGACTTTTTCAGGCTCCTACTTGTTTAAGCATTTCAGATAGCTTGTACTAAAACAAAAGGCTTCTGTTTTCACAAACCTGGGTATGGAATTCTGATGAAACAGACGGTCCTATGGAACATCTGCTATTCCCGGTGTCCTGCGAAGGTTTTCTAAAGCCAGGTGGTAATGCAGGACCTATAATGGGCCTTGAGGGGAAAAAAAAAAAAAAAAAATAAAAATAAAAATCCCAGTTTTCAGTTGAGGGGAAAAAAAGGCAGTAACATAACCAACATGGAGAATACATTAAATGACAGCCTTCCACTGTTTGCTGCAGGAAAAAATGTAACAGATTAGTATAAAAATAAAAACCAAATGTTGATAAGAAGTGATTCTGGTTCCTCCCATGCCAAGTGTGCCCCCTATGCACACACCACAGAAAAAAACGAGTAAGTTTCTCGATTCTCCAGGAGGACCTCTGCAGAGAGCTGGGATGCAAGAAAATCAGGAAAGTTACAGCACGCAGTCAAGGAAATCCACTTTTTGCTTCCCTAGCTTCCTTCACCAGATTCAAGAGTGATGAAAGGTAGGAGATCAAATACACGCTACTCTCTTTCTAGCAACAAAGCCAATTTTGCTCATTCTTGCCTTGTACCACAGCTTCACTGTCCTTCAGTAAACAGAATCAGTGAACTCCTCTGATTTTATTTTCCCTCGAAGTGGGGATGAGATAATAAAAGCTTTGTGATGCTAGGTAACTTCACTAATTTGTTTTTACATAGCAACTCTGCAAGCAGTATAATTCAATTGTCTCCAGGAGCATAGAAAGAAAGGTGAGAATCTCTTTTCAGTGGTGAAAACAGTTCAAACCACATTACAAACTGTGCTTTCAATACTGAAAAGACTTCTGTATATGAGTTCCTCTTAATAGTCCACCATCACATTCTTTAAAGCTTATAAAAGCTAATTAAAACCCCAAACAATTATCACCTAAAGAAATATCCAAGTGACAGTATGCTCACAATGTATTAGCAGAGACTTTGTTTATTATGATCTTCAGTTTCTGAGCTTTAGGGCAATCAAACGTAACACAACATGAATTGAATTATGCTAATTATGGTCTTCTACTAAATCCCATGTAATCTAATCAGCACAGCCCTGCTGTAGCGATATTATTGTCAGGATTTGAAAAGGGGAAAAAGCAGGAAGTCCTGCCAGAAAGCCAACCACAGATAAAAAGACACAAGCAATAAATGTGAGCTCAGGCCAGGACAAGGGCACTGGTGTGGTTTCAAACACAGGCAGTGTGTTTGAAGTTCCACTCCCACCTAGCTGCTGCAAAAAAGAAACAGCTTTTCTTTTCCTCTGGTCCGTTCTGACTGCTTTCTTGTCAAGGCCATATTTTAATTTCCCACTGTAAGTTAAAGAGACTGAATTTAAACCTATATAAATATGGACAAAAGAATCTTTTATTTTAGTATATAAGTACTTTATTTTGCATGGATAGACAGTTAAATCAAGCTATAAAAAAAGCTTTCTACTAAGATATATAAGAACATCTATGTTGTGGGCCGTATCCGTGCAACTTGTGAAAAAGAGCAGATCTCAAATACACTGCCTTGCTTCTGCCACAGCTCAAAGGCTCTTCCAAGGAACAGAAAAATGGTTCCCATATTCATCCTTCCCACGCTTTCCATTCCTATGCTTTTTTTTCTGCACATGAATAACCCTGTTGTTCAGGTCTTTCCTCAGCAGCACACAGTCAACGTGATTCTTGACAGTTTCCTGGATGTCCAAAGGCTCTCTGAACAGGTGAAGTGAATCTAAATAAAACTCTGTGAAACACATTTTGCTGCTGTTGGCAGCTTCGGTACCTACCCATACACATTCAAAAAAACAGCCCAAGCTTATCATGAGTTAAGCTTTCATTTAAGGAACACTGGATTTCATATATAGCAAAGAATGCTTTCCTGTTCTTGGACTTAGAATCCTTGCTAATACATGTTTCAAGATGAGCATTTCAGCATTCTTCTGATGGACAACATAATTTTTTTTTTTAAGATAACCTTTGTTCTTTACCTCGATGTGTGAATACTTCAGGAATATTTACTAGTGCTGCCCTTCTGTTTAACATTGATAAACAGCAATATCCTTTCCAAAGGTGAAGGAAATCTGTTCATATATATATTTTATGCTGGAACGATTCAAACAATTTTTAATAAGCTTCAAATTGCCACATGAGCTGCTCCTAATCACAAATACATTGCTTTGACAAGTCTGGAAAATATGTGACAGAACAAAAGCTTTTCTAAAAGAAAGAGTATGTCACACAGAGCTAATAAACAGTATGCCCGTACATTGAAACAAACAGCCTGCACTTGTTTCAATTATTCATAGCTGGATTGTCAGCTGCCAATCTGCTCAACGCTAAGGGCAATGCAGCGGGGAGACAGTTAACAGCATTGTGTCTACACCCTGCGCAGTGTGTCAGCACAACCAGACTGCCAGGTGTACGGGGGTGGAAGATAGACATGGCTCTTCCCACACATCACACCTTTCCCACCTATTCAGGGAATTGGGCTGGGCGGAAAACAGCTCCTCTCAATCTGCTTTCTCGGTGTGTGCTAGGAGCAGTTGTATGGTGAGCTAGAACCAAAAAAAAAAAAAAAAAAAAACCACAAAAAAATAGCAAGTGCTTTTTACTGCTTTAATGTCTCATACTCACAGACACGGAACAGATTCTTGCCCTCTGAATGTAAACGCAAGTTACCCACCATAAACTGCTAAGTAGAAATAAAAGTTGGGTGAACATACAAAAGGCTAAGATTATATGATGGGTGACCATCTGTGTTACTGCTCATCTCTCCAACCTTCAAACTACAAGTTGCCTCTTCCTCTTTTCCTTTTTTTACACTTTGACATAACATTTTACCACAGGAGTATTCATGTCAAAAATCAAGAAAGCTACCTCCACTGATGTTAAAAGTCACAAGCATTTATTTGCTTTATTAGAGATCACATTATTTTTAGTGACTTCCTAAATTTTGTAACTAAAATAACACATGATGTATATGAAACGTAACAAAAAGAAAATATGTTACTCTTGGGATCATCAAAGCACCAAATGAACCCACTGCGGATTATATCCACAATTACAAAAGAGTTTGTTGATTACAATAAAGCATAACCAAAGAAATAAAGAGAATTCTTCCAAATAGCCTTAAGTTACATAAATTGTTGCTTTCCTAACTGCTGCCAGGCACCGTAAAAATTTATCCAAACTAAAAAAAATTCAACTTTGAAATTTCCTTTGAGATGGTATACTGCATACGCAGCTTGACAACAAAATAAGTCACTTCCCTAGAACTGAAAACTTATATCTGACAGGTAAGTATTGATTTATTTTATCTACCAGCTCCCTGTTGCTCTAAGGAAGATAATAGTGATTAAGGGACTCTCTTGTACTTTTCATCAATAAGCATCCCCTTGGAAGTACCAGTTTCACTATGGATTATAATTTCAAATTATAGGAGGATGTGCATAGATTGATGTAAAGACTAGATGGCTGTGAGATATGGTTAAATTCTGCATAGAAAAATCCATAAATATTTTTTTGGGGCAAGTACTTTATAATTGCGTGTAATCAAATAGAAAAATTCCTGGTAGAGGCTATAAATAACGCTTATTTGCTTAGACCTGACAGCTTGCTTTCTAGAAACCTACACTATTCAGATCATTATTTAGGTGTCTCCAGGTAGAAAACTACTCCTTGGTGCATTACCAAATGACAATTCCAATAATCTGCATCGTACTGCACCACAGAAAAGCTAATTGCCCTACTCCCTTCACAGCCCACAATAAACTACAGAACTACAGGCCCTTGTACCTGTAATTTGTCTCTTCTGTGCTGATCTGAGACCCATCATAAGAAATGGAAGAAATCTGACATTCAAAATGTAACTCAGTTCACATTTTTTCTTTTTCTCTCCAACTTCCCAACCGGGACCAGGAGGACTGTGTGTTCTGTTTCAAGAGAATGCTGTTCCTGTTCTCAGAATGTGGAGGAAGCAATTCTAATCATCTGAATCTGAAGTGCACAATTGAAGTCTTCTGTAATAGCACCACAAAATATTTTATCTAAAATAATTTTGTTTTAAAGAAAAGAATCTGAATCTAATTCCATTTTAATTACCTCTCTGGAGAATCATCCTGTTTTTTAAATCCAGGAGGAAGAGCAGGCCCAAAAAAGCCATCATCATCATCATCCTCTTCCTGAATTCTTTTTGGCTTTCTGAAAATACAAAGGTTTCACTTAATAATTACCTTGACGTGCATAGCAATTATCTACATTTTAAAAAGGAAAAAAATACATAAAATTATTTCAGACAGTCTTATGTACTAAATATCCTGCTGTTACCAAGGTAACAGTGCAAAAGGATCCAAAATAATTCGAAGCAATTAAAAAATTGGGAGCATAAGCTTCACTCCAAAAATGCTCTGACATTTAAAAAAAAACATTAAGAATGTTTTTGCTGTAGAAAGAAGAGTAGTAAAATGTTGAAATACCATTTTCTAGTCAGAAAGTAATTTTAAATTCAGCACACTTCTTTCTCCATGTTTCTTTTTTTTTTACACTGTCTGCATTTTGACTAATATATTTCCCAGTTCAATTCTACTGAACTGAAAAACTGTTGAATAAGACAAGAGGAGAAAAGTGAGCAATAATTACTCTAACACTCATTAATATGGCATAATGCCCTTCAAGTCCTGTATACAAGGCCTAGCACAAACACAAATGTCTTAACACAGCAACTGTGAGTAAGCAACCCCACCAATTGAGAGTATGTGTAGACTCCTGTTATTTGCTAAATAATTTGATTTTTTTCATTAGAGATGACTTAATTGAATGCATAAATTCATGCCCATAAATATTTCTTATGACCTCTCAATGACCGGTAGCATACCAGAAACACAGCAAAACTCAAGTACCAAATACCTATATACATGAAAAGTGGTGTCTGTCCTTAGTATAAACAAGAAAAACATTAAGGGCTTTATTACCTCAATTGCAGAACTAAAATAAAACATGTACATACAGAGATCTGATTGCCCTAAATGACTTAATTCCACCCAAGGGTGTCAAATGGGTCAGCTGAACATTCTTGACTGCAAAGAACATGCAGAGCATGTCATTAAGTTTTACATACAGGGTTCCGTATGTAAAAAGGCACAGGGTTTACCTTTTTATTGATATAATACTGTCCTTTGTCATAATTTATGCAGATACATTTCATTTGCAATACAATGGAAACATACAAATAGCCTAAGAATATACTCACTTAGGTGCTGGATCTCCTTCTATCTCCTCTTCAGAATCTCTGTTTGCATCTCTGGTTGGAGGAAGAGATTCCGAGTCATCATCACTGTCAGGAGTTTCTGAGCTACAGCTGCTTTTATAGCCTGGAGGCAGCACTGGTCCTGCAACTGAACATCCAGAGTTACACAGGATACTTATTTAACATTCCAAATGAGTACGATCTATCTTAATATCCCCAAAACCACATATCTATCTGGAATTAAGTCTATTCAATCATTGCTCTGTCTAGTATTTAGAGGAGACATCTAAACAAACTTCTAGAAGTTACTTTTTTGGGCACTGTATTTCAACTAACAACCCCCCCTCCCTAATTAAATTAGCACATTACTACATGAGTGTCATCTGGAACAGGACTAGAAAGCCCTACTTTATCTAACAACTGATTCACAATGCATAAACTGGTACATTTAAAAGAAACTATCACTTTAATAAAGCATTAGAAGCTTATTAGTGAGGAATCGCATCATTTGTACGTAGACAGAATGGGAGACCATAGATTAGTGGAATTTAATTGCCAGCCTGCTTTAGGAATGCTTCAACAATTAAGGTTATTCCCAGTTCAGCTAAACGTGAAGAGCAGGCACAGACTTAAGTACTCTGCTGAAAAAGGGATGATTTAGGCATTCCGACTTCAAAGAATCATTGCTGTCAGAAGCTGGGGCAGTGCATGGAGCTTCACCCTCTGGAGTAATGAGGAGGGGGGCAATACCCCAGCAAAGGGAAAATTCAGACACTAGCAGTGCTAACAGGCCTGAGCATTTTCTGGTACTGTCCCCACCAGAAGCGCAGGTCGTTATAGACTTATTTGGATATAGTACCATGTACAATGGGTCCAAAAGTAGCTTAGCAACAGCAAATCCTAACAGCAAATACCCCCCTAAAAGAGACACCCTCACATGCTCCATAACACAGAGCCAGCTGGAGTAAGCAAAGGCCAGCAATGGTCCCCAGACGCAGGGCCAGCACCACTTTACACACACAGCACGAACAGCCATCTGATATAATGGAGATTTGATCCTACTGGTGATTTAGCATCCTGAAATACAGGCACTATCCCTCCTTTTAATATTTCAAGTATTGAGTCCAAGACCGACAGGACAGAAAGGTGTTTTAGTGGGGAAAGGGCATTGTTAGCTTTATGAACAGTCAAGGGTTAGATGAAAAGACGAGGTGTAATAAAACCACATAAATGAAGGGTACCAGGAAATTACATCTCCAGTTAAAGAACTATGACTTTTTGATAGTGCAAAATAAAACCTGATACAGATTATGGTGCCATTGTTAGCTGACAAAGGCTAGGCAGAAATTGAGTCCTTCAAGTGAGCTTCGTAAAGCTTTTACTCATCTTTAGCACAAGACACATAACAAGGACAGTCTACCAGCTACAAAGCATCCAGACACATGGAAGCTGCCACTTTTTTTTGTTTTCCATTTTAATGGGAGAGACTTCGACCAGGACATACAAATCCACTTCAGCACTAAGAAGGAAAAAAACCACAATATCTCAGCCTATAAAGGTAAAGTAAGTTCAAGATGAGACGGAACTAACAGATGAATGGTAAATAGGAATAAAGACTGCTATCAAGAAGTCTCCCTTCTTGGTATGAGAAACACAACTGGATAAAAAGCACCTAAAAACCAGACAAATCCCGCACAACAGCTTTCTCCAGCCACCTGATGCCCTGATACCATGAAAGCAGAGCTTCATCTGCTCTGAATGCAGATAGATTAGAGAAAAGACTTGGAGTGAAAGGAGCAAACTGAGGTGCAGCCAATACTGCAGAGGAAGAGGCAAATTGCGAGCAGCTTTATGAGCTGGAAAGATGTAAATCCAAACTATTTGAGGAAGGAGTCTGGTCTCACTGACATGTTGTCCACTACCAGGGCTAACATACACACTTCCTATCCCAATTCTTCTCCTGTCAGGGCGGCACAACTGTTTGCGTGGGCTATGCAACAAACTGGATCAGGGAACTTAGGATGCATAAAAATAACACTGCAAAATCCAGCACTCCCCTGGAAGAAATGTTTGTTCGTGGAACCTCAGCCTAAGAAGGACAACCAGAAACAAAACAGAGCTAGAGGCTGATTCACAAAGGGAAAATGGCATTTAAAGCCTGGGGAAGGAAAAGTCATTGGACATGGTGAAAGAAGTGGAGGAGAAAGAGACTTGGGAGAATAGGGATTAAAAATTAATACAGTAATGGTACTGAGATTAATAATCAGCACAGGCAAGGATACAGCTATAGATCGGGGTGAGGTGGGGAGCTGCAAGAAGGAGTAGAGTGGAAGAAACCGGAATTGCTAAGCACAGACCAGGGGAGCAAAGAAAGGAAAGAGTAAGGAGGGAGGCCAAGACCCAATGAGAATTCTGTGAATGAAACGGAGGAGAGCTCAGAGTGTCAGGAAACGAAAACTAATGAGGTGAGGAAGAGGAATGGATGTAGCAATGGCAGAACAACAGGAAAAGCAAGGAAGTAACCAGAAGTCAGAACAACTCAGAGCAGGACAGTGGGATAAGAAAGCATGAGAAGAAAATTTTGATGATGGAGAGGAGAGAAACAGAGCCAAGGATACATCTCAAGTCAGAGTGAAGTGAATGATTCACAGCTGCTAGAAGTAGCCATCTGAAGTTGCTCTGAGATGACCTCTGCATTGAGCTGGCTTTGGTGACTATCCGCCTGAAAATTAAGCCAATTCAATTCAGAAACCAAATGAAAAACTGCTTTTTGTTGTTTTTGCTGCGTTAATTTCTGCTGTATTTGGTGATCCTAAGCAATCTACCATGCCATCAGACAGGCACTGGGATCCTCTCAAGGACAGACAGGAGCAAGGCCTTTCACCTTCAGCGACGGTGATAGATCAACTCAGACACATCACATGAACGCATCTGTACTTTAGCAAATGCGGCCTCAATGCTGAAACAGACAAAACCCCCTCCTGCATCTGTGGATATTTTTAGCCATTCCCCAGCATTTCTCTCCTGCTGGTACAAGGACAGCACAGAAGCAGGGACGAAAAGGGCCAAAGGAATTATGATTCTTCCAGCAGGAAAACATTCAGGCCAGCTTTCAAGAATCATCATGAAAATAAGAATCAGGAGATGAGTGTGTCCCATGGGCTGGGCGGTGATAAGCTGAAGAAGGAAAGGTAAAGGATTTACCAGGGATGAGCTTTTGAGTCTGTCCAACTACTGTTTGCTCCCATCCTGGTCCTGATTAAGGGTCACACTGCTTGAGTAGCGTCAGTTCTGACTCCCAATGGACATTGGCATCTCCTGGCAAAGTCCATTTCGGCTCCCCCTGTGCTGACCTAAAAGCTGAGCAGCAACTGACACTTTACCTTAGAAACTCACTCATCTTCCAAGGCAAAGGTGCACAAGGAAACAAACAATCAATCTGTTAACTCTGCTCATGTTTCACAATGGCAAATACCACATGTTAAAATCAATGTGATTACACAAGCTACATTTACTACATCTTCAGTTTTTCTTCATTAAAAAAAAAGGCAAGAATTTGCATGCTAAGTTATAACTATTAACACAGCTGTTATGTCAGCTGCTGGAACTAGATGATCTTTAAACGCCCCTTTCAACCCAAACCATTCCATGATTCTGTTATCCATATGAAAGTTAAAGAAATGCAAATTTAGGAATGGCTCAAGAGACAATTATTTTGTTCACTACATCTAGCTCGACAATGTCATATTGCAGACAGAAGGCAAATGCTTATCTGGCAGCAAAGAGGGCAAACTGCATCCTGGGGTGTATCAAATGGGCATTACGAAGCATTTCTTTACCAAGAGGGTGGTCAAACACTGGAATAAGCTTCTTGGAGAGGTGGTGGATGCCTCGAGCCTGTCAGTGTTTAAGAGGCATTTGGACAATGCCCTTAACAATGTGCTTTAACTTTTCTTCGGCCCTGAACTGTTTGTTTGAATTAATTTAATTTTGTTTGGTTGGTTTTTTTTAAGGCAAATGAATTCCTTCATCCATTTCGTACAGAAATCCCCAAGCAGATTTGTCAGTGTAACTGTACTACTAAGGAATTGATGTATGCGGGGACAAAAAGCAGACAAACTAGGCTAAATAACCCAGATTAGATACTGCCAAAACACTTGGTATCACAAAACCGGATGATAAGCTTAACTTATTTTGCTCAGTGGATTCATACACAATATAGATACTTGTAACATGTATCAGTATGTTGATAGAAAGAAAGCGAATAAGCCGTCAACACACAGATAAAGAGGAGAGGCTGCCTCAGCTCAAACAAGTGTGAAGTCAGTGCTTCAGTACAAAGGCAAGCTGCGGACTCAGAGCTTGATGTTGCTATGGTGTCAGCTAAGGCAGCAGCTTTAGTCTTTCTTCCTACTGCTCCCTCTCCTGGATTAAAAAATGAGAAGAGCAGACAAGCACAGCAAACCTCTCCCATGGGAGCAGTTTTGATTGGAATAACGGAGCGACCTTTGAAACACTGCCAGAAACTGAGTATATATAACACTAGTCATCTGAACTTCGATTAAAGAGAGAGAGCATTAAGGCTCAGATTTCTACTTCCAGAGCTATTATTGATACAGAACATCTAAGAGTTTAAGTGGGGGGAACTTAGCTGTGCTACAGAAGAGCCAGACTGGGAGTCCGCTGATCTTGGAGAGACCCCACTTCTCAGCACCCAAGGCCCTGGCAGGGGAGGCACAACAGCCTCACCCACTACAGGCCAGTTCCACATCCCAAGGAAACCTGACTGGAAAAACGATAGTTTTCATCAAGTGTTTTGGTTTGACAAAGGAGAGCAGGCTGCAAAGACCTCACCACCGCCTTTTTTTCCTGTCCACTAACTTCACACACAGAGCTACTGAAGAACGCAGGCCTAAAAGCACATACGGGACTCGAGCAGGCAAATAATCACCAAATGAATGCAGTAGCTTTTTAAAAAAAAAGTTTTAAAACCGTTTCATATCTGTAGAACCCCACAACAACTTAAGATATTTTTTTCTGAAAAAGTCACAATAAAAACCACCCATGAAGTTTAGCTCCAG
>JAOXNO010000001.1:179134807-179158261 GCA_028565335.1 Limnodromus scolopaceus | reverse complement strand
TGATCTTTAAGGTCCCTTCCAACCCTTATGATTCTATGAAAAGCAGTTTTCTGGTGTTATCCTGACAATTTATACCAAAAAAAATCCAGTTTGAAGTGTCTATGGTTGGAAACTGCAGCTACCCTGAAATGGGGCTGCCTTCTCAGGCAGTACTGGCTCCTTCATGAAATCTACCGTGCCAGACCATCAGAAGCTGGTTTAACTCCCTCTTTTACAGTAAGTTCCTTAGGTTTGTAAAGTCTATGTGGTGACTGATGAAGCTGACTGTATTCAAGCTTGAACAAGTTGTTTGCACGACCTAAGTGCTAGGCTACTTCTACCTCAGTGGTGTTTGTAGATAGCATTTTAAGAACCTCATTTTATTAGGGGAGGAGGAGGGTGTGCCTTCTGAGAAGGATTCAAACCCAGGGCAACTCATTGAATTTTAAGATGTGGCCTTTTATGTGGAGAGATTCAGTACAGGCTCATCCTTTGGTGGGGTTATACCTCTGCTCAGGAGCACTCTTCCTAAGTTTAGCCTTCTTGAAGAAGAATTCCGTGTATCAAAAAAAAATTAAATTCTTCTCTTTTTGATTTTTTTGACCTCTCTTGAGTACTTTGAGGCTCAAGACCATAGCATTTCCATTGTAGGCCTCTGCCTTCACTTAGAGTCCAGTTGAATTCTTCTGCCTCCATGGGTAGATCTAGCTGATGTGAGGAGGAGTACAGACTTCTCTGAGCTGTGACTGTGGCGCCTGATGAGTTGTAGAGTTGCACTGGGGCTTGTACCTTGGGGTGCATGGGTAACTTTCATCCGTGCCTCTTTGGTCCACTTGATCCTTGCAGGGACAGTTGGGGTTAACTTGGCTAGGTCCCACCAGGACCCACTGGTGGGTTTAGCCCAGCTTCGTCATTGCACAGCAAAGCACCTGGGGAAGGAGTGAACCCTGTCTACCTTGTGTAAGAGGCTGTGACCTGCAGACTTCAACGTCTAGAGCTTACTGCCCGCCATGTCCTTAGATGGAGGAATAAACTAACAGATGCTCATTTGCTCAGTGTGAATGAAATGAAGCAGTGCATGTGTGCTGTCAAAATAGGTACATTTTCTGCACAAGGTAAAGCCAGGGAGTAAAATGCTATTTAACATTGGAGAAGAGCTGGAGAAAATAAACACAGCCTCTACAGGTGCCCTCAGATGTGCTTTTACCGGCATACTTGGACTTAGGGCTTGAGCTCTCCTTAGCTGTTAGTTACTGCCTGTGTCAACTGGAAGGGTGGTTTAGGAGAAATCTGTCTCTCTTGGCAATGAACTGAACTGCAGGAGTGTGGAGTCCATTACGGTGGCTCGGTGGAGGGAGTGGTAACTCATCGGAATGAAAGTGGGAGGCAGTCACGTCTCAAATCATGTTGTGAGAGCGTGTCTGAATATGTCCTTAATCAACATAACTACAGGAGTACTTTGAAGACTCCTTTGCTCCAGGATTAAGGGTCTTTCCTTATGTCTTTTTAAAAAAAATAAAAATTCTAAGACAAGCTTTGAGCTCTTTTAAGCATAACTACTTATTTTATAGCTCTCTTTCCTCCTTTGAGCCTTATTCCTGTGAAGGAAAGCACCTTATCCTAAAACTGTGAAGAGGTGCCAAGCACTGGGGTCTTTAGCAATGCGAAGCTCTTGAGACTAAATAATTCATTGCATGCTTGCTGCGTGCTGGGAGTGTTACAACATGGATGAACAAATGTAGCTAACAGGGAAGAGCGTAGATAAAACATCATATCCCTATGCTCGCTTGAGCTGTATGGTGGATTTCTGGGAGAAATCCAATGAAAATAGAAGTTGACAGCTCGTGTTCAAATCCTCTTAAAGGAGACAAGTTCTGTAGTTTCATGTTTAGGTATGTCTCGTAGGAAATGCTTCTCATCTTCTTTGCTTGGTATGTGGTTGAAGCTGTCTGGCATCAATGTGGCACTTACCATTTGTGTTGTAAAACGGGGAAGATGCATGGGAGAAGATTAAATATTTAAAGGAAGATACGTGTCCTTTTTGATAGCTATATATAGTGAGTAGCTGTTCTAAGTTTCTCGTTACTCCATTTTAATAGACTTATCAAATATTTACACTTTGCGTTTCTATCCAGAAGCTGGTGGGGGTGTGCGTGTGTTTCTCATTTACCACCTTTATCTCAAAGCGCTGGGATTTAGCTAACTAATGTTTACAGAGTAACTAGCGTAGCCATTTTGGGGCTTTGACGGTAATTTGCAGCAGGCTTTGCATGTTAGAACCAGCATGTTCATCCATCGGGAGGGAATGGAAGAGAGGGATGGTTTGGAAGATGGTTACAACAGTAGATTTGTTTTGATCTGCATGACTTAGCAATTTTTCTTGAAGCTGGAATTAAAGAGGGTCAGTAATTTTGGTGAACTAGAGGTCAGCGTGCAAGCACAATACTGAGTATTGCTCGAGAGGAAACTTGTGTGCTCTTCTCTAACTGTCACGTTAACGGGATGTTGTGTGCCCAGAAGCTGTTTTTTCGGTATTACAAGAACTCAGCAGTTGGTTTGCTAAAGGCATGTTGGACCTTTTAAGATCACTCAAATACTCCAGTTGAAGCACCATAAAAATAAAATTGCGGGACTAAATTGTGCTGTTATGTTTAGGGCCAGGCAGAGAGTTCATAACTGAACTGTTTGTACCTTGTTTGGTGGTTTGGTAAATCTGATCATACCAATTTCGTAGGGTTGTTTTTTTTTTGGGGTTGTTTTGGGTTTTTTTGCAGCTGAGTACGTAAACATAAATGCATCCAGGTTTCTTTTCCTCCCCAGTGCCTTTCTAAGAAGGAAACAGTCTGTTAAACTTCCATGAAATGTTATTAAAAATCTATTATGTTTATAGAGGATGCTAGTTTGGTAAAGGGGGAGTTCAGTAGGGGAGTACAGTGAATAATATAAGAGCCAGTGAATTATTTTTTTTTCCTTCTAGAAATTTTCCTACGTTGGCAAACATTGAAAAGAAGAAGGCGATGCAGATGCAGAAGGAGGAAAGGGGAGAAGTGCTGACTACCCAACAGTTTGGGTAAGTGTTTTGAAACAAGCTTGTTACTTTCTTCCTTGTGAGTTCAGCAGTACACTGTCTTAGTGTAGTCTCCCAGCGTTTACTGCTTCCACTGTACAGGCAATCCAGCTGCCCTTTAAGAGAGGACAGGTCATTTGACAAACAGCAGTTGTAATGCTATTTTATTTACAGTGCTTCATAGTCCACTTCATTTAAATTAAACAATAATTGTATTAGAAATCTGATGTTCTTGCTGAATTCTGTGCTCTGCCTTGTTTGAGAAAACTGCATTCTAGTGACCGCTCATTAGATCAGCATAACCTGGGTCTCTAAAAAAGAAATAATGGGGAAGGAAGTCATGCAACATAATGAATTCACATGGTCTGATCCTTTAATGCCTGAAAATGGCCAAGAGAGATTTTTATGAACGGATTTGGCTTCTTACTGTCTCCTTTCAGGTGGTAAATCAATAATCAAGTGAAGAAGGAAGGAAGATTTAACTTTATTTTCATAGCTAAAGGAGTGCTACTTCTTTCTTCTACCCTTTATCTGTCCTCTACCTTTGTTTTGAGCCTAATGCTTACTCCTCTTGGATTTTCATCTGTTCTCTCCCTTATATTGTGTTACTTTTCCATTATGGGCTTTGCTCTTTCTTCTTCCCCTCGGCGTCAGTGTTATGTGGAACCAGCTAACTTTTTAAAAAAATGTTATAATGATCCATGCTCTGAAGAATATCACTTGTTTAAACTCAACTGAGCTGGAAGGCAGAAGTGGACTCAGTTCTAAGGGGCTCTTGCTAAATACCATTTGCTGCTGCATGGAAGCGAAGCTGGAGCTTGCCTGGTTTGTTTTGTTGTTTATTTATAGAGGCTGACACCAAACAAAATAAAGCTTGCAGGATGGTCAAGCACTTGAACTAGCACAGAATGGGGTTCATGTCAGGCAAGTATAATTTGTTAAATGGTGACAATGCAGAGTACCTTGGTGCAGCACGTGCTTCAGAAAACCCAACGCTTTCCCATCCCCTCCAACCGGTTGCCTTTTCATGACTTTGGAAGGAAAGGTCTATAGAAGACTGAAATAAAAATTCCTTCAAAGGATGTAAAGTTGCAGAAGTACTTTGGACCCAAGGAACCAAACCTAGGCATTTGAGACTAAAGTTGCAAACCTATGTGATATTACATTTGGAGATTTTTATGTGCAAATATAAGTTTTGCTTGTCACAGTAGCAAACTATGTTGTGTCTGCAGTTTTATTTGGTAACTCTTGCGGCTGTGAGTCGGATGCATTATGTAGTCTTAAATGTACATCAGCAATTCCATGCTATCAACATTCGTTAGTAACTCTATAGCTGGAAAATTGTTTGGAAAAAAAGCCCACAAAATTATAGGTTGTTTGCTTTCACTTAGTGGTCTTTAATTCTGGTTGATTTTAGAAATCTTTTCTTTTTTCCCCTCCCTTCCCTGAGCTGCTAGCACTATGGACTTGATGAACTGTCCAAAAATCTGTTGTTTCTGCTTTGTATATCAACAGTAAAGATTCTGGAATTGGTGCTTTTCTGGCAAATTTACTGATGCACGAGGCAAAAATAGAATACAGCTTGTTCTCTGCAACCTGTACCATTAAAGCAAATACCTAAGTAAGACTTAGAAAGGATTAGATACTTAACACTTCTACAGCACTTTCCATTTGTGGTTGTCTGAAGTGCTTTACAACTGCTAATTCTTAGCATCCCCGCGTGTGAGATTAGAGATGCAGAAGGACCACTTTGGTAGCCTGCCTGGTGTCTTGCAACAGCTGATTAATAGCGCATGGCTCTTTATCCCCTCTGAACGGGAAGTGAAGAGCAGTATATCTTTCACGAGGAGAAGGCAGAAGGCAGATGCCAGGCTGCCTGACATTTGCTGGGCTGTGTTTGTGACCTTGGGGTTTCTTTCTGGGTGTTTGAGGCCCCGGGGAAATCAGAATGTTGTTTTTAACCCTTGGTCAAGGACAACACATCTAATTGAGCCTGTATTTGCTCAGTATCTTCTAAGTTATACAACACCATCCTGAATTTAGAGCCCGACTGTACAAATTCAGAAATGCAGTTCTCTGTCTAGATGGAATTGAATTATGGGAACTAATATTAGCCTCCTTTTGTGGATGAGAGACTGATGCACAGGGAGGCGGTGGCTTGCCTCTTGTGCCATGGAAGCATTATGATGGATGATTCTATCAGGGCTGAGCAATCGGTGTTAGACACTGTCACGAGATAACTGGAGAATGCAAATGAAATATGTTATGTGCCATATAAAGCAAAGAAGTGGTTGCTTGGAAGGGCTGTATGATGGGGGTCTGGAGAAATTGCATAGGTGGGAAAAGGTGAATAGAATACAGCTATACACCGTTTCTTGTACCTCAAGAAGGATGGGGGTACGAAATGACCATTTTAGACATAAGAATGAAGAAAAACCAAAAGAAGTCCTTTTTCACAAAATATTAACACCTTGCTGCAAGATTTCAGGATGCCAGACATTCACCCAGCATCCCACAGATGCAAACCCATCAGTGTCTTGGGAGCATCTGTAGTCAGAGAGGGTCTCTAAATGGTACACCATGGAAAAGTAGGTGAAGAGAAAGGTGTCCATTCACCCTGCTTTTATGCTCTTTTTTTGTTTCCTCATGTGTTCCACTGGCTGTTTATCGTTGACAAGATACCAGGTTAGAATACACTTATGAGACTCTGCTTGCAGATGCATGACTCTAGACCCAGGGAGAAGTTTCAGGAAGAAGCTCTTGCCCAAGTATGGTATTACACAGTTGACTAGGGATAACAGGACCTCTGCCATGCTGTAGGGGAGGCTGAGGGAGAGAGTATGGAGCAGAACAAACCATGGGGCTCATTCAGGATCTTGTATGTCTGTTGTGTTTGGAATGTGCTCATGAATGGCTGAAGTCTTGTTGAATTGAGTTTCTGTTGCTTGAAAATAAGTATTTTCAGCTTGTTAGGTTGTCCCTTCTATATTTGTTTTTCTGTCTAAGTCACTCCTATTCTTGTTTCTATAGACTTTGATGAGTTTTTTAAGCTCTCCAGGTACCTTCCTGTTTTGTGTTTATAGGGTGACCTAGAAGATTACAGAACTGTGGAAGATAAGTGGAAGCAACACGTTGTGCTCTTCCCATATTTTAGGACTTGTTATTTTGTTTCAGGTTTTAAAAAATCCATTGTCCTAATAGAACTTTCTTTTATTCTTTTTCTGTCAGAATGAAAAAGATAAATGGCATGTTAGTTGGAGGTGGGAGTAGGTCTCCAACTGGTGGTGTCAAATGGCTGAGCAGATCTAGGGCAGCAAGATCCTTCTCTGAGCTGTAACTGGAAAAAGGAGACTTCAACAGTGGAAGTGTGTTTATAGTGAATGCTTCCCTTTTCATTCCACGTCCCCCCTCTTCTGAATGATTTAATTGTTTAAGTGAGGGAATATTTGTTGACTTCATAATACAAAATGAAAACACTATGTCCACACACTGTAGATGGTCGAGGAACTTGCTCAGCCTATGTTCCCTTTGCCCTGTTAAAAGATAAAAGTCACAAACTTCAAACTCTTCATTTAGGTTCCAGCTTTGTCGCATTGCCCTGCCAATGAGATGAGCTGTGACTGCCTGTCTGGTCTGTCACCACATGTTAGCTGGTCTGGAGTAAGTCCTGGCATCATGCTGTGTTGCTGAACCTTAAATGTGGGCCCCAGGTGTTTGGTTACGTCAGTTAATTTTGTTCTCATAGCTGTGTCGTTTGTGTGAGCTTTGCGTTTCTATTCTCCAGCAAAATGAAGGGGATGTGGAAACCTCCAGAAAATGAAGAGGGGCACGGGCAGCAAGGAAGACAGAGGAGGAGACAAAGGCGCCCATTCTGGAAGAAATTTAGGAAAAATGGTGGCAATTCTAACGTACAGAGTATTCAAATTGAAGCCAATGGGCCAGAAAACAGCACGTGTGAAAAGGAACATGAAAAACAGTGTGACTTGGCAGCTCAGCCACACATGAAGGATGTGGACCCTCTCAGTCTTCTGGCAAACGGTGACGTTGGTAAGATGAAGGAACTTAGAGAACTGTTATTTTAAGAAGTACTAGTGAAGTGATTACTGACCTTTTACGTAACTAGCAACTTCTGGGGAGAGCTGGGGATTTCCAAAAACATGTAAACTCTGTCCTTGATTGAAAGAGTGCTAAGTGTACATGTTTAAAAAGGGGAAAAATCTCTCTTAGTTGGATGCATTGAGGCAAGGCCTTATAGTATTCTTGGAGAAAAATACTGGCGAGCCTGTAGTCGTACTTATCTTTGTTATTAGCAAAAAAGCCCAGGATTGCTATATTGTGGCTAGAACAGTGCCAGGGCCAACAGCGTCACATGAGCTCAAAGGTAGTCCAACATCCCTGTCCTTAAAACTTGCCCTTAAAACTTCCTTTTAAATGGAAATTTCTGTAGAGAGAGAATCCTGATTCAGAACGTGGTCTAAGAGGATGCCCAGCGTGATTCTTGGGTGAATCAGTGCTTTATCTAAAGTAAATTGGGTCAATCTTGCATTTTGGGGAGCTTCTGCCCTAGTAGGCTTGACCTGTTATGGAAGAAGTTAACTCAGTATTCTAATCTCATTTTACCTGTAATCTCCTGATTAGGAATGTTTTTTTGTTCGAAACACTTAGCTGGGAGAGGCAGCAAAGGGAAAGTGGTTCGGGCCGTAGGAAAGTGATGCTGCAGTAACTTTAGGAAGGAGAGGAAAAGAAATAGCAGGTTTTAGTTGGGATGCTGAAACTTTTGCTTGTTAGTCAGGGTTTTGGAAGTGCTGCCGTAAAGTTTGTGTGCAGTATGAAAACTTCTGATGTAAATACTTTGCAATAGTTCAAGAACATGCACCAACATAGTTGCTAAACTAATGTGTAAAATAAGAAAATCTTTATAAAGCCAGAATAAGATTAAAATACTTCGACAGTGCTTTTTTTAAAGACTATTAAATATCCCTTTGTGGTTTTGAAAATAACAGTATTTAGAACGTGAAAACAAATGGGTTTCCTTGTATGAGTTAAGCAAGTTACTGAAAATGTCAGGATTTTTCTTCTAATTCTGGTTTTTGCTGTATTGTCTAATTCACTCTTGATACTCTCCATATGCGTGCCTTCTCTGAAGTATTGCTGCTTAGTTGGTTTTTTTTTTGGTGAGCATGTCTTGTTTCTGCATGCTGGCAGCAATATAAACTCTCCAGATACAACTATTTATAATATAGTCAGCAGTGATGCAGTACGCTCAGAATATGGCATGTAAGCTGACTTATACTCTAGCTATTTTTAGCAACAAGACTAGAATACATCCCCTGGAAAGACTTCTGATACCGTGTTTTTCCTCTTCAAAACATAATCTTTAATTAGTGGGAACAAGGACACAGCATCCCTATGCAATTTGTTTATTCCACTGATCTCTGCGTGTTGGGAAACTTCAGTAGGCTGAAATATAACTGTATTTCCCCACAGCATCTGTGTTTTACTTAATGATTAAAAAGTCTAAGTACAGCTAGTAAATTCTGTTATATCAGGTAGAAAAGGAATGTGTCACGTGTTTATTACATATTGTTAAAGCCAGTTGCAGGTTTTTATACTATTGAGAAATATAAGAAATAAAGACAAACACGATATAATTAAGTATAATTTTAAAAGAAATCATACAACTGAAGTTCATGATTTTACTGTATAGGTACATTTTGTGAAGTATTTAAACCTTTCTGACACCAATAGCCCTTTCTTTAGAGGGAGTGTATTTTTTGCATAATGCATTCACTTAAGTTCTGTTTAGTGGCTAATTCCTTCAAAGCCAAAAAATTGAATGGGACATGAGAAAACAGAGTTTTCCTCTTGATTTATAAGCAGAAACGAAGTAAGATGATGAGCCTACCGGGTGTAAAATCTTGAGCGATCTGACCAGAAACAGTCAGTGGTATTCAGGAGCACATAATGCTTCCTCCGAACACGTTACTCACAAAGGAAAAAATGTATTCCAGTAAATGCGTTTTCCTAATTTGCTAAAAAGCAAATTAAAAGTAATTCTTTAAAATTAAAAGAAAATAAAAAGAAAATGCACCCACCACAGTATGCACTCAACATTTTGGATGAGATAAATAAAACAGCAATGAATCAAAATAACCTGAAGTAAACGCTATTTTTGTAATTGCCTAAGTATATGCAGATGCTGTGTATTCTTCATTAGAAAAAATGCATGCCATTTAGCGTGAGCTTCCAATGTAATTGCAAATTGGCATGATTACTACATCAGCGAGAACCTACCTTTCTCAAAAAAGAGCTCAAAGTAAAAAAAAGGCAGGTAAGTAGTTTAGATAAATATCTGTGTGTTTATCTAAAAACTGTTTAACCAAACAACATGAGCTCTAATGAATCAAATTGTCAATTGTTAATTATGTATTAGAAGAGAATGGAGAAACATTTGTGATTTCAAAATAAAGATCTCAAAAGTATTTATTTCAGTAAAATCTTGTTATGAAATGTTTTCTGTGGGACAGGCTTAGACAGGGGATGGGAGAGGGCAAAACTCTTTTTCTTTGTGAAAATAAGATTGCAACCAGTCTCTTTCTGGAAGTCCCAACAGGCTAGTTTCTCAAAATGTTTTTAGTAGTGGCGTATGTGTTTATATATATATATATATATATATATATGAAATTTGTATGCAGGTGTATTACTGCAAAACATTTTCTAATTTTCCTCCTAACTAACACTGTTCACCTGAGAGTCTTTCCAAGATTTCAGTGCATATAGATCCTTTGTTTCAAACTAAAGCCATCACAATTTTGCATTTTATTTTTAGGAATCTTTTTTTAGGAATGCCCTGTTTACCTACTATCCTCAATTTCAGCATTTTTGGTCCACTTGCCTCCTGTCTTCCCAGTATACTCTTTTGGGGCAGTTTGAGACTATAATACTTTGCGTACTTACATATATCCATAATACTCTGTGGGGATTTAAATATCAAGTGATCTGAAGTAATGCTAAGAACCCATCATCTAATTTTTAGCCTTGGTTTTCAGTGTCTCTTATGAACTTTTTTCACTATCCAAAAATTCCTTTGCTCTTAAATGGGCCTAATTCTCCTTTTTTTTTTTTTTTTTTCTTTTTCCCCTGCCTGGCTTTTGAATCCTTCTCCTCCACCCCCCGCCTCCACAGGACTATATCCAGTGAGACTTCAAAACATATTATGAAATCTTCTCTCTCTTTACCTACACTTGATAATAAAACCTATAATTACATTTGGTATATGAAGAAAGAACCAGAAAGCCCAAGCTCTAGTTCAGGATACTTTTTTTTTTTTTTTTTGTGCTTCTGTAGCTTTGCTGGCAGGACTGAAAACCAGTGGTGAGATAACTTTGCCACTGAATATCTGTAGAGGGTAGGCAAATGTGGGGGTTTTTTATCAGTCCGTGGTGTTGAGCAATGGTGTTCAACATCAGTCTCGCATAGTGGTGAGATGGGGATGTAGCAGTAAGGTAGGAGTGTTGGAAAAAATCCCTCTTGGCTTTTTTGTCCCTGCAGAATCTGACAAGGATGAAGCAGCAGCTGAAGATGGGAGGCAGGAATTGACTATTGTTCCCAAGCAGGTCACCTCCGCCCTGAGTTCATTGGCAGCCAACTACGGCAGTGCGTCCGACAGCGAGCCCGAAGGTGCGTAAGAATGTGTTCCTCTGCCCTTCTTCTGCCCTTCTGCTCCTTCTGCTGGTGTGGACTGCAAACAATGACAAGATCTGATCACAAATTACCTTTTTTGGGGGAAGGGTGGAGGGCATTTGGTCCTTTTCCAGCTCCCATCCAATTGTCCAGGTCCCATGTTTTTTAATAAATGCAGCATTTGTAGGAGTGGTAGCTCAGTGGTAGCTCTTCACAGCTGCATCCCCAGCTGCTGAAAGCTCCAGATTATCGGTGCCAGACAGAACCTACATGGTACTTACACTTTCTTGAGAAAAAGCTTTTCAGAGAAATCAAAGCTGTTGTAGAAGAAAATACAAATGGAAGCTGTGGCTAATATTTAGCAAAGATGTTAACGTAATGCCAGTTCAGTGGCTGTATCTCCAAAACACTTGGCTGTGGAAATCCCTTCTGATTTCTCGCTTGTCTACAAGTGGTGTAATTCCGAGCTCTCTTGTACCTGTTGATTTTCAGGCTTATACAAATAAAGAGACAAGCTTGTAAAAGGTTGTGCACAGGGATGTTTTTGCAGTCTATGTGCAGATCCTTTCCAGTTTGCTTTCAGTGACAGTGCATACTGGTACGGGTGTAAGCCGTGCATAAAGACCTGCTGGGAGGAGTGAAAGGATGTGCCATTATTCTGTTTGTCTTGTTTCCCTGTTCCTCTCTCCTCCCCGTTTGAGCACTAACTGGGGTTGCTGGGTTAGCCATTGCTTTTTCCCAGTATGGTGATAGCTCCCAGTCTTGGAGAAGCACCTGGACAGAACATGGCATTCGTGCAGACAACCAGTGCACGGGGATGGCTTTGTCCACTTGGCCTGTGCCACATCTGATGCTTTTTTTTTTAATCCTCCCCTAGCCCTACACCATACTTAAGAAAGCCTTAAACAGAGTTTCCTGGAAGAGTGAGTGTTTTTTTCCCCTCCCCTCTTTGCTTGCCTTTTCTCAGCACCATGTCTTGGGTTGAAGGTGGGCCATGAAATGTCTTTGGCTAAGGTGTGTGTCATCGAATTTCCCAAGCCTTTTTTTCCTCTAGTTGGGGGGGAAAAAAACCAGCTTGTCTTCAGTCTCACTTCAAATCATGTTTGAATAATGCCAGAAAAAAAGCTGTTATGCTCACCCCGTGAACTAGTTTGTGTGTCCTTAAGGGCTTTTTCTGTAGAAGGCTTCTGGGTGTTGCAGTAAGACCTGAACTCTGTAGTACTTGGATTTTGCACTTCTCTGAGCGTATGCTTCTCAGTATGGTAGAGAACTGCTGCTGCTCCATGTTTTTGTAGATAGTTACTGCAAAACTTACTTGCCCTTGATGGCCTACACAAAATTACAGAGAACATCTGGAAGACAGGGAATTGAACTTGGGCACTCTCTGCCCTAATAATATCATGATTTTCTCAGCAGCCAAATTTGCAGCGAGCTACGTTGTGAAGCAGAAGCAAAGTACTTTCTAAGCGATAACAAGGCAGAGGCTTGAAAATCTTGTTGAACTCTTACTACTTCTATTTTTCTTTTTGTATTGCAGGATTTAAGTATCTTGTTTTCCTTTCTGTGAGTGTTTAGAGATTATTCTTTCTATTTTACAAGAAAACCCAAACCAAACAAAAACCTCCCTTCCTCCAAGTAAACCTTGAACATCTTCACATCAGGTTGTGTGAGCAAGAATAGTACTAATGAATTGGTGGTGCATGGGGATATAAGCATGTTAAAAAGAGGCTTTTAAGTTTGAGATGAAAGTGTGTTCTTTTTCTTTAAGAAATCCCTGTCAAGACTGCAACAAAAGCTGAGAAAGATGAGGCTGTGCTCAGAGATATGCCTCAAACTACTTGTGTTCCTTCGAGTCAAAACCCGAATCAAAAACGTCCAGAGCACACAGGCTCGGCGTTAAGAAGCTCAAATTCAAACGCACGTCGCCCCAGAGGGCCTGATAACTGGGGCAAGAAAACATTACCTCTCCTTCCGAAGCGCCGTCCAACTCTGCTGGAAATGGTAAGCCTTGGTGCTAAAACAGTGCCTCCTGTACAAGAGTCGCACCGTTTGTGAGCGGTTCTCCCCTTCCCTGTGGGAAGTTGGAGCAGTCTGTTAGCAAAGGTCCTCCTGTCTTAAAAATAGCGCGGCGAGCATTTCACTCGGAGAAATTGTAGATGCTTAAATAGACAAATAGAAGTTCTCTGGTGTGCATTCAGGTAACGACTGACTTTGGTGAGCAGGAGATGACAACCTAATCACGTACCTAAAATGCGCTGCACGAAGAACAAAACCTTTATTCCTCCCTCTCTCTTTCCTGTGGTAGTGTCTGGTAGGTTTTGATTGTGCGTGATCCCACCAGCCTTATTTTGAGCTTCCTTCCTTTTCTCCCTGTTTTTGCTATTCCTTTGCCTTCTCTTGATCGAGAAGCACACAGTTTTTTCAGATGCAAAGGGATTTTCTTGATAAGGTTGTGTTGGTGACTTAAACAGTAGAGTGGTGTTTAGCTGCAACCTGCATGTGCTTCTTCTCTGTAGGCATGTTTAGGTCAATCTGAGAAAGTGACAGCACTGGTATCTTGAAAAGCTACCAGGTTGGTGTCTCAGAAGGGTTAAAAGAGATTTATGGGGTGAGTCCAAGGTGTTAGGGTTCTGTTCTCAGTAACAGTGCAAAGCATCCTATTTGGAAGCTGAATGGCTTTGTTTAGTAAAAACAAAACTATGAAGCTCTTACTGCATTTAGTATTCAAAAGCAGTATCAGGTAGGTAGACTACCCTTGTGATTCCGTAAATAGCCAGCATAAAGTTCCCCCCCTCCCCCTCAAAGGAAAACTTGCTGTGGGTGGAACACAGGAGAAAGCAGGGTTCCACTGGCATAAGGGCTGTGAAACAGCACAGGATGTTTAGGCAAGAGATACCTGATAAGACACATCTCGAGCTGCAGATGTGGAAGAAATCCCTTTTAGCACATCCTACTGTGGCTGCCAAGAATTAAAACTCCTAGTGACTGAAAAGGAAGTGTTTGCCCTTTGTGTAGCTCCCTGCGCATGCAGTCATCTTTATCTCTTGTTCTTCAAAGTTGTTGGTGATCAAAGCAGTGAGGACTCTGGAAAAAAATAAGTCATATGAAATCCCACATGCTGAGAGAAGCTGGCAGAATATTGGAAGCCTAAATTGTAGCTTGCCAGTATAATCCATTAAAAAAAAATAATATGTATTTTCATGGGGCTGTTTGCCTTTTAATGTTGCTCAAAACTGTTGTTAAAGGATGTATACTGGGGCTGTGAATCGGAGGAGTGCCTGAGATTCACACGTAGGCTTCCGCTGCCAGAAATGGTCAGTGTATAAAAACCTCAAGGAAGGAAAACCAAAATTTTAGTGTGTCGCTGCTGAGTTTATCCAAAAAGTAAGGAAGTGGGATTGCTAAGAAAAAGCATGTTGTATCAGTGAAATGAGGCTTTTGAAAAAATAAAAGTGGAGGTAGGAAAATAGCTGCAGATGGCTATTGGCAGTCATTCGGCACTGAGTTTGGGCGCTACTAAAAGGTGTTTATTGTAGCCATGTGAACAGTAGTGTGTATTTAGACATTCTGTGTGCTGATAAAATAAAAAGCTTGTGTAGCACCGCTCCACTGATACCCACCCCTGCATTAAAAAAATCTAATACAAAGATACCATCTTTGATAGGGTGGTGGTACGTCCCGTCTGTGTCTTTACTTGGCCATTTGGGAATTCAGCAGTTTCTCCCAGTCCGGCAAAGAGAAGATCACTGTGCTGTCCCTTCTCTGCCCTCACCTGCATCCCTTAGTTCAGGACGGAGATTTTAGGTGTCAGCTGCTTAATAACTAGTTGAAACAGAAACATGCACACTTTAAAGTGGCTGATTAAACCACTGTTGAAACTTCTAACAACAACAACAACAAAAGCTTCTCTGTGACATTACAAGCCAAACTTAGCTAGGATGTGAAATACAGATCTCCTGCACATGATCAGGTAGTTACAGATTTAGCCACTTGCTTTAAACTTGTTTGTTCAGAGTACTAATTCAGCTGACACTTGCAATGACAAAAGGTCCTTCAACCTTCTGGCTGATTTTTTTTTTTTTAATTCCTAATACCAAAATGAACTTTAGTGAGGTTAAAGGAGATGAAGGAGGCCTCTAGCACTTTGATTAAGCTATTAGACTTAGGTTGGTGTATTATAGCCCAAACCAGTTATTGCTGTTTAAATCCATAATCTAGTACCTGATGAAACATGCCCTTTTCTTGTATTTGTAACTGTCTTTTACTCACAGGGGTTTTCTAATAAAAAATGCATGGGATATTAAATTACAGATACAGTATAACCTAGAAAGTGTAAAAGATGCTAATAGAGTTGCTGTCCTGATGTACTGGGACATGTGGCCTGGAACCTGTTCTTTGTTTCACGTGTTAGATGATAGATGTTAGATCTCCATGATATGAGAAGGTCATCATCTGGGTCTACAGTTAGATAACGGGGGGGAAATTCCTAGTATTTAGATATATTCCATGACATTCTCCACCACCTGAGCAAACTAAGGCTGACACCTTAATCCAAAGGATACCATCAGATTTGTCAGCTTGTTCTACCTGCCTTAGTGCATTAATGGTGCTAAATGAGTGGTGCTTAAATGTCTGCCCTTTGGGCAGGTGAGTGTTTTTTCATCCTTTTCAGTTGTAGTCATGTGCCAGTACCGTAGTGAATTGTGGCCATTATGAACCTCTGTCACTAGAAGTGGTGTTTGGCCACCAACCTGCACTGCTTTAGTAGCCTGCTGCTGCCCAGAAGGGCAGCTCCCTCCCTGCTGCCTCCTTTCCAGGTGCCTGGTCCCACCTCTTCTTCTCGGCTATGCTAAGGATTTCTGCTGACCCTCTTCATTTTTTGATACCCCACCCCCCATAAAAACCTCTCCAAACAAGTGAACAAAAAACCCCTGAACGCTCCACTACTTGCTGCTAATTGCCAGGTTCATTTTCTCCTGGCTGGTGAGTTGAACTGATGCAGTACAGAGTCTGATCGGCAAGAGCTGGCATGAGGGAGGGGACAGCAAGTCAGTCGGTGGGAAAGCACCCAATGTGGGAATATATAGTTTTCCTGTGCTGCGTCTGGTAAGGCAAGCTCCTGCTCCATGTGTCCAGGACTTGTGTGAGGGAGCCTATTTAAAGTTAAATTCGGGGATGCTCAGAATTACTGGGTAGAGCCGTACATCTTGCTAGGCTCGTAGCAGCCGCGGAGGGCAACGTGCATCACCTTCTCTTCTTTCTTTCCAGTTACTGGCCCAGGATATCCGACATGAAAGGAATGTGGTTTTGCAGTGTGTTCGATACCTCATCCGGAATAACGTGTTTGGACTTCATTTTAAAACAGAACCACAAGCTGAAACAGAGACTGAACAGTCCACTACAACTACAGCAGAGTCTTTGACGGACAAACTTGGTGAATCTAATTGTTCTTGTAGCTCTAACCCTCAGTTAGCGGGAGGAGAAGATGATGCATTATTAATAGCCCAGGGTGAGAAAGCACCTGTGGATCAGACTTCACAGATGGATCACTTGGCAGATGAGGACACGTGGGAAACTCCGTCAATTCAGTGTGAAGAAGCACTGTAGAGGACGTCTGTTGTGGACAGTAAAGCAAAGGCTCACGTTTTCTACCTGACTGATGCTTTTTGAAAGACATCAGTGTAACAAAATAATCATTAAAGTACATACTGAGAGCTGTTAAAACCACTTTTCTGATCTGTTCTGCCTGAGGTGGCCATTTCCTTGTGAAAACAGCATCTGTGTTGAGTAATTGTGGTTCCCTGTGGCAGAAGGCAGCAGTGGCACAGAGTAGGATCTTCCCTAGAGTAGGTGCGGATCTCCACTTCTGAGCTTCAGAGCTCTGAATGTTTTAGCTCTTTATGAAATGTGTGTCGGTCCATCACCAGAGCCAAGTAGTGTTGTGGTAGGATGGACCTTTCTCATGTGAAATCACAGTCTGGCGTGTCTGAGTGTCCGGAAGTATTTCAGTGTACTTATGAAATGGTAATTCAGTGCGTATTTTTTTTCCCCCAGCTGTTATTTGATGTAATATGTCCAATATAAATGTAGTATATCCAGTATAAGATGAAGAAATGAAATGGAAGATGTAACTGACCTGGCTCTATAAGTACCACTTGCACCAGGAGCCCCATCCTCTCTGAACTTATTTGTTAATTGAGCAGAGAAATGGAAATGAGGGTGCAGACTGATGATGCAAGAAGCTTTTTTTTTTAAAAAAAACTAACTAAATAAAGATACAGTAACTGCCAACTTCTTGCATCAGTGCTAGGTTGCTGGTTGACCTCAGGTACCTGACATTAAGCCTTGGGCCTTAACAGTCATTGCCTGACAAATCTAACTCTTGAAGCAAACTCCTAGTATTAAGAATATTATCAAAGTTTAAAAAGCTTACCAAGAGTTACTGGTTTGTCCCTTTTTAGTATGCATTAGGAATTTATTAGTTGACCTTCTGGAAGAACGTCTTCCTTGGTATATTGTTACAGTGCTCCTGCAGCATCCGCTGATGTTTTTCGTGGATTTGTGCATACATCCATAGTATTGTGAGCACTAAAAAAGCATCAGCCAAGGTTTAGAAATAAGTTTAGTCTTTTGATTACGTTGTGCATTTGTTTATCAGAATCCTTCTTGTCAAGGGCAGGTGTTAGTTTGTCACACTGACACTGAAAACACGCTATGAAAATAGTCTATTATCAAAACCTCCACTTCAGAATATTTCTCTGCTCTTTGTCTTTTAGTTGTGGTTAAATGCTGGAGTTAAATCTCAGGGACTGATTTTATTTCTTCGTTCTTTGGTAGAAGTCTAGCCTTCCATTCCACCATCTGAAATACGGAGACTCACAGGGGGCTTTTTTTGTTGCCTAATTAACTGTGTTTTCTTTCCTCTGGTTCCTTAACTTGTGCCATACGTCTCATTTCTGGTGCATAGGAAACAAGAAATAGTTGAAAATTCTGTCCCACTGCTCTCCTATTTATAGCTACAACTGCATATTGTGTTTGTAATGCACTGTCTAAATTTATGGAATTATATAAATATCAACACCCTTGTAAAAGTTGTGTGTCTCAAGAATATATGTTCAGAATAGAACAGTGATCATAAACATTTATATTTCCAAGGCAGATGATTCATTCTTCCCATGATGGTCCCACGAGCCATCTCAGCCTCACTGACTTGCTTATGGCTCTTGGAGTTTTACTGCGATGAAAATACCAGCGAAGGATTCTAAGCCACGGAGGGCTGGTGCTCGGGCAGAACCCGATTTTGGAGCAGAGTGGTGCCAGTGCTGTCGAAAGCACGGGTAACAGCTGCAGGAAAAGAAATTGATGTCTTAGGAATGCTACTAAAATGCACTTTAATCAACCCTTAACATGCTTCTGTCCCTATCAAGCTGTTGGTAGAGCTTTGACTGTACACTCTGACCTTGTGGTTAAAAAAAAAAAAGCTGGAACACCCCAACAAAAAAACCTTTATTCTGAATTCTTTATACTGTTGTCATTATGAGCTTAAGAATATTAAACTTTCACAGAAAACCAAAAGCTTTGTCAGAAGAAAATCTTTTTAAAGTCTCTTTCATGTAGATAGGAAGGAGTGGGTCTCTTTTGGGGGAGATCTGTACGAGGCCAGCACGGCATAAATCAGGAGTTCTAACGGAGGACTTGTTGCGTACATGCAGAATTCTTGTTGTTGTGGTAGCGAACCATTTCTGCTAACTTGTATAGCAGAGACGTGGAGACACACACTGCAGTGATGTCAAACCCTGAAGTCTTGGACAAGGAGTAGAAGGTCTCTGTCCCTTCCACTTTTCTTTTCCTGTTCTTCCAGGCCACCACGTTCAGACTTCACGTACGCCTCCTGCTATTCAAGAATGTGCTTTCTTAGTGCTTGGGATTCAGCCTTTGGATAGGAAAACTGCCAAAATGACCTTTTTTTGGTACTGGCAAATGCCTGTAGGATTCTCTGGTCCCTGCACCTTTCTCGTTCTGGGTTAAGAGGAGTGGGTGTTACTCCTTTCTAATAAGATGCCTCTCTGTGTCCGTGTAAGAAGAATCTGTTGCTTCTGAGATGCTACAGGAACCAGTGTCTTGATTAAGCCTGGTGTAGCTTTTAACTCATTGTTCTGGTGTGGAGTAGTGGTTTTATGGTGTTTGGGTGGCTTTTTTTAAGATTTTTTGCAGTGTTATTAGGAAAAAAATAAAATCCTGCTTCTCAGGCTTTTGTGACTCACTTTAGATAAAAATATTCCACTGACAACCTTCACACTTCTGAATTTTTATTTTTATCTTCCTTCTTTTCTAACTTAGTGACTGAAAATGTAATTGTGGGTGTCTAGTTTAAATTCGGAACCTTTGGGCTTTGGTGGTTTTTTTGTTTGTTTTAAATCCATTTCACCTACTGAGCTAGAACGGTTGGGGGGGGAATAAAAATCAGACTTTACTCAGTTGTGGTGAGGCAGCTTACCTTTTTGTGTATTATTATTATTTTTTTATTATCACAGCGATCTCAGCTTTGCTGTGAACAAAGTCACTTATGCTACAGCACAGCTGCTCCTGAGATGAAGGTAAGGGAAACAAGTGGTGTGTGTTTCTAATCACTATGACTACTTGATCGGTGAGGGCTTTTTCGACTCATTTTGGGGTGTTGATGTTGCAGTCCTGGCATGGAGAGCACAGGAGGTGGGGTGGTTTCGTCACCTCTGGTCTGAAGGGAGGTTCTGTCACTGCTGTCAGCTCTCTGATCCTCTGCCTCAGCCCCTTACAACTGGGTGTCCCTCTGCTCGCCCTCTGGTTCCTGGAACTGCTAATCCAAATCATGCAGCGCAGTCGTTATTTAGGAATGACAGTCATACAGTCCTTGCAGACCTTAAGACATTTTTAAAAGCGTTGAGGAACAAGTGCAAACTCTTTGGGTAGGTCATTCTGTCAAAGGTAGAAGTCTGGGCTGGAACATGGCATTCCCCAGGCTATCTAGACGTGACAATCTAGTATACTATGGACGATGTCATTGTGAGACTACTCTTGAATATCTTTAAAAGCACAAGAAAATTGGAGAATGTTGCTGGGGTCTGGAAGGAAAGCAAATACCGCTTCAGGAGGATCTGAGGGCCTACAGGCTCATCAGCTTCCCTTGACCCCAGGGAAGGTGGTGGAGCAGATGAGCCTGGAAACCTTTTCCAGGCATAGTAAGGACAAGAAGGTTTTTGGGTCTAGTCAGCACGGATTTATGATGGAGAAATGCTTGATCAACTGGGTGGTCTTTGACAATGAGATTACTCGCTTAAGTAATTGCTTAAGATGTTGCTTTGATGCTGTCTCCCATAAAATCCTCATTGATGAATTACGAGCTAGATAAGTGGATGCTGAGGTTGATTGAACACTGGCTGAAGTGCCAGGCTCAAAGGGTTGTGATCAGTCACCAGCAGGTTGAGGGAGTTTGTCCTTTCTCTCTGTTCAGCACTAGTGAGATGCATCTGGCGTGCTGGGCTCCCCAGTACAGGAGACACATGGACATACTGGAGCAAGTCCAGTGCTGGGCCACAAAGAAGACAAAGGGACTGGAGCATCTTTGATGTGGGGAGAAGCTGAGAGAGCCTGGAGAAAAGAAGGTTCAGGGGGATCCTATGATTGTGGGTAGATACCTGATGGGGGAAGTAAAGAAGATGGAGCCAGGCTCTTCTCAGTGATGACCAGGGACGAGACACGAGGCAAGGGACACTAACCAAAATACAGGAAATTTCTTTTAAATATAGGAAGAAACCTTTTTACTTTGTGTGTGTGGGTCAAACACTGGCACAGGTTGCCCAGAGAGGTTGTGGTATCTCCATCCTTGGGGATATCAAAAACCTGACAGGATGGAGCCCTGATCAGCCAGCTGTGGCTGACCCCGCTGTGAGCGAGAGGTTGGGCTGGGTGATGTCCAGAGGTGCCCACCAGGCTCAGCAGTGCTGGAAGCCCATGGGCTGGAGTGGATGCACTGCTCGAAATTACATCTTGGGGTAAAACATCTGTTCTGGAAGCTCTGCCCCTACTGAAATGACAGAGAAGGCAAACCCTGGACACGACTCCGTGGCCTACATTTATCCCTCATGTCTGCCTTTGCACAGTCTTGGACTGGTACCCGTCTGTTTAGAGGGATGCTAAATTTACCACTTTCACTCTCCTTGCCGATGCAGTTTGAGACGGATGAATGAAAAACGCTGCCTAAGTGTTGGGTTTGGCTGTTACTTGGTGAGGCGAGAGAGGGTTGTGTCAGTCTGGGTATGGACCGATGCAGTCTGGGAGGGCTCCGTACCTGAAAGAAACTCCCACTCTCCCTGCTCTTCATTACTCGTCCGGCATATGTTGTGTGACTCTCTTCCTAAATTGTCCTCTAATTTCTAAATATACCCGTCGGGCAGCGGCTCTTGTTTGGTAAGACAGCTTTCTTGGCATGGTGTCATTTTTCCATCTTTTTATTGTGTGCGTCAAGGAAGCTGTATAGGCATGGGCTCTTGTGTAAAAGCAACACCGGCTCAGTAAAATAAAGCTTGCCTTGAGGAATATCTCGCACGTCGAAACCCCTAAGTGGTCACAGGAGCAGTTGTTGTTTTGGGCGAGAGGAAATCCAGTACGGATTCCAGCTGAACCTTTTCTTCCAGGTTTACTAACGCCATCGTGAAGACACTGATCTGGGTACTTGTGGTGGAAAACGAGACAAGAAATTGGAACAAATGCAATAGAAAGCCAGAGTAAAATAGTAAATTTGTTTTCTATTCACCACAGCAAGCCGGATACTGCTCCCCCCACCTCCAGTCTCACCACTTTACTCTCTAAACACGGGGTGATCTGCATGAATAGTGAAAGTCTAACCTTGGCTTTGGGGACGCTGAAGGAAAATTGCCACCATCAGTATTTGTCTGTGCTGACCCGCTGCTCTCGTGACCAGGGGCCATCTGCTTAGACTCTGCTTCCTTGGCAAACAGTTGGGGCAAAATAACTAGATTTCCCATTGGATTGACTTATGGGTGGGTCTGGGAAAGCAGGATATTTTTTTTTAAGTTCCAGAGATGGCCTGAAACTTCCCAAAGTACCCCTGTTTGTAATAATTTCAGAGATTTCTTTGTAATGTCTGACCAGAGTATAACATTTTTGAGGCATGAGTTTCAGATTGGTGAAACCTTTCTTTTCACTTGGGACAAAAGCTTTCCCTTTTCATTTTAATGGAAGTGAGGAAGTCAGAGCAACTCCTCCTGGCCATGGGAGAAGGTACCCCCTGTGCCCAGGCTCCCAGGAGAGGGGTGCTTGGAGCAGCACCTTGGGGCGTGTGGGGCCAGATGATCCTATCTCCTGCCTCCCCACAACTCTGCTTGGTCCAAAGTGCTTCCCCCCCAGTGGAGAAGGAACCAGGCTGCTCTTCTGAGGGGTTGCATCTCTCACCTGGGAAGCTGGACTCTGCAAAGTGGAATTAAAATTTTTTTAAAAAGCCAGAGGATGCTGGAGAGAGGGGATGTGATGCTTGAAGTATTCCTTGGCAGGGAGACATGAAGGTTGGCATCCTTGGGATGACCCCCTTCTGAGCAAGTGCTTTTGCTGACTCGCCTGCTAATTAAAGCGATCTGCTTCCTCCTCCTCCTCTGCCTGGCTTGGGGAGCCCGGTCCAGCCTCCCTCGTTTGCTGGAGCTCTTAAGTAAATTCAACCTGAATTTGAAAATAGCAGTGGGATTACTTAAACCACATTTCTCAGCAAGTTCGCTGTTGCTAAAACTCTTCATCCTGCTGTAGTTAAATCTAAACCCTCCTCTTTATTTTCCTTTGGTCTCTTAGCCAAGAGATTTTGACTTCTGAGGGCAAGATGTCAGTATTGTACCAGGCAATGTTGGAGGGAAGGTGATTGCATCATATAGCGACAAAATGTTACTGCAGCTTTCCAAAAGTGGAAGCTGTTTCCCAACCTTTCTATTAAAGCCAAATCATTCTGAATTTTGGTGCCTGTCTTGTCTTTTGTGCTGTTAGGTGATACTCCTGATACAGATTTTCTCACAAGAGATAATGAAATTTGCCTGCCCTTGCATCATGGAGAGAAGAAAACACCAATAACCTAGGAAAAAGATTCTTTTTTTTATTGCCCTTCTGTTTCATGGCCAGGAGCATGTTTTCCAGCTCGGTTTCAGATGACCCTTTCTGAGAACCTGGTGTCTGTTAGTCCTCGACCTCCATCCATGCACGGGAGCTCATAGCTGGTGTCGGAGCTCCTGTGACACCCTCTGAGAAAACCCCAAGATGACCAGAATCAACACGCCTTGTGATATCCAAGGTGGTGTGCACACAAGGTGGTGTGGAGGGAGCAGCATTTTGCTTTATGTATACATTTATTTTTAAAGTGAATTTAAAAAATGCTTGGGCCACAGATTTGGTGGACGAGAGCAGAGCAACAGACGTCATCTACCTGGACTTATGCAAGGCATTTGACACTGCCTTGCACGACATACTGGTCTCAAAATTGCAAAGTCATGGGTTTGATGGGTGGACCACTTGGTGGATAAGGAACTGGCTGGATGGCCGCACTCAAAGGGTTGTGGTCAATGGCTCAATGTCCAAGTGGTGGCCAGTGACGAGTGGTGTTCCTCAGGGGTTGGTACTGGGACCAGTGCTATTCAACATCTTTGTCAGTGACATGGACGGTGGGATACAGTGCACCCTCAGCAAGTTTG